>OX393578.1:5902978-6555372 GCA_947652605.1 Elmis aenea | reverse complement strand
CCCCACTCTACTTTGTTTTAATATCTCCCAGATCTTTTCCCTTAGCTTTAGACAGATCAATAGGGCACAGGTACATCTTTGAATGTTCCATTGTTTTTTTCACTTAACTGTCTTAACGTAAAAATTAGATCCTGCGTGCTTCTACCCGGTCTAAAGCCACATTACCCCTCTTCCAAATTTCTTTCGAAACGTTTCCTTAATTTTTTCTTTAATGATGAAAAACTTTAGGTCTAAAAGTGTGAATAAATAACGTTAATCTAAATTTTACATCCTAACTTTATGATTAAAACTAGCATTAACTATATTTCTTAACTAGGAATTACTTCGAACTTACATGTATAATTGGCCAATTTATTACTAGCATCTTCATAAACACAACGTTGCCTAGATAATAACCAATATTAAAATATAAAAAAGATAAAACTTGATAAATTGACCAACACTTCTTTGTATAACGAAGATGAGCACAATTTTCCTTGCAGCTATGATAATTCTGGTAGTTGATATGCAACACCATGTGATAAATTATCGCAGGTGCATTAGAAATTAGAAATTATTGTTTGGGACGTGTAGCGTGTAATAGACAATTAAATTTGATATGGTACAATTGCGTGTACTGCAATCAAAATTAATGACAAAGTTTAACTATAAATATAATTAAGTTTACGTTACATTTAGTTTGTGCTAGAATCATGCAAGCGAAAATAATTATTATTCGTAGTATTTGTATATGTACTTCTTCTTCTCGACTCTTTTTGCCTTTCCTGGCGTCGGAGGGTGGTTTCATGTTCTCAGTCTATTTCCATCATGCCCTTTTATCTTTTGCTGGTGTTTTCATTTCTTCATCTGTTTTTCCTTTTTCTAACGCTATTTCCCTCATTTGGTCTATCCATTTTCTTCTTGGTCTCCCTCTTTGTTTGTGTGTGATTCTGTCAGGTTTAATTCTTGCCATACCAGTTAAGATGTTTCTTTTTTATTTTTTTTATTATTGGTCCTTGTTCTGTAATTTATCTAGTGTTTTCGTTTTTTATCTGTTCCATTTAGTTTAGGCTGTCTCCTCGTTTTATTACCTTATATATTCTGAAGTCATTTGATCGTTGTCCTGCAATTTGTACTTTAGCTCTAACTGTCTGATATGTGCTTCTGATTGCGTTTATTAAAATGTTAAGTATTTCCATTTCTCTCAGGGTTTTCCATATTTCTTTTCTGTCCACCGTATCGAAGACTGCTTAAATGTCTATAAAGGTTAAGCAAAGTTTTTCTTCTTTTTCTATTTTTGTTTCTATTATATTCCTTATAATATACTACTATATGTTATCACTTGTCTGTCTCTCTGGTGCAAAAGCTGCTTGTTCTTCTCCTAGTTTTAATTCTACATGCTCTCTTAGTCTCTTTTCTTGAATTTTTGTGTATAGTTTGTAGCTAGTTTGGGCTAAACAGATTTGTCTGTAATTTTCACATTGGGCCTGTTCTCCTTTCTTGTGTAATTGGTATTAGTAAATTATTTTCCCGTTCCCTACGTATTTGTTGTTTTTCCCATGCTTCTTTGCATATCGCCCACATGCAATCTATTCCTTTTTCTCCCAGCCATTTGATCATTTCTGGTATTATATCATCTTCTTTGGATACTTAAAAAGAGATAATACGTATCAAGGTTTGCTTATGCCATAATAATGGGTAAAAGAAAAGATATTAATTTAATGATCAAAGACTATTTTGTAATTTGGATATGATATTTTCTGTTCAAATATACAAACTTCACTTCTTAAATTGATTAAAAATGTTATTTACGTAATTGCTCAAAATTGGGAAATGTAATACACAATGCAAATATAATTGTGGTGCAAATCGAGTATAACATTAGTTTGATTGCGGAGAGCAATTGATTAAATATTCGTGCCAAATTAAATGTTCAAGACCAACTGATTCCGAGGCAATTAAAACATAATTATGGTTCAATTAAGTTGGGAGTTGTTGATTTAAGTAGAATCGGGTGTAGGTGAAATTGTTTTTAGTTTGACTTTCTTCAACGAACATACATTATACATCAACACTTTGTTTATTATAAAACATATATCATTTTCTACTAGATTGCGCCCCCACATTGGGAAATACTGATTTAGAGTATGGTCAAACAATTCTACAAGAGATTCTTTGTAAAAATATAAGTAATTTTTTGATTAAACGTGTTTATATTGATCGAATATTTTTCATCCTTAATAACAAAAATCATGTTCATCGTTTAGCAAATGAATGGAAGATAAATTTACCTCAGCTGATGATGTTGCAAAACTATTACACACTTGATTTTTATTTCTTTTATTTCTTTTGCGCTGTGAAATACCGCATTTCAATCATGTGCGAAGCAACCCCATCATACGCAAGTTTCCGCAGAATTCAACATGCTAAGTAGTAAAACCTAAGCCAGCTATGCTAATAAATAAAAAACAATAGGCGTAGCATACGCTGCAGTAACTTGAAACATCGACAATTTATGCTACGCCTTGATTGTCGGTACCGCGATTCGTCTGGAATTCATAAACGAATTTCATCACTATATTGATTTATGATCATGTCAAACTGAACATTTCACTCTTTTATATCTTGCTTATACGTCTGTACCGTGTCATTACTATGCATTAGTTGTTTTATTATTCATGGAAGTTATTTGTTGTAGGCAACATCGTTTATGCCGTGAACGGACCGACTTCTTCACTTCTACCAGTACAAGGTCTAACCATCGACCCCCAGTCTGAGTCGGTAATAGATCATTGGGCACCAGAGGAGGTAATATTGATTGTTGTTTAATTCTTTTTCAACCACCTATTGCTTTTATATATTAACAAATACGGGGGCCAAACTAAAATTATCGTGAGATTAAGAAAAACATAGTGGGTCCTTTATTACGAAATTGCACTCTTCGTAATGTTTAGTTCCTTACCTATCGTTTGGGAGTACAAGTCAAGTTAATTAGAACCTACCTAGTTTATAATGCCTTAACTTTCAAAAAATTTTACAGCGATTCTGCTAGAAAAAATTTAAACCGAATTGTTAACTTCAGTTTGTTTGTGTGTCTTTACGAAATTGTTGTTTGCTTTTGGTATTGCAGAGAGTGCGACACATGCACACAGCAAATACCACAGGTACACAAGGTAAACTTGGTGGCATCTCGTTAGCGACCAGATAATAAATAATGTGTAAACATTGCTAAGCACCGTTAAAAAGCGACATCAACGACTACGTGGTCAATTAGTGGTGAAGTGTTAAATACAAGCGTCTAGTCTCTTTATGCTACCGATTTACGCATATGCGAGCGACATGGTAACAACCCTGACGAAACATGTTTACATTTGGCCGGGATAGTCACAACAGATTACAATACAAACACATTAAATTCATTTTATAAATAAGGGCAACAAAATATATTCGTATTCAGTGCCGGATTAAGGATTGGGCTTACCGGGCACCCGCCTGGGGCGCCAAACGTGCGGAGCGCAAAAACTAAAGCTGACTGGGGATTTAGAGAGTGGTAAATAGCTTTAGGAGTATGGTTTTACGTAAATCCTCCAATGTGCCCGTATGAACCCACTTTATATAATTAAACGTATGTAATAAAGTTATCTGATAACTTAGTTATTCTGTATTTATAGGGTTTTGGTGAACCACATGCTATTGCTGTATGTCCCAACGGCACAGCGTTATACGTAGCCGAAATAGGTCCCAACAGAATTTGGAAGTTCGAGATGGTACCTCCAAAGAAGTGATGAAGATATCAACACCTTTAAATCTAAAACAACAACCTATAAAAACTAGAATATACATATATCTACAGTTGAAAAATAACGAATCTTTTTTTAGAAAAATTATATTTATTTATGTACATGTAAAATATTGCACAGAATAGAAAAAAGTTAGGACACTTATTGAATATTATTTATGCTGTTGATGTTATAAAGTTATAATAGTTGATTGTTTAGAAAATTTATAACGAAAAAATTTTAGCTGCATTTAGAGACAATAAAAGTTTGATTTCAAAACAATGGTTTTATTTTTGTTACGAAAATATGCAAGGTCGAAACTTTTTTCAAAATTTCAAGAAGCTGTAAGAAATTATTTTAGGCTGTTTTAAAACACTGAAGGTAAATATTAATTGCTTAGGCTTAGGGTGTCTTTTACATTTTTATAAAAGACCGTTGCAAAATTTTCCAATTGTCAAAAAAAATTATTACCAGGTTATAAACTAAAATTTTTTTTCAAAATTTTGAATACCTGTAAAAAATTGTTTTTGGCTGTTTTTAAACAAACTTAAAGTGGATTCGCATTGTTGAGGGTGTCTTTACATTTTTGGAAAACGCAAAGACAATTGCAAAATCATCAAATTTTTGACAATAATATAAGTAAAGTTATACATTTGAACTTTTCCACAAAATTTGGAAGGGTTTTAAAAAATGGTTTTGGACCATTTTGGAACAAACTGTAGGTGTATTATGTAAGTATTGCTTAGGTCGTGTTTAACATTTTCATGAAATATAAAGACCATCGCAAACATTTTTGGCAAGAAAATATGCAAAGTTAGACACTTGGAACGCTATATAAAATTTTGAAGCGTTTTAAAAAATAGTTTTGAGCCATTTTTGAACAAACTGTAGGTGTATTGTATATGTATCGCTTAGGTCGTGTTTGACATTTTCATGAAATATAAAGACTATCACAAAACTATCAAATTTTTGGCAAGAAAATATGCAAAGTTATACACTTGGAACGTTTCACAAAATGTTTGAAGCGTTTTAAAAAATTGTGTTAGGCCATTTTTGAGCAAACTAAAGGAGGGTGTGTATTGGTTAGGGCACGTTTAACATTTTCAGGAAGTATGAAGACCATCACAAAACTTTTTGGCAGGAAAAATAGCATAAGTTATACACTTGGAAAGTTTTACAAAATTTGAAAAATTGTAAATAAATAGTTTTAGGCTATTTTTAAACAATATAGGTAAACGTGAAAATGTATGGTTCAGGTCAGTTTAGGGTGTGTTTTATATTTTCTAAAAATATAAAGACCATCGCAAAACTTTCAAATATTTTGCAAGCAAAAAATTGCATAGTTATACAAATATGGCTTATTTTAATGTTTTGAAGAGCCGTAAAAAATAATTTCTTCATGTTTAATATAATCTAATGGTACTTTTTAGACTGCGTATTGATTTTATTATTCGTTAAAAGGAGTCCCAGCCTATATACAACCCCATAACTTATTTAAAGGTAAGCAAATTTTAAATGTGCTATTGGATTTTATAAATATTAAATTGTTTTTGAGATATTTTTATTTTCCCGTCATCTTTACTTTCAAATGATACCAGAAAACTTCAAAAACTCTTAATATTTTGTTATAAAACACGACAATCATCTGTTAAAATAAAAATATTTTAAGTTTTGGAGTAATAATATTACAGCTTTAAAAATTGGTGCAAAAGGAATTTATTCAAGGCTACTTTTTTATTAACGTTATCGTTTCCTTGCGTTTGCGCATGTGTTCTTTACGCAAAAAGTCGTAAACCACGAGTATCATTTTTGAAAAAACTTGTAGCTTATACAAGCTTATCTCGAGAAACAGTGTATCTGCTAGATATTTTAAAGCTAAAATGCATTAAGCACTATTAGTTTTGCGATGCTTGTGAAGTGGATATGTGGTTTTGGACCAAAATTTTTCAAAAGTATTGATGCCCAAAGTTGTTGATAATAAATTTACCCTAAATAATAATATATTTATTAGCAATTTAAGCTTAATGAAAAGTTATTCGGTAGTGCTTTGCGAGTGTTACCAAGGATCATTGGAGGCCTCATGGCTGAGTCAAGCAAAAGGATGTTGCACACTAAGGTAAGGATCATATAAACTGTTAAATGTTTCACGATTTGTGAAGTAAATTGCTAATAAATAGGGCTGTTAGGAACAATGAATGTAAATCTTTTTTTCTTTCTCTTTAGGTAGGTGCAAGGAGTGCGAAAAATGAAGGGGCGCAACAAGGTAGGATTTTTTTGATATTTTTTCAGTTCGGCTGACGGGTCGTTAATTTACCGGTTTGCGTGTCGAAACGGAAAAAAAAAGTTTTGAAAGTGTAAAGTTAACATTGAGTTTTTTTGGATACAAATGTAAGGTAAATGAATTACTTTAAGGTAATTATAATTTAGCATTCGTTTTATTTTTGTGGGGTTAATGTTTCACAAACAAATGTCTTTGTTATTAGTACCAAAAAAAATACATCTGAGGGTAGCTATTTGTTATTTAGGGTGTTAATAAAGTGTGTATGAAGTTATGTACTAGTCATTTGCATTTGTTAAAAGTAAATTGAAAAAATAAGTGCAAATACTATAACTTTTGCCTAAAACAATATTTTACAGGCAATGAAAGTTTTTAAATAATATCTAGCCATACATACAGGTTGTCCACCTAGTGCGAATTTTTTTCATAGCTACTTTATTATTCAATATAGAAAAAAAGTTTCAGAGCACAATTTGTTGATACGATACATAATCTAAAATTATTTTAAGCTATACAGAGTGTTTGGTTTCCGCGCACCGATGTGTAGCTTTTTTATTTTAAATACAACATCCTGTATATTTTTTATTTTTTAAATTCCAAATTGAATTTTCTTTAAAACATGTAAACGGTCTTATGTACATAAACTCAGTAGTTTTTAAATTATTTACGTTTTTTTTTAAATTTTGAAAGTTTCCAATCTTTAACAAAATATTCATATTTACCTAGCTATTTAACAGCGTCAGTGTAAAATAATTTGGTAGTTTTGTTAACGATACTCTTATACTACAATTAAACTTTTTCAATATTGCACAGGGTGTTTCTCTTAGTCAGTCCATGTAGCTGAATTTTAACCACGAATAAGTCGTTTTTTTTTTTAAATGGAACTCTGTATTTTTTTTTCATTTTCGTGTAGATAATTTGATTTAAAAACTAATAGGAGTGTATTACGTCTACAACTAATATTTCTCGAGCTATTGCTGTTTTAATGATCATTTATGGATAAACCAGGAAAATTTGAATGAATTTAAATATTAGGGTGAGAAAAAATTGTAAAAAAAATTAGAGTAGTACGTTTAATTACAATAACTCGGGAACTCAAGAAAAACCTTATTTTACCGATATTATTCTAAGTTAGCCATGAAACATGTTAAACAGGAAAGTTGGCTTTGCAATATTTAAATGTGCATTTTTCTCCTCTTTCTAATGATATATCACTAACAGAATTATATTAATAAAATAATTTTTTTTTAAATTTTGAGTTAGGGGTAATAACTCAAAAATTAAAAGTGATTAAGAAAATCTAAGATAATAGTTACATTCTACATAAAAAGTACCTCCAGAAGGTACAAATAAAATTGATTTAATGATCAAGACAAGAAAGTTATGAGAGAAAAAAAAAATCGACATTTTCATATTTTTTGCTATAACATCTGAAGCACGAAGAATTTTGTACTTTTAAAAATTGATTGTGGTTCCTCTCATACTAAGGAATAATTCATCTAATTTAAACTAACCTGTATCTTATATAATGAGCGAGATCCTCATGCTGGAAATGTAATCTGGGACACCCTGTATACGTTTTTTTAAAAATATTATAACATACAGATCTTTTGCAAAATATTTATATTCAGCGTTTTAAAATTAAGCTATTTAAATAATACACAAGGTGTTTGTTTTAAACAAGAGTAAGTGATTTAAAAAAAAAATAAAACACCCTATATTTATTTTCTTGAAGATAATTAATTGTCTTTAACAAACATTCAAGGTGTTTAACGTCTACAACTAATATTTCTCATGTTATTGCTGTTTTTAAGATAATTTATGAGTAAACCTGCAATAATTAATAAAATTAAAACTGTAGCTATTGTAATAATAATAGACTACGTTTAATTTGAGATTACTTTAAGCTATAAATTTTTATCGTTAACTTAAAAAAAATCGGGCTGTTGAATAAATATTAATTAAAAAGAGAAAACTTTTAGGTCATTTATTTACTTCTCTAATAGGAAAAAAAAACTGTCGAATGCTATCTCAATTTTAATATAAGTTTATCTATAAGAATGCCTTATAATTTTACTGCTATGAAGTTGAAAAGCAAAGATTAACGATAACGATAGCTTGAAAATCTGGGAGAGTCCACTTTTAGATATTTTAGCCATGTAACATTAGCACTAGTTTTAATAATTAAAAAAAAAAACTTTTTGTCTATTTCGATTAGCAGTAAATAATCATATAATATATTTTTTGTTTTATTTAACTACGAAATATTAAAAATTTACAGCCTAAAATTGAAATTGAAATTAAACTTGTTACTCTGAATATCTTTTCTACAATTGTTTCAAAGCATTCTAGTTTCATTTTGTCAAATATTGCATGTTTTTCTATATTTTATTATTAAAATAGCAATATCTCGAGAAATATTAATTTTCGACAATGAACACCTATAATCATTTAATAAAATTAAATTATCTACAAGAAAATGTAGTCCATGATCTCCAACAAATTTTGTTTTGAAACTTTTTTTCTATTATTATTGTTATTATTATTATTATTATGAATAATAAAAAAGATATCAAGGAATTACGCACTAAGTCGACACCCTGTATAACCTTGCATGTTTTTAAACTTGGGAATTTTGCATCAACACAAATTTTTCAAATACTTTTGGCTTTGTTTTTAGAAAATGTTAAACAAATTGACGCAAACAACAAAACGTTGTACAAATCTTAATAAAACGTTTCTCGTCTAATTATATTTTAATTAAACATTACATTCTACTCATTTTTATTTCTTATTTTTTCGTTTTTCGACAATGAAAAATTCGTTAGAGATAATCGCTTGTGAGGACTGTGACACGCAATCAGCCTTCATTTAAAAACAGCGTTAAAAATTCTCCAATTAACATTCCTCATCGTATAATCTAGCGACCTGTATCTGAAATCTCACAATATTTCTTGTTTTAATGAAGATGTTAGTGTTGTGTAGCACTTCAGACTTGAGATATCGACCAATCATGAGACTCAACTCGATGTATTCTCGTGAATATCGTTTGAGTGAAGATAATGGAATAGAATTGAACACCTACTATTGTTTATCGTGTTGAAAGCGCCACGTTTGACTTGAAGATATATATTACGGATAGGGTATCACTTCCTTGTGCCATGCAGAATGTTTGTTTTTCTGTTTGCCTCTCCAGCATGCACGTGTATTATTGTGATAGAATATTGTATATAAATCAGTGTCACGGAATGAGAAGAACATGCTTCTAATACAACAATGGCGATGCTAACGAACTCTTGAGTGTGGATGGTTTTAAAATGGTGTGGACCTATTAAAAAATAATTAATTTGAAAGTATTCAGGAAGAAAAATATCGTGCTATTGTGGCCGCGAAGAAACAATGAGACTTACTGGTGGTCCTCATTATAAACCTAAAAAGTCTATTTTAAGTGTGAAGCAATTAGATTCTTCCGTATTAATAATTATGAGCATTGTTTGAGAATTTTAACATTTTGAAACTTCACCCTTCCCGGAACTTTTATTGAAAGTATTTTCTCCATATTTGAGTTTCCAAAAACTGGAGAAAAGTAACTGTTTTAGACGCTGTTTTATTAAAATTGGTGAAAGTCTAAATTACAATCATTGTTTCTTTGGATAATCAGTTCTTGTTAAATAAGTGATTGGAGACAACTTAAAACTGTATGTAACTTAGTTTAATTGCATATGTAATTGATTAAGTAATATAAAAAAGCTTGATTTAAAATCACAGAGTTTTTTGATCGAGTTCTTGTCGAAATACAATCAGCAAACAAATAGATTTTCTCTTTTTATTAAGCGATTTGATAACCCTTAATAAAATTTCAAAAAAAATTAATTTCTCAACAGTTATATCAAACTTTTTGAAACGGCAACGCTTAAAAAAAAAGACCACATATAACTAGTTTTTTCGTCAACAATAGTTAAAATATTCTTCATTCACATCAAATACCTTACAACCTGTTCATTTTTCACAGGTATGGTGTGCCCAAGCTACGTCTAAATTAGCAGCGATGAATTATTTAACATATTCTGATAATTTTGTAGATAATTATTTTATCTGTTAATGTGTGTAGAGGGCGCCATATTAATAAGGACCGTCTAGAAGTTTTTCGTATCTTCTTACATATCAAAAAGGCAGTTTATGTTTTTAATTATTGTCGGTAAATAATTTCACAAAGAATTAATTGCACATATTTATAAAATCGGTGAAGATATTAGCATACGTTAGCACGCAGCTGTGAAATAGAGGCAGGACAACGTTATTTATTTCTCGGCATCTCCAGCGTATAAATAAGACATTATCTGACCTGTAAGCGCTGTTTACAGCGAGACGTGAGGTGTTTCCGTTTTTTCTTCTACTTCATTTAAATATGCTTGGGTACAGTCGCTTCAAAAGGAGCTATTGGTTGTTTTAACCGACACTCTGCAAAGCACCAATGGAGTATAAGAATATTGGCTAGATTTTCTGCAATATTTTATTGCATTGAGGTTTAATCAACCAGTTGGTAGATAAAAAAAACAATATTTTTACACAATCAATTATTTCATTTAATGTAAACAATTTTGTTTGTTATACGAAAACAAGCTTACTTTAAACACAACTGTACATACACCACTGATTATAAATAATTAAAATACTAAAAATGAAATAATTTTAGAGAATTTTTTGACATTAATATTCTGGCATGCCGAAATGATTCTTTTGTATATTCAAGTGATATATGTTTTACTTTATTACTACATTTTATTAAAGAACACTGATTAAATATTGTGTTCGAGGTTTCTACAAAAAAAAAATCTTTCAAGAAAATAGCTTATTATGTTTATATAAGAGGTGATCCACCTAAAAGGGCCACTATTGGGATCTCGTAAACGGTAACAGCTACAAATAAGTTTAAATTGGACAAATTGTTGCCCTTTCTGAGACCTGCTCAGCAGGGTTGACCTGATTTAAAACAATTGATTTAAATGACAATTTAAATCATGATTTTTTAAAAATTTTTATTTTTTAAATTTTAATCATGATTTAAATCAAACTTTCTTTATTTTCACGATTTAACATCACACTTCACATATAAATTAAATGCACGTTTTACTTCCACCCGCTTAAACAACCGCCGGAAATATTGCCTATTGGCTTCTTATAGATCAGGGAGAAATAAAGTCTCTACAGGAATTTTCTCGTTAGAAACGCATTCCGGTAGATTTACTTTGTAAATTTTCACAATAATTTTAAATTTTAGGGTCAAAAGATCTACAATGTCATTCAAAAATTCTGCATTAATTGGAAAAGTTTTTTATTATCGATTTCTCACATAATTTTATCCTTGATAAAAGTTGATGCATGACCAAAAACTAATTTTAAGATAGAAAAATATTCATATGACACTAGATTTTAAGTATTTTAAAACTATTCTTGAGAAAAGTTAATGCATGGTCTGAAACTTATTTTAAGTTTATAAAAGCTCGATAAAAGTTCATACAACACTAGCTTTTAGCGATTTTAGAACCATTCGCAAGATTAAAGTGCTCTTATTTAAGGAGTTTTTAAAAAAATCAACGAAAAACAATGATTTTAAAATTCTTTTTAAAATGTAAACCACTTTTTTTACTCTTTACTAATTTCGAATATTTCTAAAATCGTTCGAATCTAGTGTTATATGAATTTATATTAAACTTTTTCTTAACTCTAAATAGTTTTAGATCATGCACCTAATTTTCTTAAGAATAAAATTATTTGAGAATCCCATAATAAAAGTTTTTTCATTTTTGTAGACTTTTTGATGTCAAAATTATTATAAAGGCTGTTTTAACTTTAAAGCTTCTTTTAAACTTTAAATCGTCTTTAACTATACTTATCCATTGACTGCGGAGATTGTTTCCATTTATTCAATAAGCAGAACTCCTTCCACGTCCGGAAAAAATGGTTGCCATTAGTTTTCCGGTCGGAGACTGTCTTTTGGCTTTTTTTGGGGAAGGCGAAACTTTGTAAACCCACTGCATAGATTCTTCTTTGGTAGGAGGATCCCCATGATACATCCAAGCCTCGCGATGCGATACGATTTTCTTGGTAAATGTCTTTCCTGAGTCTTTGCTCCAGCGTTAGAAGCCTTAGAAACCAACGGGCAGACACTTTCTTACCCAAATCGTAGGCCAAAACTTTCCGAATAGTTGTTTCGGATACCCAAACTTCCTAGCAATGAAAGACAACTTCATCCGCCGATCTGACAGCACCAAATCTTGATTTTTTTAAAACCATGTCTTCAGTTCTTGCCTCAACTGGCCGACTTGATTTTGGATCATTCTGTATAAAGTCCCGACTCCAGCGAAACTGCTTAGACAAAAATGTTACTTGGAATAAAGATGGGGCTTCATTTCCATGCACGTCGGTAATTCTTTGATGGATAACTTTTGGCCCATTACCCTCTATTGTGAGAAATTTTATTTCACTTCGATGCTCGGGTTTAATTTCATTCATTTTGTCTAGAAACAATTGAAGAGAACTGTTTCGACTCATTATTTTTATATTTATGTTCAAAATGTCACCGCTAGTTAACAAAATGACAATTTTCATTTTGAAATTTCTTTTTTATTGCTTGATCGATTACATTAAAATACGCCCTTGCTTATATTGTTAATATTACTTTAATAGAAGTGTAAGAAAATTTTATGGCAACCAAGATTTGAGAAATAATTGTTTTTGAAAAACTTGTAAGACAATATGAACTTGCTTAAACCTCAAAAATGATCATAAAAGAATGTTTTTGAATGGATTTTCCGCGAGACAGCCAGACAGAGTTGACTCATTAAGGCAAGTGAACTGTAAAGCTATTAAAAATCATTCATTACAGTTCAATTTCACGTTTAAAGAATGAAATAAAATTATTTAGCCTTAAGTGCACTGTTCGTATAGTATAATTTACTATTAAAAAAACGAATCTCACAGTAATCTAACAAAATACATCATGATTACTCCGTATATATTCTCATGCGAGTATGTGGCAACAGAGCAAGATGTTACTGTAAAAAAAACACGCACAAAAAATCCAATCTCTATACGAAATTAAGTTGTTAAAGTTTGTTGGCTTGAGGCGGTACGGCCTTATAGTGGTCGGGGACAAATAAAAAATATAATAATACCTAATTGCAGCCTGTTTCTCGGGAAGCAATCTCCGAGGCGGTAAAACAAAACAGAATCTTGCGCAAGCTCGCTACGATTGCATGATTCTTCGAGTTGTCTAATTTCACATACAGACGCGCATGACTCGCTCAGATAATTGCAAGAATAAACTCTGGTAAATATTCATTAATTAACTCTAATAACGTTCTAAATTACACGCGATAAAAATTTACAACTGTACACAGAGTAATTGGGGGCTGAGTCGTTAACTTCGAAGGGTGAAGTTGGTTTCGAGAAAAATTCTTGTGGGGATGCTAATGTCCAGCTGTTTTACTGTACCCAATTTGGTTGTAAAATTTTAAACCCATGCGCTCGTTTAAGTCGTAAATATTTCTGGAAGCAAATTAACTTGGACGCATTCAAAATCATAAACATTTGGGTTCGTGTTATTACGAACCTGATTGTTACATACGTTTTATATTTTTGGTTCAATAAACATAATTTAACAATTACTGAAGGAATATCTAAGGTCTTTGTAAATCTTAAAAAAACAAATACGTAAGAAGGTCTGGAATAAAACGAATTTTTGCATTATCTAAAAAATGGCATATCAAACTTAGTTAATTGGTTAGAATATCATCACGTTTTGGGCTTTTGTTTGGGCCCGTTACGTCGCATATTGTGTGTTTCATATCTTAGATGGCCTTTCTACTTTGCTTTTGCCTCTTGGTTTGTAACGGAGTTTCAACAACAGAAGTAGGATTTGTTTTTTTTTTTATAACAAAAAAGAATTACAATAGTTAATTCTTTTAAATTTCTTTATAGAGTATAGACATATAGATTATGTATAGCATATCATAGGGTTGCCAATAGGTCTCTTTTAAAGAGAACATGTTCTCTTTTTTAAGAGAATATTTTTGTTCTCTTTTTTTTTATTATTTATATAAATGTCCTCTTTTTTAAATTTTGTTAATTAATAATTATTTAATAATGCACAAAACATAAAGTTCCTCTCTAAATTTGAAATGTAAATTAAAAACACTATTTTTATTGTGTGTAAAGGTAAAAAGCATGTGAAATTTTGATCTAGTCAATCTAGTGTTGTCAACACAGGTCCAAAAAATCTCAATGTTAAACCTTTTAAAAAGCTTGTTTTCTGCCTTAAATGGGTAGAATACTTCAAAACAAATACTTTTGAGTTTCATTCTGAAATACTGAAAATCTGTGAATTTTTTTTGCAATACCTGGCCAAATCGCGAACGTGGAGAGAATATTTTCCATGATCGGCGGACAGTGGACTAAAGAGAGAAATAAACTTAAAATTTCCACTTTACGCGGAATTTTAAAGGTAGTTTATAATTATAAGAACATTTCGTGTATTGATTTTTATAATGAAATAAAAGAAAATAATAAAATACTACACGAAATTAGTAGTGTGGATAAATACAAAAAAGACGAAAGTGAGGATGATGAATAAAAAATGACTACATTTAATTTTTAAATTTTTATGTGCAATTAGAATTTGTTTTTAAGTTACCAATCTTACAGCCGTATTTATAGTTCTTCCTTATCTTAAGGATTGAGGAAGCCTCAAGGAAGCTCGCAACCTCCCTTGAGATAAGGTAGCCAATAAGGTTCCTTGTTCGGTCAAGGTAGATTTATGAAACATGAAACGAGGAATAAGGAATCCTTATTCCTCAAGGAAGGACTATGAATACGGCTGTTATATTATAATTGTAAAAAATGTGTATACGAATTAGTGCAATTAGAATTGGTTTTTAAGTTACTAATCTTATACAGGGTGTGTAAAAATGGGCGGAAGGGCTACACGGGGCGATGTTCTTCGTAAAATTCTAAGTCGAAAATCTTAATACGAAAATGTTGTACCACGCTTGCTGTGTCTGCAAGAGGTCCTCAAAGCTTTGACATTTAGTCCTTTAATAGGCGTTATTATTTAATAATATAATAAATGAAAAAGCTGCAATTTGGAATAAAAATAGATTTCGAATAGTATTTTTTCCTAGATATTGTGTTCTTCCTTTCAAAAATTGGTGTTGAAAATATGTAAATCACTGATTTTAATGACAGTAATACATATGGCAACATTGTCCTTATCTGTCATCTCTGTTTTTCTCGTAATTATTTCTTGTTTGTGTTTTACGATACTCAAAAGTTTGCAGCTATGTTTACGAAGGCTTTCAGTTCGAACAAAAAATGTAAATACCTAAGTAAAAATTGCTGATAAAAAAATGTCCAAACGCAAATCAATGTATGCAATGTTGCCAATTTTTTTTTTCTTTAAATGGTTCCTGAGGCCATAGGAAGCATGGTACAACATTTTCGTATTAAGATTTTCGACTTAAAATTTTACGAACATCGCTCCGTGTAGCCCTTCCGCCAATTTTTACACACCCTGTATAATTATTGTAAAAAACGTGTATACGAATAAGTTTATAAAGAAAATAAATGTATCGAAAAAAAATGTTCTCTTTTTTTGTACTCAACAGTTGGCAACCCTACCATAGCACATCATCCAAATGGCTGCCTCGGCTCTTTTTACGGACCGCCACCCATTTCTTGAGACTTTTTGTCATTTTTAATGCAAAGATAATGTAGAGTACTTTATCATCATCCAAAATTATAGTTTTACGGCAGAACCTTTCCTGTTTTTTATTTTTATTTAGATCGGTCGATAGAAAAACTTATTTTAAAGCGAATATTCCAAATCAACATGGGTCCAAAAACGCTTCATTTTAAAGAAATTTTCGAAAAAATAACGATAAAGTTTAACCGTTTCTCAACCAGTAGATATATTTAAACCAAATTTGGTATACAGCACCACCTTACAGGTTACCACAATCGGTGAAAATTTCAAGTCCCACAAGCAATCAGTGACGGAGTTGTGGGGGTTAAGTTTCAATAAATTTTATAAAAAACTAGTACGGCCCTGTTCAAAATCAAACTCGTTTTTGGGTAGAGCATTTTATTCTAAACGAAAAGTGTATTTTCACTTTTCTTGGTATCTGCCACCGTTTGGTGCGAAATTTGATTTATTTTACCATTTTCGCGAAAAGTTTGCTCCTAAGTTCAATCTAAAAATATAGCTAATATTCGTAATAAAGAAGTAATTACCGATTTTTGCAGTTTCTAATAACAGAACATACCAATAATGAGGGAAGAAGTTAAGCTAAATTAAAGATTAATGAGCATTTACTCTGCAAGTTGCAATTTTCTGCTTTTCGCGATATTTTTAGATTAAATTTAGGTGCAAAGTTTTCGCGAAAATAGTAAAATAAATCAAATTCTGCGCCAAACGGTGGCAATTACGAGGAAAACTCAAGAAGAAACAAAAGAAACTTAAGAATAAAATATTCTACCCAAAAACAAGTTCTAGTTTGATTTTGAATAGGGCCGTACTAGTTTTTTATATAATTTATTGAAACTGAACCCTCACAACTCCGCTACTGGTTGCTTGTGGGACTTGAAATTTTTATCGATTGTGGTAACTTGTAAGGTGGTGCTGTATAGCAAATTTGGTTTAAATATATTTACTGGTTGAGAAACGGTTAAACATTATCGTTATTTTTTCGAAAATTTCAACACCCTGTATCTTTAAAATGAAGCGTTTTTGGACCCATGTTGTGTGGAATATTCGCTTTAAAATAAGTTTTTCTATCGACTGTTAAAATCCTGCTACTAAAAGATTGACCACCCTGTATTAATAATTTAGAACACAACAAATTTTCGATAGGGCAGTATTATCTTCGCAAAAGGAAAAAAATTGCAAACACCATGGCGTAACAACAGGCCAATTGACCAAAAATACACTAAAACCTTTGCTACAATACTTCGTTTAAATTCAGAGAACAACATTTCTGCCTCTCGAGTCCACCTGAAGATTATAATACATTACACAGGTTTTTTATGCTTTCGAATTTAAATTTCTCGCTTATTTATTGTATTACGTGTCGTGTAACAAGTTCACTAAACACATCTTATTTTTATTCGATTCTCTTGACAATAAAAAATAATACACTGTAGGATAAATGTCCCGTCCAAGCAGGTGTACGAGCGAGTTATAAATTTTTTCCGGCAGTTACAAACTCGCGTAACTTTTTAAAATCAAAATACTTTAATCGAAGACATGCTTCACGCTACCTAACGAACACAGGATTAAAATATACAGCATTCTGAAACCTACTTGCAAGATCTTTAACCTTAAATCTTAATAACAAAGTGGTACATGATTATTTAATTTCAAATTCATGATTTCAAAGAAAACTTTCTATTGTAAATGGCATCGAGCAGGGAAATTTTTTTGTTTGTGCTGTTATAATACATACACCAAATCTACAATTTTATGACCACTGCTTGCAGGATGCAAAAAGCAATATATCAAACAATCACCGCTGAGAATAGCAGAGGTTCTAAAAATGTTCGATAAACAGAAAGCATGTAGGTATATTACATGTGAAATAAATAATTTTATTTAAAAATAACTTTACATTCCCCTGTCAGATGTTGATTCTCAAATTTACGTTTTCAACCAATAACAAACTCAGATTTCCTAGAAACGACTAATAAACATAATAATACACTGATAATATCCTTTTCGCAATTAACAGATTTTCATGCGTTTATTGGTATTGGTATTTGGGGAGGGAATTAAACATTTTGGTCTTGATAATTTTTTGACGAATTTCGGCGAACAGTAGCTTTACTTTAATATAGATTATACCACGCCCCTGACGCACCACTCTGACAGTACTAACTTGTAAAATTTGACATAAGACATAACATACATTTAATTTGATAGGTAGGTTAGGTGAAGGAAATTTTCTGATAAAATATAACTCATGCATTTCAAATAATCTATAATTTTTGACAAATCTTCACTCATGCAAGTTAAATCAGAAAAATTATTTTTCAGCTCAACTTGCATTCGGGCATATTTACCAAAAATTCGATAATTTTCAATGCACTTCTTATGTTACTACTGATAATAGTTACTTGTTAAATGGTTGGATTATTTAAGAGATTTATTAATTAATATATTTAAGTTGAATTAAACATCATATCTTGCATATCAAAAAACAATTTTTAATTTAACCTATTTCGATTATTCATACAACATTTAAAACAAGCTCTTAACGATAAAACAGTACCGCAAACTACATCTTTTACTTTATTAAATAGCTGCACTTTCAGTCAGTGATTTATAATTTAATCTTTAAACAAGCTAATAAATAAATAACCCATAAAATAATATTCTATTTATATAAAACATACGGGGTGATTGAAATTCGAGTTTAAGCATGGGGATCTCGCTTATTATAATAGCTAGAAGAAACTTGGGTAAATATGGGGCTTTTGCCAAACCAAGAAGAAAACATGGCAGAAAGGTTTCTGATGAAATTAAAGAAAACATCTTGCATCAATGAATTCAGAAAAAAAAATCGTACTTGATTATGTGTATAGCAAAAATTGCGCTCATAAGAAAAAATAAAGTTGGTTGTCATAAACCAAAAACGAATCGATCTAGGAAAAATTTGTGACCCCCTCCGATTCGGCTTAAAAAGTAGCTTAAGCAATGTTTATACACATTTAAAATATTTTATACTCCAAAGAAGTTAAAGACGATTTTCAAAAATCGTATTTTCCTAATTTTCTCAGATACCGTTTGAGATATTTCCAATTTCTCTACGGATTATTAATGAGCGCCAAATTTAGCAGCTTTGCCAAAATTATACCTGTATTCTAGCTATTACAACAAGCGAGATTCCCATGCTTAAACTCGAATTTAATCACCCTGTATACATCACACATTATATAACTACAACGAAAATAATTAATTCAAATTTCTACTAAGCAACAAACAGACAGAAAACAAATAAGGCGAACTAATAGAAGAAATGGAAAAACTGAAGGAAGATCTTCTAGGAATAACAGACAAAAAGAAGGGAATGGGTACTAGTCAAGTGCCAAAATATTGCGAGTCACATAGATCCGGAGTGATAGAAAACCATGCCGGAAAATAAATAGAATAGTATTTAACGAACTGAGTTTCGAAGACAATATAGCAAAACTAGAGGAATCCGAAGAAATTATGATAAACAATATCGAAATCATACACAGGCAACTAAGTTTACATGATATGAAAATAAGCAAAGACAAAACCAAAACCATCGTCATAATCGCGGAGCAGATTGCATTTAATCTAAGCCTGGATGCGATACAATTAGAACAAGTAAAAAGTTATAAATGTTGGGAGTGCACCTACATTGTAACGGAAAGATAGATGGAGAAATAAACGAGAGAATAGGCGCTGGAGAAACAGTTCCTTGAAAAAAGAGAGATACCCAAAGAAACGAAGGTAGAGATATATCGACCAACAAACAACAAAGTCGTATCAAAAGTATTGAAATGGGGTTTTTGAGAAAAATTAAAGGTAAAACGCCTAGGGACAAAATTAGAAACTGAACCCATAGGCATAGAGAAAACCTAAAAGCACAACTAATAGAACAAAACATCCAAGAGGCACAACTAAGACGGTTAGGTCAGTTATATAGAATGGGAGAAGATAGGATGCCCAGGAAAGTATATGAAGCGCAAACGGGAGGAAAAAACCGGAAAGGAAGACCAAGGAAAACTTGGAATGAGAAGGTGAAAGAAGCTGCCACAGAGAGATCGAGTGGAGGAAGGTTAGAGAACAAGAGACAGAAAAAGAAGGAGAGAATAATAGGTCACGTGGTCACGTACATAAAAAAAAAACAAAAGCTCACACCTAACGGTAGAGAGGCGTAAGAATAAGAATAAAAAGAAGAACACGAAGAAGAAAAATAAGCAATTCCCGCAATTAATTTAATTTATTTAGGAGTTCTTTAAAAGATAATGTAGAAAAGGGATTAAAGGATGATGTGAAAATAAATATTTAAGGAAAAACGGTGCTATAAGAATAGAATTTAAAACATATTGTTTACTGAATAATTCACTACACCCTGTGATTCAGTTTGCATATCGCACCATTTAAAAAGTTTTTCTTTGCTGTTCAAGGTTAAGTAGAGAAAAACAGTTGTGGGTGCGCTGTAACAACGCCAGGCCAGATTGTCCGACGGATAGGGCAGCAGGGCGCCTAGCACAGCCCATAAAAACTGACAGATACGTCTTTATTGTGAGGACTGGTTCTGTGCTTCGTGTTAAACCCAACCCAGCAGTTTAGTTCTTCCAGTTATTTTAATATTCAGACCCCGCCACGGCTTACCGAGGCGCCTAAAAAAATCCAACTCGATTTTTATCTCAACGTTCACAGCGTAATTTCCAAAATTGACCCGGACGGCACCCAAATTTATTAAGGTGTGATTTATATTAAATTTGATAAGCACAAGAATGTGAATTTACCACGGGTTTAGTTGAACGGTGCGACTATATATCAAAATACAACAACCCTATAATCAAAATACTTCCTAATTACTAAACTTGTTCTCGTCTTCAATATATTTTATGTACAAATATATTATCTGGCCTTAACTACTTTGGGAGACGGAAAAAATTTTGGATGTGGTAATTACCGCGTTTAAAGTCAGCAACATGCTATGGCGAAGGAGGATATCATTAAACTATTTTATAGTGTTTTTATAGCACCCCATATACACCTTTTTTAAATTTACAGATGTTCTCCAATCAACTAAATTTCTGGATAAATAAACGTAAAATTTTTATGGTAAGTTTTTCTAAACGTTCCTTTAAGTATTATTTATTTAGTAATGGGTTCTTCTACTGTTAGGTGTAGGACTGTGTTGTACTGACTTTTTCCCATGTTTTCCTGTCTAGTGCTAAATTTCCATTTGATATTTCTGTCCGTTGCTGCTTTTTTATCTTCGTCTTGCCCGGTTATTCTCAGTTTACCTCTTTTGTTTTCTTCCTGTAATCTTGCTTCATAGGCTTTTCTGGTTAACCTTTCTTTTTCCATCCTATAAACGTGACCCTACCATCCCAGCTGTCTTTCTTGTATTTTATCTGTAATTATTCTTCAAATGTTTCATTTCTGATTCGATCTTTTTCTGTTTTTCCTTGGATTTTTCTTAGAATATCATTTCTGTTGCATTTACGCCTACTATTTTTATTTGTGAGTGTCCACGTTTCACTTCCGTATAAAAGTGCCGCAGTTACTACCTTTTTGACCATTTCACTCCTGCTCGTTTTGGGACTTCTCTATTTCCAAAAAAAATGTTGTTCTTAAACTATTAAATATTCTTCCCACATTTCCTGTCCTTTCGCTTATTTCCTTGTCCATTTTTCTCTACGATCCCTCCTAAATATTTAAAGCTTTTCACCTGTTCCAACCTAAGCCCATTTAAAGTGATGTTATTCCCTTTGTTCTCTATTGTAATGATCATAGTTTTAGTTTTATTTGTATTTATTTTCGTATTGCGTTTTTCCAATTCCAAGTTTAGAGTTTCTAGATTTTGTTGCAGATTCTTTTTTGTTCCCGCGACTAAGAAAATGTCGTCTGCGAAGATTAGCTCAGTTATGTACATTTTTTCCATTTTCCAGTTGTCTAGGTGAAATGGTCTCATTTTTTGTTTTACTTCTTTAATTACCCCATCTACAACTACTGAGAATAATAATGGACTAAGCTCTATTTTGTTTCAAACTCTGCCGATTCTTCGTTTTGGGTTCTTTACTTAAAAATTTTGAATGTGAAATAAACTATAAAAATAAATTCTTAAAGTTTATTAGGTCGTCATTCCCTCACCTTACAAGAAAATGATTAAATTTACAGGACAATTCTCAAAGTACACAGATGAAACTCGATCCATTGCTCAAAAGGAGTAATAAACGAATGGCTTTCAAATCTTTCAACAAAGCTCCGTGAAATGTGCTTTGAATGAGTGACAGTTTTGTGGATGCGTTTGTTATTTTTGAAAACGGTCAGGTGCAACCTGCCCGCATGATGGATGAGGCCTTTTCTGAGCACAGAAGACCCTTATCATATGTAATTATAACCAGAACAAAATAGAGAACGTAATTAAGACCAAATGCTAGTTCAAGAGAACCGTACAATGCGTGTTGCGTGTACATTAAGATTATATAATGACCGTAAAAAGAAATTATAAAAAAGCTATAGAAATACTTCGCGTTTAACAAAAACTTTTGTTCTGACGCATCTATATATTTATAAAAAAAAAAAAACAAACACAGGCATTTATTCGTTTTGTTTTTGTTCGTTTGTTCTTCGATAATCGCTGGAATTTTCTCGTGGTTTACTTGATTTGTAGCATGCCATATTGCGTTGGTAAGTTACATTGTACTTAGAGCTGTAGTCACATTAAGCAAAAAAATATATTCGTGTCGAACAGTAAATTTTAAACGGACTGTTTCGAGGAGTGCAGATTCAAACACCAGAGACGCTTTGAGAGGAAGCCGGCATCATATATTACACGTCGGGATATGGCAGCCGCATGTGTATGCATAGCAACGATTTCGAAAAATGTTGTTTGGACCATAGAAGTAAATAGTGAACTAGATTTAATTTCACGACAAGATTGTTTATAAAACACTTTAAATCATGGTCTTGTTGGAGATTCGGTTAAGAATTTAATTGTATAATACAAAAAAAAAACATGGTTACAGGTGAGAAATATCAAAAGCATGTTTTTGTAAAAAAAATTTAAGTAAATTATTGCTTGTTGAACAAATGTGATTTTATTTATACTTAACTTTGGTTTACAATTTTTGTATCTCCAAATTATAACAGTTTAAATTATGTTTTCTGTTAACAAGACACATTTATTTTATAAGTGGTTTAGACACTGTGTGTTTCTTACCAGCTGTTTTTAAAATGAAAATTTCCTTCACATGTTAAATTTACATTTTCAACCAATCACTAATCTTAAATTTTCTAGAGACTACCAATAAGAGCACTATTATTCGGAAATAATTTCTCTTCAGATGTTGATCCTCCTGTCAAATTTGCGTTTTTGACCAATAACAAACTCAGATTTCCTAGAAATGACCAATAAACATAATCATACTCTGATAATATCCTTTTCCAAATTAACAGATTTTCATGCGTTTATAGATCGTTTCTACGAAATCTTAGTTTGTGATTGGTCGAAAATATAAATTTGGAGAGGGAATTAAATATTCTGGTCTTGATAATTTTTTGACGAATTTCGGCGACCAGTAGCGTTACTTTAATATAGATTAAACCACACCCCTGACACACCACTCTGACAGTACTTGTAAAATTTGAAATAACATATATTAATTTGACAGATAGGTTGGGTGAAGGAAATTTTCTGACAAAATGTATTGTTATAATACTACTGAAAATTTAAAAAATAATCAATATTTTAATATTTTTCTTTTGACAGGTATATAAAATCCTATAACATTTATATTATATTTGGGGTCGTGTCTAGGTAAGGCTTTTGAAGAAATTCATAGTAATCTGCGCTTTGTTCATGAGCACTTTTGAGCTATACGGACAAGCAACAAAAATATAAATTTATAGAATAAACTGACGTTTTTCCGGTTTTTTTTTTAAATTTAATTTTAGGCTGAAATATGGTGTTACTTATTTAGAATTGATGTGAATTTTATATTATTACTTTTTTGTAATGTTGTTAAATATATTATGTATGTATTCCTTTACCTACATGGAAAGAAACCATTAGTGAAAGTTTTTGCCCTTATTAAAAATAATTTCGTGAGGTTGACGGGCGATCTGATTAAAATAAATTAAATTCAGAAGAGGTTCTGTAATAAAACTGAAATTTTGGATGATGGTGAAGTACTCTATCTCAGCGTTTCTCAAACTTTTAAACACGCGACCCAAATAATTTTCTAGAAAAGAGAGTGCGACCCATAGGGGAGGAAGTCTCCATCCCTGCAAGAACATTTTTGAAAAAATACCTTTAGAAATGTAATTTTAAAGTATTGTAAAACAGAAATTCAAATTTTTATTTTTCTTTGTATTTTTATCAAAGTCCTACACCTAACAGTAGAAGGACTCATGACTAAATAAATAAATAAATTTTTATTAAAACAGTTTTGTTTCGCGACCCAATAAAAATTTAACGGGACCCAATTTTAGGTCGCGACTCATAGTTTGAGAAGCTGCTCTACATTGTCTAACTTTGCATTAAAACACGTTTAAACATCTGAAATTTAAAAAAAAATCGCATTTTATCTCCCCTCTACTATTTTGTGTCGATTTCTGCTTGCTCTTGGAAAAATCAAGAGTTAGCAACCCTTATTTAGAGGAGCGACAAATTCAGGGACCGCCCCGGGCGGCACAAACCTTAGCTACGCCACTGTTTTTATGCACTTTTTATGAAAAATCTCGTAGTACAAATAGTATAGGAGATTTTTAATCAAAAGCAATTACTTGACTGACTTAAAGAATTCAAGCTTTATATGTAATTATTGTCGAATCGGATAAATAGAGTTCGATTAATTGGTATCTGAATAATCAGCGTTTTAATCAAGCATTAGTTCACCAAATAAATTGCAGTAATTATCTACATTATTGACTACTTTTTTCTAATACTTTTTTGTTTTCCTAAGCCACTCGATAATTATATTTCAATCCAATTGTCTGCATGATAAGCTCTTTTTTAATGCTCTTCCGCTGAATACACAATAATCATACATTTTCGTGGTATATTTCATGAAAAAATTGCGGTGTATCAATTAAATGCAAAATCAATGGCTGTATCGCAGCTCTCTACCTGATTTTAATATCATTAAAATTGATCCATCGGAGCGTTCATTTCTACGCATGGTTGGCTGAACAACATTCTCGATCAAATGCCTCAATTAATTTCTTTACTTGTCTGTTGGTGTAATGTCCTTGTTTTTTTTTTTTTTAAAGAAATGATTACTTGTAAATCGATAATTTAGTACCCGTTGTTATTATAGGATCACTCAATCCCAAAAAAAAAAAACTGTATAATGGCATCATTTCCTCCTACAGCAAGAGGCGGTTAAAAATTGTTACCGCCATCAAGCAGAGTACGGTGCGGATAATAATAGAAATTCTTCCATAGATTATAGACAAGGCATGTCGCTGTGGTTTTATCATCACTTTAAAATAAGGGGACGACGATGAGTGCCATAAAAACATAATGGCTTTATCTAGTCTTCTCCAACGCTGACTATTAAATTTTGAATGACGGGATCTGTTTTCTATATAGATCAGATACTAAATTCAAGATAATGTCTAAAGCGACGAACAACAAAATTGTTTCTACCTACTCGTTTCGTCTTCTAAACATGTAAATGGAAAACCCGGCGAAGCAGCACACTTTAATTTATAAATCTAATTTGAATGTGAATTAAATAACTTTTATTGCCCTTTGTAAATTTATTAGATCGGCAGAAAATGTTTCTTGATAACAGACAATTGATTATAAATTATTCATTTCATTATAATTGTTATTATTCGTCCGATATGTTTCTTCAGTTCAAGAATAAATTGTTGAATTATTTCATGGTTTATTCATGGGTTTATTTAAACGGGCCCGCATGTCGGACTATTCAATTTGTTTGTAAATTTTTGTACCACCAACCTAGCAATACAATAACGAGTAACATTAAGTATGGTGTCGTGTTGATTTAATTTTCGTTGGGCGAATTTGTAAACAAGCTTTTGATTAGGTTGGGTTAGGATTGCATTTTTAAACAGCAAATAAGTTCTGTTGATTTTCAATTTTACTTAGGTACTATACAATTATACCTTGAAGCTATATTTCTTTTGTTGTAATTGAAAATACACGGCAAGGCAAGGCGTTTTAGTTAAAATTTATTCGTGAATCTTCCTTCAATTTTAAAAAAATCAATTATATGTTTATAGCAGCGGTCGGGGAACCGGCGTAAATTACCCCAAATGGGGTAAAAATGAAATTTTGGGGGTAAAAATGAAACTTTTGTGAATAAAAAGTATATATTTTTAATTTGCTATTTTATAAACCTGTTAGTATTTTTTTTCAACTTAAACAATTTAGCGACATATGCACGTACTGTCAGTCAGTTGGATTGTAGATCCTTTTAAATGTGAAATTGCTATGATAACAAAAGAACCTTCAGGTTTGGCAGAAGCAATTCTTGAACTTCGATCTAATACTGAAGCACGTATTCAATTTGAGAGTAAACCAAATCTGTCGTCTTTTTGGATGTCAAAAGTTGCAAAGGCTTTCAAAACTGCACATGAAGAGGCGGTTAAAAAATTGCTGCCATTTGGAACAACATATTTGTGCGAACAAGGCTTTTCCACTCTAATGAACATAAAAACGAAGAACAGAAATCGATTAAACGCCGAAGACTGTATTCAAATCGCTCTTACATCAAAAAGTCCCAATTTTGAAGCAATTGTATCAAACATGAAACAACATCATTTCTCCAAAACGTGAAGAAAGAATGTTTTTAATTATTCTTTTTTTTCTAATTTTTTCAATTCTTTTTTTGTTTGTACCACCATTATTATTATTATAACTTGTTACAGTACCCCGAATAAATGATGTTTAAATTAAATTTTTAGTTATTGTTTTCTTTTCAAAATTATCATGGGGGGCTATAATATGAAAGATGCTAAAAAGAGGCGATTTCGTTTTTTTTTTGCTCTTCGCCATGGGGTAATATCAACTTACACAAAAATATTTTGGGGTAATGATTAAAAAAGTTCCCAGACCGCTGGTTTATAGTAAGGAAAATCTATAAAATCGAAATTTAAGGTTTAAGATAAAGGAAAACAATTAAAGGTATACGTTAAACTTTACCGAAAGAATTTATTTCTTATTATTTCCGCGGAAGTGGTCCCCTTCTGGGTTCCTGTACTGCGACCTATTGGTCTATTGTACCCTCTAGTGATAGCCCTTTAAAACAGTCATGTATTTTTGGAAAACTTCAGGACTTTCTTTAAGGGTGTTTTTATTAACTCTTCTTGGTTGGCTTTTTCCATCCCCAGAAGTGAACGCCGATAGGGTGTGAATCCTTCACACTGGCATATTACGCAAAGAGGAGTTTCTTCTTCTTCACCACATCCTCTGCATATATCGGGACCTATTACGTAGAAGTGTTTGTTTAAAACATAGATACCGAAAGAACTGTTAAACATGTTTTTGACTTGATCGATTTCCAAAGTCCAAAATTGTGGTTTACATATTTTCAAAAGTTATACCACGTTAATATAAATTAGTACAATAAAAATCAGTATATGCCAACTTGTCTAAATTATAACCATCCTCAGTATTTGTATAGAACTTTTGCGTTTAATTTTTATTTAATTCCCAGTATTTTTTATGATACCTAGGCCTTTTTTTTATTCAATAAAATACCTTAAAAAATCTATTAAAACATTTCTGTTGTACAAATTTTTCTGGGCTGATTTATTTGTTTGGTTTAACTTGATATATGGAATCTGTTTCTTATCATGAGTTGTAATTTTTCGGTTGGTTTGTCCTATATAACACAAGCCAAAAGCAAAATTAATTTTGCAAATTCACGTTTGTAAAGAATTTTATTTCTAAAACTGTCTATTTACTTACGTATGGTTTTATTGTTTTTACTAAGCTTTATTGAGTATTCATGTATTGTTTTTTTTTCGTGTAGCTATTGCTTTTCAAGGAAAAACGTAAATTTGAAATTTCGTTTATTTTTAAAAACTGCCAACACATATTATGTTAGCTCTAACGAAATTGTGTTGATTTTGTGAGTAAATTAATAAATAAGAACGCTAGTGACGAAGGGATGAGAGTCTCGAAACTACTCTAGCATATTTACAAGAACTCTTATAATTTGCTTTTTATTAAACTTATATAATTTAAGTAAAGACCATTTCTGGCCTGTTTTGTATTACACGTTATACTAAAACAAAAATTTTAAATTTTGGTAACACCTTGCAAGATTTTAAACTAACTCCTTTGTTATTTATAGTTTATTATATCAAATAAACACTTTCATTTTTGTAAATTAAATACTAAATTATAAATACAAACAAAAATTCTTTACACTTTAAAACAAATATTTCTTGATTTACATATCTCGATATTAAATGTAGCATTTTGGCTTGGAAAGTGTCATAATTCAAAGACTTTATAGTTATGAAGAAGCTTAAAAGATTTATAGAGATTAGAGCACTCTCAGTTTCAACGGTCGACATTTGAGCAACACGGTCAATAAAACACAACTTTACACCTAGAGCTATAAAAGTCTGAGCCGGACGTCGGTAAACCAACTTATACGCGACAGTTTATAAATACTTAACTTTGTGTTTGTCACGTCGTGAAATAGTTACCTAGAAAAGTTAGGCCGGCATGGAAAAATAAACGACATGTAACGAACTCAACATAAAAATATATGGTCTTGAAATAGAAATCAATTATTCATATTCAAGCTACACTTCAAGACGGATTTGTTTTGGCTGTGACATAAAAGATATTCAAAATAACGCTGTTTGAACTGTTAATTTCTTTGTTTGTAAACCACGGTGAGTGAATTAACAAACGTTTCTGGTACAGAAGTCATAAACAAAATGGAACACGACAAATTAAATGAAACATTTTAGTGGTTACGACATTGGAAATAAATAACTATTTATAAGAGAATTTCTTTAATCTAGAAAACATACATAAAACTTCTTTATGCGCACATGTTCGTAGATATTAATTCGTGAGATCAGATACGAAATACAAAAGCTTTGAGAAGTGAAAAAACAAGTTAATCCTTTCAATACGACTTTTGGCCAATAAAGTAAATTGTGTGTCATTGATTAAAATTTGTTGCTATAGCTTAAAAATATATGTATACAAAGTTTAAAATTTTTAGCTCTTACTTTTTTTTAATAAAAGGGCTTGGGATACATACCTATGTCCCAGCAGTATTGCACCCTTGGGATAAATTTGACCTAGCAGTAATTAATGAAGACATACATGGTCAGACAAAAGTCGACTGAGAGAAACCGCATGTATTCCTGATACAAATTAAAGTGATTCACATGTAGTGTGAGCTCTTAACTACTAACAAATCTCATCATATAAGCTATTTTGCAGGTCGTTTAGGCCCAGAGCTTGGTAATGTTTTTCCACCCCTCTCTGTTTTGCTTTCTTCCTCCAATTCATTATGTTTTTCTCTCTTAGTTCTGCCTCCACAGCTTCTCTCCATCTTTTTTGGGTCTTCCTCTTTTTTCTTGTATGCAGGCTTTTTCCACGCTACCTCTTTTATTATTATGCTGTCCTCCCTTCTCTCGATATGTCCTAGCCATTGTATCCTTCTGGCATTTATAAATTTGTCTATGGTCGCTTCTTTGAAAATTGTATGTACCTCATCCTTCGTTCTTATATATATCTCATTTGTTCTCTTCCCTCCCACTATACTTCTAAATATCTTTCTTTCCCATTTTCATAGAGCTTCCTTTGCATTTTTGTTCAGTACCCAGGTGTCACACCCATAGATCGCTGTAGGTCTTACGGTCTTAGTATTGTTTTATACAAACGTAGTTTGGTGCGCCTAGATAACTTTTTTGCTCTTATCAGGTTGATTAAAGCTCTGGCACTTTTGTTGGCTTTCAGTATTCTCATGTTTCTGTCTTTTTCTTCTTCAATTGGCTGGTATCTTGAACTCCCTTAGCATTTGGAGCATTCTGGGATTATTTACAAAATCATACGCTTTTTTGAAATCAACTAACTATAAGTACTGCAAGTGGGATGTTGTGCTCATAACATGTTGTTGCTATTTCCTTCATTGTGAATATTTGGTTCCTTTTCTAAATCCTCCCTGGTTTTCTCCAATTTGTGGGTCAATGATTATTACCATGCTCCTTTTTATCAGTAGGTTATTATAAAGCAACATATAACAATTCAGAATTTTTTAAACATCCTTTGGAACTTATATATCCCTGCAGTTTTAAAAAGGTTAAGTGATCAATGAAATTGTATGGAAAAACTAGTAATATGTTCCATCAACTAAACAAAACCATCCCCTTTTTAGGGTATTGTTGGTCTTTCCTTTTCCTTCCTTGTTGTCGGAGTTCACTCATATATTTGTTTCGGTATTCTTTCTTTTTCCATTCCTTTCATCACGTGGTCATACCTGCGGCAGTATTTCTTAATGTATCTTTTATTCCCATTCTTTGCCTAATGGTTTGGTTCCTTACATGATCGTGTATTGGTAAACTGTCACATCTTTGTCAAAAGTTATTATTTACTGCTTCACTATATTTTTTACCGAATTATTCATTGTCCAAACTTCCGACCCGTAGGCGAAGCAACCTTCAATAAAGCATTTGAACATACACATCTTTTTTTAACTAATATTATCTTTACTCTAATCAGGCAAATTGATCTGATTAGTAATAGTACGTCCTTCTTTCTACCATATTTAAGACATACTTTTTGTACACAGCGTTACTCCTAAAAATGTTTCCTAAGTATTGGTAATTTTTTGTAGTATTGAAAGTTACACCATCCAAAGTCAGATCTTTTCCTCCATATCCCACTGCTGTGTTTTTTTTTTTTTTACTTCTAAACCTCAGCTTTTATATTCCTCAACAATGTTCCTGAGCATTTACATAGCATTCTCCAGTTCCTAAACAAGAACAATCTGGTCGTCTGCAAATAATAGTGTGTAGATATTTTTCTCTGCAATTTGGACTCCTGTACTACTTAATTTACGGATGCAATTTCCTAAATCAGAATTCAAATACAACTTAAATAGTGCTAGTGAAATAATTATAACTTAATGAGAATGAATAATCATGTTTACAAACAAAAGAAATTGAAGACAAATGAGTTTAAATTATAAACGAAAACATAATTTTTTAAGTCAATCTCAAAGAGACGAGCACATATTTAGGCCAGCAGTTAATAGCGTGGGAAAACTTAAAGTAAACACACAATTAGTAGTGCAGTCGCCTGGATTTTGGATATACTCCAGGTTTTTAAAATCATATTTAATATTGTTCAGTTTTGGTAGATAATAAAAGATAATATTTTTTAACGACCCATCTGTTTTACTTCAAGGAGATCCATCTTTCATATTATAACAATTTTACCAAAAGTTTCTACCCAATATAAGTTACATTTTAAGGTCTTTGAACTAAAAGTTTAAAAAATTAAATACTTTACTTAGTTTAAAGAATATATTAGGATCTATTTAAAGATCAAAACTTATTTGCACAAAATATTTTCCTCGAAAAATAAATTGTCCTCAACACACACAAAATATGTTTGAGGGCGCCTTTCACAACCTCAAACCTGGTAACACAATAATAGAATGAATAAAGCTCCTAATCGTTTTTTGTTTCGATTCCCACTTTTTTTTATGCTTCAGCTATTTTCGTTGCAAAACCAGAAATCATTTAACGCAAGAACCAGAGAACACGGCGATTGTTTATAGAATGAATATCTTAGAATACCCCGAAATTTTGATGTAAGAAATTAGTAACAAAAAGCTCAACGAACATAATATTTTGCAATAAATCGTAGGTATGTTAAAATTTAGACTGTGTTTTTGAGAAATTCTATAATGTAATTTGATTTTCTGGAGCTCTTATTTTTTGGAATAAAAATTTTAATATACATAAAATATAGGTTTTTATGTCTTATACGTTATTGATATTACTAAAAAAATAAAAGATAAACCTTTCCAAAACAATACTTTTTTATTTTTGGCTAAATGTAAAAGCTGGTAAACAACATGTTATCAATGTGTAAGTAATTGAAGACACAAGTGTTGACTGATTTAAATTGTCATGTTGGGTTATATCAGAGCACTAGTGTTGTTGACCATTTAATAAGACGCAAGAAAAACAAACGATTGCAATTTTTCAGAGCTGTGTTGTTTAGAAAATTTTTACGATGCGACATCATTGAACTTAACTGGCGCTGGCAATGGACTAAATATATCCGAGGCGACACCAGTCTAGCATTTAGAATACATTTGCAGCAATTATCTATTTTGTCACTGTAGATTTGTTTTTGTAGCTGGAAATGTAATTGAACTTGTAACCCTTTAACTTGACAATGCAGTTAATATGTAACTAAGTGCAAGTGTTTATTAATGTGTTGTAATATATCAAACTAAGAGAATATTTTAAACAGTTGAGGAAGGGGTTCTTAACCTTTTTGTTCCATGGACTCCTTTGTTAATCAGGTGAAAGCCATGGAGCTTTTCTCAAAATAAAGTAGTATTTTTAAATATTCAACAACTGTAATGGGATATAAAAATATGTGCTATTTCTATTTGTGAAGTTAAATAGAGCTAATACTATTGCAATTTAATCCATACAGGGTGAGTCATTAGTGGCGGATTGGTCGATTGTGGCTAAACGGTTTAAGATAAAAAGTTGATTCAAACGGCAGTCCATACAGTTTTTTCTTCCGAACACGATAAAAATATTTTTAAATATACAGGGTGAGTCACCTCTCTGGAACCAATAGCAACTTTTATATTTCAAATACAACACCCCATTTTTTATTTAATATTCTTGACCGCCTTCATTTTAGCTTTACATCGATATAAAATAGTACAGGTTTTTTACAGCCTTGTCACAAAAAAAAAATAATTTTCAAAATATTTCAAGGTTTTAAGTCTTTATTAAAAAAATTCTCCTGAAGCCATTTTTCGAAGCACAGAGTTGTAATTTGGTAAGGACATGCATAAAACATTGTTCTATTAGCTCGATACGAAAAAGTTTGAATCACGCATACAGGGTGTTCATAAATAGGTGGCAACTTTTCTGATTTTCAAATGCTCGTAATTCAATTTGTTCAAATGCAAACCCCTTTATTTTCTTATGTCATCGAATTTGTCTTTAAGAGAGCTTCATTTTTTGTTAAGTATGTCCTATACCCAAAACTCGTACTTTTCGAGATATTCGACTTTTTTTCTTCTAATCGTTATTAAAGCAAATAGGATGCCGTGGAAATCGAAAAAGCTGACTGTTCACTTCACTAACATCAAAAACTTGTCATTTAATTCTTGAATTATAGCATTTCCACAATTAATTTCACTTTACAAGAGCAAATTGATATGGTTTATTGCTTGAGAGAAGGCGAAAGAAATCCTTTGCTGGCGGCAAGGATTTACGCACATTTTGATTAATATGCACTTATAGGCTAACTAGTTTATTCAATTTCATGTAGCAATGATTTTTTTATGTTCTATTATTTTATTTACAAAATTTATTTAATTTTTTTTTTGTGGTTTCAACAAATAATTTTTCTTTCATTTTCCATTTTTCTTCGCGCTACCTTTAAGTTTTAGAAACACTAGTAAAGTTCATAACAATAATAAAATTGATTTGATTGCCAATTTATTTATTGATTATAAGTGAATCCACAATACTAAGTATCTACCTACTATTAGTAATTAAATACACGAAACAGTGAATAAACCATGTCAAATAGTGAAGTGAACAGTCAGCTTTTTCGATTTCCACGGCATCCTATTTGCTTTAATAACGATTAGAAGAAAAAAAGTCAAATATCTCGAAAAGTACGAGTTTTGGGTATAGGACATACTTAACAAAAAATGAAGCTCTCTTAAAGACAAATTCGATGACATAAGAAAATACAGGGGTTTGCATTTGAAAAAATTGAATTACGAGCATTTGAAAATCAGAAAAGTTGCCACCTATTTATGAACACCCTGTATGCGTGATTCAAACTTTTTCGTATCGAGCTAATAGAACAATGTTTTATGCATGTCCTTACCAAATTACAACTCTGTGCTTCGAAAAATGGCTTCAGGAGAATTTTTTTAATAAAGACTTAAAACCCTGAAAAATTTTGAAAATTATTTTTTTTTAGTGACAAGGCCGCATAAAAACCTGTACTATTTTATATCGATGTAAAGCTAAAATGAAGGCGGTCAAGAATATGAAATAAAAAATGGGGTGTTGTATTTGAAATATAAAAGTTGCTATTGGTTCCAGAGAGGTGACTCACCCTGTATATTTAAAAATATTTTTATCGTGTTCGGAAGAAAAAACTGTATGAACTGCCGTTTGAATCAACTTTTTATCTCAAACCGTTTAGCCACAATCGACCGATCCGCCACTAATGACTCACCCTGTATATTATAAATGAGTAAACAGGGTAGTAAAGATAAAGATAATAAGTTGATTTTCCCATCCAAGCTCGCGAACCCCGTGAAAGCTGATTAAGAACACCTGATTTAAGGATTTTTCTATTCTATTTTAAAATTTGTAATTAACAAAGTTAGTTTTAATTCTTTATTTAAGAATACATTGTGGGAGAACTTTCACTGAACCTTTTAATATAACAAAAGTTCTCAGACACTGTTGTTGTCTGTCTTCTGCGCTTTTTAAAATATATCTTGACAGAGCCCTTTCAGGGTGGAAAAGAAAATGTTTTGGGACTACGAGTAGGAGACGACACACTTTTCAGTTTATACTTCGTCGACGATGGTAAGCCATTAATATTTGAAACATTCAAATATGGAATGTTCAAGTCTGGATTCACTCAACGCAGGAATCATGCAACGATGGAACCACGCAACACGGGAATCGTTCATCGCTTGAAAGCTCAAATCTGGAATCCAGAAATTGAGAATTTTTGCTGCCCTCTTTAATACAACAGCCTAAGTATAATATAATTACAGAACACTTCGTTTTATATTTTGTCTTAACTATTGTACAGTGGAATATAAAAACATCGTGTTAATATATTTATTTATTTATTTATTAAATTACACCCAACAGGGGTAAACCCCAATCCTAGGGCGATATACAATAATATAGTATACGTAATAATAAATGTAACATTATAGGTACTATAAATGTGTGCATTAAGAAAAATCAATTAACAGCCAAAACATTAAAAAAATATTACAAATAAATATATGTGCATTAATTAATACAAAAATAAATCATATTGAACTGGTGCACGTAAAATCAGTAAAGCTTTGTTTTTGAAAGTTGAAACACTACAATTATAAAAAATATCAATGTCTGAAAAAATATTTGCCACCTTACACATTCTGTACAAAGGTGACACCTGAAGCAAATTAGTACGAGGTTGGTTCAAATAAAATGTACTAGCCCAACGGCTGTTTGATCGAGGCACTAAAAAGGAAATTTTATTTAATAGATCTATAGTGACATAGACTTTGTGATTAACGATTTTGAAAATATACACGTGATCCAGCAAACACCGTCTTCGCTCAAGGGATATAAGCTGCAATTCACTCAACATAGTTTTATAAGATGTTAAATATGGATAAAGACCAGTCTGTTTAAAAATTATATAACGTACGAACCGTTTTTGAACGGCTTCTATTTGTTTTATATAGATTTCATAAAAGGGATTCCATATGACAGAAGCATATTCCAATTTGCTTCTCACAAAACAATTGTACAGAAAATAAAAAGAGCTAACATGTTTAAAGTGAATAGTGTTCCGCAATACGAACCCCAATGATCTAAGTGCTGCCTCTGTACTTTTACGTATATGTTCAGCAAAATTTAATTTTAGTACCTTAAAAGTTTACCCCCTATAAGATAAAGTAACTAGAAAACTATTGCTTCCATAAAGTCAAAATTTACAGGACATGTCTTGCTAACGTAGCTGAAGTTGTTTTTAACAATTTTAGCAAAATTCGCCAAAGCGTCGGTACCTCTTTTGCATAATAAACCGCATATATAAATGATATCTTAGTACCTTATTAGATTACCCCCTATAAGCAAAGTACCCAGAAAATTAATGCCTGCATGGAGTCGAAATTAACAGAACATGTCTTAATAACGTAGCTAAAGTTGTTTTTAATAATTTTAAAAGACGCCCAAGCGTCGTTACCTCTTTTGCCTAATAAACCGCATATATGCTTTTCGATAAATAACTTCAGTAAGTATTGTCTGTGTACTTGGCAACTTAATCCAGTTTGTTAAGTATGTAACAAAATATTTTTAGTACAGTAATAAAGAAAGTATCTCCGAAATTTTTTAGTATAGAAATCGACGGGACGTGTCCAAAATAATATCGGGGAGTTAAATGTTTGTCAGCGTAAAGAGATTTATATCGTACAGGTTCTAGCGGTTGTTTCATTATTTTTTTATTCTTCTTAGCCGATCTGCATATACGAGACGAATTCTTAGGTATTCTCAATTAAGCATCTTGTTATTCCTGAATGCAAATCAGCATGCTTAAAATTACTGCGCTAAATTTAAAATATCTGCTAATGTCTTAATTAAAGCCGTCTCTCGGCAAAATTAAAAAAACTCTTTTTAATCGCTAACGGTAAATTGTGAATTAAAATTTGTTTAAAAATGCTAGCGTTATAAATATTTTCACATGTTCCGAGTTCAAAAAAAAAAACATTAATTTTGTGTTTGTTCTTTATTGCAGCTTTAATTTTTTTAGGCCAATTTACTACAGATGCTTAATTAGACACTCCTAGGACAAAAAAAAGTTATTTCCTCACATTTTTGAAATATTTAATACAGTTGCATGCTAGATATCAAACAACAAGTAAGAATGCAATTATATAATACAGTTCTTACAAACGAATACATTTCTACGCTGTCCCTTTTTTTTACAAGCTTTTTTTGTGATGAATATCGTTTTTTTGTAATTTTATTTGTTTTATTAGGCACAACCTTATTTTATTGTAATTTTATTCAATAGGTCAGTACTAAGGCATAAATTAGGAAAAGGTATATCTCTAGCTACTTTCCAGTCAAACAATTTTTTTGTGGATTACCCAACATCTTCTTTGCTTACCTAAACCTTAAAGTTCAACATTCTCACACAAACAAATACATACACAATATTTTAGTGCAATTCCTTTTCACCTTGGCCACGTCCGTTTTAAATTATGCTTCACTAGTTACATTTAGACTTAAGCTAATCCCAAAATCCTCCTAATGATGGATAAGTATTGCATTTTGTCAGGCTTTTGTAACATTTAAGGTACTGGGTTTCAACCTCAACTTCTTTAAACCATCTGTCTGTGTCATGCCTTTTATTTCCGAAGGTTATTTGTTACAGAAAATCTTGAATGCGTTTTGAAAACTATATTACAGTAGGTTATTATGTTCTGTCACAAAACTCCGTGCACATACAGTAGCTCCAGTGAAGAAGTTTTGTAGCCTGTTATTTTTACAACACTGGTTTTTATGCCCAGTTTCATTCTTTTTGTCTATAGCGTTATGTGGAATTACCGTCGCGTGTTAGTTTCCTGCTAATTTTAACTACATTTTTTTGAAATCAAATATAGACTGATGAATATACTGTTGACAGATATATTTTTATTTATATCGTTGGAGATCTGTTCAGTTCAGAATGAGAAGAGCAAGTTTTTTCAACCGGACGTTGTAAACTCAAATATTTACGATCTTGTTGTTTGAGATTTATGCAAAATACTTTTCAGGAGACTGTTGTAAATCAAGCAGAAATGTTTTTTTTTTTGGGTGTTAATATTTGTTAATTAACATTTAAGTTTCGAGAAGCCTCTGAAAACCTTCGCACTGGCGAGCTTTCATAGAACTGTTAATTAAAATGTTACATGATGAGATTACATCGTTAAAGTAACCTATAAACCTTGAATTGTGGTTTGCGATTAATAAATTAATGTTTTTTTTCCTGCAAGTTACAAAAGGACGTACCCTTAAATTATTTTAATGTTGCTAGGTAAAAGAATTAGTTAATTAACATTGCTTATTCTGTAAGCTTTTTTTGTTCGATTTTGCGTTTTCTTCAGCAATGCCCCTGAGTATTTAAACTGTTATTTTACTTGTATTTTTTTATCGTCCGTTACTATTTCTACATTTTTTGTACGATTTGCTATCATCGTAATTTCTGTTTTCTTTAAATTTATTTTTAAACCATGTCTTTTTAGACCGTCTGTCCATTTCGATTTTGTTTTGTAATTCATCGTGTCTCTTTCCAAACGGGATTGGATCATCTGCTTACATTAAGTTCATACATTTTAATTGGCATTACCTAATTATCTATAACCTATGCGTCTTCACTTAGGTATTCCTCTTCCTCTCATCGTCTTCCATATTTCTTCTCTTTGTATACTATCAGTCTATAGCACATATCAAAAGCTTGTTATTAGTGTTCAGTATTTTATCGGTTGTCTCCTAACATAAATAAAAACGTAATTGTTTTAAAATCCCTTTCAGAACTTTGCAGTTGTTTTCGTTAATCGCTTTTTTTGGATCAATTCTTGCGTCATTACAGCTCTGCCCATTATTACTAATTTCACAACGAATTCCGAAGTAATTGACACGATGAACATCGTGCCGTTAAGGCATTCATGCGTAATGAATTTCGTTACAAATTCAGAGTTGTGCTGTCATACGCGTTTACATATCCAGGTTATAAATTAGGCTCAGGTGTTGCGTGCTGCTCCGTACTGTATTACTTGCATGCTAATATCGACGTGACCGCATCCCTGATTGCGTATAAATGGCAACTGTTAAGTGTCAGCTGTCAATCAAAAAGGAAAAATACATGCGCGGTATTATTAATAAGTTTCTGTCAACGATTTATGGAAGTTGCTTGATATCATTTATGCATTTTGAATAACATCATGCATCTGTTACGTCGCTGTTAAATGTTATTACGTCAAATTGCATGTCTGTGTCTATATAGGCACCTCTTACGCAATAATAGATACTAAATACAATACAAAATTCTTAGTAAAAAAATTAAGTGATATTTAATTAACTTATTTTTCTTTCGCTTTGCACCATGATTTTCCCTTCTTCTCCAAGGTTTTTGCTACTGTCTTTTCCCATGTTTCTCTCGGTCTTCCTCTTTTCCTCTTTGTTTGTATTCTTGCTTCCCACACTCTCTTTACCTGTCTTCTTGTGTCCATCCTCTGTAGATGCCCCCACCAGCTCATTTTTCTAGTTTCTATGAATTCCAAGATAGATTCTACTTCTAGTTCATTTCTAATCTGTTCGTTTCTTATTTTGTCTTTTCTTGTTATGCCTCTTGATCTTCTTAAAAATTTCATTTCAGCCACTTGGATTTTACTTTTTTGGCTCGATGTTAATGTCCATGACTCGCACCCAAATGTCAAGATCGGTCTGTATATTGTACGGAATACGCTCATTTTTGTCTTTTTTGATACTTCTTTTTTATTAATAAAGGTTTTTGCAATAGCGTAGTAGGTTTTTATTGCCTTTTCTATCCTCTTATTTATTTCCAATTCTTGTTGCCCTGCATTTTTAATTATTTTTCCTAGGTAGTCGAAATATTGTAATGTTTCTATTTTTTCTCCTTCAATTTCTATGTTTATGTTCTCATTTTCTTCGTTTGTCGTCATCACATTTGTTTTCTTGTGATTTATTTCCATTCCATTTTCTTCTAATACTTCTTTCCTAATTTCTATAGGTATTAGTTTTAAGGTCCTTTTCATTCTTTGCCATAATGACTACATCGTCTGCGAACGCACACTCTGATATCTCGACCTTCTGTAAATTTTTGTTTCCTACGAATAAACTTTTAACACATTGTTTGCATTTCTTAATTATATTGTCCATAAATATCATAAACAGTATTGGGCTCATTCCTCCTCCTTGTCAATCCATCTTCTGTATTGAAAGAATCTAATTTCATATTTTTCGTTAACACATAATTTATTGTCTTCTTAAACAAGCAGCTAATATTTCTTCTTAGTTTATTGTCTACCTTTCTTTCCTTAAGGATCTCCCAAACTTTTCGTCGAATGCTTTTTGTAGATCTATTAATGCGAAGTATGCTTTTTCTCTTTTTAGTTGTGTTTTAGTTATAATCTGTTTAATTGTGAATATATGATCTTGAACACTCCTACCTTTTCTATTTCCACTTTGTGATTCTGTTAATGTCTTATCTAATATTTTTGTTAGCTGCTGTGCTAGCATTTGTTCGTACAATTTTAGTGCTGTGTTGAGAAGCATTGTTCCTCTGTAATTATTGCAATCTTTGTTGTCCCCCTTCTTAAATATAGGCAGTATCATCCCTATCTCGAGAAGTATGACTTTTGGGTATAAAACATACTTAACAAAACATGAAGCTCACTTAAAGACGAATTCGATGACATACAAAAATACAGGAGTGTGCATTTAAAAAAACTGAGTTACGAGCTCTTGAAAATCATGGAAGTTGCCACCTATTTATGAACACCTTGTATTCGTGATTCAAACTTTTTCATATCGAGCGAATAGAGCAATGTTTTCTGCATGTCCTTACCAAATTATAACGCTATACTTCGAAAAATAACTTGAGGAGATTTTTTTAAATAAAGAATTAGGACCTTGAAAAATTTTGAAAATCATTTTTTTTGTGACAAGGCCGCATAAAAACCTGTAGTATTTTATATTGATGCAAAGCTAAAATAAATGCGGTCATAAATATTAAATAAAAAAGGGGGTGTTGTATTTGAAATATAAAAGTTGCTATTGGTTCCAGAGAGGTGACTCGCCCTGTATAATTGAAAATATTTTTATCGTGTCGAAGAAAAAACTGTATGAAACAGCGTTTGAATCAAGTTTTAATCTCAAATCGTTTAGCCACAATCGACCGATCTCGCACTAATTACTCACCCTTATATGTATATAAAATTAGTCCTATGAGCTAATTCGATGAAGTTTTAAGGTGTAAAGGAAAGGTAATTAAAACAATTTCTTCAGGAAAATACGCGTAATCTATTTTCATATTTAGAGTTATTTAAAGTTTGTTGATTTTCTTTCTGTTAACATCTCTTATTAGTAACAGCACTAATTCGCCAGCACCCAGTGCTAGAAACTTGTTTACCAAACGGTCCTAAATTAATTTCGGACATTTCTAGTTATTTTAAATACATGTTCCCAATTACGTAATTAATGGATTCATTAAAAAACTGACAAAAATTCACTCAAATCACATATACACCGGTACTTTAACAGGTTTTCCGCGGCTACGCTGATGATATTGTTATCAAGTTTATTACAATGATTTATTATTTGTCAGATACAGGCTTAAGTATTCGAAACATAAGTTAATTACATGGCGGCAATTATTAAAGAGGGATTTCTTGAAATTATCGATTGCGTCAGGATGGAATCAGATCAGGCTCAGATCAAAGAGGCCGCTTGCTTATTGAGACATAACTACGGTGTGTGAAAAACTGACATTAGTAAATCTTTCTACGATTCAACCTTATTCTTTAGGTGTTTAAGGTACCTATTGTTGAATGTTCGGCAAGGCAAAGCGAAAATATTATTTCGAGATACAATGGGGACGAAGTTGCTGCTGTAGATGTTGACAGGCAATGTGATTCAAAGATCTTTGCAATACCGACATTTAGAAATATGTATAACGCATACAGGACCGGTATAGAGTAAAACATAGGTTTGAAAGGCTCACTGCACAAAGTATCTATGATTTAGAGATTTAGACCGATAAACAAGCTATAAATAATGTCCAAAAATTGTTTACAGATAATCGAATGGTTTACAAACACGTCAAAAGTATAATGTAAAATTTAATTTAAATCATTTAAATAATTAATAAATTTATGGAATAACATGAACAATATTACGGTTTAGATTTGGTCTAGAACCCTTAACCTTGCAATAGGGCACAAAGAAATTGAAAATAGACAAATCAGGCACTGATTTTTGCGTATTAATAAACTGTGATCATAAAATAAATTAATGTACACAAAAAATACCGCTAAAATATGCGTTTTTGATTTAATAAAAAAGTTGTTTCGATTACAATTGGGGTGAAACTAAGTTCAACAACTAAACAGATTATACCAATAAAACTGTAATATTACAAGAAGGAATAACACAAGTGTTAAAAAACAACGAGTTCTTCGTCTCCTGAAAAAAAAAAACAGGAAGACCACGAAAGATATGAAAAGGTACTTTTGAAGATAAAGGCAATTCCTAAGAAACGAAGATGAAGAATAGTAAAGCTTGATTTGAATTTTTATTTGCTAACAATGACACGGCTATTTTAGCAACAGGAAGAAACAATATAGAATCATCCGAGAAATTACAAGCAGCTGCTAATCAGATCAACAACTGGACAAAAACATGGCCTATAAAGTTAAATGAAACTAAGTCAGTACATGTCAATTTTGCCAACAAGAGAATTGAACATGTACCAATCAACTTAAATAATAAACAAATTCCGTACTCCAACACAACAAAATACTTAGGTATTACATTGGACGCTAAGCTACGCTGGAAGGCTCATGTCGAGAAAGAAAGGGAAGAAACAGGTATCAAATATAAAAAAATAAAAATACTGGCTAATCGTGAGGAATTCCTCTCTGTCCCTAAATTTAAAAAAATTAAAGCCTGTATGGACATATGGGATACAGCTATGGGGATGCACCAAACAGAGTAATATTCAGATCATCCAGAGATTCCAGAACAAAACACTAAGGAACATCGCTGATGCACCTTGGTATTGCAGAAATATTGACATACATCGGGACAACATGGACACTGTAACCGACACCATTAAGAAGTTTGCCAAAAGCCACGAAGAAAGGCTCCATCAACATGTAAATGTCCAGCTCCTGGACACTACAGGATTAGTAAAAAGACTTGAAAGGGTTAAACCTTATAAGCAAAAGTTTAAAAGCAGAGACTGTGCGGTAGTGTGCATGTTAATAATTAGTGTTACTTATATATTAGCAAACTAAGAACTACTATTGGGTAAACCTTGGACTAAGTTTGAACATTATTAATTTAGGATATAATTAAACTGCTAATTGGTCTCAAAGTCCAGATTGCATTATTATTAACTCTATTAGGGTTTAAATTAACAAAACAAACCTATACAAAGATGGGAAACCAAGTTTTTCAGTTTCACAGCAATTAAAAAAGCTGACAATTTGTGGTTACTAATTTTTACAAGCTAATAATTGCGTTAAAATAACTAAAATATATACCTACACATTTTTAAATTTGGTGAAACAATTTCAACAATATTAGAAGAGAAGTGTTTTAATTTCATTGGCCATATTCATGTACAATTGAAATAGGTTTAAAATTTACTTCAAAAAATCCAGTTATTTACTTAGTAAATGTAGTAAAATCAACCGATGCCTCTTCCTATCGCAACGTGTACGATTTCTGGACGGAATTTAAATGTAGTAATTAACATATGCTACCTTTAACGACTTTTAATAGTTCATTAGGAACGATTAGGTACAGCTATCTTGCTTGAATTTAAATTAATACGTTTTTAGATATTGGAAGCAATTTCTAGTAATGGAGTTTCGATAATTATTGATACAACTAAATTATATAATTCCAGCCACAAGAATTATAAGCTACACAAAATTAGTAAAAAGAAAATTTCCTGATATTAACAACAATTATTAAGAGTTGCACTATAGCACTGAATTATAATTTTCTGAAGATTTTAATATTAATCATCCTTTAACACATATATTTAACTCCTGTTTGTTGAGGGTTTCATACCCCGCGAGTTAAAGACAGCGGTTGTTATACTAGTACCTAAAAAATGGGATTTGTCATTTGCAAGCAACTACAGGCTCGCTAGCCTATTGCCTGTTTTTTCAAAAATTGAGGCTGTTATATACATATAAAAGACCATTAAAACATTTAACAGAAAATAACTTGTTGGCTTGTAGTCAAAATTGTTTCATATAGGACAAATCAACTGATTCGGCCGTATATGAAATGTCTGAATATATACTGTCCGCCTTTGATAATCGAAAGGCAGTGCTTAGCACGTTTCTTGATTTGTTAAAGTTAAAGGCTTTTGACACCATTAATCATTCGATTTTGTTACAAAAACTAGAACGCTATGGTGTCAGGGGAATACCACTGAAATTATTAACATCATATTTAAACAATAGATGTCAGAAAGTTAAAATCAATAATAATGGGATGCATTTTACATCCACTACAAAGAAAATCAGTATGGGGTACCACAGGGTAGTACCTTAGGGCCCCTTTTGTTTATTATATATGGCAATGACTTAGCTAGCTTACCACATTTAGGAAACCGTCTTATTGACACATATGCAGATGACACAAACTTTTTAATCAAGGAAAAGCAATGTATGGTATGGTTGTACAATTACGTGATGTTTTTAATAGTATATTGGAATGGTTTATAACTAATAAACTAAGTTTTATACACAGGAAAAACTCAATGTGTTGCATTTAGATCAGATAGAAGCAAGATTACGGTACCTTTAAATGGCAGTTTAAATAATTTTATTATTCCCTTAGCTAAGCAAAAAAATGTTTCTAGGAGTACATGTCGATGAAGAAATGAAATGGTCGCGACATGTTACTGAACTATAGAGTAAATTAGGTACAGTGTGTTTTGCAGAAAAAAAGTAAAAATAATTTATTATTTTCTTGGTAACGGAAAAAGATTTTTTTCATGAAATTTGCAGGGGATATGTACAATACTTTTATCCAAGGGGTGGTCATTGCCTGCCCGTCAGAGACCCATCCAAGGCATAGTGCCATATGTTATATTCATTATCAGTAAAAGAGTAAAAATATTTAATTATTTTCTCGGTAACGGAAAGAGATTCTTTCATTAAATTTGCAGGGGGTATGTAGAATACTTTTATCTAAGGGGAGGTATATATCATAGTCATTGCCTACCCGTCAGAGGCCCGTTCAACGCATAGTACCATTTGTTATATACATTATCAGTAAAAGAGTAAATATATTTAATTATTTTCTTGGTAACGCAAAGAGATTCTTTCATGAAATTTGCAGAGGATATGTAGAATACTTTTATCTAAAGGGTGGCATATATCAAAGTCATTGCCTGCCCGTCAGAGACCTATCTAAGGCATAGTACCATATGTTGTATTCTTTATCAGTAAAAAAGTAAAAATAATTAATTATATTCTAAGTGCCGAAAAGAGATTCTTTCATGAAATTTGTAGGGGATATGTTATGTACAATACTTTTATCTAAGGGATGGTATATACGAAAGTCATTGCCTGCCATCCAACGCATAGTACCATATGTTTTTAAACTGCACTATAATTATTAATGCTTTTATACTGTAAAACGATTAAAAATCAAGTGTTATTGCCTGTATCTTACACTTGCAAATATAATTTGCCAGATGTGTTAGCAAACTTTGCAGTCAACTACTTTACCGTGGTCATTAAGAAGTGCTTGTTTTACGTACAGATCTGTGGGTAAATATTTGCGTTTATGATATGAGTAACCCAAGTCAACATAAGCTCCTTGTTTGTCATACAAAAACGAGTAGCTACAGCCACAGAAGACACCAAACTAGATGGATTACCTATGTACATCTTAAAAATAAATACCTCGCTCGCTTTTCCACGTCTCAAACGCACTTAGATAGGCGGAGAATTTAGTAGTATTTATTATAAGCTTAACCAGTACAGGACGTAGAAATGTACACGTCCACCAGTTTTATAATTCCCAACAGCTACCGTTTTCTAGGGAGGCTTACGTTTTCGAACAGGCTGAAAGCAAAAAATCTCGAAAGTTGTCTTGTTGTGTTGAAGCCGAATTACAGTCGACCAGGCAATGGGTCGGGGCATTTATTTAAAAAAACGAGCTAGCTCTATAATTATTATACCATTTAGGTGGTGAAATTATTGTTTGTGTTTATTCCCACTAACATCCTCTAGTTTCTCAGCGGTTAAAAAACGATTTTAGGCTAGTTTTCTGGTAATGCTGATCCGTCGATTTCATAACATTTTACAGCCCAACGCCTCTACATAATAGTGTGGGTGTCGTGTACCTTTAACGTGCCGTGAACGCTTTTATTGCAGTAAAAACGGAATTGTATGGATTCTTTCTGGGTCTTTTTGCTCCACGCTTCTTCGTATAAGGTAAAACAGCGTTGTTTTGATGTTAACCATCGATTAAAATGCCGCTTTTGAACGCTCCGCCGTTGTATATTTATGAAAAATTGCTTTAAATAAACACATTAACCGGGCAGGTACGTTTTATTATGTAATCTGAGACTCTACCGCTAGCTGTAGGCTCCGGTGTTTACTTTTTGGCAGTAAAATGCATCTGCGTTTTTGTGACTTATCTAGATTACACAAACAAGATATGGCTCTAGGATGTCGTAAATTTTCAAGGCACATGCGTGTGATAGGGCTCTTGAACTTGGCAGATAAACGGTATGCGTCTCCAAAGTGCGATTATAATTAGAACTAAGAAAAGTTCTTCTTGTTAATCGGATCCTCCTCTACCTTTCGGCGCTGATGTACGTTTCTCAACTCATGTTTGTGTTTCTCCATTTGTTTCTATTCTTGGCTAACTGTTGCACATATCTCACCTGACTCCTCAATCTTACAGTTTCTGATTTACTTCATTTTCCCATTTGATTCTTGGTCTTCCTTTACTTCTGTTTTCCTCAAGCTTCATTTTTCATTCCATTTTTGCGTACCTTTTTTCTGGAATGCATAATATTCCTTGCCATTTTAGTTGGTTAGAATCAGGGTTGAGCAGATTAAAATCAATTGATTTAAATCACGATTTAAATCATGATTTAAATCAAGTGATTTTTTTTTTAAATTATTGATTTAAATCAAATGATTTTTAAAAAAATTTACCAATTTAAATCACAGATTATATGAGTACAATATAATATTTATAATAAAACAAAATTCTATTACTATTAGTAATTAAATACACGAAATGGTGAATAAACCATATCAATTTGCTCTTGTAAAGTAATATTCATTGTGGAAATGCAATAATTCAAAAAATAAATGACAAGTTTTTTACCTTAGCGAAGTGAACAGTCAGTTTTTTCAATTTCCACGGCACTCTATTGTTTCAATAACGATTTGAAGAAAAATATCGAATATCTCGAAAAGTATGAGTTTTGGGTATAGGACATACTTAACAAAATATGAAGCTCTTTTAAAGACGAATTCGATGACATAAACAAATACAGGGGTTTGCATTTGAAAACATCGAGTTAGGAGCTTTTGAAAATCATGGAAGTTGCCACCTATTTATAAACACCCCTGTGAATGTGTGATTCAAATTTTTTCATATCGAGCGAACAGAGAATTTTTTTCTGCATGTCCATACCAAATTACAACTCTGTACTTCAAAATAACTTCAGGAGAATTTTTTAAATAAAGACTTAAAACCTTGAATAATTAAGAAATTTTTTTTTTTTTTACAACGCCGTATAAAAAACCTGTAGTATTTTATATTGATGCAAAACTAAAATTAAGGCGGTCAAAAATATAAAATAAAAAATTGGGTGTTGTATTTGAAATTTAAAAGTTGCTATTAGTTCCAGAAAGGTGACCCTGTATATTTGAAAATATTTTTATTGTGTTGTTTAGAAAAAACTGTATATAATAGCATTTGAACCAACTTCATATCTCAAGCCGTTTAGCCACAATCGACCGATCCCGCACTAATGACCCTGTATATAATTAATTAAACATCACCATTTAGCACTAATTTTTTCAATATTCTTAATCATATTTAATTTTGACAAAAATTCAGCAATGAATTAAATATATTGGTTATTAAATATATTAGCACAAAACAGAAATAGCATGTGAATATGTCACTAAATTCGATAATATGGTATATGTGATTTAAATCAAAAAAATCTGATTTAAATCAAAAAAATCTGATTTAAATCAAATAAATCGACTTTTTTTATTTTTCTTTAAAAATCATGATTTTTATCCACCCTGGTTAGAATTCATATCTTGCATTCCTTATAATTGTGTTTTTAAATTAAAGTAAGCATATTAAATAAAGATACCAATTATAAAGAAAAAATTATTAGGAACCCTATAGATATATTTAAAAACAAAAATTCTTGTATAAATGTAGAGAAAGACTATCTCTTAGGCAAAAATTCTGAGAACAATAAATTACAAACTTGCATGTTTTTTAAATGAAAATCACAGTTGGCTGCTATGACCTAATAAAAAACCTTTTTTTTTCTCTTTTCAATAATCTTGTTCTTCTTAATTGGTTCCTCTTTACTCTTTACTTTACTTTAGGTATGCTTTTCTATTTATGTATTATGTTTCTCCACTCCTGCTGACTCCTTTTTCTTCTATTCTCTGCCTTTCTTTTTTTTCCCATTTTATTCTTCCGCTATTTCTTTTTCCCTCCATCTTCATTTTCCATCCTATTTTCGCGTATCTACTTTCTGGCATGCGTGGTAGGCTGTCTAAGCGATCTTAATTGATTCGTCTCCTCCATATTTTTCTTAATATCTGTTACTCCTCGGTTTTTCCGTTACTGATTTTATCGATCAGTCTACATCCCTCTATTCTTTTCAGAAATCTCATTTCCTGTGCCTGTATTCTTTGTTTTTGTTTTGGTATTAGTGTCCAGGTTTATGAACTGTACGTGAGAATGGGTACGTACACTGCATTAAAAACTCGCGTTTTCGTTTCTTTTGATGTCTCCTTCTTGTTTATTAAACAATTATTAGTGTAATATTAATATTAGAGTAATAATTTAAGGTTTGACGTATTTATTTTGATATTTAGCTCAAAACAAATAAAATCTATCAAACAGTCCTTATGAAGCTAGAGAGTGCTATGGATTGAAACAATTATGAAACAAATTAATGTTTTCATTTTATAGTGCGTACAAAAATCTACAATTTTTTCCCCAAAAATATTTTTGTACCATCAAGTATAACCGACTTATTAACAATTGGAAAAATGCCCATTTTGATTTTTGTTTATTATCTAGCGTGCCATAGAACTTTTTTAAAACATTAAAGCATCACAGAATAGCTCTTAGAAAGGGAAACAAATTGTCTAACTTAAACTTCTTTGAAGCTATTACGGTTTACGAGATCCCAATAATTGCCCTTCTATGTGGACCACCCTGTATATAGTTTTAAATGAACTTCGTCAGTGTTGTCCATTGCTAGGACAGTGTTTGTGGGTAAATAAATAAATAAGTTTTTTTTTGCTAGGGAAATAAACATATCCAGTAAAAGTTTGAAACAACCAACACGGTGAAAATCTAATTACATCAAAATAATTTAATTTATCCCTTGCAAGAACTAATGTTTCCTTATAAGCTTATTTTTAGCCTGTACGTACAAACAAATAAAAAGTTGTTTATTTTTTGACAATAATAACATGAATTATACCATCAATTAAATTCAATAATGGTTTCTATAATTTTCATCAACAATAAAACAACCAATATATGTTTGAAGTAGAAAACTAATCAACATAATAAACATGCATAAAAAGTTAATGAACCGCCAGATTGTCGACTGATAAAAACAATTGTAATTAAATATATGCAAAGTCATAAAGTCTTATACAATAGAATATCAAACGTTGCCAATTAAAATAAAGAAATATACTGTGCTGAAATAAATAAATTTAATTTTACACGCCTGTGCTTTAGAAATCAACACGAAAGCTTGCATACAGTGTGTTGGAAAGATTCGTCTACATATTTTCAAGAAAAATTCTAGTCCAGAAATTTTTAAAATGCAGAGAATCTCGTTGAACAAAAGGGTTCTACAAATAAGCCCTTAAATTGAAAGTGGCATAAGTCACTTTTATGTTATTTAGAGACATGAAATGTTTTTCTTTCTTTTAACGCACATAAAAATATTTATGCTGTTGAGAAATTTCACTTATATTATTGTTATCTCGGTTACTTATATTTTTCTCAGCATACATAATTTCGCACAGACGTTAACGAATCGCCATTTTTCATTACTGTAAAGTGACTTAAGCCACTTTCAATATTATTAGTTTATAAAAACTACGGACTTGTGTTGATTTTGTCCGATATATTTCACTGAAGTGATGTTTAATCACTTACTTAATCCATGGCCTCTCTACCCTCACGGGTGAAAGGCATTGTGGGGTAGTTAAGTTTTCATATTTCATTTGTTGGAGTCTTCCATATCATCCTCCATTCTCTTCTATTTTGCGTCATATTCCCTACGTCCTCCCACTTTATTCATCTACTGTTTAGTGCTTGTTTCACTCCTTCCTGCCACCTTTACCTTGATCTGCCTGTCGTTTTCTCTTTGGTACTTCTCGCACTTTTTGTGTTAACCTTGTCCATTCGTTTTACATGTCCGAACCATCATAGTATTTCTTCTTCCATTTTCTTTCTTATTGGTTTCACTTTTGAATTTTCTCTGTGTGTTGTGTTTCTAATTTTGTCCAATTTGGTTTTATTATCTCTTTTTCTCAGGAATCTCATCTCGGTTGCCTCCAAAGCCTTTTTGTGTTTTCCTGTTGTGGTCCATGTCTCCGAGGCATATGTTAACATGGGGGTGACTACTTTTTTATGTATTTCTATTTTTATTTCTTTTTTCCTAGGAATGTGTTCTTGATATTATTGAATAGTCTTCCTCCTTTTATTCTTCTTTCCCTGACTTCTTCATCGATTTTTTCGTCTTCTGTTATCATTGATTCTAATTATTTAAATTTTTGTGCTTGTTCTAGATTTTCTCCATTGAGCTCCATGTGGTGTTGTGTATTTCTTTCTATAATCATTGTTTCCGTCTCCATTGGTTTATTTTCATTCCAAATTTCTGAGTTGTTCCGAATTTAACCAGATTGTCTTTTAGTGATTTTCCATCCTTCGCAAATATTACCAAGTCATCTGCATATAAAACTTCTGGTACAGTTATTTTTTCCATGTTCCAATATCCCCTTCGTTTTTTTTTTTACTTTCTTCTTCGCATCTTTTATGGATTCATCCAGGACTAGTGAAAATAGTAAAGGGATTAAAATGCAGCCTTGTCTCACTTCTCTTGTAGTTTCAAATATTTCCGATTCTTCATGCATTGTTCTTACGTAGTTAATTGTTTTTTTTTTGTATAAGCTTTTTTGGTTGTTGAATAAAACAGTAATTAAAAAAAAAATATGAGTCAATTATATAATACAAGTAATTTATATAATGTATTTTATTACAAGTTCATTTAAGTACTTTTTCATTATGATTTATGTTCATAAAATACATAAGCAATAAGTAAATTCATCAGTACATTTTAAAACCTAAATATTTATAAGTGATTTATTTAATGTATTTCATATAAAAGTATATTCATGTATTGATTAATAAAAGCAATGAAGTCTTCGTACATTTCACTTTCTTTTCAATTTTGAAAATAACTGTGGTTAAATGGGGGTATATAGGGGAGCAAATCCATCATTATGCCATTTTGAAGAAAAACATATTTCTAAGGTACTTCTATTAAACGTTAAAAAGTCTATTGGCGAAAATAGTAATGAATATGAAAAAAATTGCAAATAAAAAGTATAAAGATAAAAATACCATACATTTTTGTAATGTTAAGCAGCTTTAAATCATTTTTCGCGTAAACTCACTTACGCCACTCAAAATAAACAGCTCAAATACATGGTATACAATTTTTAAATTACAAAAGGAGACAAGTTATAATTCGCTGACAAAATTTGCACATCTAAGACAATTGCATATAGAACAAGCTCAACAACAAACTACGCAGAATTCTGGTTTTGTTAAGTTAAGGCTGATTTGGCACCCTGATTTAGCATCCTGCGACGTTCATTTGTATTTAGATCCCAAAAAATCTTAAAAAGAAGCGATTAGAAACTGATGACAAACTTAAAGCCGTTATTGAGGGATATCTTAAACGTTCATCTAAAGATTTCGAAAATTGTTAGAAAAACATTCAAATAAAATAAGTGTGTTTTTCAAATTGACTCTGTGTTATTCATGGCTACTTAGATTAGGTACTTAGTAATGTCTTTTCGTTTAGATCATTTAAATCTGTTAAAAGTCTGCAGGAAAATTTGTTCTTTTTCTATTTGCAAACTGTTTTACACAAATATTTTTCCTCACGTTCTTGTAAACAAATCTGTGTTGTTCTGGATTGGTGTTCCGGGTTTTTAAGGTCATCAAGTTACACCATGTAACTGGTCCACTGTAAATCCTAGACATGTAATAATGCATCCCCCATCTGGCAACTATGTGAAGAAAAGGAAAGAAGAACAACAGAAACGGCCGAACAGAAAGAAATAACACGTCGTAAAGATGAAATACCAGAAGGGGACAGCTTCGAGTCCTCTTGGGAGTTAGAAAGAGGTAGATTTTAGGTACTCTGCTGGCTGTCAGGCCCAGTCCAACACAACTTAATCCGAAGTTTCAATCCCGCGTCGGTTGCTGCGGAGTGAGGACGCGCGAAGAGTTAGTGCCAGTTGCTTAAGTTTCGCGAATGGTTTAATTTTAGCGCGGCAAACTTTCGCCGACGGATTTCAAACTTTCTAGTGCAAGTGCTGATTAAATTACGTGCTCTTAAGTGGTCTAATTCGAGTACAAACGCTGTTAAGTCGCCTTGACAAAGACCATGTGACAAGATTAAATCTAAATTTACGGTAAGTTTTTGTCCCAAGAATTTCTAAACCCTATTTAAGTCTGAGACTCGAACCTTTGTTAGCTTGCGCCTGGAGCAATATTCCACTAAATTTTACACCAGTTTACTCATTTATAATACAATATTTTATGCGCGTTACCTTAAGATATCGATAATTTGAACGGTGAATCAAGAATTAAACTCGGCAGAGAAATTGTAAGCGCGCACAAATATAACGAACTCAAGCGAAAACTCGAAACAATTAATTTTTGGAAAAGTCGGGAGGGTTTGTTTAAATTTTGGAACACCAGGACGGAATTTTAAAAAGACGTTCTCGATTCTTGTTACAAAGATTTATATAACCGATACGTTTATAGGTAGCCAAACGAGAAATCTTACGGAAATATTTACAAATCATTAAGATTTTAAGAAGATAAGCCTGACTCCACGCACAGAAAAAAGTATACGCGCGTCTCCGCTTGCATCTCTTCATTTTTTATTTAATTTAATGCTGTAATGACAACTCAAATCTACTCTCTAAACGACTCGTCTAAAAATAATTACTTACCTTAACGCAAACCTGAAACATTACCTAATAAAACAACAAATAAATTTTCTTATATTCGAATGCAATGTTAAAACGTTGTATTGTGGGTGCGCGGCTCGTAACGACACTTTTTTATTTGATTCAAAATTAGAAACATACGTTTTGTATGGAGTCAAAGCGGCCAGTTATTTATAATAGGAGCCTTTTTCCTAGCGACAAATAAGAAGTTTTTTACGTTTTTTTTTAATAGCGTGTGTTCATCTTTGATGTGAGCTACATTTAGATTTTTATTTCAAGCTTTATGGGCGGAAATCCATTCGGAGCGAGTAGTTAGTTGTTGTACATAAAAAATTTCAAGTATAAACAACACATTGTTACAGAATCGTTAAAAAATCTCTGCTTCTCAAACTGGCTTGATATAAACAATATTGTTTAGAAAAGCACGAAAATTTTCATATAAAAACGTTTTTAATTGTTGGGTTTTATAGAGTTTTATTAGTTAGTCGTTGAACGTATTTTTTCGTGGTTTATGTTCTTGTGGAGCATAGCTACATGTTGATTTAAGAAATTGGCTACTGGTGCTAGGAGATAAACAGAGTAATCTGTTTGTATTGTGGTCGCACAGACATTTAATTATTTCCAGAAAACGTTTTACGATTATGGTAGCCATAAAGAAATATACATTCCACGAAGTTTTAAATTATTGCAAGATTGTATTAATTGTATTAATAACTGTAATAATTGTATATTAATTGTATTAATAACTCCAATAGATCTGTTGTTTTTTGGTGTCCATGAACTAGCACATCAATTGCTTCTTTGTTGTATAGAAGAAATAGTAATTTCTTGTAATTTACGAGAATGGAGATTAAGAATTGGTTGTTGGGTTTTCAGCAATCATATATGCAAGATTTGAATTAAAATTATTGATGAAATTCTTATAATACTAACAAGGGAGGGTCACATGTTGTCGCTAGAATCTGATCAAGGCTGTGTTTATTGCATCAAGAACATCAAAACTAAATGTTTTGCAGAGTTATACGTGCTACTCGCCATTTCGTTTGGAAAAATAGGAGGAAACTGAAAAAGTAAATAACAAAAGTAATTTTTGCGATCGCGTTGTCTATGATAAAATTGAAATTTTCCTATTTACCAATGCGCGCGTCCTTTGCACGTAAAATTGTTGCAAAGTTTTTGAAAAAATCTTTAACGGTTCCGGAGCAAACGCGAAAGACGAGGCCCCTGTAAAAACTGTTTTTTTCATGTTAAACGCCTATGCAAGTCGCATGGATTTAGCTATACAACTTCTCAAATCATAGCGCTTTTGCAGGGGTTTCGTTTTTTGCGTTTTTCTCCGGAACCGCTTAAGAATTTTTCAAAAACTCTGCACCATTTTACTTTCAAAGGATGCGCGCATTCGTAAATAGAAGAATTTCGATTTTATCTCTGACGGTTTCATGGCCAACGCGATCGCAAAAATTACTTTTATTATTCAACTTTTCGGTTTTTCTTCTATTTTTCCGAAAGAAACGGCCAGTGGCACGTATAACTCTGCAAAGCATTTAGTTTTGATACTCTTGATGCAATAAACACATCCTTGATCAGATTCTAGCGACAACATATCGTGACCTTCCCTGGTTAGATTGTTTTAATATTTACTACAAGACAATTTCTTATTATTATCTTTCAAATTGGTTTTGTATTTGAATCATTTTCTGCTTTCATTTCACTACGTCAACTATAGATTCAAACTGTCAACTATCAAAAAATTGCTTTAGTTTGATAGCTAGAGCTACACATAAGCAATATAAAGTTTTCATAATTTAAATAAAACTTCGGTTACACAAACAAAAACTTTGTCATGATTATATTGTTCATGATAATGTATAACTCTTTTTCTTCAAGTTTGACCTGAAATCGGTGTGCTTTGCTTATGAATTGAAGTAGATTGTTATTCAAAAAATAATTCTAAGCCTGTTTTGATATCTTTATAGTTTATAAAATTTTCTCCTTGAAGAATTACTTGAAGCAATGGCTGATGAGTTTCTTGGATGTGACAGAAATTTCCCACTTTACTTTCAAGCTTCTAAGTGCCTTGCTCAAAAAACGAAATCAATTTTTACTCAAAAACCTTTTTTAAGGCCAATTTGGTGTCTTTATGTTACATAAAATTTTCTTCCTAAATATACCGTTTCGATAATCGGAAGAGATCAAAATCTCTTGAAAAAACATCGGGGGAGTTTGGTGAGTGTTGCAAAAAAATTCTAAATCAAGATTATGAAACTTTTCTTGAGAAACTTTGGCAGTTTATGGTTTTTAGTAAGCTCGTTACAATTTAGCCCTTACTCTGCTTACGTGGGCAGGTGGTTTCACAGTTAGATCTGGAGATTATCAAATTGACCGTAGTACAATTCAGCACTAACGGTTTGATTACGATTTAGGATCTTTACTAAGATAATTTTTAGTACTATTCTTCTGCAATAAGTTAATAAAATACCGTAATACAACACACAACCAAAAAAAAAAAACCTTCAAGACGTTGATTGAGAACTCTGATTACATCCATCATACTCCCCAGATGTTGTCCCAAGTGATTATTATCTATGCATAAGCATACCATTAAGGAAATACTTTCCAAGATAAAATGTTAAAAACCACTTCGACAACAAAGTAGACTAAGAACGATTCTTCGATCCGGAACTGGTGAGGAAGGGATTGGACCAGTATCGATTATAACTAAGCCGGTCTGTTCTTTGGAGATGAACAATCACTTGACTCAAATTTTTATTTACAACACTCGCTATTGCTTTTCAAAATCAAATAAATCTATTTGGTACTACTCGCGCTGCGCGCTCCTACCCAACGGGTCCTTTATAGCTTTATACCATTGTTCTTGGGTTTTGACACACTTCGCCTCACCAATTAAGGGAGAAGCCAAATCCTACTCTATTATAAATATAATATAAGCAAGGCACACTACTCAAAAAGAGTATAAAAAAAATGTGTATAATTATGAAGAGTACTAACTTAATATAAATAAACAATTGATTTCATCAACGGATAAAATTTATTTTGTACAAAAAAAGCAACATTATTTATGGGTACCTTTAATGTACTATTTATATATTATAAAATTATTGGTATACACAATTAATTTTTCAATCAAATGTTGTCTTTTGTTCACTGAGCTTCTTTTAGCTCACTTAGTAAATGGATATTCTTGAAGTAACATAAAAATTTCTCCATTTTTCGAACAGCCCCGACATCCGTTACTTAAATATTATCGTATAACTCACTTACAGAAAACCATAACTTTCCAATAAATTAGTTACAGCGGCAGTGATCCTTTGAACGTTAAACTTATTAACGGAGACGTAAAAGTTTTCGTCTAATAACATCGTTCCAATAAATCGTATCCTTCGATAAAGTGAGATAGGAATATAAATTGAGTTATTATGCTCACTTCAAAACGGATGTATAAATTATAATACATAGAAGTTTACTAAGAGTAACGTGCGCTGTAAGTTTAATTAGTAAATGAAACCCATCATTCGTGAATGAACATGGCATAACTTACAAAAGAGCTTTGTACATGACAAACAAAAAAGCATCGGTTTGTGAAAAAAAAAACATCTGTCTAACGAACAATGCGAAATAATTTTAACTTCCATCTGCGTTATGTTTAAATTGAGTGTTGTCTGTCGTTAAATTATGAAGAAAAAGTGGCACTAAAATTAAATTATTTTTCGCAAAACAATTTTTTTAACGTCTGGTTTGCAAATATCTGTTAGTTTGCATTTACAACACTTTAAAATGCTTTAGTTTAAGATAATGAAATCTTTGTAAAAGCTGTTGTTCAATAGAACCAAGAATATTTAAAAATTCATAGGTGAAATAACAATAAGTTTTTTCAAAAATTTGCCCTTCATCCAAAAAAACTTAGGTACTTACTTAATCCTACGGCCGTTCTATCTTTATGCTGTATGGCTTGTTGTATGTAAAAGGAACTGACAGCACTAAAATAATGAAGTAATCACCGGAAGATGATATATCGATAGAGGATATAAAAGAAGCCATTAGCACATTAGCTGAGCTGAAAATAGGAAAGGCACCAGGGTACCAGTTTTAAGACTCTTCAACTGTTTCAATCTTATTAATATAATAAATAATATAATATAATAAATAATATAATATAATAATAAATAATACTGCGTGATAAAGACATGAGCTTTTAAACTGGTCAACAGAAAATTCTTAAAAAATAGTAATTGCAATTTATATTACTTTTTTATTTATTATAAATTCTTCAACAAAACAAATACGTCTATAATAGTGCATGAGAAGAACTATTATTTAAAACCCGCTTTCAATCAAATGATTCTTAATTGTGTAGTGTAGTGTGTAGTTTAAAAATAAACGATTTAATATACTTATTATGAGAATATAACAATGAAGCAATTAAAAAGACACTATTTTTATTCGCCCGACAATAATTATACAATCTAATTTATAATTTGATGTTAAAATAAGTCCTTTGCAAGGTTTTTAGTCATAGTAAACGTTTAAAATCATTCTGATTAAATTTACGTTGAGGAATTCCCAATTGTCTTGGCAAGTTCAAGATAAATGAGTTAAAATTTGGTGTGAAAAATTAAGTCGTCCAAGAGCAGTTTATTTTTGTTTGTTTGCATATAAATTTCAAGTGTCAATATAAGGGAAGGATCCGAATTTCTGTAGCAGTAATAAAGTTGTTTTTATATGTTATTTCAGTCTGCTGGCCGTAGTAAAACATCTTGACCCAGCCTTGGCAGATTGGGCTAAGAAGGGTCTGGTTCGAATGCCATCTGCCTTTCTTGAGCGTTGCCAATCGTAGATATTTGTTTTTGTTGGGATTCAGGTAGCTTTTGCGATATTCAATCACTGCCTGTCTGTGGTACACGGCCTCTCCGGCTATAATTTTAGTGAACATATAATTTTATAATTTCGCATCCATTATTTTTGATTACTTCATCAGCTCGCTGCGTTTGTGTAACTCGGTAGACGCGCCGATATTGTTTCTCAGTATTATTTATTCAGTGTAATTATTAAACCACTAAGTTCGTCGACATTCGACTGTTTTTTTTTTGCCTCACAAAAGAAACAATATTATTATTTTTTTGTTTATACTGCAGTGTAATGCACCAAGGTATATGCAGGAAAACAAATATATTCTGAATACTTTTTATTGATAATATATGATTAAAAAAATGCAGCAACTTCTTTAAAAAAAAATAGGTTAGGCTAGCTTAGTTTAGGTAAGACCAGACTAGGTTAGGTTAGGCTAGACTAGGACACGTGCCACACACAGCTGGCACGTAGAAAAATTTTATTGGCATGCGGGAGAAATTAGTTACTTTTCTAAAATTTTTAGAAAATCAATACTTTTTTTTCTAAATATTGAATTAATAACACAAAATTATATTTATTCAAATAAAATACATGCTTTTTGTTTCGAAACTGCGAATTTCAAACAAAATTACATGTATTTATACGAGATATTGCTTCTCATGCCTTCAAATATTTTCCAAATTTAATTTTTTTTATAGAAAATCCGACAAGTCAAATTGAAATAAATTCAATTCAATTGACTGAAGATTTAACACACAGCTGTGGAATCAATAATAGTAAATTTTCTTGGCGATTTTCTCAGTTTAAAAATTTCGAAGGAATTTCAAAATTCATATTTTACTCAGACACAATCAAAGTTGATGAACTTGATTTGGAAATTTTTAAATGGTTAAAATTAGAAAATTTTGAAATACTTAATTGATTTTCATTCAAGTGCAATTTGGAGACAAAAGTTAACTGACAAGGGAAATTTAGAGATTATTGAAAGGGAATGTTTAGAGGAAGAAATAAATAATAATGCTGATGCTGAAGCAAAATTACTAATACCTGACAAACGATTCCAGAAGAGTTCAAATCTTTAAAGAAATTAGTGTCGGCTATTTTAACTATATTTTATTCCACATATGCATGTGAGTCGCTGTTTTCGCAAATGAATTAGATAAAAAATAATTCAGAAATACATTAACGGATGAATCTAGTTCAACAAGCATTTTATTAAAAGTAATAAAATACCTGATATAAAAAACTTAAGAAAAAGCATTCAACAACAAAAATCGCATTAAAAATTCATTCTTATTGGAGGTACATAGGTAGTTAATTAATGTTGTTTAATAAGTGCAATTATTATTTTTGTCTAATTATATCTTTCTATTGGTAAAATATTTAATATTTCTTTTAAAATTTAGTTATGTATCTTTAGTTGTTGTTGTTGTTTAATTACAAATTTCTATTAGTAGTCAATAAATAATATTCATTTAATACAAATATTGTAAGATTTACTCTTCATCTTCTCACAATCAGTAATGTTTGTTTTTTCATTTATTGCAAAAGTTACCTGGTAGGTACGCCAGGATTTCAAAATGTGAAAAGTTTAAAAAATTGGCTCGCGGACATAAAAAGGTTCGCCAATCCTGGCCTAGGATAGACCAGACCAGTGTATGCTGAATTTAATTTGTTTTAAATAAGAAGTAAAACTTACATACATTAAAATAATGAAAAAAACTGCGTTTTTTGGTTTATTAAAGCTTATTAAATATGGATTAACAGTCGATTGTTTTTATACCTTTTAAACAATTTTGTTTTTTTTAATAATTACTTATTATGCTGTGCAACTTGCAATTTGACTCAACATGTTCTTTATTTTTGAGTATTGTATTTTGATAACAAATCTTACAGTTAGTTATGCAGATTAATTATTAACTTGCGATTTCCTTTGATAGCAAAACCCCGTTGTTTCTTTCTCATAATTTGTTAAGCAGTATTAATTTACTTGGAATGTTGCTGTTTTCTTAAGTTTCACTGTCAATGCCACAGTTAATTGAGCAACAAACGATTATATCCTTGATTATTTATTAAAGCATTTATTGATATGCGCGAGTGAATGAATAGCTACAAAACGTTACATTATTTATCTTCGTTACTGTGGTTTATCAGTCGTTAATGGTTAATTTATTTGTTATTAAAGTTATTAGTTAAAAGTGCGTTAACGAACTTTGCTTTATAATAGATTATTGTCTGTTATTCGTCATATAACTATAGAATAGCAAGATCTTTAACCCAAAGTTTTTTTTAAATTAATTTTACAAGTTTAATATTTTCATCCAGAACTATTTTCGAAACACTATATGTAAGTTTAAAATGTCTATTCAAATTTGAGTGTGTGTGTATGATATTTTTAACTACAGAGAGATTATAATAAAATAAGTTTCACGTACACATTAAGAAAAATATGGGCTTTCATAAAATGCTACCAAGACATAATTGTTTTAAAAATATACAGGGATAAATCCATTATGTAGCTGCAGTTTAAAGGAAAGATTTTTAAAATTGGTGGGATATTAACCAAATAGAACAATTTTCTCTTAACTAGACGAAACTGATCAGATACTTGCTTACTCCCAACCGATTTTAAAACTGCAAACGTTGAATTTTTAATAATAAAGGGTTATTTAACGATTATACAGGGTGTCCCAAATTACATTTCCAGCATGGGGATCTCGCTTATTATAAGAGATGCAGGTTTGCTTAAATTAGATGAATTATTCTTAAGTACATTTTCAAAAGTACAAAATTTCTCGTACGTTTTGTTTTTGTTATAGCAAAAAATATGAAAATGTTGAATTTCTTTTTTGTCTCATAACTTTTTTATTTTATTAATTAGATCAATTTTATTAGACCTGTCTAAAGGTTCTTTTTAATGGAGAATGTAACTATTATTTTAGATTTTTTTATCATTTACCATTTTGGAAATATTACACCTAATTTCGATTTTTCTTATGGGTCACGAAGTTGGCTATGGAGTATTTTTGCTCTTTTAATTGATATGTTACTTCTACATCTATTTTTATAAATAAGTCACAAGATGAAGAAAAATCATATTTTACCCATCACTTATCAAGCTATCTATGAAAATAAAAATAAAAAACAACTAATTAAATGTCAAATGATAGTTACGATTTGTGCTGTATCATTTATTATAATTTTATAGTATTGTTGTGTAATTCGATAGTCTTTGTAGCAAATTTGTTATCAAATAATTATGGATACATTTACAACTAATTAAAAGTTTTGTTTGTTGAAATGCTATATTCTTTGCTATAAAAACTGATAATTCTAATTCTTTATTGATTTGTTAAGGATTTTTGGATGGTTTCTCGAAAAAACCATATTCTTTTAAATTTATTTCCAAATTTTTGTAATTACACACCCTTGGTTGCCTTTTTGTCAAGATATAGCTCTAAGCCTCTAAGTATATTCACTCAGCTTCTACACAGTTTTTATGGTAAAGAATGTAGCATCTCAACATGTCAAATTTTTCGCTATTTTTAAATGTAGCCATCATTATAACAATTACTACAAAGACTCTCGAATACCACAACAATAACATTCTTCCAACATATAAGATTTTTAAGGCTATCCTGTCCAAAAACGCTATAGTGCGTAATGGAACCCCCGTTGAATATTTATAATAATTTCAATACCTAGATTGCAATTTGGTTAGCAACTGTATAAAATTTCAATTACAGCAAGGTGACACCATGCCACAAATTTCTATTTACATTTTCGCATCGTATTTTTCATGCACGAAGCAATATATAATATGTGACAAGTTTACGATTGGGCTCTGTTACGAAATGAATAACCAACAGCCTGCTATTGTTTAATTAATTAAATTTATCATTAACAATACGCAATAAGTTTTACGTTTAATCTTTAATGGTGCTTCTTTTTTTAATCAAAATAAGTGGGTCCATTCCAAATTGATTTCACATTAATCATCTTTGACCGTAATAATTCCATAATTACATACGCAACGATGACATATTCAAGATGATATATGATTTGTTCGTACGAATTTGCAATGATAAACAGTTGTGATTACATGGTTGCCTATGAGTGAAACTAATATTTATTCTCGCAGATCGTAATTTATTGCTAATGCTACATCATTATCGCATTTTAATTCCGTACAATACGGCAAATGTTGTACATTACATGTAATATTCATAATTTTTTGACCTTGTCAAAGTTTTTTATGTTTAAACTTCCACTTAATGGTATTCGATTGTTAAAAATGCCATTATCAATAAAACAAAACGAATGGAGTTTAGTTATTTTGAGCCTCTTTGTGGTTAGTATACAATAACTGAAGAAATAAGAAAATTAAAAAAGTGTAATATTGTAACAAAAGTTATTAAAAATGGAAGAATATTGCGATAACCTATTTCTTTACAAAATAGTAATTATCAATTATCAAAATTTAAAAGAAACAACAATGAAGCGATAAGATCATCTGAAAAGAAGTTGTTTTATATAATATACACTATTATTCATTGTACTACTAATAACTTCATTTATAAAATTATTCTCATTGTTCAAAAGAAATAAACAAAAACCTATTTTCACGCAAACATCTTTAACACACATTTTGTAGATTAACATAGCGGTTAGGTTAGGTTAAGTATGTTTAGACTAGGTTAAATTAATTTGCACTAGATTAAATTATGTTCGAAATATCATGTTTCAATTATTAAATCACGAACTACGTAAAAAATGTTAATTTGTACTTAATTTAATGGGCGAAAATTTTTGAAATTGTAATACTCCTATGTTTTGAGTATGTTTTCTTTTCCAGAGTAATGTTAATCAACCCTTACGTCAATAACCGAAATTGACAACGTTGTTCAATGACCGGAGACCGCCACCCACCTACAGAATTTTTATAATAGACTGATGCTCAGGGGCGGATCTACATAGGGACTAATAGGGCTTAAGTCCTGGGCTCCCAATTGTCAAGGGCCCACAAAAATTGAATTGTTATCATACATTTTTAATACTTTTTCGTTAACAATGAGCACTTATCGTGTAGTAAAAAATTGTTAATAGTAATAATATAATAATAATGATATATAAAATATAATGTTTGTAATTCAACACCATTTCATTAATAAATATATTTCAACTCTGATTTTAATGTTATGAAAATGAATTTTAAACCCTTATTTAAAGATTCTTAAACTAACAAAAAATGGGGCCCCATTGGACTTCAATAAATCCTAGGCCCGAAAAACCTAGATCCGCCCCTGCTGATGCTATAAGTTTTGTATATTTTTGTAAATAGAATGACAGATTGGCCAAATCATTCAGTTTTAAATTTTAAATTCTAAACCCTGTAACAAACAAATAAAACATTTTATTTACTTTTAAATGAGGTAATAAACAAACCAGATATACATATTTAAATAAGTTCAAAAGAACCATCTAGCTCAACACCCTATTGTAAAAAATTTCCCATCTTCGTTTACTTTACACATTTGTGTTGTTGCAAATTACTTTTGGTTTTAACCAATCGCAGAAGAACAATTTTCTCCTAATTTTCTGTAAAATTAGATGTAGAAGATTTTTACACAGTTGTAACAGATATACAGTTTATAGTAGATTCTTTATCAGCAGCAATCGTATGTATTGGAACTGATCTACCACTTCCACAAAAGATTCGTGAAAAAAAAATCAGTGATTTTTAACTAAACTTATTTATATCTAATAATAATATGAAGTACGTTTTTGTATTAGTTTCGATATAGAAGAAATAAAACTCTGAATTTACTGAAACGGTTTCTCTATTTGTTTACGTTTTTATCCAACGTTTCGCTCATAAGTCCATGGGCTTCTTCAGGGCTCCAAGTATATCATATTTTAAGAGTTTGTTTAAGTAGGTAAATTTGTTATTACTGGATTGCAAAAATAAAAAATGTATGTAATCTTGTTTGTTGCCCTGAAGAAGCTTATGAACTTATGAGCGAAACGTTGTATTAAAACGTAAAAAAATAAAGATACCGTTCCAGTAAATCCAGAGTTTTATTTCTTATTTATATGAACAATTGTATTTGTATTTAAATAAATATGGAACTAAGAAATCAGTGGTATTTTTCTAACTTTGGCTGTACAAGATTTAAACAAAATTGGCATGTTATTACGAAATTTTCATAACAAAAACAATATATTTTAGAATTGAAAATGCAGCTTAACAGGTGTAATGCAAAATGACTTGTTTAGATCCATTAGTAAGTATAATCCAACGCCAACTACATCTTTAAGAAAGCTGCAGACCCTTTCACACACTTAATATGCAGGAATGGTTTAAAATAATACAAAAAAAATCGATTAAAACAAAATTATACGAATACTAAGTCTGTCTAATACTGTTTTATTTTTATATGGTTTACATTATGGAGATTAGTAACGTAAATTAAATTTCGTTGCTGTGTGTGTGGTCTCCTAATATGTTTACCATTTTGCATTTTGACCTACAAATCCGTAAATTTGTGCAACTCAGTTTTTGCAACTGTTGTATCTTATCGATTAAATCACGATCTGGTAGTCCTTGAAAATGCTGTCGATTTTTTTTTTAAACTTCTAATTAAGTGGGATCAGAACTATAAAACGAAAGTGTTTGAATTATGTAAAATTTAATCAATTTTTTAGTTAATGTAAGGTGAATGTGTGTTGAAAGTTGTAGTTGATTTTTTTTTTTGAACGCTTTTAGTTCAATAACGTGCAGTAATTAAAATTAGTTCATTAGTAAATGGTGTATTGGAAACACGGCTACATAAAAATTAAAATACTCAAGCCTGGCTCAGGTTTTTGCTTTATTTTGGGTACAGAATTAATAATATCACAGTAAGTAAAACTTTTTTAATACAAACATTGATGGCAAAAATTGCATTCATTGCAAAATGTTCATGCTAAATTAGAGTTCTATATACAGGGCAATCTAGAGACCTTTACCAACTCGATTTGTCGTTAGTTTTTATTAGTTATAGGTAAGTCAATAAAGGTTATATAAAGGGTGTTTCTTAAGTATTGCAAAAAAAAATTGGGAGGTGATTTCCTATCGAAAATTAATAGGTGTCTTTCATATAAAATTTTTCCCTTAGACGTCTCCTTTTGGAGCAGTAAAATTAGGTTTTTTTAAGTTCTCAAATTTGAATAAATGTAGGAGAATGATATTTGTAGATGTTTTGTACTTATTAAAAGGTTTCCCATAGTAATATTTTTAATCATCTCCCACCTTCACAGGGGGCTGAAAAGTTGTTTTTTTTATCAGAACGTTTTGGTGGGTTAGAGTTTTGCAATTTCAAAAAAGGTCTCTAGATTACCCTGTATACAGGGTGTTTCTTAAATATTGCAAAAAATCGGCAGGTGATTCCTTATTGAAAAGTAAAGGGGGTCTTTTATATAAAATTTGTTCCTTAGACGTCTCCTTTCGGAGTTACACCCCCCTAAAGGGGAGCGGTAAAAGTAGATTTTTATGTTATTTATCAAATTGGATCAATGTAGGAGAATGATATTGGTAGATGTTTTGTACTTATTAAAAGGTTTCCCATAGTAATATTTTTAATCATCTCCCACCTTCACAGGGGGTGAAAGTGCGACCCATGTTGTTTTTTTAAATTTATTTTATTATTTAGAGCAAATTTTAAAAAGCTATTTTAAACAAAGTGTTAAATAAATAATGTTCCATGATATCCCATGAATATTTTTCTCTAAAGATGTTTCACAAGATTTTTCAAAGTCAAAAAGAAATTAACACTGAACTACAGAAATTCATTTTTTAAGGTAAATTAACGTTAATTTTGTTAATTTTGTAAATACTTTGCACTTTGGACTTTACATTTTACCACTTTTTGTTATATCCGTTTATCACACTTATATATGCGGTAATTGTTGATAATAGAACCGATAATAAAATCTAAAAGCAATCAATTAATTACTAATAACATTTGTACATGCAGTCTTGCACGTTTGATATATTTGTGATGTGTGAAACTTAGAATTGCTCTTATTAGAAGGGGAAGCACCCATACGTGCAGATTGGCGCGTTAGAACAGCCAGTGTGACCTCACATTAGTCAAATCATTATTGCTATTAACAACAATGATGCATATTGTTGTTTGCTTAAATGAATAGATAAAATTTACCCTTTAATCATTCCAAATAGTTGGATTTACATAACTGGTTTTATTTATTTATTTTACATTTTTGTAGTAACAGGTCCGAAGTTTTTGAAAAGTGTTGTTGCAATAGTTGATAAAAAAACATTCAAAATTTTGAGAACGTATTTCTCCTACCAAACCAAATTGGTTCAGTTTTTATTTATACATTAAGAGGTTTATAATTTTTTTAAATTGTATTGTCAACCTTTTTTTTACGTAATTTGGACATTTTTGAAGTGTAATTTACCTTTCATTAGCTTATAATGTCTTGGTTGGACAAAACAACCGCGTTAGAATTGTTTAAGAATCTATTTTTGTACATTTTAGGTATGAATTAACTTGTTTCTAAGCAATTACTACATTCGGTTGCGAAATAGTTCGAATATCTGTAGGAAATACTATCCCAAAAATTTTTATTTCCCTTGTCCAAGCGGTTAAGTTAAATAACAAAATCGATTTGTATTGTAATTTTATGATAACCCAACGCATAAAAATGAAGGACGCGACCAATTTCGTCGTTGGTGTAGTAATAATTGGCTCGTTTGAGGAATTAACCGAAAAACAAAGTAATTTAGTTGTAAAATATATGCCTAATTCTTTTTTAAACATTTTTGTATCTCTAACGATCTGCCGCAGGTTTTGTTAGCTAAAGTTTGCTATTAAAATTGTGGTGTAGCTTCGCTAGCGTTTATATTCGCCAAAAAAACTGTTTAATTATTTCGATAGAATTATTTTTAGAACTCTAAATCAAACCCAGTTTAAGTGAAACATAATATGATCCTTAAAAATCCATATTTTTATATCTACGTACTTGACCGCTATCTTAAAAATAATGTTTTTATAATTTTGGTAGTCTAACAAGTGAGATAAATTTTAATCACTTAAAAAAATATGCCTTTAAATTATCGCTGTACTATATCGTAAATTATTTTGAAGTGGGACTTTGCTCGCTCAATTATGATAAAGTCAACTACGATTTTAATTTTTTATCGTAACTTTGGGATAAATTAGTTTAAGTGTAATTTATTTAAAAAGTTGGCATCTTATTTTAGGGTAAGTTTAAAACAAAACTTCCATGATCGGTTTCCAGTGCAGTTTTCTTACTGAGCAGTCTGCATTAATACAAGAATTTTATAAAACTGAAGATGTCCTTGTGATTCGGACGAAACGTCCACCGATAAACCGTGGCCCGAAATTCTGATTATCAAAATGTTTTTGTGTTTAAAATAAGTAACGCCGAAGATGGGCTTTAGCTTTAAACACTGTTGCATCGATAAACGAATCGCTATTCCAATTTTGGTTAGTATGGTAGCAAATTTTTAATATTTTACGAGATTTAAAATGCTTATTTGTCAAGTTTTAACAAAAATTACGTTGTTACTGTAGCTATGACGGCTTGTCTTTTTTCAAGCGATTAAATTTTATTGTTTGTGAATACAATGTTGTATTTTTTCCTTTAAATTTAGGCATGGAGCCTCTTAATAGTGGCTACATATTTATTTACGATTACCAAATTGACACATAATTACCGATATTTGCATATTTGTGGTGGTTTCAGGCAGTGGTGAGCTATGAAATTTTTAACAAAGGGCTCGCTCATAGCTAAATAAAAACAAAAAAATAATGTTAATTATATGTTGGAAAAAAAATGGCATTTTAAATTCAAACGTGAATAATCGAGTGATTGTACATAATTCAAAAAATTCTATTGAGCGACAGGTTGTTCTAAAGTTAATCGTCATTGCTTGATGACAAATGTATGTACCTAATGACAATGATTTTAAGATATATTTTTTCTTGAGAAAATGGTTAACAAGAAGAACAAGGGGCTCGCAAATTAAGGAATAATTTAACAAAGGGCTCGCGCGAGCCCCCGCGAGCCCCCTACAGCTCACCACTGGTTTCAGGTAACCTGTTCGATAAGTTGGCCAGTTAATTTTTATTATGTTCGTTTTGCCGGACCTGAAATGTACCAATGGTTGATAATATTAGATTTGAATTAAAAAAATCCGCGTCAAAATTAGTACTACAGTAAAATATTTATATCGCATTTTCCTCACCCAAGTTTGCAGTTAAGAACTGAATGATTTTTGTACCAAACGCGAACCAATCAAAATTTTATGCCCGTCAAGATATTGCCTTTCCGCAAAAATAAATCCAGGAGTATTTCTAGACTAGCTTCTGACCCAGAGACTTCGCATGAATTTCGATTTTACAGGAACAAATGGTTAAGTCATCCGCGCAGCTATGAAAAAAGCCAAAAGGCTACTGGTCGCCGAAATTCGTCAAAAACTTATCCAGACCAAAATATTTAATTCTCTCTCCAAATTTATATTTTCGACCAATCACAAACTCAGATTTCTTAGAAACGACCAGTAAACATGAAAATCTTTTACTTGCGAAAAGGATATTATCAGTGTATGATTATGTTTATTGGTCGTTTCTAATTGTAAGAAATCTGAGTTTGTTATTGATCGAAAACGCAAATTTGACAGGGGGATCTGACAGGGGTATGTAAAATTATTACCCTGTAATAATGCTCCTATTGATAGTCTCTAGCAGATTTAAGATTAGTGATTAGTTGCAAACGTAAATTTGACAGATGAAGGAAATTTTCAAGAAAAAATAGTAGTCAAGGGGTGAAAGATTTAGCGAAAAGGGGGAATAATCAAAATTTCAAAGCCTACTTTGTAAATGATTAACTAGCTTGTGTGTCGAACTATGGCGAATGATTCTAGATTCGAAATACATTCTTAAAATTATTTTTAATATTGACCTATAGATTTTGTTAAACTGTTTTTGACTTGAATATTTGCGTAGCTAGCGTTTGGGCAATAGTTCAGTAAATAACAGGGTTTGCATGCGTGTTCACAAATCTATGAAACATAAAAAAATATTCATATAAGTTTTATCATAAAGTGTACGTTGTCTCTAGCAGGTGTATCGTATGAATTCGCTGTAATCGTATTCTTCTCGCGTTTGTTTTTGCATCCGATATTGTGCTTGGAAACATATGGCTCGCTCTTTTCAACAAACGCAAATATTCTTTAGATAAGGGGATAAAAACGTAAATTGCAGTAGTTGTCGTTCGCGAACAACATGCAGTTCGTCACGTATGCCGAATGAATTAGTTAAACATTGGTGTACACCAACCACGTGCAACATTAATTTTCAGTGCGAAAATGGTCATTACCTTTGAGGCTGCAAACGCAGCCGGAAGTGACAAATCTATCACCGAAATTCGACTGCAAATTTACACTCCGATTCGGCTCAACGTGAAAGTGAGTAAACTTAGAAAAGTAATTAATTGCGATTAAAATTACCGAAACACTAAAACTTGATTTGTAATTTGTTTCATGATTTATTTATCGGAAATCGGTTTCTATTTTCTTGACAGACTCAATTTGCGATAATTTATTGCGGCGATTTATCTAAAACCAATTAATTATATAATGTAAACTAAAAATTAAGATTATCGGTTCGTAATAATTTGTTTTAACCAACAAATTGGTGATTTACTTTGAAGTTTCTTGTGATTTTGGGTGCGTTTGAAGTCATTACACGCACTTTAGAAGCGTGGGTGAGAAATAATTGTTTTTAATATGCGTATTGTTATCAAACATTTTAATTAGAGTAGGAACGCTTGTGTAATTTATGTTTCATTTACTTTTAATAACCATCTCACAAGCGTCTTTCATTTAAATTTAGAGTTTTCGTTAAAATTTCATTAAAAATAATCACGAATTGTATGTACCAGAAATTGTACTGATAATTGCTTGCATTAATAAACATGTTTCACTTAAAGAACATATTTTTTCACGAGTAGAATCATTTCTATTCTTCTATCTAAGGAATAACGTACGGAATTTTTTTTTAAACTTACAACGACTTTAATTCACAGATTCACACTAATTTTTTATTTGAGCTTTTAACATCTTTCCAAATACTATGTGAGCCGTTTATTTGAAATTTATTTTGAGATTTGAAATTTTTGCATTTTAATGTGCATAAAAATATTTATGCTAACTATAGAAAAGTTATATTTGTTATCTGGGTTACTTATATTTTTTTCAGTATACATAATTTCGCACAGACGTTAACGAATCGCCATTTTTCATTACTGTAAAGTGACTTAAACCACTTTCAAAATTAATAGTTTATAAAAACTACGGCCTTATGTTGATTTTGTTAGATGTGTTTTACTGAAGTGATGATAAGACAGTAATTTAAGAAAATTGATGAGTAAATTACACTCCTATAACATAAGTAATTAATGTAACGTATATCATTATAAGCTTATTCAAGCATTTTGTTATGATCATTAATATTCATAAAATACATAAGCAATAAGTAAATTCATCAGTTCATCTTAAAATATAAGTATAAGTAATTTATAAAACGTATTTCATATAAAAGTGTATGTATGTATTAAAGCATTGTCATTAATAGCAGTGATAAAGTCTTTCGAAATTTCACTTTGTTTTAAAATTTTAAATTTACTGTGGTAAATTCAGTATCTTGGGTTTCTTAAATATTGCAAAAAAAAAATCGGGAGGTGATTCCTTATCGAAAATTAAAAGGGGTCTTTCATATAAAATTTGTTCGTTAGACGCCTCCTTCTACCCAATATAAACATAAACAAACCATGGCAACCACCAAAATGAATCATTTTATATTGGAATATTTGATGGTTTATTACTTATTTTATTTTTTACTCAAAAACTGTAGGTTTTACAAGAAAAACTAAGGAATAAAAAAAGGTTTTAAAGAAACCAAGCCTTCAAAAAAACTATTTTTATTTGCAAAATTTTAAGCCCCCAAAAAGTTCTAATTAAAAAAAACAGGGGTCGCACTTTACAGCTCCTGTGAAGGTGGGAGATGATTAAAAATATCACTATGGAAAACCTTTTAATAAGCATAAAACATCTACCAAATATCATTTCCTACATTTATCCAAATTTGAGAAATAAAATAAAAACCTAATTTTATTGCTCCCTCTTAGGGGGGTGTAACTCTGAAAGGAGACGTTTATATGAAAGACCCCCTTAATTTTCGATAAGGAATCACCTCCCGATTTTTTTTTCCATTATTTAAAAAACACCCTGTATAGGAAAACAAATTCATCATTATTCCATTTTCAAGATAAGTGTATTTGTACTTCTGTTTAACAATAAAATGTCGATTGACGAAAATAGTAATGATTTTGAAAAAATGCATGTAAAATGTTTAAAGATTAAAAATACCTCACATTTTTATAATCGCAAACAACTTTAACTCATTTTTCGCAAAAACTGACTTGTGCCACTTTCAAAATAAACGGCTCATGTATATTTAATCGTTAATATCAAAAAGGCATTAAGACAATAATTATATAAAGAGTAAGTGACGCTAAGTATGGATAAAAAAGATTTTTTATCTGAACTTATCATTCATTTTAATTCATTATTTTTATGAAAGAAACAAATATAGACGAATGTAAAAATAATTATCTTTTAAAATTTAGAGGTGTAAGCCAAAATGTAACAATTTCCTACGTATTAAATGGCCTGTCCACTTTAATTTCTTTTCCTCTACAATACTTTTCAGTGACTTCTTTTTAATTTTTCTCTTATGTGCTCGTTTCTTATTTTATCTACTCTTCTTACCTCTACCACGTTTCTTAAGTACCGCATTACTGCAGCCTGTAATCTATTCTCTTGTCCTTTATTCAATACCCAATTTTCAACCCCATGTGTTAATATTGGTATGTAAATTGTATTGTATACTATAATTTATGTTTCTCTGGGTATCCCTTTTTTATCCAGAACATTTTTATATATCGCGTTGCATGTCCTTGTTGCTGTTATCAAATTTCCTATTTCTTTTTCTTGTGTTCCTTTACTATTAATAATAATTCCAAGATACTTAAATTCATCTACGCTCTAACATTTCTTCTCCAAGTCTGATGTTGATGTTCTTGTCTTTATTGGAGATAACCATTACCTTAGTTTTCTCCTAATGACTATTCAGTGGTGTTGTAATCTTTCATTATATCAGTCCACACATTAATACTCTTTTCAAGTTCTTTTTCGTTCTTAGCTACCAGTACCATATCATCTGCGAATAAACAAGCTTGACTTTGACTTGTTTTAGATTGTGAAGTATACTTTGTCGTTTGATTCCAGCTTTATTTTATAACTTCATTTATTTTTTTTCGTAGTCCTTTATTATGTTTCTTCATCTTTGTCCATCATTTAATTATTGTGTTAAGCAAAACAGATGCGCATAAGTCGCAAAGAATTTAAAACAATACTTTGAACTCGCAAATTATCCAAAACTTCACAGTTTTATTAACTTTATGTCCTAATATGAAATGACTGATTTATCGCTCTATATGGGTAAAAAATTTTGGTCACAGCGGTGTAAAAAGGATGCTGTGTATGTAGCAGCGTTGTCATGAAGAAGCAATTCGTTTGAACTTGTTTATTTCGTGGAGAAGTAGATTTTATCGCTCATTTCTAGTATACTTAGCAAATATTAATAGCAGCAGTTAATTCGATCCTAAACAACAATGTGGCGATCATAACAGGTAATCTAAACCTTGACAATGAACTGAATTGTGTTTATTGCCTGTCGGTGCAAACTAGTAGCTCCTTACTGCACATCTAAATTACAAAGTTGACCTTCGCGGTAGAAATAGGTCAGACGATACCTTGCTATTAAAAAAAAAATCCTCTTGCTGTACTAGCCAAGTTACTTTCGTTAAATTTACCTTTTTTTGAATGTCCTGTCCTACAGAATTGGTTACTTTTATCGCTCGGATTTAGATATTTATGATTTAATCATGAACTAATAAAGTATTTTTGTTTTAGGCATGTGGTGGGTCATGATGTCAGTGGCGGGGTTAGTGGGTGCAGTGACAGGGTCCAGGAACACGGTGTCTTGTGAGGAAGCGCGTCTCAAATGTGCTTATCGCGTGGGTTGCGGTATGGCACTTCAAAATTATATGGTTGGATGTTCCGGTGTACTTCAGGGACCTGATTCTTCTTACTGTCCTGAAGTTTGTCAGCACGCCCTTATTGCACTTACATCTACAGAAGAAGGGACCAATTTGATGACGGTAAGTCTTCATGGCTTTTAAGGTAGTTAATCCATGTTTTTTCGACTATCAAATTGAGCTTAATCATGATTTTCTGCAAAAGTAAGAATAGCTGTATTAAAAAATGCTTAAGGGTGTGTCGTAATTATTCAAGCAAAAACTTTTTATTTTATATTAACTTTAAGAAAAATCTGGGTTTTTGGGCCATGGATGCATTTAGGAAAATCAGTTAATAAATTCTTTTAAAAACGCTTAAAAAATATTTGTTAGACAGGTAATAAAAAGTTAATACGTTGGTAGTAAAGTAAATTCAATTGATCAAACCTTGCCCATGGTTAATCTCGGTGTTCAAATGTATTAAGTTCAATAAATATTTGTTTCTAAACGACTCAGTACCAAGGTTTTTTTTAAATGTCTTGTAGTAGAGGGATTTGGAAAAAAATTAATAATGAACTTAAGTGCAGTTTGCAAAGCTTTTTAAATAATATAACATACCTATATGCATTTTTAATTTTATTTTTAAATCGGCATATTTCTGTTATTGGCATAACCACCCATGTTGCAGGCGAGCCCCCACACCCGAGTAGGTTTTAGAGAATTTTAATCATTAATTTCACCACTACCAATTGCTAATCTGGAATTTTTAAACTAATCAATAATAAGGTTAACTTTGAGAATTATAAATCAAACATCAAGATTATTGTAATCATTCTTATTGGGTGTAATTATTTCGTAAAAACGAATTAATAATATCTGAATAAAGTTCCTGATAAAAACCCAATACAATAACTTTTAGAATATTTTATATCTTGAAAACACTTACTAATTTATATAATTATAACAGTTGGAGAGTGTATTCTCTTGGAGTTTGATTGGTAATTAAATTACGTATTTTAAATCATAAGAATACTAGATTTGTATTTTATTTACTATTCGACGAGTTTGCCAAATTATTACAAAAGTGTCTCAAACATCTGAAGCTTTTTTTTTTCACTGCAGAAATATCTACTGCAAGGTTAAAGATTGGCTTCTTCTCCACGATAATTTTTCGAAAACACAACTTTGTTTACGTATAACTTAAACATTGTTTCAACTTAAAAGTATTTTGAAACGACTTAAAATTTTACTACAAAATGAACGTTTTATTTTTTGACAAACTCAATAGAAATGAAAACTGAGACAATGATGTTTTACATTAAAGGAGAGACCGGGGATGAAAGTAACACGGGTAGGTTGTAACAGTGCCTATAGTTTCTTTAATTTTTGTTATATGTCGCCCTAAGCGCTTGTGCAATATCCATTTACATCCACCTCCCTACCTACATTGCTGGTTTTCATCTGCCATAGAGGTTACGTTTTTGCCAGCCAGAGTCACTATTTTCAGCCTAAAAGTTAATGCTTTGTATCACCAGTCGAGTGACTTTTAGGGCATCTCTAAAACAGGAACAAAAAAGTACCTAGATTATTATATTCTAAATTTTGTTGGCTATTGGTGGGTGCAATACAATTTGACGTTGGAATCGTGGTTAATTGTGGATTCCCTCCAATTTGTTTTGTGCACACTTGGGGGTCAAAAGTAACAGAGTTACAACCAACCCCAATCAATGTTTTCACTTGCAAATGTTCACTCTTAGCACATAATTGGTGTTTTTTTGGCATTTGAACCTTTATTTAATTCAACTCTCTAATTACTAAAAATGTAATTTAATACACTTAAATCGAAATTATTATTACCGCTTTCGGGCTTTCTATGTTAAGTCCATCTCCAGATAACTTACAAATTACCAACGAATCCAAATTAGGCAAGGCCTAAAGTAATTTTGCATGAAATCAATGTTCTTTGATAAATAAAATCGTTAATTAAAGTATCCCAGTATACTCTTTGATCTAATAATAAAAGCTAAAATGTAGATATGTTTTTAGTTTTCTGATGAATAGAAATAAAGTCACAAAAGATGTTAATTGCTTGATTGCATGTCTACAACTTCGTATTTGATTCTAATTTGGATTAAACATGAAGCTTTAAAAATGCAATTATCATCAGTTGAAATGTTTTATGTTTTGCAGTGTGAATGCAGCGACGATTTTTGTGAAGATGCCAAGAAAAGAGTCGAAGTCTGTAGGCCGCAGGTGATGATCGCCAATAGAAACGAAACCATAGTTTCGTGTAGAGTAGCTCAATGGATTTGTGCAGCCGATGCACTGTGCTCGACCGCTCTGGATTACTACAACAGATACTGCAGGTCGATGTTCCACGGTAAGAAATGTACGCATCGCTGTCTCAACTCGATTTCCATTCTTCGGCGGCAAGATAAGGCCGCCAAGCTTAAGACATGCAAATGCGACGGCCAGGAAGAGTACGACTGCCCACAGATCCAGAACAACATGGCCAGGCTGTGCTTCCACAAAAAAATCCACGAAGACGTAACGGAAATAAGTGGGGACACCGAAACTAACGTCATAAAGGACTCTAACCCATCGCCAGGCGCCGCGCACGCGACCAGAAGCGTCGACGCGGTCTTCTTGGCCGTGCTCGCGCTTTTGGCCGCAGTCACGTGATCTTTATCACATCCCCTTGTCAACAACAACTACCTCGTTCAACCTGACAGTATTTGTTCGCGTGAACAAACTCTTTAATCAAAGTTTAAAAATTACGATACTCCAAGTTAAATCTCCGAATCCAAAAGTACTCGTCTTTGACCAAAGCTGTTGACCATGGCTTTCCGTCAACTAATAGTTCCTAGGATGTTACATATTACCAGAGAATCCGCACTGTTCGACGAACTTCTAAACTCAGACTACGATTATTTTTGTATAAAGATGTGAAAAATTGTATAGTTCGTTTGTAAATTAGATGAAAGCGCGCGTGTGCTTTGTGATTGTATAAGAAATGTTGCGACAACAGATCCAGTGACTTGTAAGATAGATATTTATGTAGCTTTAAGACTCCAACAGTACCCTGGCTGGGTAATTTACATCACGAGCAGATATACATAAACTACTAAATATTAACACTCCAACAGAAACATCGAGTTTTGGGTATCACAGAACTCATTCAGATATGTTTGGTAAATTTTTTTCGCTTCATGATATTGTGTGAACAGTTTTCCAGAGTTATTTGCCGTTTTCATGGAAAAATCTAACTAAACCACGACACAAAACACCACCAGAAAATTCCTCGCGAAGAGATCGTCCCACTAAAGTTATCCACCGAAAGGGACTTAAAAAAAAACGGTAAAGCAGTTGAAATAGCAAAACCAACAAACTCTTAAGTAAAGTTATGGTGATATAAATTGTCCAAAGTGTGGAATGATTTTAAATGAACGGATATGCGCTTTTAGTATTTCTGTCTACAGTTCTTCTCTCAATTTTTGTTTGTTTTAAAATTACTCCGGTAATAAAAATCGCTTCATAAGTGTATCAGGTTTGATATTTAAAAATTTTGTAAACAACATTATGTTTCAAGTGCTTATTTCGTTAGTTTATTTATATCTGCGTTGTGATCTGGCAACCAAAGAGGCGCTTCGTGCTGTATATTGCCTTAAATTATTAAAAGCGTATGCTTTATACAGCTTGCACTTCTTTATTATAATAGTTATTGAAAAAAAAAGTACGTAGAATTTTACATCGTCTTGTCGGGTTTCGGTTACAACAAATAGTATATCACATAACAAGAGTTGTAAGAAGCATATTACGCACGATTGGAAAAGTTGAGCACGGAGCCGCGTAGTGGCGAGTGCGTATTTCCACGAGTGCGTAATTGCTTTAAAACTCGTGTTATGTAGCTTACTTTTTCTACGATCACATAATACCTACGATTTTAACGGCTTTTTGGCTAATATACACCTACGTTGTCTTGTTAATTTTAACGTAACTCTACTTTGACATTTCTAGACAAGTGTGCGTTTTGCTTACCGTGCGTTATAACTCACTTACTATGCATGCAGGAAGTGTTTGACATTAGTCTACTCTCTACTTTGATCATTTCTTTAAAAAAGCGTGCTTTTTGCTTACCGTGCGCAAGCATCCACTTACTATGCATACAGGCTGTACGGTAAGTCATTTACATTAGTGATCGTAGAAAAAATAAATTACACTGACGGACAAAACGATGTAAACTATTGACAGTTTTGAAAAATCAACAAAAGTACCTTTTTTATGAAAGTTTGAAAGACTGACCATAGTTGCTCAAATTTTCATGTGTAATTTCCTCTGTAATTTTGTTTGCATTTCCCCTCTACTGTAATTCATATTTATAAACTTTGTACAAACCCTAAATATCGTGATTTAAATATTGTATAAATTTTTATTTATGAGTGTTTTTGGTAAATTTTATTATATTATGTAAATAGATCTGTAAAAACAATCGACTACATTTGGGACACTTTGGCGGCAATTAAAAACGCCGCCAAAGAACTGTAATTCAAAAAAAGTCGTTACTGTAGTTGACGAACAGTCAGATCTAGCAAATTATGTACAAATTTAGATAAATTGCAGTTATCTGCTGAACTTCAAATAAACAATATTATTTGTTACTTAGAACTTGTTTGGTTATCCATAATTGACTTGTCTATTACGCTTTTTAATCTTCATCAGTCTGGTGCCGCAGCCACGGTGGTCCACGACCAATTAAGGTGTACGTTATACACGGAAAATATAGGCTTGGGACGGACGAGTCGAAAAATAAAGATACGAAGCCTTCATAACAGGAAATATCTGAATGCACGTGCTCCAAGAAGAGCGTAATTCGGAGGTAATTGACCATTTTGATGTAATTTTTAATGCGATTTTCTTAATTGTATTTGCTAACAACTTTGTTGTAGTACACAGCATGCGTAAATACCTCGATAAAACACCAGAAAACTGCTTAAATCGCGACAACTGCTAACAAAACTAGTTTGGCAAAGGTTTAAGAACGTACGAATTATGTAAACTAAATTTTACTACCAATGAATCAAGAAACTTGTGTGTTTTTTGAAACACAAATTTTCTGGAATAAAACAACACAAATTTAAGCAAAAAAAAAACAAAACTACATCACTGAACTTAGCTTAGAATAAAAACAAACAGTGAAAGAAATGCTTATTTACATTAACATTGTAATAATGAGGCCAAAAAATTTAACATCCAGTGCCGCACAGAAGAGTGGAGTTTGTCTATTTTGATTGCAACATCAAAAACTTGTGTTGTATCGCTGTGAAACTAATCTTTTTTTGCTGTTATATTATGGGTACTCATTGTTGCTGTGATTATAGCATTTGTCGTTACCAATATTACATCTCAATTATTTATAAAAACAATACAATGTGTTCTTGGTCGATTTCGCCCCAAATTGGGTGGATTTGGCCTGGTCAGGTATTGTGCTGTATAAAATTATATACTTATAGAAGAACATATCAAGTTTCAACAAAATACTGTGAACTAAATATAAATTTAACGTTAAAAAAACATGTGCTTTTGTACATTTTAGTATCAATTGATTCATTTAGAGGCAAAGAGAAATGTTGATTATAATAGAGTCTACAGACTTTCGGTATTTTCGTTCCAATTTATCTCTTCCACTATTTTAAAGTATTCGAAACAGTTGTACAGGACACTGTTCAATAAAAAACTGAATGTTTTTTTTTCAGCAATCCACAAAATTGCACCTATGTACACTGATTTATTATCAATACTCAAAATTCGATTCTTAACTAGTTGCACAACTTGGCCCAGACGGTCAAATTCGCCTTAAAATAATTGCAAAAACGCGTAAATTCATACATTTTTACTTGGTAATAAAACGGGTTTATTGATCCTAAGTTTCCAGAAGATATTGTGGTCTTTAATAATTGGGTAGCTATAATTATGTTGTCACATTCAGGTACCAATTTTAATTATCTGCATTTCGAGTAAAACTTTAAAGACTTTTTTTGTAGTAATAGCGTGTCATTATTTTAATGGCGTGTTGCTCAAAGATATTTGGCGACAACAGTGCAAGTCTAAACAAAGTAAAAATAATCAGTAGTAATATAACAAGTGCATTAAAAATTATCGGTAATTTTTAGTTAATATGCCCGAGTGCAAGTTGAGCTGAAAAAAACACGAGTGCACGAAGTGCACGTGATTTTTTCTGATTCAACTTGCATGAGTGAAGATTTGTCAAAAATTATAGTTTATTTACAATGCACGAGTTATATTTTGTCAGAAAATTTGCTTCACCTAACCTACCTGTCAAATTAAATATATGTTACGTCAAATTTTATAAGTACTGTCAGAGTGGTGCGTCAGGGGTGTGGTTTAATCTATATTAAAGTAACGCTACTGGTCGCCGAAATTCGTCAAAAAATTATCAAGACCAAAATGTTCAATTCCCTTTCCAAATTTATATTTCCGACCAATCACAAACTCAAGTTTCTTAGAAACGACCAATAAACGCATGAAAATCTGTTAATTGCGAAAAGGATACGATCAGTATATGATTAGGTTTATTGGTCGTTTCTAGGAAATCTGAGTTTGTTATTGGTCGAAAACGCAAATTTAACAAGAGGATCAACATCTGACAGGGGAATGTAAAATTATTACAGTGTAATAATGTTTTTTTTGGTAGTCTCTAGAAGATTTAAGATTAGTGATTGGTTAAAAAAGCAAATTTGATATGTGAAGGAAATTTTCGTAGTTATAATTATCTAGCGACGATTTTCAATTTTTGGTTATCTTCCAACAATCAGTTTCCCCCTATTGTACAACAATATTGATTAATACTTGCACTTTTTCGAAAAATTATAAATAAAATACAGCCCACGCGAGGTATTGCTTTTAATGGTGCATTTTCTAAAATCCGTTATGATATTGTATGATCAGTGGCAATTTTATTCCTCAAGTCTTCAAAGCTGTTGTCCATGTTACAATTTTCGTTTCCGCGTCTTCTTTGATGAAGTGTTGACGTTTCAACCATAATGTCTTTGTCTTTTTCAAAAATACCAAGACATTATGGTCAAATGTCAACATGTAAGCAAAGAAGATGCGGTTCCAAACCGTTTTGTAGAACCTTCAATCATTGAATTGAAAACAGTTAACCTCATTGAATGCGAAGCTACGTATTCTGCTGTATAATCCAACGTGCAAAATAAAAAATATACTGTTACTAACAACAAGAAAGCATCAACGTCATGTTCCAACCACGAAAATATCTCAGATAATTATGAATCTTTATTAAATAAAATTGAATCTGTGTGGCCCGCAAACTCGGATGATTGAGAATTCATCTATCATATTTTCCGTTAAATTATGTTCGTCACAACCTTCTAATCGATAATATACGCCTAAATACTGATCTACAAAGTTCCTTGCTCCATGGCGTTTAACTGTAAACTGGTTGTTACAAAACCACGAACAATAGTAGATCATTTATATTGTCCAGCTGGTCGCTGACGTTATACAACTTCAGAACTAATCAAACATCAGCTAGGGAAGTAGTTAAAAGTATTATGTAATGTTTCGAACAGCTACACCAACATTTTTGCTTGCTTTCTGCGTTATAGTATTTGTTAAGTAAGCTTCAATTTTTTGTTTTTGGAAATTTGTTTGAACTGCGAATTATCAGTTGTAGCAGATTTATGCTAAACCAAAATTAAGCCCAAAAATAAAACAAGATATATTTGAATTATTCTTAATCATGTTGTATGGACAGTTGTAGGTTTGTAATTAGTAAGTTATCCGTTAAAATGTTACAACTTTGGTCACGATTTCGTGCTATTGTGTGTCTTATTCAATGCAAATATATTTCCATTCACTTTTGAAAATTTTAAATAAGATAATCAAGACTTTTTGCAGGGCGTATTGTATTCGTTAATATTCTTTTTTAACAGAAAGACTTTCATTGTTGTCGGAACAACATTGTAGCTCACATTCTGGGCCAGTTCCAGTTATACGAGTGCGTGCCGTGGACCAAATTTCTTCTTAAACGTCATTTTAATCACTTTATTATGAGACCCGATTTCCTGGAATAATCCAAACTCGCATGATACTTTGTTTAGCTAGAAATTAAGTTCTGGGAATAATGAAGACACGCTCTTAATTTATTGGATATGTTCTCATTGTCGTAAACAACATTAAATTTTTATTTTCCAGATAGGTTTAGTCTGAGCTGATTATGCCATACGAAGGGAGTTTTTTTTATAATCGCGGAATGGGATAGAAATAGACTGAAAGATTCGAGTTTTATAATTTTATTCTTCAGTAGATTCTTTTCGAACATTTCAACACTTGTTAAATCTTTCAATTCGTAGTTTACTCCAAAAATTCGTTGTTGAAATTAGTTTATTGCTTCTTCTTCTTAATCGGTTCCTCTTGTAGCTTTCGGTGTCGAGGAATGCTTTTCCATTTCTGTGTTATGCTTCTCCACTCTATCGTTAGCTAATTGTGGCATATTTCTCCAGCTGACTCCTTTTTTTCTAGTCTCTACCTCACTTCTTTTCCCCATTTTATTCTTGGTTTTCCTCTATTTCTTTTTCCCTCCAACTGCATTTTCCATCCTATTTTCGAGTATCTACTTTCTGGCATGCGTAGTAGTAAAATTCGTTGTTGAAATCAGTTTACTTAACACAAATGTATTACAATTTTTCTCAACATTCTTCAACTCGTCCATCCTCTATGATCAATAAGAGAAGAAGACCAACTCGATAAATTGTGATGTAATTCAAAACTTCACTACCAGTCTGCAATTTTAATCTTGATGCACCGTCTCTAAAAGCAGGTGTTTGTTCACTGTCCGCTTATCTCGACTTTTGGCCCTAATAACCTTAGTGCCCAATAACACTTAAGATTAAGACAGTTATGATCTTCATTAGTATATAATTGCGGAAGAACCGTTACAAATGACCAACAACACTGACACACGACAAACTTTAAACACCGATATATTATCTACAAAAAATTAAATATATTTCAGTATTTTCATGCTACTTTTTTAAGTGTTTCCGCCTTTGTTTTTTTTGCAGAAAATTTCTTTAATTAACCCATAAACAATAGCTAAGATTATTTTTTAAATTTACCTGCCGATATATTGTTTAATTAGGTGTAGCCAATGCGTTATTAACTTTAATCTTCTCATACATATAATTACTGCTTAATCGTGAGCCCTAGTAATCAATGTTTGAAACCGTTGCTCCAAATCAAATGGAAAATTAAACTTAAACAAAGACTAATTAATAAGGGGAACAATTGCTTTCATGAAATGGAACTAGTGCGCGATAATAATTTCGCTCTGATAAATGAATAGGTACAACGAAAGTAGGAAATGTTATTGATAGTCTTAGAATTGTCACGTTTAACAATGTTTACGCTTGCAGTAGGCTGGTTAATAGAAGTTTGGTTTTTCTTGATAAAGAAGAACATTTCATCTCTAATAAATCAATAAAGAATTACTTTTCGCTTGAGTATTGTAATTTTTGATTTAAGTACATTTTCGTTGTCTTTTTATTTGTTCAGGAGGGATTTGGTGGCTCTTGTGAAGGTTTGCTGAACACTTCCCTTTTAATTTATTTATACAGGGTGGTCCACATAGAAGGGCCACTATTGGGATCTCGCAAACGGTAAGAGCTACAAAGAAGTCCTAATTAGACAAATTGTTCCCCTTTCTGAGGTCTATTCAGTGATGCTTTAATGTTTTAAATAGGTTCCATGGCACGCTAGATAATAAACAAAAACGTTTTCATTTTACGGATCGTAAGAAAATCCACAACTTTTTCCCAAAAATATTTTTGTACCATCAAGTATAACCGAGTCATGAACGATTTAATAAATATGTCCATTTTTAATTTTTGTTAATTATCTAGCGTGCCATCGGACTTTTTTAAAACATTAAAGCTTCACTGAATAGACCTCAGAAAGTGGAACAATTTGTCTAATTTAAACTTATTTGTAGCTCTTACCGTTTACGAGATCCCAATAGTGGCCTCTCTATGTGGACCACCGTGTATAATAGTCCGAAGGGGTCAAATCAGGAGAACGTGATGGAAGGCAAACGATTTCAACGCAGTTATTACTGATTTTTGCAGGACAAGAAATCACATTTGGACAGGGGCGTTTCCTTTGAAAACAACTCTCTTTGTAACGATTTTTACCTCGTGTTTTCACAATTTTGGCCCAATGTTTTGTTAAAATGCGGCAGTGGCGATCTTCAATCACAGATTTTTCTTGTTGCAAGTAATTGGTGAACATTATTCCATCTTTTTATCTGAAAACAGAGGCAAGAACTTTACCAGCACGCGAAATTTTTCGGGCAGAGAATAACCAGCATGTATCCACTCTTTGGTCTCTGTATCAAACTGATGATTTTCAAGTCTCATCCATTGTCACAATTCCGCCCAAAAAGTTTAACGCACCATCTTCAAATTGGCTGCAGATCGATTTGGATATTGCCATCCCCATTGGCCTCATTTAGGAATTTGTGTATCCATTTTGCTGATACTTTTGCAGACCCAGTTCATTACGAAGGATATGGAAAACGCATTTATATGAGATGTTCAAAAAATCTCTGAAATTGTTTTTATACTGATTCGTCTACTTCAAAATCGAACCATGGACAGCATCGTTTTTTACCCAGTATTGCAGCAGGAATAGGTCTCCCAGACCTCTCTTCATCTTTAATATATTGTGTGCCCCACTTTAATGCTGGAACTTATTTTTTTATTGTGGAAGAGGAAGAACATTGATCTGCTTATGTTATCAAAATCATACATTTTTTTTCTGTTTAATCCCAACAAGAAAAGATGCTTGAACAGTGAATAGTAATCGATTTAGTCAAAATCCAAATTTTCACCCTACTTTAGAAAAAAAATATTACTGTACTGTACCCTTTGATCTAACGTAGCATTGGTAATTTTCAAGGTTTGTACTTGCTTTCATGGTAACGGTATTCGTTTTTGTATATTAAAATTGTCCAACTTGTTTTCGGTACCCCCTCGTAAAAAACAATCGTCTTCACATTCTGAATTAATTGTCTCTTATGCACTGGCGCACTATAATTGTTTTCCGTACACAGAATAAGGCCGAAGAATAAAAGAAACCTTACCATGTCTTGTGTCACTGCTTGTTTAATGCTTCAACTTCATAAAATAAAAATTGTTTTTCCATTCCATATGAAGCCAACAGTTTTCTACACATTCCGAACCTCAGCATCTGTTGATCATTTCTAACTATAAATAAAACTATATCATGCGACAGAGATCGTGTTTTGAAGTTTGTTTTTGCGCAATCTTAGTAGCCGGCCATAAAAACTCCCACAACATTGTTGTGCCATCCATCATCCGATATCAAAACAAAATCACTCCACTTTCTAGTTGTAAATCAAACATTATTGATCGACTACTAGATTTTGTGACCGTATTCGATACGTCTAATAAATTCTCCGCGAAGTTAGTGATATAATGTATTAAAATTAAAATTTATAACTGTCCAAGCGATGCCACACACGTGGCGCAGGATTCTATATCTTTATTAAAATGTTACCCACGGCACTGCAGATCATTATCATCTTTGATTGCTTCAAACGTTCAATAACATAACGTAACAAAAATAGAAACTGTGCGGCAATATTTGGCAAGATTAATTATTTCTTGCGGTACAGAATATCATAAAGTATTGCCGCCTTTAACGTGGAAAAAAAATCAGGTAATTCTGGACCACCGGTTAGAATTTTATTTGTTTAATATTCGCACCGAATCGGTTGGCTACACAAAAAGTCTTGTTGGTTCTTTAAAGAGCTTATTTAATTAAGGGAAACTGATTAGTTAATGGAATTAACGTGGAAAAATAATTTAAATAACACAGCTTCAATTTTTTTGTGTTGCGCTGAATATTATATGCACAATTACACCTTCTAGCAATGGCGTGGCTACATTTTTAGGGCCCTTGGGCAAATAACCATTCAGAGCCCCCTATTTTGCTCAAATAAATTTTAATTAGGTTAAATGTTACATTTTAAATAAAGTGGATCATTTTAAAAACATAAATATGTGTTATATCAACGTCCTATATAATTTTACGGGTTGCGGAAAATTGCTCGAAAACAATTGCTTGAAAACAACTGCTCGAAAACAATTGCTCGAAAAAAATTGCTCGAAAACAATTGCTCGAAAGACAATTACTCGAATACAATTGCTTGAAAACAATTGCTTGAAAATAAATTGCTCGAAATCGATTGCTCGAAAGATTGTTTCTCGAATGGAAAGTTCCTCAAAAGCTTAGTTGCTCGAATAACAGTTTCTCGAAAAGAAAATTGCTCGAAATAGTGAAATAAGTTACTTAAACTGAACATAAGATAACAACAATATAGTCAGAATTAGCATTTATGTAGTATGTAATATTTTCAAATATTTATATTTATAGTGTTTATCTCAACACCAAATTAAAAACCTTTCGTAACTTGTACCACATGAGTTTTGAAAGGTTTAATACTTCGTTTTTTTTGTTTTCACAACCTATGGTTATCGTAAAAAAAAAACTAAAAAACCTTTGTAACTTGCGCATTATTGAAAATAACTACATCAACCCTTATATATTTGGAATAAGAAAAACATTAGCAATTTAAATAGGTCAGAGCCAACTATAGTTTCCATTTAAAAAAGATTTTTTAGTTTGTGTCACAACTTTTTAAACAAATATAAACAACTTTTCTAGTACATATAATTATTTTGTATTTATATGAATTTAATATTTTTAGTAACTTATTTCGAGAAATTGTTATTCGAGCAACTAGGCTTTCGAGGGACAATTTTTCGAGCAATTTTCTTTCGAACAATTGTTTTCAAGCAATTGTTTTCGAGCAATTTTCACCAAACCCAATTTTACAAACATTAAAAACATGAAAATTAACATAACAGTATGATTCCACTTTTTAATTTATTCTGTAACGATTTAAAATTTGTATTATTACTTTGTCTAAAAGACTAACCTACAAAAACTGATCTCTATTATCAAACAAAAAATCCGAAACAAATTCATGGTATTATTTTTTGATTCTATGTATGTTGTCAATTGTATTCAAATTTGGGAAATACCCTGAACTTCTTGGTAATTTTCTCAGATTAGTATTTTTTTTTGTAAGTTCTTACTAACTTAATCCAATAAATAATTATATTAATCGAGGCTTCTGTAGAGTTTTTGAAACAAAATTAATTTCACCCTACACCTTATTAATTTAAAGTATACAAATCAGAATCCAATCAAATGTCATCGTTTTTTTCCATATTCTAAACGTTTCGCCTCCGCCAGCTTTTTGAGCAAATTTAAGATTAATTTCTGTTAAAAAAAAGAATACCTTTCCTCTTCTAGGTGTGCCACATTGTTGATGTCGTCATTGAGAAAATATTCTCATTACATTTTGCATCAGTCTTTAGCCCCTAGAGGATTTTACGGGCTCTGGTGAGCTAGGGCCCCTAATTCACCAGGGCCCATTTGCTTTGCCCACTTTTGCTAAACGGTAGTTACGCCCCTGCCTACTAGATTCTTTGACGTTTTTATTATTTTTTATTGGGCTAGATACGTATAAACATTCGGCCCGTCCTTTTTTATAACCGCAAACTAAAAACAAGTCAATTAAAAACATGAAATATTGGGCAATCATTCGAATTTTTCTGTAATGATTAATTTAATGGGTTTATGAACTGAAACTGTTAACCATCTAGTTCTTCGTGTGTGAGTATGTAATGAGAGAGACGCAGAGTTCGCGTGATTTGATGTTTCTAAAAGCTTTTTAAGGTAAGTGATTAATATAGTTCATTAAACCAATAAAATAAGTTGCTGGCAGAGTATGAACGTGAAGTATCGAGTGTAAATAGTCTGCAAGTCCCACTCTGTCTGTGTCTGCATTTAGCAGTTCATCAAGGTAATGCGCGTACTGGGTTGTATTTATAACAATGTTAGCTTCTAAAAACCACTACACCTAGTACAAATGATCCGCAAGTACATATTAAATCTAAGACTTGAGGATTATAAGCAGTAAGCACATGGCGAGCGCAAGCTGCAAGGCAGGGCCGGTGATAAACAGAGTTAGGGTAGGAGTATCCCATGCGGGGATCGGGGAAAGCGCCACACACGACGACGGCCACACCGAGGACCACCCAGCGCGGCCCCCGAAGGTATGAGGGGAGCCCTGCGCGCACCAGCTTCAAGGAATCGCGAATATTGTAATCAGTACGTCAGATGCCAGATCGTAGTGAATGGACCTGGGCCACCCCTCCATGATCAGCTGGTCGATACATCATGGTAGCCTTGAGTAACGTAGTTGCCTTGCACCGGAATGTGTGTAAAGTAGTAAACAACGGAGCGCATGTGCGTGGGTCAATCATCGGACAATCATTTCAAATTTCTTCAAACTCGAATTAGATACTTTACCCCCTACGGACCAACTCCGGCTTTCATTACCCCTTCACTCATTATCTCTTCTCACATCTAAACTACCTGGGGAAGGGATACTCAATCTTTACTAGCTTCTCGTTCGGTTGCAGGAAGTAAACATCCAGCAGGAAATACTGGTGCAGGAAAAGGGAACGTTTTAATCCCCCTTAAGCCGACTAAAAAAACTGTAACTTTTAATTTCGAGTGATTTATTTTAATCTTACGATCTCTCGAAATGTTGAACGGCGCAGGGAACGATTTATCTTATTGAATAGTCGCGGTTGTTTAACTGTTTCACATCTGTACTTAAAATGAGTCTTCCGCAATAGCAACAGGAACGGTTGTTGCTCAACAAATAGGTTGACACTGATAGCTTGTTCGATGCGAAACTTGAAACTGAAAATGTTATCGAATGGACCACATGCGACGATTTTTTGAACAGGAAATTTGCCATACAAAGTATTAAGGAGGTTGCGAATCCATAACCATACGAGGGTCGGGTTAAATTTATTGAGAATACAAACAAGATTCTTTTACTTACTTACTTACTTACTTATCCGGTGCTCTTCTGCCTATCAGTGTAGTGGGCTGTAGAGAGAAGCCTCTGTTTACCCTTCCGGGTGTTAGGCCAAATTTTTTTTTCCTGGCGTTTTTTCTGGAGTTGAATTCTTTTTGTGTTTTCCTCTTTTCTTTTTATTTCCTTTCGCATGTCCTTTTTCATCGCTTGTGTCATTTCCGATGTCCTCTTGCTATATTTTCTTATTTCTATTTTTTTTTAAATTTATTTTACTTGCAAGGGATGCGCGCATTTGTAATTAGAATTTCCATTTTATCTCTGACGGTTTCATAGCCAACGCGATCGCAAACATAACCTTCATTATTTAATTAGTTAGTTTTTCTCCTATTTTTCCGAAGTAAATGGCCAGTGGCACGTATAAAGGCTCCCCCAGACAGACGCGATATGCGCCGCTCGGTACGATTCGGTACGATATCTAATAACATTTCGGTATATGAAATACTGTCACTTGCATATGTTTCCGAACGTCCCGAGTGTCGCACTTGTGTGGGCACTCATTGCGGTAAGCAGCGGTAATCATACCGAGTTATGTACCGACTGTATCGTACCGAGCGGCAGGCATATCGCGTCTGTCTGGGGGAGCCTTAACTCTGCAAAACATTCATTTTTGATGTTCTTGATGCAATAAACACAGCCTTAATCAGATTCTAGCAACAACATATCGTAACTTTAATTTAATCGGACTTTTTCCTAGGAACCCGGGGTTCTGGAAGAAAAATCCTGATAAGTAGTACATATAATAATATTAGCTGACGATATATAATATCTAAGACAAGCTGAATAATATTTATTCAACCTAAAGATTCGGTACAGAATTAAAATAGAAAATTTATGATACAGATCTAGAAATAAAAGTTATTTTTTTCTTAGAAACCTTTTGCTTAATGTTACTTTTACTTGCAAGATATTTTATGTCAGTCTGGTATGGAAGATTATACATGCTGTCGAATCTTCCTCTGTTAACCTGTTTCTAGTCTTAGAATGTACATGATTTAATACAGAAAAAAAGACTCTTTTAAGAGTAAATGGAAGAGAAAATCTTTAACAACAAGATTGCTAAATTTTTAACAGAAAAAATGTGTCTGGCGTGCTATCCAATACTTCTAATATTGTGTTTTCAATGCGGCATTCTGTTTCTTCATTCTGTGACCATAGATGACGTTCCAATTCTTCTATATGTTTCCGCATATTCACAAATTTGTCTTCGCAAATTGGATTAGCTTGCAGATCAATAACATGCATTTCTAAATTGTCTAGATGCATCCAACTAAGGAGGTCATTGTTGAAATCCTGCACATTGAATAAATCCGGATAATTAACAAGTTTTAGTAATTTTGCAAATTATATGCAATTTCTAAACAAGTTTTTTTCACGTAACTTCGTGTGTATTTTGATTAAAATTTAATTTGAACAACTAAAGCATGACCGATTTGTTAAGTAAAATTTATAAAAAAATATTTAGCTACTAAGGTAAGACGATGTTAGTTAGTCAACTGAAACAAAGTATTTTTGGCAGATGCGCCGGGTTAGCAAAAAAAACTTCATTCACATTATATCAAAACAATAACGTTCAGAAATCAAGGTTGCTTAAACCATAAAAAAAATTTATGACCTACGTAGAGTAAAAATTAATTCTAATACATATTTATTAAACTTCAAAAAGATTAAAATAGAAGAAACACTAACATCTAGCTCATTATAAACAAAAATTAACTCGAATTTAATGCTTACATCACTAGCTCTGAGCAGAAATTAGCGTTTTTAAAATCTATTTTTTACTTTTCAAACAGTTTTAAAGGTTCTTTTAATGTGATTTGATAATGTTATACCCATAGGCTACGTAAGCTCACAAAACACGTCTGCAAACCAGATTTACATAACAATTCACGTTTACCGAGTGTTAAGTTAGCACTGCTACTACCTCTGAGACGTCGTCCACTTGAAAATTTATTCTTACATTCTTCTACAACGGCCATTGTTTCCTGAAAGACGTGCAATTTATCAAGCTTTTAAATAAACAGCGAAAGTAGAGTAGCATGATCCACTTTAGCAACACAACAGCGACTGAAAAATTCAACAAAGAAGACAATTTTGTAAGTTTGTATAAGAGTAAACAATAAAGAAATATTGACTTCTTATTAACTTCCGTCTTTCAAAACAATTGTATACATTAAATAGTAAAATGAATTGAATTCCATATACTAAAAGAATTTTTTTAATACGTATCTAACATTTATTTAATCATACCATAGTATGATAAAAAAAAAGTCAAAATTACATTATAAAAAAATTTCCTAATAATAATTTGGTGAATTTAAACTCAACTGTATAATTTCATTCATGCAAGAGATGCGCAAGCTAAAACAGTCGAACGTATTCTGACAAGTCAATACAAAGAGAGATTAGCTGGATGCTCAAATTTTGACCCCAATCTGCTAATGAGACACTCAAAAAATGTAGTGCAGTGCATCTCACAGATAGGGGAGAGTTACTGAATTTAGACCACCTAAACTTTTTTAATGTATAGAGATATAGAAGTATTTTTAATTTAAAAAAAGTTGTGGAAAAAAAAATTAATATATACCTACATCTTCAAAAAATGTAATTTTTTTAAATACAATTTAGAACAGTGAAAAATCAGCACCTTAAAATTGTGTCATCGCTCCAGTCAAAGAAATTGGTTTCCCAAGATGAACCACCAAACTCCACTACAATTATTTCCTTAAGCACAATTGAAGCAAAAGTACTTGTTAATTTTTCAATTCACTACAGCACACTGTGTATGGACCCAAGTGTGACAAATCATCATTTCTTTCTTTGTTTCCTCACATAATACAAAACCATGTAGTCTTAGTTAACATACTTTGTCTTTTTAGTCCATTTGATTTTACTTTATTAATTTGTTTCTCTTTTGGATTGCTCTAATTCCAATTCATGATGATTACTTGTTATTACAACTGCTTTCTGGGCTATTCCCTCAGTTCGAGAAGACGATAGACCGGCCCAATACAAACGACTGCTTGTGGTTCAACCTGAGCAACTTTTATAAATATTTAAAAATATTTCACCTAACCCTACGTTTGAACAAGATTAATAAAACTATCGTAGTCAGGGCCTTTCAAAGTAAATGCGAGGCCCAGGGCAAACAATGTTTTTGAGGCTATTTAAAATAAAAAACTATGAGGGAAAAATATAAAATGTTAATGGTCGTTCGATGATATATGTTATAAAACTACAAAAATATGTTTTTTTTACAGATCAAGTTAAAAATTGAGACCCCTAAAACTGTGAGGCCCGGGACATTTGCCCCTCTTGCCCCACCCCTCTGAAAAGGCTTGATCATAGTCAATTGTGGCCCGACAAGTTTACTTTCTTCAAATATAATAATAAATCATGCTACTTACTTTAAAACAGCGCAAGGACAATTGGTCTTTTGTTAAAATATTCAATTGATGATTTCTAATGCCTCTTCATAAACTGAAGCCACGAGGTGCTCTCTCATAAAAATGATTGCATCAGCCAAGTTTATGTCCATCCAACCAAAATTGCCTATTTTATGGCGCAAATGCCTTATACAGGTCGAGTTGCGATAGTGTTCCAACCTAGGCGATGGTCCAATTAAGGCAACTCTTCCCTATATTGCGCATGGCGAAGGGTCGAACAACTTTTTCATTCAAACTTTGTTTCTATTTTGATTATTAGGCGAAATATGAAGGAAATACTAGGTGAACACTCTGTATATGTACGTTAACACATAAGGACATCATCGCAAACATAGTAAAAACGTATTCAAAACTTGAACATTCGTCGAAATCTTGAAGTAAAAGTCTTGTAAGGCAACAGAAAAAATGATCAACTGCAACTCGTATGAAGTAAAGTATTTTTTCATCGCTGCATATTCTGAAAATCGCATTTCCTGCTAACAATTTCCGCTTATTAAAAAAACTAATCTTGCCTATTTTACGTTACTTAAGCTACTAATGTTAAATGCGCCTTCCACAACACGTGTACGATGAGTCTGCCTGCTTCGTCCACAAGAATGTTCTGTGCTTCTTTTACAAGACATGCCGCCTGCTATAAGTGCGTTTTATATGAAGCACGTCGTATTTATTATGTATAAAACGTGCTTTTTACTTTTGTTTGTGCTAGAATTCTCCAGAAGCTCGGGTGTTCATATGTGGCTTAGCTGTTTGTATATTAAATCCCATTTCCAAGTATAATTTAGTATCATCTAACACATGGCTCGAATAACGGAGATAAAACTAAGTGTTACGTGGTCCCTATAAAGTCCCCCGCACTACTATAAAAGGACATTTGGTATCTAACCCACGTAATAATGTTGTATGGTTATACAAGACTTTAGAGATAAGAATACTGTGTTACACGGTTTAAGCTGAAAAAGCCATAACTGATACATAAAACTGCAAAATGCAACAAGGTTCTGCATGTGGTGGAACGTAAACTTTATTGCTGTTGCTTGATTTTTTTGAATGATTAATTTCTTAATACAAAAATTTAGTTGAAAATCCCTTTTATTAATGAAGAATATCTTTCAAATATGCTCAACTCTTGCCTCTTGATCAGTGGTAATGTTATTCATTTATTTAATTCACTAAAATGTAACTAGTTGCCCTTTTAACATATTTAATCAGGTAACCAAAAAAGTTCGAGCGGTTTTTAATAGTAAAATATAAAAATTTATTACAAACCAGCCATACACAATTATTCATTGAAATAATTACTATCACATTTGCCAACGTGACGCCAATTTTTGTGTGCCGTTATTGTAGAAATTTACGGATTTTGAATCAAAAAATTGACGGACTGCATTTATTACATCAACTCGAGTTTTGAACTTCCTTTGCCTCATACAGTTGTCAAGAGCCAAGAAAATGTGGTAATCACTTGGCAAAATGTCAGGAGAATACGTAGGGTGTGATAACGTTTCCCAGCCAAGTTCAGAAATATTTTCCCGGGTCACTTTTGCGGTATGAGGTCTAGCATTGTCCTGTGAGAATAGCACTCTTTCCATTGATCAAAAAAGGCTGTTTCTGGATTGGTGCTGCTTGTACTCGCTAAAGCTGTTTGACCCGTTTACAAAGACATAATGGACAATTCCGGCTGCTGTCCATCAAACACACGATAAAATCTTTTTTGCGTGCAAGGAAGCCTTTGGAGTGTGTAGTATTGGATCAGTTGGTGACAACCAATTATAAGAACGCTTAGAATTGGAGCACAGTATCCATTTTTCGTCGCAAGCTAACAACCGATCAAGAAATAAATCGTTTTCATTGCGTGATAAGTTTGCCGAACAAATAGTAAGACGGCTGCATTTGTTATCATTATACAATTCATGTGGAACCCATTTGCTTAACTTCCACGTTTTCCCTCTGATGAAGGTGCAAACGAATGGTTTCATCACTCACATTAAACCTCCTAAGCTCCTAAGCACGTTTTAACACAAAATTAAAAATGAAGTGGGATATAGACTAAAAGAAAAATGAGAGAGTTGTGCCCCAGTTTGCAAGATTGATTGCACACAAATTTGTACTTGTGATTTGTAATCTTCTCCTACATATTAAAGCGTGACATTTCAACTAAATGCATGAGTAATAATAACGGAACTAGAAAGTATTGATAACAATCTGAAGAGGTGAAACTACTAAAAATAGGTTGACAAACTCTTGATTATTAGATAAGTTTAAAATATGTCACACCAAGGTTATTTACATGTAGAATCAAGAGGAGGTAATCTAGCGGTATTTTTATGACAAATAAGTTATGGATAATAAAAGCTTTGGTTACTTTACTATTTTTGAATATCGTTTATCAACAAATCTTTTAAAACTTCATTAAATGAAGCTCGTAAAGTTTTAATTTATGGCTGTTTTGTACAGTTCTTCGCGTTGCAAACTATTCAGGATATATATTTAGAACTGGAAAATCTTAGAATTGCCTTTTTGAACAATCATTAATTTATTTAGTCATGAATCCTTCTACTGTTAGGTACAGGACTGTTGAGTTGTGTTGTGCTGACTTTTTTTCATGTTTTTCTATCTTGTGCTTGATTTTTTTTGTCTTTCCATTTGATGTATATATCCGTTGCTGCTCTTTTAACTTCGTCTTGCCAGGTTTTTTCGGTCTACCTCTTTTGTTTTTCCCTATGCTCTTGCTTCATAGGGTTTTCTGGTTAACATTTCTTCTTTCATTCTATAAATGTGACCCAACCACCGCAGCTGTCTTTTTTGTATTTTTGTTTCAACAGATTTTATCTTTAATTGTTCTCTATATGTTTCATTTCTAATTCTACGTTTTTTTGTTTTTCCTTGGATTTTTCTTTGAAATCTCATTTCTGCTGCATTCACTCGGCTACTATTTTTGTTTGGGAGTTTCCACGTTTCACTTCCGTATAAAAGTGCCGGATACTACCTTTTTGACCACTTCCACTTTCGTTCGTTTTGGTACTATTTCCAAAAAATTTTGTTCTTAAACTGTTAAATATTCTTCCCACATTTCCTGTCCTTTCGCTTATTTCTTTGTCCATTCCTCCATTTTTCTCTATGATCACTCCTAAATATTTAAAGCTTTTTACGTGTTCCAACCTAAGCCCATTTAAAGTGATGCATTTTGTTCTCTGTTGTAACGATCATAGTTTTAGTTTTCTCGGTATTTATTTTTATATTGATGTTTTCCAATTCCTGCTTTAGACTTTCTAGATTATGTTGCAGATTTTTTCTGTTTCCGCAACTAAGACCATGTCGTTTGAAACATTAGCTCAGTTATGTTTATTTTTCCCATTTTACAGTTGCCTGGGTAAAACGATCTCATTTTTTGTTTGTTTGTTTGTTTTGAACAATTATACTAACTCAAAAGTCATTGTGCTGTAGATCGATGGATTTCTACTCTCCAGCAAAAAGTGTTTTTCTAAGACCGTAAACCAAGTACTTTGCATTAAATTACATACCCTATATCAAAATCTAATATTCACCTTGACATAGTATATTAAATGAAAATATTTAATTACAAGGTGGTACACTTGTAATAAAATCACCATTGTCAATGTAAAATATGTATAGCCAACGTGGAGTATTATTACTTTACGCAATTTTCAAGTACATTCATGCTAATTTTCGTAAATATCGCTTACTCCATTAATGGACATGTACCATTTTGAATGAAGAATTTTAGCAAGCAATCATTAGTCATGTAAATCAACACCCAGCCTACTTGTATAATGCCCTACCAAGCCCACAAGTCTGCAATGCAAATCAATGTAAAAATTGTTTAAAGTCGGTTTGAAACTGACGCGACATGGCTTACTTTACATTGTTAATTGCATTACATGCACAGCTGCGTATCGTAATTAATCTGAAAGAATTATTGATTGATAGCAGAGACTGTTTAAAAAGAGCGTTAATTATTGTGAGACAACTGTTCTTATTTTATTAAACCAATCCTTTAAAAGTGTCTTAAAGATTATGTCAGTAGCGACGTAATTGCTGGAAAACAGTTTCGTAAGGTTTCTCTTGAATCATTTAATTTAATCAATTACCACTTTCGGGACAGTTTTTTCAATAAAAGAAAAGATATACCAAAAAATGTAACTCTCCTAAAAATATACATCTCTAATGGTGGCTATACCACCAGTGACGCTATAGCGCTTTTAAGCTTTGTTATTTTGGGAGAATCAGTCCCAGGCTATTAGCATATACTAAAAACAACTTTTCACCATTCTGCCCTATCTTTTGCGTTTTCTTTCCAATTTCTAACCCCTGCCCTGCTTAGATCGTCTATCACTTTCTGCATCCATTTTGACCTAGGTCTGCCACGTCTTCTCTTTCCTCCGGAATCCCATTTTAACACTGAATTGATTTGAATGTCCTCATCTGCTCTAAAGCCATGTTCCAACCATCTCGCCCTGTGCTGTCTTATTTTTGTTATTATGTCTCCTTCCTTCAGTTCTTGCTTAATTTCTTCATTTGTTCTAACTCTGCATTCCGTATCCGTTACTCTAACTGGTCCAAGTATTGCCCTCATGATTATCCTTTCGAATATCCTCAAATCATTCTCTTCCTTTTTTGTCATGGGGTCATTATTCCAGCGGCGTATAGTAATATAGGTTGAATTGTTGTATTGTAAATGTTTATTTTAGATCTCTTTGTGAGCATTTTACTTTTCAGTATTTTTTTATTAGCATAAAAAGCTTTATTGGCGTTTGTAATTTTTTCTTCCATTTCATATTTTCTTTTTCCCATTCTGGATATCACAGCTCCCAAATATTTAAATGTTTCCGCTTCCTCGAATTCTAGATTTCCGATTTTGGCTTTTCCTATTGCTTGTTTACTTCCAAACTTCATGAATTTTCTTTTTGCCTGATTTAGTTTCAATCCCATTTTTTATTCTTGATCTATTATTTCTTTCGTCATGCTTTCCATTAAATTTCGTTGTTTTACTTATAATCACTATGTCATCCGCATATGCAATGATTTGTCCACCACCTGTTCGAAGGTTATTTTTATTCACTTTTCTTAGTACGTACTCCAGTGCCAGGTTAAATAGAGTAGTTGTTAGGGAGTCTCCTTGCTTTAGTCCTTTGTTAACTACCATCTCTTCTGTAGCTCCTTTCTGAGTTCTGATACTAATGGTAGTCCTTTTCATTATCATTACAATTATTTTTCTTAGTTTCTTTGATAAACCTAATTCTTTAAGTGCCGACATGAGTTGTTTTCTCTTTATAGTCAAATGCCTGTTCGAAGTCTATGAAGAGCATTTCTAGATCTATATAGATCCAATAAGCTCGTGAATTTTTGCAAGCACGAAATTTTTATTTATCCAACAATTTCAATTACGATTGATCAGTTACGTATATATTCCCATTCACTATTCGTTTCTTCCTCTCAGCGATCCGGCAATTGCTCTATTCCACGTTGGTAGAAATTAATTCACATTAGCTTCTACATCTTCGTCAAATTCAAATCGCCTTTCATTAAAATTTCTTTTGGGATTTGGTTATAAATGAAACTCGCAAGATGCTCAATCAGGACTATAAACAAAATGCTTTTGCTCATTGGTACCAGAATCCTGGATAATTTTTTGAACGTTACAGGCCTTGTAAACTCTGTAATCGTCACGAAGTGCAAATTTGTTTGCTGTCAAGAATTTTTTCTTTTCTTCTGTAAACAACTTTAAAATTGGAAATATACTTACTTACTTACTTACTTTTCCTCACCCTGATCTACCATAGGTGTAGAAGTGACTATCCTTTTCCAATACTTCTATTTATTGCCTCGCGTCTCGTTTCAGTGCAGGTCAGTTTTCGTTTCATCAATTCATCTACCACTCCTGTATTCCATTTTCTCCTGGGTCTACTTTTCCTTCTCTTACCGGCTGTTTCCATCTCCCATATCTTCTTTACCACTCTTTACTCGTCCATCCTTACCAAATGTCCGAACCATCTTAATTGTTGTCGTTCTATTTTGAACCAGACAAAGCTATAAACTACAAATTGCAATACCTATAAAATTAAAAATTTATTTACAGAAAGTGTGTCTATCTAAACTACAAGATTTTTAAAATATTTATGTTTCGTAAGACGATTATTCTAATATTTTGTGAGAGGACCAGTACCGAGCCGCTTATTATAGTTTGGAAAACGCTGATTTAAGATCATGACTAATAATTATTTACCTTCAGTTTATAAAAATATTGCTTACTGATTCTTTGAGCACAAACGCGATTCAAAGTCATCGTTTTTATAGATGCCAATCAACAAAATGTTTCTCATTATGAAATTTTGAATTGATATTTCTGTATTAAACCTAACTCTTTTAGTTTTAAATTGTAAAACATGAAAGTTCGCCGGTTGTGAGCGTACGGTCGTGCTGTATTCCAGTTTTGCTTCATGATCAAGGGCATGAAAGAACGTTTTAAGTATTTTGTGTGGGCCAGTGAGGTTTTACACCTTTGATTCAGTATCAAATAAAAATTGTTGGCGGCAATAAAATATGTCATTTCACGCCCAAATCGATTAATCTTATGTAAACTGTAATTCTAATTATTGTATGGTACGCGGAATTAATAAAAAGTTGTAACGCGATCCGGCTACCGTGGCGCTGCCATATTAAAGTTCCAACGCGCTGAAAGGAGTTAAGAATTACTTTTAATTGATTGGTTTTGGTCGGTGTGCACAAACCATAGGCAATTATTTTCGATTTTGAATTTTTGGGCACGCTTCCGTAGCCAAACAACCTTTAAGTAACGTTAAATCAACGATAATTAAACTTATAAGAAATATTGGATTGGGTTGGATTAAAAATCTAACGTTTAAATAAATAAAATTATCTTGTATCACCTTTAAAATTCATCAAAAGTTAAAAAAAAAAACATTTATTATCATTCCCCTAGCCTTCGGAATCCCCGCACAGTTTTTTTGGAATAACTAGCCAGCAAGTTGGTTTAAAATATTTTTTTTTAATGAAACGTGTAATATTATTATTACTCTCTCGACCGCAGTCCTCCCAGCGGCATAAAAATCACAGCGTTGACGTTGAAGAATAATAAAACATATTTTCCGGTCTTTAAAGCAACGCAATCCTGATTAATTCCAACATATTTCCGGTAACACTTTTGATTTGCAGGCGTATAATAAAATCGCATTATTTCTTTTGGTACATACTCAGTCTTGCGTGTAATTGCTCCTTCATGTTCAACAGTCGGAAGTGAGCTTCAAAGGAAATGCGCTTTTAAATCAAGAATGTCATATATAATTAAATACGAATATTTACAAGATATATAATTTTTTATGAAATTATGAGGGCAAATTTAAATAATTGAAATGATACGTAACTCATTAATTGAATATATGCCTAACGGTTCAATAATCACCAAAAAAGTAGCACCATATTTCAACCTAAAATTTGAAGAAAAGAAAACTGAAAAACTGGTCTGAAGTTGTATTAAAAGGAAATAAAATATTGGACACCGATGCATCGATTGAAAAAATTCCAGCATGAACTCTAAGGTTTTTTCTATGCATAGTCTAAATTTGAGGGTTTTCTCTTTAAAAATGGCGGCGGTAGATAATATTACACAATGAAAATCCAAAAATTTTCAAAAAAGTCCAAAAATCTAAAAAACAACTGCACTTAGGTATAGGGAATGCTTAAAAGTCCCTCTAATATAATGTGTTAAATCCAAAATTGCAATAAAAAATATACCAATGTATTTGAAATAAGAAAGTAGACGTCAACTTCCGGTATATCAGGAAGTGTCGCTCTCTTAAAAATATTTTCATTAAACAGATCAGATGCCATTATGGCCATAACCAAAATTTCAGACCAATACCCTATTTCATTCTTCATATCTTTTTAAGTCCCGGTCTCAATCAATCACCCTGTATATTTATGAAGTTCTTGCCACAGAAGGATATAATTTTTTTATATATTTATGTGATAGTATCTTATAACCGCAGTTTTATTGCTTAACGTTCAAGATATTCAGAACTTATCTACTGAATTTATTATACACAATTTACTTACCACAGTGCGTTTGTCCTAATAAAGTATGCATCGTAATTGCCTGGAAATTACAGTAATACTAAATAAGCGGTACATAAATTGGTAGTAGAGCCATATAAAATTCCTAATTGAGGTATTCAGATATCCGTTCATTAGGTGCAGTTGTAATAATATCATAACAGTTTATTTAAAGCAATTATTGGTGTGGTAAGGCTTTGATGTTACCGACTGCGAGTTGTCCAGGTGGAATTTGTTAGCCTAATTTTCAAGAATGCGATTGTAAAGAAAATATTAATTTTATGTAATGTTCCCCAGGAATTTCTTTATGCTTTAAACTGGTTAATTTTGAGTTTTTAAAAATGTTTAAATTTAATGTGTATTTAAAAAAATTCTGCATTCGACAGACTCCTGAATAGCTAACTTTTGTCCCATTTAACTAACCTTGTATTTTCATTATTTACGGAGATAGTAATAGTGACCCATGGAAAAGTAAAACACCCTGTATAAAGTTGAGAGTGGCTATTCACGACTGTTCACAACTAACTAGTTTTTTTTTTTTAATTCTCAATAAATTCATCTTGGTTCTTGTATTTGAGAGTTGATAAGTTACTGATTTGTTATTTGAGACAAATTAAAGACGACACACTGTAAAAACATAAAAAGTATGTAATGTTTTCATTAAACTAACGTTCTAAAGTCTGAATATTTTCTTCCTTATTATATTTGCTTTTTAATGAGAGGTTACACCAGCAACGACGAAAAAACGTCTTTGAAAAATAACATGACAGCTTTAAAAAATTTGATTGCACAGATGGCTCTAAGCGATCGAATAAAAGAGGCCCCTTTTTAAAAGAAACATGCAACTCATTTCTATTAATTCTTTACCAGCACGACTTTGCCCATCACGCATTTCATAATGAAGGCATCAAAGCGTCACTGCTAAGGCCATCGTTAAGACCCACCAGACTATTCCTATAATAACAGAGTAATAATCATGGATCATGAAAATTATGCGTTTAGATTGCTTAAACTAATGGTTACTAAAACAAATTTACCATATTTTAGAGGTAATGCTCTCAGTTCACAGACCCCATAAAAGAGTCCTATTAAATCAAAGTTTGAGCAACTAAATGCCATCTATTTTCTCAAGTTAAATAATTTGTTTTATTAATTATGGGAACATCCATTAATTATTCAAATATTAAACCAATCAAGCACTCATAGTGCTTCGAAAATAAACCGCTTAATTAAAAAATCGATTGGTATTTTTATAGTGGTCCTAATTTAACAATTTTTACTTAAAGTTTAGCCCAACAAAAAAAATTCACTGGAATAGGTTTATGAAATAAAACAATTGTTATTTTTAACATTAATATAATACTGGATAAATGGTTTGGCTATTTAAGTTATTCGGTAATTATTCTAAACGGGTTTAATTAAAAATTGCGTATCTTTTTTTTTTCGAAGGATCTGTTGTAGTAATGCAATGCCAGTCTTAAGACTCTCGTCCCTCATCGTTTGCAATCTCATCTATTTTTTATACTGACGTGTATGGAAATGAAGCTCCATCTTTATTTCAAGTATTATTTTGGTCCAAGCAGTTTAGCTGGAGTCCGAACTATACAGGATGATCCAAAATCGGGTCGACCAGTTGAGGCAAGAACTGAAGACTTGGTTTAAAAAAACTGTTGATTTGGTGCTGCCAGAGGTCGACGGATGAAGTTGTATTGCAATGCCAGGGAACTTAGGGTATTTGAAACAACTGTTTGGAAAGTTCTGCGCGCTGATTTGAATAAGAAGAAAGCAAAAAGTTGTCAGGAAAGAAATTTCCCAATGAAATTTAATCACTTCACAGGCTGATAAGAGCTATTTTTTCACGAATTGTTACCGAGGATAAAATTGGGGTACCACTGGGATCCTCCTATCAAACAACAATCTATGCAGTGGGTTCACAAAGGTTCGCCTCCCCCAAAAAAAGCCAGAACACAGTCTCCGAACGGAAAACTAATGGCAACCGTTTTTTTTGCACGAAGAAATAATGCTGCTTATTGAAAAAAGTACTACAATCAATAAAGAGGTCGTTTTAAAGACCATTCAAAATTTGAAAGTGATTGAAATTGAAACGGTTTTCATGGTGGCGGCAAAAGAATCTGCTTCTGTACAACAATTGCAGGGTTCATAAAAAATGGGGCAGAAAATTTACCGCCAATAATAAGCTAAGGATAGCTGTTAAAGCTTATTTGCGGAGCTCCTGAAAGAATTTTTTCTTAAAAGGATGGGGCAATTTGTGTTAGTGGATAAGTGTGACAGTAGTTATGTAGAATTTTTTTTTGTGTTTTTTCTACGCGTTTTATTTCATGGCTAGGAAGATAACATACAAATACGCTCTTGTATTAATGATTGTTAGATACTTCTTCTTCTTAATCGGTTCCTCTTGTACCTTTCGGTATCCAGGTATGCTTTCTATTTCTGTGTTATGTTTCTCCACTCCTGCCTATCGTTAGCTAACTGTGGCACATCTCTCCAGCTGACTCCTTTTTCTTTTAGTCTGTGCCTCCCTTTTTTTGCCATTTTATTCTTGGTCTTCCTCTATTTCTTTTCCCTCTTTCTGCATTTTCTATCCTATTTTCGCGTATCTACTCTCTGGCATGCGTAGTAGATGTCAAAGCCATTTAATTGATTCGTCTCCTTATTTTTCTCAATATCTGTTACTCCTAGGTTATTTCGAATTTTTTCTTTACTGATTTTATCGATCAGTATACATCCCTCTATTCTTTGCAGAAATATCATTTCCTGTGCCTGTATTCTTTGTTTTTGTGTTAGTTTCTGAACTGTACGTGAGGATGGGTACGTACTCTGCATAAAAACTCGCGTTCTCATTTCTTTTGATATCTCCTTACTTATCAAACATTTATTAGTGGCATAGTAAAATTTCGTCACTGCCACTATTCTGTTATTCAGATCTTCCTCCAATTTTCCATTCTCTGCAATTATTTTTCCTAAATATTTAAAATTAGCGTCCTGCTCTATCTTTTTTTGGTCTAGGTAACATGTTTTGAAAATATCATCAATGAAATATGTATAAGTAAAAGATATCTTTACTCAAACATTTTTAATTTCCATTCGCAAATTTTCCACTTTTAAAGGAGGCACGTTTTTGGAAACTAATAGGATGTAGAGAACCGATTGCTTAAATCATACCTGCAAAATTTTGTTTAAAAAAGGCTGGTAACTTTAAAACAAATTAATTGGTTCTTGGTGAAAGTTTGAATATGCCAATAGTGGCGTCTTTGACATCAAGAGACCATTTTCTACATTAATTTAGGTGCACATTAGTACCAAATAGAAAGTACAATATAAAATAACTGAAACAGTTTTATTTAACTGTAGTTTATTTAAGAACTTAGGCAGCGTTTTGTTTAGAAAACCAACACAAATACTACATACTCCAAAAATTAATTTTCGTTTGATAAAATCGTCGTCTAATGAAATAAAATTTGACTGCAAAAATGTGATCACAATAAGCGACGCTTACCGCATTTGGCAAGAAGTGATTTTGAAGATTTTTTCAATTTTATTTTTATTGGACATGAAATGAAGCAAAAATAGTTGAAGTAAGATTGTATTGTCATCTCATGGACTATTAGCAATTTTAGTCATTAGTTTTGACTCCCAATTTAAACTTTATTAATCATCGTTAAGCTGTTTTATATGTAACACAATTCTTCATGGTTCATGATTTAGTTTCGTGGAACAATTAAAAAAATACAGACCAGCTTTCATATGTTTGGCGGTAGTGCGGTTAAAAAACCGAAATATCATAAATGAGCTATCGTAGATGGCATTCTCATAATTATTACTTCTCGGAACAAGTTTGGAATGTTAGTCATTTTGTATAGACAAGAAAACAAAAACAAAAATTCCTTGTACTACCACATAACAACATCAAAAAATTCCAAAACTGACGTGCGGCAACATAACACCGTTATTATGATTTGAATTATATAAACTCGATCCTAAGAATTACTGCCGTCGAATTTGAATATTGTCGTACAAAAAACCATTAGATTGGTGACCGTGGAGGGGGTAAGGTGCGATGCAGTGAAAGATTAGCGACACCTCCGAAGTGACGAGAACAAATCTTCTTGTCTACGTGTTTTTATTTCTTCCACAAATCTTAAATCGTTATTCCTACCAAGGTCAGCCTCGGCATTTGTAAACGGAGACCTGTTCACAACTGGTTCAATTTTCGAAAGTGTAAAGCTACATTGTAGTCTAGTTCCACATAAGTAATTAATTTAAGGAAAGCTATAGTTAAATTTTCGTTGTTTTACTCAAAATTTTCGGTCTATATTTTCAAATTTTTTTTTTTTTTGCGAAATCACTTCTTACCGATCAGTTTTTAAGCTGGACAATTTGTCTTTACTGGCCTAGGCCAAAAAGGAACTGGTTGCCCTTGTAATAACAACTCTTTACCGGCTTAAGCCGGAGAGTAGCTGGTCGCCATGGAGATGAGTTTGTTTTTTTTTATTTGCGCTGTCAAACAAGCGTTAAGTTATTGTTTAATTATGGATGGTGACGATAGTGATTTTGGTGTCAGTGGCGGAAGCAGAAAAAATATTGTACGTAACATACCCGAAAAGTGTCTTTACTGGACTCATATGCTTTCAGGACTTCCCTACGGCTCGTCCCAAAACTGCCTTCTCGTCCGGTAAAGTACCACTTTCCGAACTTGTTACGTAAATAACTAAGTATATATAATGCACAGTCAAATGATAAAAATAAAACATACGCACAGCAATTGAACATCCAAGCAGATTTCTACAGGAGAGTTCCAATCAGTTTCGGTCCATTTTAAAAGAGACTAAAAAATTGAGTTTTTTCCATTCTTGGATATGTACCTACCTATCCAAGATCTTCTGTTACTGGCCCCATCCAACTCCTCAGCGGTAGACCTCTTTCTTTCTTCGTGCCTTCTTCACTATTTAGTTTAATCTTTGCTATTCTTTCATCTTTAATCTGTTAATATACTCTAGCCATCATAATCTTTGTAATCTTGCAATGTTTTTTTTTTTTGTAAACCATTTTTATCACTTCCTCATTCATTCTTCTTTAAACTTCCACATATATTCCATTTCTCCAGTTTCATCTCTAGGTTACTAAGAATCCAAGTTTTACATCCATAAATAAGTGTTGGACGAATGACTGTATAATAAATTCTAATTTTGATTTTCCTGGATATTTTCTTAGTCATTACCATCGTCGTTAGAGCTCTAGCACTTATTCTTCCTATTGACAGTCGTTTATTCATTTCTTCTTCCTCCTCATTTTTATTTGGTAAAGATACCGCTAAGTAATAATACATAAAATAGATCCGTTCTTTGTTTCCTTAATTTTGTTTATTATTAATGCATTAATGTTGTTTCAGTTATCTAATATCCCATTGTAGAGGATGATTTAAGTATATTAAGTGAGACAGTAGTAATTTTTTTTTAATGCAAATTAAACTTGATGAATCCAATAATAATGTTATAACTTACTTATTTGTAAAGATAAACCTAACCCCATATATTAATAAAACTAGAAAAAAAATATCTTTTTAATGATGTCACAGCCAACTACAACCCGTATTTAAAATAACAAAAATCGATTTACACATTTCAAATCTACGCATAAAAGTTTCTTGATAACGCCAAAAAATATTCTGTGATTTCAAAAAAGTTATAAGCAAAAATTGAAGTCGTCATATTTTGTTTTTTCTTAATAACGCAAAAACTATTAGGTACCTAGGTATTGTTTTCAAGATTTTTCCTTATAAAATTTTGACCAATTTAACTCTGTATCTCTATCCGTTCACGATTTCTGGAACAGCCTGTATATCAAGAAATTATTTCCTAAACCCATCAGCATTTCTTTTAATATTAATATCTATTTGTTTAGTTTTTGTAGAGTTAACATAATATCACTTAACATTGTTTTAATACTTAAAAGTAACATAGATTGTGGTTTACCAGTCTTTTAACACATCTCACACCATAGCGTTGATTTTTTCTGTTAAACATTCGTATCTAAATATTTTAACGCAAAAGGTTACTGTGGTAATCCAACGTTCAAATCACTTAAGTCGCCAAATATATATTTATTGTGTATTAATTACAGTAAAGCAATTAAATATGTTTACCCGCTTGAATTGTTAATAGTAACACATACTTTAGTAATTGTTGCCTTTTTTACAACAACATTGATCAAGAAAGTTTTTAAATTATTTTAATGCAAAAAGTTACTTTTCTGACTGAGCGTTGAAGTCACTACGTTATTGTTTTGACTTATGACAAAATAATAACGATTATTAACGGATTACAATTGTTATTAGTTAGTTCGCGTGTTTTGTGAGCCAGCCTTTAAGACCACAACAAAATGAAGACATCATCGAGACAGGTGGTTGAGCCCGCGGCATGACGGTTACATTCCCCCGGACGTCCCTGCTCGGTAATCTTTGTTCCGTGGTTCGAAGGCGTATCATGGGCTCGCAACATATACCAGCGCTCAATTCAATGCATATTTAAAGCAGTGTTTTTACACTTGTGTTACAAGAAAACGGCATTATAAGCTTCTTTAAATATACGTTTACGTTCTGTACATACTTATTGTCTCCATTGTCGAGAGCGAGCTCAGAAAATTGAGTTGCTAGCTTAAGCATTGTGTTGCAGTGCAGTCATTAATGCTCGTACAAAATTATCCACGGAAAATATTTTTGTTTTCTGAATCAACTATCGTGCATACGCATATTTCACACTTATAGGAGAGACTGGACTTCGCGTATAAGCGCTACCGGCGCGCATTTCCATTTTATCATGTTAATTAATCTACAGCTTAAGGAGCAAAAAATAACAAATCGTTACGAGTTCATAAAAAAAAATAGATTAATTTGATTAATTTCAATATGTTAAGAACCTCGGCTCAAAATTAACTGACGTGTTGTTTCTTCGTGTTATTGGTTATCAGACTTTGTGATGTTTAAATGTAAAGGATGTTTGTTAACAAGAAGTGCAGAATTTTTTTTTACATAAATTTTTTAAAAAACCACGATAGTTAAATTTTTTCAGTTTTGTTATAGAGTAGGGACATATAGATTATTTAGAGTAGCACACAATCCTAATGGCCGCTTCTGATGCTCTTTTTGGCGGTCCGTCCACCCTTTTCTTAAAGTTTTTGGTCTTTTTTTGCAAACAGCTTCTATGTTGGTTTTGAGAGTGTGAATCAGTGGTGGACAGGGCCGGCGGGACACCGGGAGAAATCCCGGTGGGCCGGTCGCTCTGGGGCCGTTGCCCACGGTACTTGTTATAATTTTTACAGGGCTTCGAACCATACTTTTTTTCGTTTCAGTTTTCGTTCCGGTTCAATTAAAAAAGTATATATCGGTTCGGTTCCGGTTTTCGTTCCGGAAAAAATAACGGTTTTTTTCGGTTTTCAGTTTTCGGTTCAGCTCTAATTACTTTTTATTTTTTTAAAATGTTTTTATTTGGTATAATAATAAGGTAAGTATAATAATTGGAAATAGAAGTATGTAACATATGATGATAATATAATTTATTAAACGAAACATATGTATACAGTGTGGCTGATTTTTTATTGTCCAGCTTATATCTGCTGAAACATCAAAGATACCACAAAAAGTTAAATAAGAAACTTATTAAACAAAAGCTGGTCTACAAAATGGTGCTAAAAAATTTGTTCCTTGGCCTACCTATTTTTGGGAAAAATATCCAACTTTTGGTTTTTAAATAGAACACCCTGTATATTTTCACAGAATCACATTCTAAATCAATTTCTCTTCACAATATCATTGTACCATTTTGCTTTTAAATTATGCTCAATATTTCAAAAAAATAACATCATGTGTGTTGCAGAAAAAAATATACTCATGACAAACACTTACTTCATTACAAACTAACAACAAATGTCGGAGCAAAATTTAATTCATAATAATAAACCGATTTTTTTTTCGGTTCAGTTCCGGTTTTCGTTCTGACATAAATAACGGTTTTTTCTGGTTTTCGGTTTTCGGTTCAGTTCCGGTTCGAAGCCCTGAATTTTTATGAAAAAAATGCAATATTAATGTTTCGGTTAGTAATAAATAAAGAATAAATTACAACATCGCATGATTTTTGTACCCCTGACCCTCCCAAGCTTTAAAAGCTGACTACGTCCCTGATTTGTGTCTCTACTATATCCGACGTTTTCGTTAAATGTCACCACCGTGCTGTGCTTTTAAGCACCAAGTGATATTGATATTATAGCTTATCTACTATAATTTTAGTTTATATATTTTAGTAATTAATAAAAAATTATTAAACCTAATAAATGCAGACTGCGCTATTTTAAATTCATTGTGAGATTGTGAGATTACTCTGGTTATAGTTTCTAATCTAGGAAGAATGGAGGGGAAAAAATGTGCTCAAAAAGAGAGAGAAAAGGCAAAAAGTACCTACCTACTTCACGAAGCTGCTAAAAAAAAGTTTCAAGTTAAATGATATGTTTCAACTTCTAAAGTTAGTGCACCTGATGTTGAAAAATCTAACATTGATCAAGATTTGCATTCGTCAAATTCGACAAACGAAGACAATTAATCTGCCCCGTTGAAACAGACAAAATTGAAACGTCGATTATCAGCGCAGTCTTCATGTTCAAGTGTAACTTATCAAGTAACAAAAATTTTGAATGCTTATCAGCTAGTTATTTCACAAAACCAAAAAGTCAAAATTTTAAGGATTTTTTTAACAAACTTTCTTGTCAGCCAACTATTGGTAATATAACTTATTCGCCATTTAAGCCAAATGTTATGTTTTACAGAGATAATAAAATAAACGATGGTTATCATATATTGTTTAAGAAAAAATTTTATTTTGTTCCGTGCTTGGCACACAGTGATAAGAACGAAAGTTTGTTTGTAAATGATGGAATGAAAGACTGGAAGCGTACTCTGCAACGTGTTTAAAGAACAGGAAAATAATAAGATCCTTGAAAATTGTGATTATAGCCATATGCTTAAACTTAAAAGTTAAGATATTTATGGTTTAATAATGTTCTCAAACGAAGGAAGCTTACATCAAAAAAACTGTGGCACATCTCTTCGGCTGAGTAGTTTTTCTATACTAGTCTTCTAGTCTCTACTTCTTTTTCCCTCAATCTCCGTTTTCCACCCCACAGGTTGAGAACCACTGCTGTAGGGTATGTTGAGGTTTACATTTTTATTTCATTTGCATTCACATCATGCACACTTTAGTGTCTTAGCATTAAAATCCTCTGCCAATTAAAGTACTCGCTGATTAGTTGCTGAGTTTCTCATTAAAAGCACAATTAGGGAAACCTCATCAAGTTGATTTTCTCGCAGTTAGCAGTGACACATGGGATTATTTATTGCGAGCACCACTTAACATTCAAGTTAATAGAGTAATTAAATCAATGTGCGTGTTAAACACAACGTCCATTAAAGGCGGCTTGTTGAATGAGCAACCGCATTATTGCACTCCTGCTAACAAAGCGTGAACCAGCATTTCGTTTACTATGTTCATTATTCAAAATTAATAGTTCCTGCGAAATTTGCATTTTATATTAACCGGCACTTGAATCGTTTAATTAGTATATCTAAACTACAATCATCTGAGCTCTTTTTGCAATTAAGACGAAGTAACGTAGATTATTGCCCTTATAAACTAACAATTTTTAACAACAAACAGGATATAATTAAGTCTTGACCAGCTAAAGCAAGCATCAACAAGTAATTGTAATTTATATCTTACAAGAAATAATCGCTTGGCAAAAAAATATTAATTAAACAACAAATAATGCCTACGTTTGCAATTAAACACTGACTGTTGATGTTACACTTTTTGTTTTGAAATGTAATAGGTATGGTATACGAGGGGTAATAAATGCGGAGCATAAAAAGACATGTAGTTACCCTCGTAGTATATTTCAGACACTGGTGCTTGCACACCAAAAACAAAGTTACATACAAGTATACTGAATCGGCGTAATTCGCCAACTTACGCTACATACATCCGAACATGCCGCCCACCTTGAAAGATGAGGAGCTTTCAAAAGTATACACTCAAATAAAGAAAACAAACATAACAAAATATCAGAGCGTGACTGTAGAACAAGAAAACAAAAAATTGGTTTCAAATACAGAACGATAAACTCTCATTGAAATTATACAATATTAAATTCAACAAAAAAAAAGGTTCGATTTCGTTGAACAAAACATACATAAGTCATACTACATAAATCATACATGATTTGTCATTTAATCTTACACAACAATGACAATAAAGATCATATAAAAACACAGAAAATGGTCCATTAGGTTTAGAAAAAATAGACATTTTTATTGATCCAATTAGATCGTAAATTCTGAAAACCAAAATGGCAGGAAAAAGCGTTAAATATGTCTGTGATGATCGAGGTTAATTACTGGTTTGGTAGAAGACACAGCTTAACAACAGGTCTTTTCAATAAACCACTAACACATTTTAACGTCACTACGCGGACGACTTGATCGTTGCCGGGGTGCAGTTTGATTACACGGCCCAGTTTCCAATTGGATGGTGGTTGATTGTCCTCCTTCACGACCTGGATGTTTTGCGCGTTGGTTGTCCATTTACATCGCTGTTGGAGTTCGGATACATATTCCTTACACCAGCGTTTCCAAAAGTGTTGTGTTATGCGTTGGATGTATTGAAAACGATCGAGACGATTTAGTTTGACTTCTGTTACATCTGGGTCCGGTAACGCAGTGTACGGACGTCCAATTAGGAAGTGTGCTGGCGTCAAGGCTTGTAAGTCGTTGGGATCAGATGTGATGGGAGATAAAGGACGTGAATTTAAAATAGATTCTATCTGAACCAACAAGGTATACAAATCTTCAAAAGTTACAGATACGTCGCCCAAAACGCGTTTTAAATGATATTTTGTGCTTTTCACCCCTGCTTCCCAAAGTCCACCAAAATGCGGAGCATGTGGAGGAATGAAATGCCAGTTAACACCATCGTTATTGATAGTTTCGACAATATTATTCTGTTCTGTGGATAACCATTTGTAAAACTCTTTTAATTCGGCGTTAGCGCCTTGGAAGTTTGTTCCGTTATCGCTATATACATGCAAAGGCTTTCCTCGTCTGGCAACAAATCGTCTAAAAGCCGCGATAAAGGCCTTTGAAGAAAGACTAGTTACTGGTTCTAAGTGAATTGCCTTTGATGAGAAACAAATAAAAACGCTAATATAACATTTGAGCTTCTTGCTTCCTCTGCCTAAACGATCTTTAATAAAAAGAGGACCAGCATAGTCTACGCCAGTTGTATGAAACGGTGGCATTGGAGAAACTCGTGGATTGGGTAAATCACCCATAATATGATTGTTGGTTTTTGCGTTATAGCGAAAACATGTTACACACGATCGTACGATTTGTTTAGCAACATTTCTGCCGTTTATAGGCCAAAATTTGTCTCGGATTGTGCTTAATAATAAAGTCGGGCCGGCGTGCAGCAGTCGATTGTGTTCATGAATAAAAATCAATTTCGTAAGGTGATGATTTTTTGGTAATAATACAGGATGACGTTTGTCATACGAAAAATCAGACTGTCTGAGACGACCGCCTACTCGGAGTAGGGCATTTTTGTCCATGAACGGACTTAAGGACAAAAGAGAGCTTTTTGGACTAATACGTTTTTGTTTTAACAATACATCGTATTCGTTCGCAAATGATTCAATTTGTGCAATTTTAACAAGTTTGAGCAGAGCGTCATTCAGTTCTTGTCCTGTTAAAGGACCGTACGATTTCTTATCACCTTTCGTTCGACAATTGTTTATAAAACGAATGATCCACGCTGTAACTCGGTTTAAATTGTTTAGTGATGAATAGTTTTCAATAATAATAAAAGGTGAATTGTTTACAACTGTAAATGTTTTTATAGTTCTTTTGAGTTCCGGCATCTTTTCCAATACGATATCATCAGCGATTTGCGTGTCAAAAATATGAGTTTTTTGCAACCAGGTTGGGCCTTGCCACCAAAAATTTAAATTTGACAGTTTGATAGGAGTGACTCCTCGGGATATTAAGTCCGCTGGGTTGTCACACGAGTTTACGTGGTGCCAACTTTCGATTTTCGTTAATTCTTGAATGGTTGCGACGCGGTTTGCTACAAAAGTTGCCCATTTGTTCGGTTGCGAATTGATCCAACTTATAACAATTTTTGAATCGGTCCAGCAATATTCTTCGTTGATTGGAAGTTTCAATATATCTCTGAATTTTTTGACGAGTTGAGCTAATAAAACTGCTCCTAACAATTCCAATCTTGGCAAAGATGTGCTTTTGAGAGGTGCAACTCGTGATTTTGCAGCTAATATGCTAACGTTGGTTTCATTGCGATTGTTTGATGATTTTACATAAATGCAATCGCCATAAGCTTTCTCTGAAGCATCTGAGAACCCATGCAATTCAATTTTGTTTGCGTCCGGAACAAGAATAAAACGTGGAACAATAATTTTGTTAATATGTTTGAGGTCGGTTACAAAATTACGCCATTTCGTGTGAATATCTAATGGAACAGCTTCGTCCCAATTGCAGTTTATCTGCCAAAGTTCTTGTATAATTAACTTAGCTAATATGATTATTGGAGCGAGGAGTCCAATAGGATCAAAAAGTTGTGCGGTTACCGATAAAATATTTCGTTTCGTAGTTTCTATGTTATCCCACCGAGCTAATATTGAATATGAAAAATTGTCGGTAGAAGGATTCCAATAAACACCTAACGTTTTATTCGTATTATCCGATAACAGTGTTGCATTGTTGTTTTCGTTGGATTCAGCGATCTCTGAAATGTTGCTTTTAAACTTCGTCAATGTAAAACCGGCTTGGTTCAAGATATCGGTAATATTACGCTTAATAATTTGTAATTCAGTTATCGAATTCGCGCCAGTTAATACATCGTCAACATAAAAATCTGATTTAATAATATTTGCTTCGCGAGCATAAAGTGTCTGGTTTAAATCAGCGAGTTCGAAGAGACAACGTATCGCGAGATAAGGGGCGGACGCCGTTCCAAATGTTACGGTTTTTAATTCAAATATATTTAGCGGTTTGTTAGGGTCGTCGCGCCATAGTATCTTTTGGAATCTTCTGTCATCTGGATGTACCCAAATTCGTCGGTACATTTGCGTAATATCGGCTGTTATTACGAACGGATGTGTGCGGAATCGCGTGATTATAGAAAAAAGATCGTCTTGTATTGTGGGACCCACACATTGCAATTGGTTTATAGGTAAACCTGAATCTAATTTACACGAACCGTCAAACACTACTCGTAACTTTGTCGTTTCGCTTGATTCTTTGAAAACGGCATGATGCGGAAGAAAAAATGAATTGTCACGAGTATGTGATTCTTCGATGTGGTTCTGCGTTTTGTAATCATCAATACAATTTGTGTACCTATCTTTAAAAGTAGGGTTGTGGTTGAATTTTCTCTCCAACGATAAAAATCTAGATTTTGCTACGTCGAACGAATCGCCTATGTCCTGGAGATTAGGTTTCATGGGTATTCTAACGATAAAATTTCCATCGCAACTTCGAGTGGTTGTTTCTTTAAAATACGTTTCACAATATTTCTCTTCAGTCGTGAGTAAAATTTGTTTCGATTCAAATTCGTCTACCTTCCAAAAGTTTTGTAACCTTTCATGTAAACTGTTTAGGGTTAAAAAAGATGAGGTTGTGTTGGAAACGTTTTGTATAGTGTTTCCAGAAACGATCCAACCAAACTTGGTTTTATTAAAAACAGTGCCATTCATGTTTTTAATTTGTCCCACACATAATAAATTCCAAAAAAGCCCCGCTCCTATAAGAATATCAATTTCTTTTGATTCATTGAAACATGGATCCGCTAATACAATATTTGGGGGGATTTGAAACTTATTTCGATCGATTGTAATATTTGGAAGTGCATTGCTAATCGTAGGTAACACAAAACAATTTATTTTAGTTTCAAAATTGTTGCATCTTGATGATATTAATAATTCAGTTTGATATTTTATATTCGAAGTGCTTTGGTTAATTCCGGTAACAAAAGTATTTGTTGAGATTTGTTTTAATCTAAGCATTTCGCAAGCATGATTGGTGATATAATTTGATTGTGAACCAGAATCTAATAAACATCTCAGAGTTTGTATTGCTCCTAGGCGGTTTGTTACGTTTACTAAAACTGTTGATAATAAAATTTGATCAGACGCAGCGCTATTTAACGACGATAAACTTGTGGTTACAATTTGTGATTTTGGCTGCGTTGATGCCCTTTGTTTATTATTTGAACTATTAACAATATTTTCGTTGTTCGATGACGTGCTCTGCGATTCTCTCGGAATGTGTAACAAGGTGTTATGTTTTTTACTACATATTTTACAATTAGTTGAGTGACATTCCGAAACAAAGTGGCCTTTTCGTAAACAATTGATACAAATCTTTAACGATTTCACCTTTTCGATTCTTTCAACTGGACTCAATTTTAAAAATTCATCACATCTTTGTAAAATATGTGATTGTTTACAGTTTATACAAACGATTTGTTGACTGATTGCTGTGTACGATTTCGTATGAGTTTTTGCTATAACCTTTTTAGAAGAGGGAGGGGTGGACCGATTCTCAATCGCCTCAAGAATGCAATCGCGTTTATTTAAAAATTTAATAAACTCTTCATAAGTCGGCATTGTGTCATTTGAACAGCCGTCATTAGCGTTTAAATGTGATTCCCATTCGTTCGCTGTTTTTGAGTCTAGTTTTTGCAAAATAATAGGTAAAATTATCGCATCCCAATATTCGATTTGTTGCCCGAGCGATTTAAGACATTGCATATGATTTTGCAAGTTATCAATTAATTGCCTGATTTTCCCATGCGATTCTTTCGTAATACTGTCTAAACTTAATATGGCGTTAACATGGTTATCGATGATTTTACGTTTGTTGTTATATCTCTGGCATAAAGATGACCAAGCTATAGAATAATTTGCATCAGTTGTGTCTAATGCACAAATCATATTTGCGGGTTCGCCTTTCAATGTTGCACGTAAATAGCAAAGTTTTTGACAATCCGAAAGATCGGCGTTGTTGTGAATCATAGCTACAAAGCTGTCTGAATATTGCCGCCATTGTACAAAATTTCCGTTAAAAGTCGGCAAGTCTATTCTCGGTAACTTTACATTGTTCAAACCATGCCGCGATTGGCTTGTTTGAGAAGCAGAGGGACTATGCACAGAACTGCCGTCAATGGATTGCGCAGGTGACGCATCCTTTGCGGTTGCTTTTTCTATGATTGCATAAGATTGCGCAATCAATTCGAAATATAAATTTTGAAAATATTCGCGTTCTCTAACGTTTTTGTCAGCGTCTAATTCTAATAATTCGATTTCACACTGCACGACATCAAAAGTATCCAAAATGGATTCTATTTTTTGGACTCTTTGTTGTAAATTTTTAATATCTGTATTGGTTGTTGTTTCAACGTTTAATGAATCTAAATAATTTTTGAATAAAGTCAACTGCGATTTTAAGCTGCCTCGTTTAATGTTTAATTTCTTTAATTCTTCACAATTTTCGGTTTCCGGCATTTTGTTGGATTGAATAATAAAATAATAGGTACGAAATGTCGGGTGAATATAAAAGGACTAATTGCGAAGGAAAAGTGTTGTGATTAGACGGGAACAACTTACGATTTGCACTAAGCGGTAGAACTAGAAGACGGTCATGCTGTCAGTGCGTGCTTCGAATACAAGCACGGTCGGTAATGATGATGCCTTTTGCGCTACCTCTTGCGGCTGCTGAACACCAAATCTCCATTTAATTCACTAATTGGTTTGTTTAGTTGACCTCATCCGGCTCGAAGGACCAAATATATGTTGATGTTACACTTTTTGTTTTGAAATGTAATAGGTATGGTATACGAGGGGTAATAAATGCGGAGCATAAAAAGACATGTAGTTACCCTCGTAGTATATTTCAGACACTGGTGCTTGCACACCAAAAACAAAGTTACATACAAGTATACTGAATCGGCGTAATTCGCCAACTTACGCTACATACATCCGAACACTGACTATATTAAAAACGACTAAACTTTTAACAAATAAGTTCAAAAAAAGTCTTTAATCAGCTTTTAAAAAATGATAATAAGCTTTAATAATAATAAAAAAATGTAAGAAGCGATAGAGGACATCAGGAGAACGAAAATTACAAAGGAAGAATTAAAAAAATCAATAGCAAAATTAAAGATCGGAAAGGCCGCAAGTAAAGATGTATTATACCGGAAATGATCAAATGCATGGAAGAATTAGGAAAAAAAGCACTAAGGACTCTATCGAACAAAGTAATAAAATCAAGAAAAGTACCAAGGGATTGGAACATTGGAATAATCTTACCATTATACAAGAAAGGCGACAAAAGAGAGTGTTCTAACTATAGAGGAATAACATTAATGAGTGTACCAAGGAAAATACTGGCAAGAGTAATGGAAGGCAGACTAAAAGAAAAAATAGAAAGCACACTAGAAGAATCCCAATACGGTTTCAGAAGAGGAAGGAGTGCACAAGACCCGGTGTTAATATTAAGACAAACAATAGAAAAGAGCTTAACAAAAAACAAGGAAATGCATTTATGTTTTATCGACTTGGAAAAGGCATTTGATAAAATCAAAAGATGACATATGAAGGGGCTTAAGAAGGAAGGGAGTAGAAATAGAAACAATCGGCATAATAAAAGCGATGTAAGAAAACACGGTAAATATATGTGTGGACACACAAATTACTAAAATCTGCAAGGCATAACAACTACTCATTCGTTCTCAGACTAAAATAATGTTTTAAACTTCTTCAATTTTTTTAATTTTCCAAAGACGCGAGTCTTGAAAGTAATTTTATATTTAGACAAACAAGACTTTGAGAAAGAGATGAGTAGTTTGTAATTAAAATTATTTTTATTGTCTGTGTCAGTTTTTGAATTCCGCAACAAAGATTTTGCTCAAATTCTTCTTTACTATAACTTCAGCTTTTAAGACTAATAATGCTATAATATGCATATTAATATTTAATAATTTCATACTTTATTGACTTTCAAATGGCTCGCTATGTTTCGGTCAACATTTTTGTAAATTGTAAGAACATTTTCGGTTTAGAAGTATCCCACGTTAAATTATTCACTAATTTATACACACGAAATTTAATTATGGCTACAATAAAATTTTCAAAACCTCGTTTTTTTTTTGAAACTCATTATTGGTACGTGATCATCTCTTTACATTTATCAGAAATTACAAATTAGAAACTATCGTATGTCATACTCGAATGTTTGTAGAGGCTAAAGGATATTTGTATTGGTATTTAAGAACTTCAGTGATCTCTTGAGTAAACAACCCAGGCTCTTAAGTGAAATTGTTTGTTTAGTATTTTACTATATAAATATTACCTGCTACTGCTTTACTTTTAAAGATTAGTAATGTTTGCTTACCACGTACGACAAAAACTCTGTTTGAAAACATTCGAGTCAGTGTACCCACTTCAAACTATTTTTATCTTATGCTAAATTAGTAAATATAACGGAAACACGACTTTCTAATCTGATAAAGAGGATTGTCGCTTTGTATTGTCATAATTGATATAGCCCATTGATTTCAAAAAAATATAAGGCAACAATTTTACTATATGCACTCTTCCAAAACACATCTATATAGATATTTAAAAAAAAACCATACCATCCCTATAAAGCTCAATGTCATCAAGATTTATCTCCTGCTGATGAAGAAAATAGGAGTGCATTTTGTGAAAAAATGCAAGAATATGCAAATATTGACCGTCGATTTTTTTCATCAGTTTTGTTTCACAGACGAATGCGCTTTCACGCTGAATAACGAACCAAATGTTCAAAACATTCAATATCAGGAAAATCCTAGAGTTAATATTTCCACGAGAACTCGGTATCCTTAAAAAGTTAATATTTGGGCTAGGATTTTTAATAACAAAATTATTGGTCCATTTTAAATTAAAGGTGATTGATAATTTATGTTCAGAAACGTAAACCTTCGTTAAATTTTATTATTCCAATAGATTGGACTTTGAAAATAGTTTTAGTTTTTCACCGTAACTTAAATTTTAGGTATAACTTTTAATAATCAAAAATTGTGCAATAATCTTCACAGCTAATGAAAGTGTTGTATTAACTATAATCAATTCACATACACCATTATGACGTTTAGAAACATTTTCAGTAGATAACAGTAGCAATTTCATTGAAAATATATGTCCTATGTTCCAATTCATACAAAGAAATGTAATAAATAAGTCGAAAACCATCGCCAACTTCATTTATAATCCGCTCAGCTACTTGCTTCGCTACTTATACAATAAAAAGTACCCTCTAAATATTTTATTACTACAACACAAGGAACCGTTGAAATATTTTTCAAAATTTTTAATTACTAATGGTGTCCTTAACATTTTTAGAAAATATAAAGACCATTGCAAAACATTTGGATATTTTACAAAATAAAATGCTAGGCTATAATATGCACTTTTTTCAAAGTTTAGAAGAGCTGTAAAAATTGATTTGGCCGTTTTAAAAGAAACTAAAGGTACAAATGCATTTTGTAAAAAGTAACTGTGAAAAAGCGTTTCCAAACTGACGTATAAAAGCAATAATTACATGTAGACCAAATTTTCACCCTTTTATCGTCATTTCTAGACGAAATTTTGAATGTCGATTTGCATTTACCACCTTCAATAAACTTTGTAATTTTTAGTTAAGTATATTGCCGTGATTTTTGCTAACGTGGCGCCACCAATCGGGTTTACTTTCAAAAACGACTGGTGGCAAAATCAGCAACTAATTCAAGGTCGAATTGCGGTCAAACTTGGCAAAACTTGTCGGCGATTCTCTGGACTGAAAGGTTTGAAGGTTATTCAAGGTGATTAAAATATAGCATACGAGGCCTCACCGAGAAATTCGGTGACGTATTTGTGAATTAAAAGTGACATACATGGTCTCGTCAAGAAATCCCGAGACAATTATTAAACTTATTATTGAATTTTGTAAATTACAATAAATATAACCACTATGTGCAAAAGATATGTTTCAATTTCTAAGACAGAGGTGCAGTCAGGTGCAGTTTAACTGCTGCAATCCAGGTGTGTATAACCTCTGTTACTCAAAGCTGTTAATGAAACAGTGAAGGGCGATTCTTATTCAAAGACAATCATTACGATATTACGATGTAGCGTATTATTATAGACAGACTATAGCTTTAAATTCGGCAATAATAGTCAGTGTCATAACAATCTGTGAATGTTTTTATTTTAGTCGCAGCAGTATGTTCTTTACGTTTAAAGGAATCCAAAACATCAACAGATGGTTCAAGATCTAGATGAAGAAATTCACAAACTGGGAGTAGTTTTTCACCCCCATGTAATGATCACTTTTTAACGAGTCTAGCAGAAATTCAAGCTATAATTTCTAAAAGCATAATACATTTATTAACAGCTGGAGATCGTAAGACGTTTGCAGGTAATAAACTAAAACTATGTAGTTGGTACATTAACACCTTGTAAATAAAATTATACTTTAGGAAGGGCTCAACAAGCATATAAAACACAAAAACGTACTTAAAAATCCTTTGAACAACAGCAAAACAATTAATATTTTTCGCTTGAACAGGAAGTCAATATGTTGAACAATAAATTGTGTTCTAACACCAAATGCAAAATTGTTAGGTAAGTCAGACCATAAATATGTAACTTTTTATTTCCCAAGTGTGGTTTTCACGCTTCTCAGATTTTAAGCGTCAACTTAATTGTTTTACAAATCAGCATGATAACTTTTAAGACTGATGATCTTGTAGACTGGGTAGAAGACACAGATGCCTAAAAATGTGCAAGTAATTATTAAACAAGTTATATAAAGATTTATGCATTAATTAATAATGAATTTTAGGATTTACGATGGCATTTCCAATTGTTATTATACAAAAACAGCTGGATTATGTGAAAGAAAGAGTCCAAATTAATAACAGAAGCATAATAAGCAGCATATTTATTAACCATGAGTGTATTTGCAAATGCATAGTGTACTAGGCCAATCGGAAAGTTAATAAAAATCTGTCAGTCAAAATTAAAGATAATGTATTTGTGTTTCAATTACAAAATTATAAAGCAAACTGGACAAGGCCAGTATGAATCCTGAATAGAAACCTTAATTTTTGTGATACAGAATGAGTTATTAGAAAATTGGTTTTGGATTTGTCCAGTCGAGAAACATTTATTAGTAAAAATCCAATAGAAATTAAACGAAGCTGTAATTAGATCTCAAATATGAATTTATAAAGTATAGTAGACTTGGTCAGTTGGGAACTTAAATAGAAATAAAAAAAATTGTGATACAGAAAGAGTTATTAAAATATTGCTTTTGGATCGCTGCTGTCGAAAGACATTTAATAGTAAAAATCCAATCAAAATTAGACGAAGTTATATTTAGGTCTCAATTATGAATTTATAAAGTATAGTAGACTTGGTCAGTTGGGAACTTAAATAGAAATAAAAAAAATTGTGATACAGAATGAGTTATTAAAATATTGCTTTTGAATCGCTGCTGTCGAGAGACATTTAATAGTAAAAATCCCATAAAAATTAGACCAAGCTATATTTAGGTCTTAATTATGAATTTATAAAGTATAGTGGACTTGGTCAGTTGGGAATTTAAATAGAAATAAAAAAAATTGTGATACAGAATGAGTTATTAAAATATTGCTTTTGGATCGCTGCTGTCGAGAGACATTTAATAGTAAAAATCCAATAAAAATTAGACGAAGCTATATTTAGGTCTCAATTATGAATTTATAAAGCATAGTGGACTTGGTCAGTTGGGAACTTAAATAGAAATAAAAAAAATTGTGATACAGAAAGAGTTATTAAAAAATTGCTTTTGGATCGCTGCTGTCGAAAGACATTTAATAGTAAAAATCCAATAAAAATTAGACGAAGCTATATTTAGGTCTCAATTATGAATTTATAAAGTATAGTAGACTTGGTCAGTTGGGAACTTAAATAGAAATAAAAAAAATTGTGATACAGAATGAGTTATTAAAATATTGCTTTTGGATCGCTGCTGTCGAGAGACATTTAATAGTAAAAATCCAATAAAAATTAGACCAAGCTATATTTAGGTCTCAATTATGAATTTATAAAGTAAAGTGGACTTGGTCAGTTGATAACTTAAATAGAAATAAAAAAAATTGTGATACAGAAAGAGTTATTAAAATATTGCTTTTGGATCGCTGCTGTCGAGAGACATTTAATAGTAAAAATCCAATAAAAATTTGACGAAGCTATATTTAGGTCTCAATTATGAATTTATAAAGTATAGACTTGGTCAGTTAGGAACTTAAATAGAAATAAAAAAATTGTGATACAGAAAGAGTTATTAAAATATTGCTTTTGGATCGCTGCTGTCGAGAGACATTTAATAGTAAAAATCCAATAAAAATTTGACGAAGCTATATTTAGGTCTCAATTATGAATTTATAAAGTATAGACTTGGTCAGTTAGGAACTTAAATAGAAATAAAAAAAATTGTGATACAGAAAGAGTTATTAAAATATTGCTTTTGGATCGCTGCTGTCGAAAGACATTTAATAGTAAAAATCCAATAAAAATTAGACGAAGCTATATTTAGGTCTCAATTATGAATCTATAAAGTATAGTAGACTTGGTCAGTTGGGAACTTAAATAGAAATAAAAAAAATTGTGATACAGAATGAGTTATTAAAATATTGCTTTTGGATCGCTGCTGTCGAGAGACATTTAATAGTAAAAATCCAATAAAAATTAGACCAAGCTATATTTAGGTCTCAATTATGAATTTATAAAGTAAAGTGGACTTGGTCAGTTGATAACTTAAATAGAAATAAAAAAAATTGTGATACAGAAAGAGTTATTAAAATATTGCTTTTGGATCGCTGCTGTCGAGAGTCATTTAATAGTAAAAATCCAATAAAAATTTGACGAAGCTATATTTAGGTCTCAATTATTATGAATTTATAAAGTATAGACTTGGTCAGTTAGGAACTTAAATAGAAATAAAAAAATTGTGATACAGAATGAGTTATTAAAATATTGCTTTTGGATCGCTGCTGTCGAGAGACATTTAATAGTAAAAATCCAATAAAAATTAGACGAAGCTATATTTAGGTCTCAATTATGAATTTATAAAGTATAGTAGACTTGGTCAGTTGGGAACTTAAATAGAAATAAAATAAATTGTGATACAGAATGAGTTATTAAAATATTGCTTTTGGATCGTTGCTGTCGAGAGACATTTAATAGTAAAAATCCAATAAAAATTAAACTAAGCTATATTTAGGTCTGAAATATGAATTTATAAAGTATAGTGGACTTACTTATTCAGTTGGAAACTTGAATAGAAATAAAAAATGTTGTGATACAGATTGAGTTATTAAAATATTGCTTTTGGATCGCTGCTGTCAAGAGACATTTAATAGCAAAAATTCAATAAAAATTAGACGAAGCTAGATTTATGTCTCAATTATGAATTTATAAAGTATAGTGGACTTGGTCAGTTGGAAACTTGAATAGAAATCAAAAATATTGTGATACAGATTGAGTTATTAAAATATTGCTTTTGGATCGGTGCTATCGAGAGACATTTAATAGTAAAAATCCAATAAAAATTAGACGAAGCTATATTTAGGTCTCAATTATGAATTTATAAAGTATAGTGGATTTGGTCAGTTGGGAACTTAAATAGAAATTAAAAAAATTGTGATACAGAAAGAGTTATTAAAATATTGCTTTTGGATCGGTGCTGTCGAGAGACATTTAATAGTAAAAATCCAATAAAAATTAGACGAAGCTATATTTAGGTCTCAATTATGAATTTATAAAGTATAGTGGATTTGGCCAGTTGGGAACTTAAATAGAAATTAAAAAAATTGTGATACAGAAAGAGTTATTAAAATATTGCTTTTGGATCGCTGCTGTCGAGAGACATTTAATAGTAAAAATCCAATAAAAATTAGACCAAGCTATATTTAGGCTCAATTATGAATTTATAAAGTATAGTGGACTTGGTCAGTTGGGAATTTAGATAGAAATAAAAATTTTTGTGATACAGAATGAGTTATTAAAATATTGCTTTTGGATCGCTGCTGTCGAAAGACATTTAATAGTAAAAATCCAATAAAAATTAGACCAAGCTATATTTAGGTCTTAATTATGAATTTATAAAGTATTGTGGACTTGGTCAGTTGGGAACTTAAATAGAATTTAAAAAAATTTGTGATACAGAATGAGTTATTAAAATTTTGCTTTTGGATCGCTGCTGTCGAGAGACATTTAATAGTAAAAATCCAATAAAAATTAGACCAAGCTATATTTAGGTCTCAATTATGAATTTAAAAAGTATAGTGGACTTGGTCAGTTGGGAACTTTAATAGAAATAAAAAAAATTGTGATACAGAATGAGTTATTAAAATATTGCTTTTGGATCGCTGCTGTCGAGAGACATTTAATAGTAAAAATCCAATAAAAATTAAACTAAGCTATATTTAGGTCTCAATTATGAATTTATAAAGTATAGTGGACTTGGTCAGTTGGGAACTTTAATAGAAATAAAAAAATTTGTGATACAGAATGAGTTATTAAAATATTGCTTTTGGATCGCTGCTGTCGAGAGACATTTAATAGTAAAAATCCAATAAAAATTAAACTAAGCTATATTTAGGTCTCAAATATGATTTTATAAAGTAAACAGGGATGACTTAATCGAATGATGAAATAAAAATCAAAATATATCTTATAAGCATCGTTATTAAAGATTTTGATTTATATCAGATCGGTTGAAACACATGCATTAGTAGAAATCAAATAAAAATTAAACCATGCTATATTTATTTTTCAAATATGATTTTATAAAGTAAACAGGGATGACTTAATCGAACGATGAAATAAAAATAAAAATATATCTTATAAGCATCAAGTTATTAAAGATTTTGATTTGTATCAGATCTATCGAAACACATGCATTAGTAGAAATCCAATAACAATTAATCCATGCTACATTTATGTCTCAAATATGATTTTACAAAGTATACCGCACTTAGTCAATCGAAAAATGAAATGAAAATCAAAATACATCTGTTAACGATTAAGTTAAGACTTTTTTTCAAGCTCATAGTTGCCCTAGTACTGTAAACTTAAGAAATTAATTTTTGATTTTATTAAATGTTATCTTTCAGTTATGATTGTATTTTTAATTAAACTTTAAAGGCATACAATTTTCCAGCCAAATAAGAGGAGGTTTAAATGAACACATATCTGTAAATTAAGGATGTACTGATATTATTTATGTTAATAGGATTTTTGCTGATTAATTGTTAATTAGCTTTTTAGTCGATTTATCCATTCTGATTATATTAATTTTTGGCTTTTCGCTAGTGGATGTGGATATCTATTGATACAAAAATATAATGCAAGTTGCGATATAAAGCGAACCACTTACATCAAAACAAATTTATGAATATAATATTGATTTTTAATTGCTTGTTATAAAAGATGTATTAATCTGCTTTATATCTTTTGAGGGATCCTAATTCTTTCTGATTTATATCTTTTGAGGGATCCTAATTCTTTCTGCTTTATATCTTTTGAGGGATCCTAATTCTTTCTGCTTTATATCTTTTTCTGCTTTATATCTTTTTCTGCTTTATATCTTTTGAGGGATCCTAATTCTTTCTGATTTATATCTTTTGAGGGATCCTAATTCTTTCTGCTTTATATCTTTTGAGGGATCCTAATTCTTTCTGCTTTATATCTTTTGAGGAATCCTAATTCTTTCTGTTTTATATCTTTTGAGGGATCCTAATTCTTTCTGCTTTATATCTTTTGAGGGATCCTAATTCTTTCTGCTTAATATCTTTTGAGGGATCCTAATTCTTTCTGCTTTATATCTTTTGAGGGATCCTAATTCTTTCTGATTTATATCTTTTGAGGGATCCTAATTCTTTCTGTTTTATATCTTTTGAGGGAACCTAATTCTTTCTGCTTTATATCTTTTGAGTTTGAGGGATCCTAATTCTTTCTGCTTCCTGTATGTATGATAAGATCCCTGAACAAAGTTCATTTTACAGCTTGTTTAAGAAAGATTTACTAATCAAGATAAAATAAAATCTCATTATTTTTGTGCTATACTTATTTGCACAGCCATTTCAAATTTAAATGGTCAGTTTTAACATCTTTAGTAAAATTGGCATGTAGTAGGGTTAATTACAGGATTCATTTATGGTTTTAATTCAAAATACTAGACCATAAAGCTGGGGTTACATTAGTTTTTAGTCATGTGAGTGGATTAACTCACATGAATTCATGTGACATGAACGCCAAATGACCGTCTAAACCTTGTAATAATTCAAATCAAATGATTCCATTCAAATGATCAACTGACATGAATTGCAAGGTTTAGACGGTCATTTGGCGTTCATGTCACATGAATTCATGTGAGTTGATCCACTCACATGATTAATGTAAACCCAGCTTTAAGCACTTATTAGCCCTGCAACTTGTTTACTTTAAGAGATACAGCCTTGGTGCTCCTTGAAAAATACATACAGGGTTGTAAGTCAGTTGTTTTTGGGATATTCGAAAATTTTATTATTCAGTTAAATCTGTCCAAATATCTGGTGAAAAAAATCAGGAAAATAAGTGGAAAGTCGATGATAAGAAAAGGTTAAATGAAACACTGCAACCACATTTTTATGAACAAAAGGCACCAAGGCTATGCTCCAATTGTGAAATAACAAAATTTGAGGTCCTCACAGCTGCATGTATAATGAAAAGTACAAAACAAAACACTGAAAACAATTTATTACACAAAACTTACATGTCTATCAACTTACAAATATATATAACAAAACTTTGCATATCAAAATTAAATTAAAATAAATAAAATTCGCTTGATAACTTAATCTTTTGGTTCTGCTAAATAAACTATTCAAAAAACAGTTAAAATAAGTAATTTTTCAGGAAGTTTAAATTAAAACCAAAACTAGAAAAATATAATAAGCTCATTATGAAATTTTTAAATTTAAAATTAATTTAGCTCTCAACCTGCAGCTCGTTTTTTTCATATCTATCTAATAAAGCCCTAGACACGATACACTTCGTTAAATGGCAACTGCAATATTCTGGATGCTCAACTTGATCTTCAGATAACATCGACATCTCAATAGTGTAACGTCTGGAAGATTCTTCGGACCTTTTCATGGTAAATTCATACGCGATAGGGGCCTTTACTTCAACATCAATACTGACTGGAAGCACGATAACTGCTTGCTTCCAGTGAGTCGGGGGTTCATCAGGATCCGTCGATAAAATAACCGGTTCGGTAGCATACGACGGGAACGCGCAGGTGAACCAAAGACATACACCCTGATATTTCCCTTCTGTATTAGCTACCACTAAATGCTGCGTTTTCACTACTTCGAGTTCATCGACCTTTACATCGCGTAAATCAATCCACAACAGCGCATCGGGATTCGACAGCACTTCTTCTGGTTTCACAGTCATTATCTGGGGTTCTTTTGATAAATCTGTTAGAAGTCGAGTTTTAAATCCTGACATTTTCACACCGTTGACGTTGTCCCAATAATCATTAACACTTGGTATGCTAAAATATTACAAGACATTTGTAAGTGTACTTGATTTAAGCCACTATTAGTGGAGTAGGCAGGGGGGGGTAGAACCCCCCCCATGGGTTCACAATGTTGTTATAGAGCTGGAGAACTGTAAATTTTGTGTTAAAAAAGGTCTTCAGCTCTTTTTACCGTTTATCAACCCCCCCCCCATCCATGATGAAACCATCAAACATGCTGCTGCCAAAAAACTTAAAAGGAGAGTGGTGCCTTAAAAAAATTGGTCCTCAGCTCTTCTAGCGTTTATTAACCCCCCCCTACGGAAACATCCTGCCTACGCCACTGGCCACTATACAGGGTGTCCCAGAGATGATAGCTTGGAATTTTACCTGCAGGGGGCACAGTATAAAGTTGCCGATTCAGGAAACATAAGTCCACCAGGCTTGAGAAATTTGTCTCTAGCTACTATAACAGAATCCAGCATGCCTTCATGCAGTAAATAATGGCCCATCCACTCTGATACTATAACATCAACTTTTTCGTCCAGAGATATCTCTTCAATTTTTCCATGGATGACCTAAAATGCATGGGTTAGTGTTACTAAAAAGTTCTAATCAGTTTTTGAATTTAAAAAAATTTAAATCTTTAAAAGTTTAATAATCTCTTACTTTTATAATATTTTCAAATCCATTTTCTTCAACTGTTTCTTGAGTAAGCTGATAGAAGTTGCTGGCTTCCACAGCATATACTTTGGCAGCACCGGCTTGTGCACAAAAAATTGATAAAAGTCCCGTACCGGCACCAACATCTAGAACCGTCTTTCCTCGAATTGATTCTTTATTATCAAATATTGCCCTTCTGTATGCCTCATTTCTAGGTACATCTTGAAGCATTTCCTTATGTACCTGAAAAAAAATCTTTACATTAATAAACATTTAGGATTAACACAATTAAAATTTTATCATAAAAATCAAATATTTGTGAACAAAATTTTTAGACCAATAAAAAAATACCTGTGTCATAAAACGTTTCATTTTTTATACAGACTGGTTCATTCAAAATTAACTATTTGTTCATACGACTTCAAACTTAGCTGTGTACAAATTTACTAGCTATTACTTTGTTTTGCTTGATCAATATTACTTATCAACTCATCTATATCACAAAGAAAACGACATTTCATTTAAGTAAGTTGTACAATTTGGGTTCCAAAACGATCACAAACATACTTACAGACACACAGACCCACTAACAAATAGAAGAGATTCTGAGAGGACTTGTCTTAAAGAAATATGGTGAATTAAAGCCAACTTCTCTTTGAAAATCTATGGTATAGATTCTATACATTCAAATAAGAAAAAAATGTTTTTTTTGCATATTTTTCATTATTTAAATTATAATTGTTGATGCAAACTTTAACAGGAATATTTTTTTCCAAGCTATTCTTATGATTAATAATAAGTTAAAGATTTTATTATAAAAAAAATCTTCAGATTTTATTATAAAAAAATAATCCATGCAATGAACAAAAGCTCATTTAATTAAGTAAATTAGCAACGAATCATTGCAAAAATTCAATTATGTGCAACAATCTTAAGTAAATTTAATATTTTTTCAGAGTTTGAATAACCAGCACACTGAACTACCCTTGTGGTGGCAGTGCTGCTGATTATTGATTTGCTTGAGTTTATGTTATGTAACCATTTTATTCACATTTTGTAAAGGCACCTAAAAAATATATACAAAAATATATCATTTGGATAACTATACGAAAAATATACAACAAAAAAAAAGATGTAACAATTGGTGGTATAACAAGACAATAAAAAATTGATTTGAAACATCTCCGATATCACCAACTGCTTCCCTATGTAAGCATTTACTAACACATGATTAAAATGTATAATTGTTACTAATAAATTGCTGTACAGGGTGGTCTATTTTCGATGCCCATACAGGGTATCGGTTATTATCAGAGATAGAAAAAAACTAAATACATAAACTCGATTTATTTTTTCGAGAGAAATTTATTGCCGTAAACAGATTTTTGATATCTTTATTAATTTTCGAAATATAGCCAAAAACCGATTTTTGGCACTTTTCAAAAATGTTAAATATCTCGTTTAAACGAGAAGATAGAAAAAAACTTTAAAGACATTTTTCGCATGATTTTTTGTGCTTAATAAGATAGCGATGTTCAATTGTTTTTTACTTATATCAATGCCGATATATTGCACCTAACTTTCTTATTTTAAATGGCAACCATAGGCAAATTATATATTTTTGAAAAGCGCAAAAAATAAGCTTTCGATTCATGTCAAAGCCAACTATGGTTGTCATTTAAAATAAGAAAGTTAGGTGTAATATATCAATATTTGTATGAGTAAAAAAAAGTTGAACATCGCCATCTTATTAAGAACAAAAAACCAAGCAAAAAATGTCTTTAAAGTTTTTCTCTATCTTTTCGTTTAAGCGAGATATTTAACATTTTTGATGTCTTTTTTGATACTCGAAATTAAGCCAACACCATTTTTGGCTCTTTTCAAAAATGTTAAATATCTCGTTTAAACGAGAAGATAGAAAAAAAACTTTAAAGACATTTTTTGCATGGTTTTTTGTCCTTAATAAGATGGCGATGTTCAATTTTTTTTTACTCATACAAATATTGATATATTACACCTAACTTTCTTATTTTAAATGACAACCATAGTTGGCTTTGACATGAATCGAAAGCTTATTTTTTGCGCTTTTCAAAAATATATAATTTGTCTATGGTTGCCATTTAAAATAAGAAAGTTAGGTGTAATGTATCGGCATTAATATGAGTAAAAAACAATTGAACATCGCTATCTTATTAAGCACAAAAAATCATGCGAAAAATGTCTTTAAAGTTTTTTTCTATCTTCTCGTTTAAACGAGATATTTAACATTTTTGAAAAGTGCCAAAAATCGGTTTTTGGCTATATTTCGAAAATTAAAAAAGATATTAAAAATCTGTTTACGGCAATAAATTTCTCTCGAAAAAATAAATCGAGTTTATGTATTTACTTTTTTTCTATCTCTGATAATAACCGAGATACCCTGTATGGGCATCGAAAATAGACCACACTGTACAGTGTGTATGGACATTAATTTTGTTAATTAAATCAATAAATAAGCTTTAAATAAAATTCCAAAAATAAATTACAACTATATTGCTTAAATAACTAAATTAAGAGACCAAACCTATTACAAACTTAAGTTAAATACTGAGTTTTATAATAATTGAATGTAAATAAAAATATTCCTGCAAAATTAGCAGAAAAAGTCAGATAAAAATATAAAATATATATGACTGGAATTTATTTATGAAATTTATTTAATAACACTCTTTTTACTTAAGAGGATAAGAATTAACATCGACTCATTTAATTATAAATGTTACAATTTATGTTTTAATAATACAAATATTTAACACAACATTTTGGTTGTAATTAGCCAAATTGTATAAAAGACTGTCCTTAAATTTTCTGAATCATTTTACAAGGTGAACAATATTTTGCAATTACTATTGTTATTAAACAATTATTACATAATATAAATACTGAATTATGAATAACTCTGCCTTAAATAAAATACATGTTTAGTGTAAACCAATTTTGTTTGAAATAAATTCCCATACATCTAATCATTTATAATTTAATTAGTTTTAGGAGTGTCTTCTTCATTTAAAAATAGAAAAGTCCAATAACTTTTTAAAATGGTTAAATGCAAAAAGTTTGTCCTGGCCAAAAAATTTGACATTATGCCAAAAGAATCTGACTTCAAAATTGTTGAAGAAGATTTGCCTATGCTGAAATTTGGTCGTGAGTAAATGTTACATTTTTTATTTGTGAAAATATCAATGTTGATTAAACAATAAATGTAGCATCATTTACATCAAAAAACTGTTCACTTGTGTCTGTTTATATTTTTTATTCAAAAAAAATTAATTTTGATGTTATCAAATAAGCATACAAAATTTTACAGGCAAGTTCTATATTAAAGTTATTTAAATGTATTACTTAAAGAAATATATTCACATCTATTTTTTTTTCAAAGAAATTCTTGTCGAAGCTGTGTGTTTGAGTGTTGATCCCTATATGCGAGCATTTTCTCCAAAAACTGGAACAGCTATGATCGGTTCACAGATTGCTAAGTAAGTTTCTGATATAATTAATTTTGACCATATTTTGCTAAACGAGGTTCTAAGATAACTATTTTTGACTATATTTTACTAAGTAAGTTTATTTTGGCCACATTCTGCTAATTAAGTGTACGATATAATTTATTTTGACCGTGTTTTGCTAAGCAAGTTCATGCAACAATTAATTTTAATCATAGTTTGCTAATAGGTTTCTAAGATAACTATTTTTGACTATACGTTGCTAAGTAAGTTTATGATATAATTTATTTTGACCATATTTTGCCAAGTAAGTTTCTGAGATAATCATTTTTGAGCATAATTTGCTAAGTATGTTCATCTGATAATTAAATTTTGCTAAATAAGTGTCTATAACTATTTTTGACTATATTTTGCTAAGTAAGTTTCTGCCAACTAATTTTGACAACGTTTTGCTAAGTAAACTTATGTGATCATTAATTTTGACCATTTTTGCTAAGTGAGTTTCTAAGATAATTCATTTTGACCATATTTTGTCAAGAAAAATTATGAGATAATTAATTTTGACTAAATTACAATGAAATATAAACATTGCTTGGTGTCAAATATATTAAGAAAATCAAAGTTTTAAGAAATTTTGCCGCATTATACAGTAATGAAGCATTTTGCATCGTCAAAATTTTCAGGATTATCGAATCAAAAAGCAGAGAATACCCCGTTGGAAAATTTGTGTTTGGGTATTTTGGTTGGTGCACACACTCAGTTGTCCAACCTCACGGCCACGACATATATATTTTGCCAGAACTTGGGAATCTGCCAGTGTCATTAGGGCTTGGAATATTAGGAATGCCTGGGTAAGGATTATTTTCTTTACAAATTAGACCATGTGGTTTTATGTGGACTCCTATTTTTACCATAAAAAATTAATCCAGTGCTGCCAGCCTCAACTAATTTAAATATTTTTTTGGTGCTGTTGTATAATATAATTTTTTAAATTATAGAAATACAGCTTATTTTGGATTATTAGAAGTCTGCAAACCGAAACCCGGTGAAACGGTGGTCGTAACTGCAGCAGCAGGCGCAGTTGGTAGTCATGTCGGCCAGATAGCGAAGATCAAAGGATGTAAGGTAATAGGAATCGCCGGTACCGATGAAAAATGCAAATGGATTAAAAGTATTGGATTCGATCATGCCATTAACTACAAGGCAATGAATGTCGAAAAGGCACTAAAAGAGGCAGCTCCGCAAGGCATCGATTGTTATTTTGATAACGTAAGTAGATCTTGAATATGGTCAATATTAAAAATGGGTAATTAATAATTCAATAAAATATTCCTTGCAGAATATGTTACTATATTAGACTTTACATTAAAAAAATTATGTTATTGAAGTTTAATTTTCTTTAGGTTGGTGGTGAAATAAGCAGCACAGTTATACACCAAATGAGATCTTTTGGACGGATCTGTGTCTGTGGATCTATATCTGCTTACAACAGTGACAGTCGCAACTTGCCGAAAGGTATTCAAAATACATCACTAAAAGCACAGACACTAATTCGTTTTTTTATAACAGCCACAGTTATTCAACCGGCAATACTTTTCCAACAGTTGGAAATGCGCGGTTTCGTTGTAGAATCGTGCAGTGATCGGTGGTTTGAAGGTGTACACCAAAATTTAGACTGGTTGCGTTTGGGAAAATTGCACTACCGGGAAAGTATTACGGACGGTTTCGAAAACATGCCAAAAGCGTTTATCGGTCTTTTAAAGGGAGACAACATTGGGAAAGTTATCGTGAAAGTCTAGATGTTTCTTTACAGAGGAAATGTTTCTTCGTGCAGTATTAATCCAATGGCTGTTTAACATTATCAAATGCACAGGGTGTCCCAATTCGAGGTTGAATTTGGAAATGTTGCTTATCTTAAGAATTTTTAGAATTACATTTTTATGCAAAAACCCAATACAAAAATTAATAAAGCCGATAATGGTCTAAAATAGTCAAAACATCTGATACCAAATCTAATTAAATCATCATATAAAGAATAAAAAGTTGGTGAGTAATTTTTAAACTAAAAGGGCTATGAAAAATGTCTTTTCATATTTGAAACAAGCGCCAAATTTTGCAGCGTTTTTTCCTGCTAAACCAACTTCATGTTGATCCTTAAAGTTGGGACACCCTGTATAGTTTAAGGCTAATAACTATACATGATGATTGATTGGGACCGTGCATTAGAAATATATGAAGAATAAAAAAGATCTGAAATTTTGGTTATGACCATAATGGCATATGATCTGTTTAATAAAACAAAAAAACGCGATAAAAGTGGTTGAAAGTTATTTACATTGGCATTTGTTTTACTAGGCTTATTACTTAAAAATGTTACAATTTTCTATTAACTTTACCAAAAAGCCTTATTAACTCGAAAACTATTGCAGATAGGTATAGGAAATGCTGATACAGATTGATGCAGAATTGAATTTTGCTAGACAATTTAAAAAAGTTGGGCGTTGTATTTGAAAAAAACGAGGTTTAGTGGTCTGAAGTTGCATTAAAAGAAAATTAAATTTTGGACACCCTGTGAGTAATGCATCTATTGCAAAAATTCCAGTGTAAGCTCCTAGGTTTCTTCTATGCATAGCTTCAATTTGAGCGTTTTCGCTTCAAAAATGGCGGCGGTAGACGATATTAAGCATCACGATGAAAATCAAAAAAATTTCAAAAAAGTCCAAAAATCTATAAAACGACTGCACTTAGGTATAGGGAATGCCATTAAAAGTCCCTTTAAAATAACGTGTTAAATCCAAAAATGCAATAAAAAATATACTATTATATTTGAAATAAGAAAGTAGTGTCAACTTCCGGTATTTCCGGAAGTGTCGCCATCTTGAAAATATTTTCATTAAACAGATCATATCCCATTATGGTCATAACCAAAATTTCAGATCATTACCGTTTTTCATTCCTCATATTTTTCTAATGCACTGTCCCAATCAAACACCCTGTATATAATATGGTTTAGCTTAACAAAGTAGACTAATAGTGCTGTAGTTAAATGTGATACGTTACGTACATATATGTAAAACCTTTGTGATCCTTTACAACCCAAAAATTACAATAATTAACTTACTAATATAATTAATATCATAAATTAAGATGAACAAAACAAACCACAACCAAAAACTCGTTAAGTGATATCAGAATTATATTAAAGTACAATTTAAAAAAAAAAAACTACCTCATTTTTACATGACAACTATTTTATTAAAGTAAATGGTAGTTTTATAATAAAAAAGGCATAAAACAATAATGATTATGTATTTATAAATGCACTATGAAGATTTGTAGGTATTTTCATTGTAATATTGATTTTTAACAAGTCACGAATGAAATCAATTTAAAACTGTTTTTGCTTTTATTTAATTTTTTTCATTAATTAACATTCATCATTAAAAAAATATCATAACTTTGCCTATAAATCAACATAATACTTCAAATATTATTATATCGTATCACAAACTGATTTAATAAGATTAAAAATTGTTGCATGTTGGTAGTTTAATATTGTTATTGTATGTAGCACTGTATAAAATGCATGTTAGTCCAGTAAGTTAAAAGAATTTATCCGTCTGTTATCCTTACAAACATATTAATAATTCATATCGTCCAAAATTATATATACATGGAAGTACGAGTGATAAAGATGTTTTAAAAGTATAATTTTGCTGTTAAAAATATAGACAATTTTATATATGTTTGTCTTAGCCTCTGGCATGTATATAATAAAATAGAACCCGAGAATACCAAAATTATCATTAAAAATTTTTGATTATCATACTCAAACTCAATTATTAAGAATATTAAGCAACAAATTTTAAAATTATCCAAGGCTTTACATGCTAGATTCGTTTTTAAGGCCTGTGTCGTTTTCATAAGGAGTTATATAGATAATATTGCAAAAAGTCGAAGTACAGTGACATGCAGCTATTGACAACAACAAAATTAGGATTATTTTACAACAATTATATCAAAGAACGCATTGCGAATGTGTAAAGAACATCTCACACACCATAGACATTAAATCAATAAGTCATTTACTTTAAAAAGCCTAGAAAACTGCAGAAAAAATGTGAGGTTATGTTTCTTTACTTCTTTATATTTCATTATAAAACTATTAGAACTTGATATTTTGCAAAAGTAACGGATGATAATAATAATTTAAGCATTAATTAATATTTTAAGCATAAGTTTCACAACCAATTGTTTTTATAAGCCTAAAAATGTTGATTTAAGTATATATAATGACAACTACCGATTCACAAATTTCTAAAAGATGATTTAGGAGTATATATCGGCATAATAGCAGTATATAAGAAGTAAAAACTAATTTGTATACATTTTTAACGACTTTGTTACTAAAATTAGTACATTAACATCCCAAAATATTTTAATAATACTAATTTTAATGTAAAAATTAATTACATACATCAGTAAGAGAAAATAAGTTTAATATTGGCGTTAATAATAACCTTTTTGTGTTCTGGCTGCAATAAAATAATTTTATTAAAGCCTGCCTGTAGGCCAGATAAGAAATATGTTAACCATACTTGCTGCTTCCTTATCCTCTATGAGTCAAAATCAAAACTTGTTTAGCCCCAGTCTACCTGCTCATAACAAACACTTCTTAATAGAACAATAATAACTGAAGATGGTTGTGGCAAGAAAATACATTCTTGTAAAACATTTTGAAGGAGACCCCAAAGAAAGCGATCTACAATTAGTTGAAGAAGAATTACCATCGATAAAAGATGGAGGTACGTTAGTGTTCACTTTGCGATTATCAGAAACGTTAATGGATAAGAACTTAAATACAAGAAACGTTTATAAAATTCCAATTGTTTCTCAGAATTTTTGGCCGAGGCCGTGTACCTCAGCGTCGATCCGTATATGCGAGCATACAGTTACAAACTTCCAATAGGAGCGACAATGGTAGGAGTACAAGTGGCAAAGTATGTGCCCCCTTGATGTCAATTAATTTTAACTGTCGTAAATATTTTTTTAGCATCACTGAAAGTAAAAATAACGATTTCCCAGTAGGAAAATACATTGTCGGTAAATTCGACTGGCGAACCCATACTATCAGCTCTGGTACTACAAATCTTACTGCAGGTCCTGCTAGTAGCGCACCGTATCTTGTACCGGATCTTGGGGGCCTCCCGTTGTCATTGGCTTTAGGGGTGCTCGGAATGACAGGGTACGAAAAAAAAATTGTATTTCACGAATAATCGTAAAACCACACTATACAGGGTGTCCCAGTTAAAAAAATTGAGCAGGAAATGTAACTAATTTTTCTAGCAATACTGCATATTTTGGGTTTTTGGAATATTGCAAGCCACAGCAAGGGGAAACCGTGTGCGTATCAGGTGCCGCAGGGGCAGTCGGCAGTCACGTAGGGCAGATTGCGAAAATAAAAGGTTGTCGAGTGATCGGAATAACAGGCTCGGATGAAAAGGGCAAATATTTAGTTGATAATCTAGGCTTCGACGGATTTGCAAACTATAAAACCGACAATTTGGACGAGAAACTGAAAGAAATCGCACCCAAGGGTATCGACTGTTATTTTGACAATGTAAATTTAATCATTGCGATCTGGAAATAATAATCTAAAGGGAAAGTTGTAGGTGGCAGGTGAAATTAGCACGACGGTGATGAAAAACATGAACACGTACGGTCGAATTGGGGTTTGTGGTTCCATATCTTCGTACAACACTGATGTAGATAACCCACCAAAAGGTTGGTAACTAGGATTTGGCACAGGGCCGGCTTTAGGAGGCGTGCAGGGTGTGCGCCGCACACGGCCCCACCCGTTTTCACGCCCCGCGCTTGAATTATAATAATTTAAAAATTTTATTCAATAAACATATTATTCAGTAGGTGAAAGTTTATTTTAATGGCCCCAAATTTATTTTCGCACAGCCCCACAAATCCTATGACCGGCTCTGATATGGCCAGACTTTGTACAGGGTGTCCCATAAGGTACACCTTGGCCAATTTTTGCATAAATCGAACGTTTAGGACCTAAGAGAAAGGTTTTTAACAAAAAAAAAATATTATGTATCCATTCATATACCAGTTATCCAGTTATCGTGAACGTTTTTATTTTAAATACGGCTGATGTTAAAATAACAAAAACATGAAATTTTATAGACGAATTTTAAATCTACGCGAAAAAGCAGGGGTTTGGAGCGGAGCGCGGAGCTGGAGCGCGGAGCAGTGGAGCAATGGGTTTTGCCCGGAGCGGGAGCGGAGCCCGGAGCAAATAATTTTGATTGCTCCACTGCTCCACTTTACTATTATAAACTACAATTTTTTTTATGAATTATTCTCATGGTATTCTCATAGTATTTAATAAAATTATAAATAAACTAAATTTGATTTTTTTGAAGTAAAATTATTATAATGTAACTTTTCTGAATATTAATTTTCATTATTTTGTATTTGAATTTTGAAAAATTTTAAAGAACTTTTTTTTTTTAACAAGATCAATAATTTGTTCATTTATTTAACTTACTTTGTTTCTTAGAGTCAAATATTGTAATTTTTGGTCCATTTCCACATATCTCATAAAATTTTAGCTTTATTTTAAAACACAAATTTTTAAATAAAAAAACGTATTTTATTAATATTTGGAGCGCGGAGCGGAGCGGGAGCGGAGCAACTAAAAAATTGGACTGCTCCAAACCCCTGCTTTAAATACAAAAGTTGTTTGCCATCACGAACTGCATAACACTGCATAATTTGTAAATATACAGAGTGTTCCGTTTTCGAGAACCAACATGCAAGTTTGTTATTTTAAATACAACACCCTGTATATTTTTACGTTTTCTTGTAGAAAATTTAATTGCCAACAAAAAACATTAAGCATGTCCTATACCTAAAATTGATATTTCTCGACTAATTTCGATTTTTAAAATTTTTCGAAAAAATAAAAGTTTAACACAAATTATTTTTTTGCACTGTTATTTGACTAGATACGAAAAAACTTTTAATACAAAAGTTGTTTGCCATTACGAACTGCATAACCCTGCATAATTTGTAAATATACAGAGTGTTCCGTTTTCGAGAACCAACATGCAAGGTTGTTATTTTAAATACAACACCCTGTATATTTTTACGTTTTCTTGTAGAAAATTTAATTGCCAACAAAAAACATTAAGCATGTCCTATACCTAAAATTGATATTTCTCGACTAATTTCGATTTTTAAAATTTTTCGAAAAAATAAAAGTTTAACATAAATTATTTTTTTGCACTGTTATTTGACTAGATACGAAAAAACTTTAAATACAAAAGTTGTTTGCCATCACGAACTGCATAACCCTGCATAATTTGTAAATATACAGAGTGTTCCGTTTTCGAGAACCAACATGCAAGGTTGTTATTTTAAATACAACACCCTGTATATTTTTACGTTTTCTTGTAGAAAATTTAATTGCCTACAAAAAACATTAAGCATGTCCTATACCTAAAATTGATATTTCTCGACTAATTTCGATTTTTAAACTTTTTCGAAAAAATAAAGGTTTAACACAAATTATTTTCTTGCATTGTTATTTGACTAGATACGAAAAAACTTTAAATACAAAAGTTGTTTGCCATCACGAACTGCATAACACTGCATAATTTGTAAATATACAGAGTGTTCCGTTTTCGAGAACCAACATGCAAGTTTGTTATTTTAAATACAACACCCTGTATATTTTTACGTTTTCTTGTAGAAAATTTAATTGCCAACAAAAAACATTAAGCATGTCCTATACCTAAAATTGATATTTCTCGACTAATTTCGATTTTTAAATTTTTTCGAAAAAATTAAAGTTTAACACAAATTATTTTTTTGCATTGTTATTTTACTAGATACGAAAAAACTTTAAATACAAAAGTTGTTTGCCATTACGAACTGCATAACCCTGCATAATTTGTAAATATACAGAGTGTTCCGTTTTCGAGAACCAACATGCAAGTTTGTTATTTTAAATACAACACCCTGTATATTTTTACGTTTTCTTGTAGAAAATTCAATTGCCAACAAAAAACATTAAGCATGTCCTATACCTAAAATTGATATTTCTCGACTAATTTCGATTTTTAATCTTTTTCGAAAAAATAAAAGTTTAACACAAATTATTTTTTTGCATTGTTATTTGACTAGATACAAAAAAACTTTAAATACAAAAGTTGTTTGCCATCACGAACTGCATGACCCTGCATAATTTGTAAATATACAGAGTGTTCCGTTTTCGAGAACCAACATGCAAGGTTGTTATTTTAAATACAACACCCTGTATATTTTTACGTTTTCTTGTAGAAAATTTAATTGCCAACAAAAAACATTAAGCATGTCCTATACCTAAAATTGATATTTCTCGACTAATTTCGATTTTTAAAATTTTTCGAAAAAATAAAAGTTTAACACAAATTATTTTTTTGCACTGTTATTTGACTAGATACGAAAAAACTTTTAATACAAAAGTTGTTTGCCATTACGAACTGCATAACCCTGCATAATTTTTAAATATACAGAGTGTTCCGTTTTCGAGAACCAACATGCAAGTTTGTTATTTTAAATACAACACCCTGTATATTTTTACGTTTTCTTGTAGAAAATTTAATTGCCTACAAAAAACATTCAGCATGTCCTATACCTAAAATTGATATTTCTCGACTAATTTCGATTTTTAAACTTTTTCGAAAAAATAAAAGTTTAACACAAATTATTTTTTTGCATTGTTATTTGACTAGATACGAAAAAACTTTAAATACAAAAGTTGTTTGCCATCACGAACTGCATAACACTGCATAATTTGTAAATATACAGAGTGTTCCGTTTTCGAGAACCAACATGCAAGTTTGTTATTTTAAATACAACACCCTGTATATTTTTACGTTTTCTTGTAGAAAATTTAATTGCCAACAAAAAACATTAAGCATGTCCTATACCTAAAATTGATATTTCTCGACTAATTTCGATTTTTAAAATTTTTCGAAAAAATTAAAGTTTAACACAAATTATTTTTTTGCATTGTTATTTTACTAGATACGAAAAAACTTTTAATACAAAAGTTGTTTGCCATCACGAATTGCATAACCTTGCATAATTTTTAAATATACAGAGTGTTCCGTTTTCGAGAACCAACATGCAAGGTTGTTATTTTAAATACAACACCCTGTATATTTTTACGTTTTCTTGTAGAAAATTTAATTGCCAACAAAAAACATTAAGCATGTCCTATACCTAAAATTGATATTTCTCGACTAATTTCGATTTTTAAAATTTTTCGAAAAAATAAAAGTTTAACACAAATTATTTTTTTGCACTGTTATTTGACTAGATACGAAAAAACTTTTAATACAAAAGTTGTTTGCCATCACGAATTGCATAACCTTGCATAATTTTTAAATATACAGAGTGTTCCGTTTTCGAGAACCAACATGCAAGTTTGTTATTTGAAATACAACACCCTGTATATTTTTACGTTTTCTTGTAGAAAATTTAATTGCCTACAAAAAACATTCAGCATGTCCTATACCTAAAATTGATATTTCTCGACTAATTTCGATTTTTAAACTTTTTCGAAAAAATAAAAGTTTAACACAAATTATTTTTTTGCATTGTTATTTGACTAGATACGAAAAAACTTTAAATACAAAAGTTGTTTGCCATTACGAACTGCATAACCCTGCATAATTTTTAAATATACAGAGTGTTCCGTTTTCGAGAACCAACATGCAAGTTTGTTATTTTAAATACAACACCCTGTATATTTTTACGTTTTCTTGTAGAAAATGTAATTGCCTACAAAAAACATTAAGCATGTCCTATACCTAAAATTGATATTTCTCAACTAATTTCGATTTTTAAACGTTTTCGAAAAAATAAAGGTTTAACACAAATTATTTTTTTGCATTGTTATTTGACTAGATACGAAAAAACTTTAAAGAAAAAGTGTCCCATAATGTCGAAAAATATTTTGAAAGTTACTTCAAATAAGCAAGTTATAAGCAAAAATCGAAAAGCTGATGTGTTTTGTTTTTTATCAATAGCGCAAAAACTATTAAGTTTTCAAGATTTTTTTAAATCGAACTATAGAGTTCTTAAATCATAGATCATTTTGACCCATTTAAGCTCGTATCTCTTACCGTTTACGAAATCCCCATGCTGTTCACGATAATTGGGACACCCTGTATAATCAGTGTTTCCCAAAGTGTGGTACGCGTACCACTGGGGGTACGGGAAGAGTTTGGTGGGGGTACGCGATTATAATGAATGTTATTTATAATATAACTTTTGTTTGTTTTATTTGTATTTTATTATGAATAAATTTTATTATTTGTTTATTATTTTAATTTTTTTAACAAGGGGTACTCAGTGTTACGAAAATTATAGAAGGGGTACGAAAGTTTGGGAAACACTGCTGTATATGAATGGAAACAATTTTTTTTGCTAAAAAACTTTCTTTTAGGTCCTAAACGTTGAATTTATGCAAAAATTAGCAAATGCATGCATTATTTTTTCAATAATGACCATTTTAGTCACTGTGGTTCAACCGTATATGCTACAAAACCAATTAGTAATGGAAGGCTTTCAGCTTTACTTATTCTACAATCGCATGGATGAAGGAATAAAGAAAAACCTTGAATGGGTTAAGGCAGGAAAAATTAAACACCCAGAAACTATAACTGAAGGATTTGAAAATATGCCCAAAGCGTTCATAGAAATGCTGAGAGGCAAAAACATTGGCAAAGCTCTAGTCAAAATATAATCATGTACAACATATTTTGTAATCTTTGTGAATTGATTTTTGAAACTTCAACAAATTTAAATTGTTTTTAAAAAAATGTATAAATAAATGTTATACTTATGTTTCTATTTAATTACTTTATTTGGCTTTTCTTTAATAATTATATGTACAGGGTGGTCCAAATTCGATGAGATTACATGGGTATTTCGCTTAATAATCAAGATAGAGAAACGGTTAAATTACCAAAAATGTGCCCTTTTTTTGGACAAACTCAGAACAGTTCTCAAATATATTCTCTATCATCTCCGGTTTTTCTTATTTTTGTTTTGTTTTCACAGCCTACTTTTTATTTTTCATCTTTAAATAAATTAAAAAACCTTTGTAACTTGCGTATTATTGAAAATAAATACATCAACCCCTATATATTTGGAATGAGAAAAAATAAGGAATTTAAATAGGTCATAGCCAACTAAAGCTTCTATTTAAAAAAAGGTAAGTTTGTGTCATAACTTTTTAAGAACGAGCGTTAAACATTCTTTTTTAGTAGGTACTATTAAAATCTACATAAAAATATCTAAAAATAATCTCCATAAACTTTTTAGATATTTAAAACAATAAGGGAGATATAACACATCATAATATGACAAAAAGACACATTTTTTTCTAGTAACTCCAAAACCGAAAATGATGGAGTATTTTTGAAAAAGGGTTTTCCCATAAAACCGCACGTTTTGGCAATTTAACCGTTTCTCTATCTTGACTATTAAGCGAGATACCCATGTTATCCCATCAAATTTGGACCAGCCTGTAAATTCACTACACTACGGAACACTTTTTAATTTAATGTAACAAAAAAATTAATAAATTTCAGGATTGGATTCAGGTCGAACTGGATATTTTCCAGCACCTCAATTTTTTATTTAAACTGATGTGATTTCAACAGACGTGTTTTTTTATCACTGATCTAGTAATTTACTTTATGTGACCGAATATTTTCATAAATATTAATAATCTATTGCTTTTAAATTGGCATTATAAACTAACTCACAACTACATAAATGTACAAAAAGGGCTTCAACAAATAATATTTATTCATAACTACTTTAAATCACATTATCTTTGTTGAAAAAATGAACAAAATACTTTACTGACTTTCATTTTATTGAACTTTAAAACACTTAAAAAAATTGCTAGTCGTAAAAGTGATGTTATCTGTTTTTATTACTTCACACACAAAATCAGGTTGTAATTTATCAAATCACTTGAAGCATGTGTAATAGGTGCACGTAATTAATTAATCGATTTTTGTACAAATTTAAAGAACAATTTAATATCGTCTAATCACATTTTTTTCCGACGATAAAATATAAGTGAACCATTCATTAAAGGTGATAAGTTTCTGTATGCTTTTGAAATTGATATGCATTACACACATTTGGCATAATGCTTTGTTTTATATTACAATATGTTAAAGTTTAATACGACCTACATATGTATGCCAATAAATAAGTAAAAGCAAATTAAAAAGAAATAATACTTTATGATTATTTCATGCGATGTTTCTTTTTAAACTCACTAAATTATTATTTAACAAGTTTTACTGTGTTATGCGTAAAAAATACAACTGTTAACTAACAGGACATGTTACTGAATTTAAACTTTTGAAGATTTTTGCAGTGGAACAGAAATGACGAAATTAGAACGTGTTTTTTTCTTATCATGTACACGTAATTATTAATTGCCGGTAGATAAAAATTATCAAAGTTACACATTTGCTAGCTCATGAACTCGTTTTTAAAGTATTTTTTAAAAACAATCATCCGATGTATGAATGTAAAAGAATTGCTTACATCATGCTTACTTACTTAAATATTAAAAACTTAAGAGAGATGATTCCGGTTACGTAGAGATTTAGATTTAAAAAGATTTGTAAATTAAAATGACCGCTGTTTGGCAATAAACAGTCGACGCTCGATTAACCGGCCTTGCTTTATCCAGAAAGCGATTTAAGCAGGACATGAACCTTTGTATAATTATGTTAATATGTTTCTTTCCTAGTTTTTGCTACAAATTGTTGATTTTTTAATGTTATTAGATTAATCGGTTATCCGGAGTTAGCCTTTTCCCTAATAATTCCGGTTAATCGAAAGTCTGTTGATTGCAAAAGAGTGATATTTTTATTAACGACAGCTTCCAATCCTTTTCAAATCAATTTCTATTCAGAACTGAAACAACCAAGTAACGAAATATAAGCGTGATATAACTACGTTGAAAAAACATAATCTTGGTAATATTTTGAATCTGTAGCGTTTGGAAATGGATCTGTTGCCTTATAAATAATATCCTAAAGACAATTTTTAGCTGCAAGTACCTAATTTCTCCTTTGATTAGCATAAATAAAATAAAAACAGAACCATTTGTTGTTAGTAGATTCTTACAAATATAAAAGTTTTAACGGTAAGCCCCAAAACTCCGTCACTGATATTTAATTTTATTATGTCCTTGGCGACAATTACAAGCAATATCTTTCCACTATACTCGTTATCAAACTTGTATATATATAGAGGAACCACGCGAATATAATTCTAGTTTACCTGCAACCATCGTTTGTAGCATGTGTTAAAAAAAACTAACGGTGCAATGGTTAAAGCTAAAAAATACATCCTGCAGCAGCATTTTAAGGGTCTACCAAAACCTTCAGATTTGAAGTTGGTTGAAGAAGAATTACCGCCGCTTAAAGATGGAGGTAACATTAATATTTATAACTATTGTCACCTTGTTTGTGAGCCATCATTAATTAGGGCGTTTAAGAAATTTTAATTAAATTCAGCTACTACCTACATATATTCCATTACATAATTCTAAGTGAATTTTTTTAACTACTGATTATGAGTGTTTAATGTGTGATAAGATTAAATATCAGAGAGTTGACGAACTTTTAAAATCAAAACACTTCAAACGAAGTGTTGTTATTGCTAGACATGTATATTGAATGAAAAAAGAAATTCGACATTTTCATATTTTTTGCTAAAACATCTGAAGCACGAGGAATTTTGTACTTTTAATGTGGCTCCTCTCATACTAAGGAATAATTCATCTAATTTAAACAAACCTGTATCGCTTATAATAAGCGAGATCTCCATGCTGGAATGTAATCTGGGACACCCTGCATAACCGATAGTATTGATGTGAAGGAACCTAACTACTCCTTAACAACTAATTTGTTTGATTTGATCATTTTCGTGTTAAATTTTTTAGAATTCTTGTCGGAAGCTGTGTACTTGAGTGTAGATCCTTATATGCGAGCGTATGCACCTAGATTGCAACTAGGTACAACTTTCATAGGATTGCAGGTCGCAAAGTATGTAAGAAAAACTCATCAAGACTTAGATTAAATAAAGTATTTCAGAATCACTGAGAGCAAGTCAGCAAAATATCCAGTCGGGAAACACGTTGTGGGGAATTTCGGGTGGAGAACGCACACAATAGCTAATGATAATGAAACTCCAGATGATGGTACACTTCCATCAGTTTACATTCTGCCAGAGCTTGGTCCCATTCCAGCTTCATTAGGAGTGGGAATGTTGGGAATGCCAGGGTAAATGCTACATTTGTTATTTCCAAAATTTTACAATTTTGGATGAAGTAACACATTTGAATCGTTTATAGAAACACAGCGTACTTTGGTTTTCTCGAATTATGTCAGCCAAAAGCAGGTGAAACTGTTGTGGTGAGTGGGGCAGCCGGAGCAGTTGGAAGTCACGTGGGTCAAATCGCAAAAATCAAGGGATGCAAAGTGATTGGCATTGCTGGCTCCGATGAGAAAGGAAAGTGGTTGGTTAATGAGCTAGGATTTGATCACTACATCAACTACAAAAAGCACAACGTGCAGAAAACTCTTCAGGAGTACGCACCAAATGGAGTTGATTGTTATTTCGACAACGTAAGTTTCAAAATAATAGGGAATATTGTTGCTTCTGATAAGAGGAGGCCGGGAAAAATTTAGCTGATCTCAAAATCCAATCAAAATTATTCGTTAAAACTTTTCTTTAATTAATTTACCTAAAGGAATTGTCTGAACAGGCTTTAGATTCGACCAAAAGTGTGTGATAAAGTTAGGCAAGATTTCTTTACTGAAAAAGTACCGACAATAGTGGAACCCAAAGGACAAAATCATTATTCATTCATGACTTGATAAATCATTCACTTAGATTCGTCAATTTCAAAAGTTAGCTGAAATTCCCCCTCTTTAAGAACTACGCCATTCTTATTTTGAGTCATTACAAGACATCGACTTTTTCCATCATTGTCCTCAAGGCTTTTCCGATCACGTTTAAAAACGTTTGGCCAATGTTTAATAGTAAATTTTAGATAGATACACTGCTTTTTAAAACTTTTTAATCTTTCAAAAACTTCCATAACAAGAAGCCTTATTTCTCAAGATCTTTTTTGATGTCCAATCTACTTAAGTTATCTATGAATAAGTTTTAAATTAGATTTTAGACATATTTTGTTGTATGCAATTTAGGTTGGTGGAGAAATTAGCAGCATCGTCCTCAGTCAGATGAATCTCTTTGGGCGCATATCAGTATGTGGAGCCATCGTCTCTTACAACGACGACCAAGTTCCATCTGGTAAAAATAAAGGACTAAATCATTTTAACGCGATCACTAACATTTTCAAATTTTAAAGTTCCCATGATACAGACGTCCATGGTTTTCAAACAACTAAAAATGGAGGGATTCGTCGTTCACCGATGGAGAGATCGCTGGATGGAAGGCATTGTCCAAAATTTGGAATGGATCAAAGAAGGAAAATTAAAATATCGTGAAACTATTACAGAAGGATTCGAAAATGCGTTCGACGCATTTGTGGATATGCTCAATGGCGGAAACACTGGCAAAGCCGTTGTCAAAATATGAAAAGACTAAGAAACACAAGAAGTACCATTCCGTCAAAATGGTACACAAAAATTGTTAAACACAAACGCTACCGTCTTATAATAAACTTCCTGTTTTACAATATACAATTATAAAAGTAAAACTGATTTGTTTATACCTCTGTTTAACATACTTTTCTCCCTCTTCGTAAAAATAAAGGCTTATCAAGGTTAATTAAAGTAAATGTTTATAAACGTCTATAAATATTATTAGAAAATTTACGTACCAGTTAGTGTGTTGCTAAATACCATAAATGTGCAAATCTAAAAATATTGCAAGCAATTATAAAATTAAATTCAATGACACGTAAAATATTTGAGCCAATTAAAAAATTACTGATGGGCTTGTAAGTTTGTGGAATCTGTACATACAGAATCGTTGGCGTAAATTATTTCCGGGTGATTAAAAATATATTTTATTCATTTTAATTTTATATTTTCATGGACGTTTTTATACCTAGTAAAAAATTTATGATATTGTACATTTAAGTAGGCGAATGAATAATTACATTAGACGTATGTTTTGTGATTTAGACGTGAGTTGTTTATTTGTCAATCTTGAAAGTATCTTATGTTATTGCTTCTAGCCCTTCTGATTTGCTTACAAGATTCGTCTAGTTCTTAAAAATTCTTATATCAATATTAACTTTGTTACTACTTTTTGTAAAACTTATTCTTTACACGATTTTGACTTCAAAAACAGTGTTATTTTGTAAAAGTTTACAAAAATCGACAGGCTTGTCGTAAAATAAGTCGTTTTCGCGCGTTTTTGAATGTTTAGCCTGAGGCAGATGGTAGGTAGTCCCGTTTTCATCTCGAACCTGAACAATTGTCACATCCACCAAACCGTCTACTTTTGCCTAGCCTAGGCCCACGTTTATAAGTTGCAAAAGGTGCCAGAACAATTCAACGATTCGCTACAGCCAAAATGGTTATAGCAAAAAAGTATGTACTGCGAAAAATCTTCGAAGGGCCACCAAAGAGTACAGATCTTGAAATTGTAGAAGAAGATCTGCCACCATTAAAAGAAGGAGGTAAATAAATTTAAGTAAAACTATTTACACAGATATTAGAGTTCAATAATCTCCAAATAAACAAAACTTTAATGCATTTTTAATTGTATTTATAGCAAATGAAATAAGTGTAACCGTAGTTTATTAGCAATGCTCGTATATTTTGTTCAGTTGGTTTGAAATTTATTAAATAATATTCTTCAAGTGAATTTTAGAATAAGTAAAATACAAAATTTACAAAATAAGACTTTTATAAACGTTTATGTAATATGATATACCTAAGTTCAAATTAAACATCAAGGAATTTTATATTTATATTTTATATTCGCTATAACCAGCCCTGACAATTGTGTCTTGTGTCTTTTTATAATTCTGTAATGTTCAACTTTGCAACATACTATACTACCTTTTACAGACATTTGAAAATAATTGGTATTGTTTTCTATACTTTGTTTTGTGTTTTTTTTTAAATCCAATTTATGCTACCAATATTGTTGTTATAATAGTGGTTTGGTGAAAATTGCTCGAATACAATAAATTGCTCGAAAAACAATTGCTCGAATGGAAAATTTCTCGAAAAAATGAAAAAATATTACAAAATAATTCAATGTACTAGAAAAGTTTTTTAGATTTGTTTACACTTTGAAAAATGTATTTAAATTTATTTACAAATACATGTTATCTTATTCAGTTTGTTGTTGAGATTAACATTATAAATATTTGAAATATTATATATTACACAACTGCTAAGTCTGACTATATTTTTTCAAATATTCATAATGCTCATTTGGTGCATGTTACGAAGGTTTCTTATTTGTTGTTGAGATAAGCATTATGAATATTTGAACATAAGATAACAACAATTTAGTCAGATTCAGCAGTTATGTAGTATATAATATTTTCAAATATTTAAAGTGTTTATCTCAACAACAAATTGAATAAGTGTACTGTGTACATGTACTAATTTGTAAATAAATTTAAATAAATTTTTCAAAGTGTAAACAAATGTAAACAACTTTTCTAGTACATTTAATTATTTTGTATTTATAAAAATGTAATATTTTTTCATTTTTTCGAGCAATTGTTATTCAAGCAATTGTATTCGAGCAATTTTCCTTCGAGCAATTTTCCGCACCCCTATAATAGTAACCTTAAAAGGTTTAATTTAATGGTAAAAACTTTAACACGTTGTGAGTGTCTTAATTCAAAAATCGTATAAAACGATGGTAAGTATTTCATGGGCGCTAATATTATATTTATTAAATATGCATTTGTTCAGGTATTAAAGATAAATTTGTTGCAGAATTTTTAGCAGAGGCAGTATATTTAAGTGTGGATCCGTACATGCGCGCATACGCCCCCCGCTGTACAGTTGGGACGACGTTCATAGGTTCTCAAGTTGCCAAGTAATAAAAAAAATACATGTAGCTATCACATTTTTTAACGACGAACATTTTACAGGATTATTGAAAGTAAAAACGAATGGTACCCTGTTGGAAAATATGTAGTGGGGAGTTTTGGATGGAGAACTCACACGATCGCAACAAATAAGCCAAGCGATCTTGGATTCCCAGCTCCACAACTTTTACCTGATTTAGGAGATTTGCCACTTTCTTTGGGAATTGGAATGTTGGGCATGCCTGGGTAAGAAATTCTAAAAGATTAAGCAATACTTGTCCGTCCCTGCATAAACATCTTTAAGGAATAGGCCCTTACAATAAAAAAACTTGCAAAACAATCTTTTTGAACCAATGACGTTTATTTTGCGCATCAGTTTCGTTTTGCGAATGATCCCTGTATTTTGGCTTTTAGAAACACGGCGTACTTTGGTTTTCTCGAAATATGTCAGCCAAAAGCAGGTGAAACTGTAGTGGTGAGTGGGGCAGCAGGAGCAGTAGGAAGTCACGTGGGCCAAATAGCAAAAATTAAGGGATGCAAAGTGATCGGAATCGCCGGTTCTGAAGAAAAAGGCAAATGGCTTACAAACGAACTAGGATTTGACCATTTTATCAACTACAAATCGGACAACATCGATACACTTCTTCAAGAATACGCACCAAACGGAGTTGACTGCTATTTTGATAACGTAAATAACACAATTTCTCTTCTATTATTTTTTCAACACCATATTTCTTTAGGTTGGGGGAGAAATAAGCAGCACAGTGTTAAACCACATGAACACATTTGGTCGTATATCTGTATGTGGTGCTATAACGGCATACGACAGCATTAACTCTGCACCATCAGGTAAACACGCAAGATTGCAGTAGATTGACCAATATTCACCTGTATTTTTATTACAGTTCCAATGATTCAAGTGACAATGGTTTTAAAACAATTAAAAATGGAAGGATTTCTTGTGCATCGTTGGAGCGATCGTGCGATGGAAGGCGTCCTTCAAAATTTGGTCTGGATCAAGGAAGGAAAACTAAAATATCATGAAACCATAACTGAGGGTTTTGATAACATGTTCTCTGCATTTGTCGGTATGCTTAATGGTAAAAATACTGGCAAAGCTGTTGTGAAGGCTTAAGAACAACCGACCATGTAATTATACAATAAAAATGTATGTATCGTTTACAACTAATAAACAACTTTTTAGAACCAACAGTTAGATTATTCGTCAAATGATTACTGTAAAACAGTTTTGGAACAGTAATATCTTATATTGCAAACGATGCGCTTTTTAAACTACAAAGAATAATTTTACACTTCCAATTATTCATGAAAAAGAAACTATTGTTTTGCTCAAAATTGTATAGCCCACATTACAACGAAAATAGACGAAAATAGACGAAGTTAAATAATATTTATTCTTCGGTCTGTCCGTCTGATTAACAGGTGACCGCGTAGCTTTAGATTTGCAACGTGCTGTAAATTGGAATGGGTTGCAGTAGGCAATGCTTTTTTACTCTATTAAATATTTTAATAGTTTGCTCCAACTAGCAGTTTAAAACCGGTCCTTGAATGAATGAATGAACTGTTTTATTCGCATGCGTGAACCATGTACTACTAAATGTATTGCCCAGTATTAGCCGTTGTTGGAACGGTTTTACAACTGGCCTAAATGTAAATGACATTTGCGTCTATTGGGTTCATACAAATGTACGCATCGCTACGGTAAACACCTAAAGAATCTAGCACTAAGTGAGTTGGGAGAGCGATGCATAGGTACCTGAGCTCACGTTAGTTATGAATAGCGCATGCGTTTAAAAATCCACATGCTCTCATCCGAGAACTGTTTTGACCGTACACTGACTACTAGTTCATGTATTAATTTTGCAATGATGGAACAGCCGACTAAACTGTCCGGTGTACTATCAGAGACTGTGTTGGAACGTGATATTGATACTGCGCACACTCCTGATAGAGCGCCGCACAGTCAGCAAGCCTGTTGGAACAAACCTATAACCTTAAGTCTCAGTATGGTCAAGTTTGGACTCAAATGAAAGGAAATTTCATTTTGTACAAGTTATTACATGATATAAATTAATTTAATGTTTTATAGAGAATGTCTTGTGGAAAAACTAGACCAGTTTCAAGACTCTTGTCTCTTCGTTCGTAGTAATCTTATTTCTTGTTTTTCAAATAAATACGATTGCTACTAACAAAGAGACGCGCGTCTTCAAACTGGTCTAGCAATTAAACAAGAGATTCTTCATGGAAAAATGTAAGTGGTAATGAAACTTATTTATATTACATAAGCGAATCAATTAAATAGTTCGAACAAGCTAACACAGGCGTTTCATCTACTATAATAAACTATGCAAGTGTATAGAGTTATGTATTTCTTTTTGTTTTTAACTACGCCACTGCCATCTAGTTATTGGCCTTGAACTGTCCAAGTTTAAACAATGATACGTAGATAACAGTAATGTTCTATCCTTTACTGTGATAAGTTGTTTTAAACTTGTTTTGATAGATAAAATAAATTTTAAATAAAATAATTTAATGGCAAGAGCACTTCATACAATGGTTAGGGCAAAAACGTACGTGCTACAGAGGTATTTTAAAGGATTGCCTCAACCTACCGACTTCAAACTGGTCGAAGAAGAGCTCCCACCACTTAAAAATGGAGGTAACATGCTTATTTACTTAATTTATTTTTAAACAGCTACGAATACTAACTTAGATTAGGACAGTCAAACCTGTCGTCTTCAATTTTGGCAAACTATTGTATTTACTACATTTATAAAACACGTTTAAAAGTGTTGAATAGATTTAAATAATATTTGATTTAAGTGAATAATTTTTAATACACATACATAATCCTAAAGCCTTTTTACCCTTTCGGGGGTAAGGCCAAGTCTATTATTATTTTCTTAAATAACACAGATAATCTTAAATATATTATTCTCATCTTTTTCAACTCCACTCTGTCCCTCTTAGCGGCTTTCTAGTACCATTCCCTTTCTTTTTCGTTTCTGTTACACCTAGATAATCTATGTTTATCTTGTCTATTTCGGTAATTAATGTCTCTTCCTTTCCAATAATACTTTTTTTACGTTCCATGTTCCTATTTTACTATAATTATTCCTTTCCTTCTCCTTTTCTTTGCCTCTTTTAGAATCATTTTAGTTATTCTTTTCCAATGCCCTTTTCCTTTCATTGCCAATATAGTTCTCCTACATTTAACCAAATTTGAAAAATAAAATAAAAACCGCTCCCCATTAGGGGGGTGTAACTCAGAAAGGAGACGTCTAAGGAAAAAAATATATATGAAAGACCCCCCTTAGTTTTCGATAAGGAATCACCACCTGAATTTTTTCGCAATATTTATGAAACACCCTGCATATAAGTTAAATTGAAAAATTACATTTAGTTTATAGATAATCTCTTCTTGAAGACTTTCGCCTCTTTGTCAGCACATTTATTTGATTTTTAAACTTGAATAATAAATTAAACCCACTCTTAGATTGTTTGCGCCCTTTAGAAGCAACATCATTTCGCAAAAAAATAAGCACAGGTACTCAATTAAAAGGTCCCACGAAATGTTTGTAAAAGTCTTAAGATCTGAGTTTTTTGAGATTTACAAAAATTGGGATTTTCTTCTGCACTAGAAACTTTGCCTTACACTTGGGGATAAAAGACTCTTGAATCAATTTATTGCTAATTTTTTAACGCCACAAAATCAATTTTTGAATTTCTGTTTTTGGGCGACTTAAATAAAGTAACCTAAACAAAAAAATTAAGTAATAATCACTTATCCTCTTGCACGATCAGTTTTAAGACTTACGTCTCGTTGCAATCTTATGTTTTTTTTAAATAATATAGCATTAATAAGATTGCAACTGATGATGAAGACGCGAGACTGGTCTAGCATTTCGATGAGAGATCCTTCGAAAACAACTTAAGTGCTTTTTAATTAAGCTTATTTATTTTAATAAACGCATCACTTGAATAACCCAACTATATATAAAAAAAAACAATTTTAGAATTCCTAGCAGAGGCGGTGTATATGAGTATTGATCCTTACATGCGAGCGTATGTACCAAGGGTGAAACTGGGCACAGTGTTCCCTATTGGAGCTCAAGTTGCAAAGTAATTTTCGCAAAAACACAGAAGGCAAAAAAATAAACTCAAAATAATTACAGAATTACTGAAAGTAAAACGAACGAATATCCTGTCGGAAAATACGTAGTAGGGGAATTTGGATGGCGAACACACACCATTGCAACTAACGATCCAAGTCCTATGGGATTCCCCCCTCCATGGGTTCTCCCGGATTTAGGAAATCTCCCTATATCCCTGGGCGTTGGAATGCTTGGCATGCCGGGGTGGGTAAATATAGTAAATAAACCTTAATCAGTTGATGAATCAGTAAATAAGTAAAGGCTTCTTCTGTACCTCCCTTAGATGATTATAATTGTTTGGAGCAATACCCGATCACTTGACAGGTATCGAAAACATGGTCCATAATGTATTAAAATTGTTCATAGACATTCGGCATATTTCGGTTTTCTTGAAATATGCCAACCTAAAGCTGGAGAAACTGTCGTAGTCACCGGTGCAGCCGGAGCAGTAGGAAGTCATGTGGGCCAAATAGCAAAAATCAAAGGATGCAAAGTAATAGGCATTGCAGGGTCTGATGAAAAAGGAAAATGGCTCGTTGAAGAACTAGGATTTGACCACTTTATCAACTACAAAACCGAAAATATTTACAAAAAACTGAAAGCGTGCGCACCACAAGGAGTTGATTGTTATTTTGATAATGTACGTAAATTTAAGGCTAAATTTGGCTGCAGCAGAAGTTTATTTACCCATCTATATTTACCATAGGTTGGTGGCGAAATTAGCAGCACCATTTTAAGTCAAATGAACATGCTTGGTCGCATATCCGTTTGTGGCGCCATTTCTAATTATAACGCAACTTCGCTGATAAAAGGTAATGGGAAAAATGCATAAAACAGTTTTAACTACAAAACTTATTATTTAGCTCCTATTGTTCAACCATTCATGGTCAGCAAGCAACTGAAAATGGAAGGATTTGTGTTTGTACGATGGGCAGATCGATGGATGGAACATGTTAATCAAAACTTGCAATGGATCAAGGAAGGAAAATTAAAATATCGTGAAACTGTAACGCTAGGATTTGAAAATATGTTTAATGCTTTTGTCAGTATGTTACAGGGCGGAAATACAGGAAAAGCTGTTGTTAAAATAATTAAGAGTAAATATTGAATAAAACAAATGTTATGGTCATAATAAAATGAATTTCCTGTATTACAGTATTAACAATTTATTTAATTTTTATGTAGGTACTTATTTATTATTGTCGTTCCCAATAATTACAATTTTTCAACGGTTTTTTGGGTGAATCATGTTACAAAAATAATCTTAAATGAATTAGTTATAAGTATAAACATCATTTCTATGCATAAAAAAAGCCAAAAATATTTAAACAGTATACTCCTAGCCTCCGTTAAGTTACGCCACTGACCACAAATATTTATGTGCATGAGTACAATGAAACTACTTCATAGTGCAGAAGAACTATTACTTGTGTTTTGATTGGCACAAAACATAGGCACAAAAGTACGATGAGTGATGACAATCTTTATTATTTGACTGTTTATAAGTGTTAAATTAAAAGCCATGCGAAAACGTAAGAATTTCAGAAGAATGACACTTACAGAAAGAAAATCAAAAGTTTTTATTTACAACACACAATTTAGTGGCTTGCCAGCAACCACAGATTTCAAATTAGTCGAAGAAACTTTGCCACCACTGAAAACAGGAGGTTAGATTTGAAACTAAGGTATGTTATAACGTTAATAATTGTAAAATAATTTTAGAATTTTTGGCTGAAGCAGTTTATTTAAGTGTAGACCCATATATGAGAAGTTACGTTTCGCATCTGAAAGTCGGAGAAACTTTCATAGGAACGCAAGTTGCCAAGTAAGATTAAATAAAAATAACATTTTAAACATTGCTAGTGAAATCAACAAATGTTTGTATTTTTATTTTGAAGTCTTTTATGCGTTACATGATGCAAGATTTATTTTTTTAGTTGTTATTAATTTTTAATTTGCAGGATCATTGGAAGTAAAAATGAAGCATATCCTGTAGGCGAATATGTAGTAGGACAGTACGGTTGGAGAACTCTTACAATTTCCGGTGAAAAAACAACACAAATGAATTTTCCAACGCCATGGGTAGTTCCTGACATTGGAGATTTGCCAAAATCTTTAACATTAGGAGTCTTGGGGATGCCTGGGTAAGCTTATTGAAAAAAATGTGTTGTGTTTTAATTGAACGTATGTATTTTGTCTACAGTAATACAGCATACTTTGGGTTTCTTAATATCTGCAAGCCGAAAGTGGGTGAAACGGTTGTAGTAACAGGGGCAGGAGGAGCAGTTGGTAGTCATGTAGGACAAATAGCAAAAATGAAAGGATGTAAAGTGATAGGCGTTGCTGGATCAGATGAAAAAGGTAAATGGCTTGTGGACGAACTTGGTTTTGACCATTTTATCAATTATAAAACCAGCTACTTGGCTACAGCCTTGTTGGAATGTGCACCTAACGGAATCGACTGCTATTTTGATAACGTAAGTTTGGCAATTATATACATAATATGATTACTGATCATTAACATTTTCAGGTTGGAGGTGAAATAAGTAGCATTATTCTAAATAAAATGAATAAGTTTGGACGTGTCGCAGTATGTGGATCAATTTCTACTTATAATTCTGGTCCCGACGACTTGCCAAAAGGTACTTTTATTATATTTGTGCCAAAATATTTCCCCGACTTAATCTCTGATTTAGTTTAATATTAATAAAACTTATAAAATGCTCTTAACATTAGTTTATGTACTTGGTTTTACCAAAGCTAGTGAAGTCCAAACTCCAGTAAAAATCAACCATCTCAGAATGGAGGCTATGAGTGTGTTAAGATATAAAGATTGCTGGTTTGAAGGAATTAAGCAGAATCTCGCATGGATAAAAGAAGGAAAACTAAAATATCGAGAAACAATCACCGACGGTTTTGAAAATATAACTGAAGCGTTTGTGGGAATGCTGCAAGGTACTAACATCGGGAAAGCTATTGTTAAAGTGTAAATAATATTTCAAAATTGTATTTTGCAGATTATATTTTTTTAATTAAATACCTAGCTTATTTTAATTGTTTTTGTATTCCAGAATTCTCAAAATTAAACAAGTAAAACTAGTGTTTGTAGCAATTTTTCAACAGCAGTATCAAAACAATAAAATAACACGTTTAAAAACGTATACCATTGGCACAATTTAAATTAATAATTCTTAGACCTTTAAACTACCAAATTACTTACATTTAAGTTTTCATAGCTGACAAAGTAGTCTGACGTATCCATGGTATTGCAAAACTATTAAAAAAACCTCGATTAATCTCACAAGCAAACATTAAACAAACTAATAATCTGTTAACCTGGCGCAAATCGCAACTAGCTGTTAACCACGTGCTACGCGTGCTACTGAAAAATTTGTTGCTACCACACATAAAACTCGTATTTTTTGCTTCAAAGCATTACATTACCAGTACCTTGGCTTTTCCCGTGTTGTTTAACCTGTAAAAGCTTAAAACCATTGAATTTTAAAAATGTAGGTGCAGTTCTAGTCATTAAAAATCAATGGTGCTCTAGCAAACCTCACTTTTATAGTGATATGTGTTTATGATATACAGAAGAAAGTATCTACTAATCATGAAGTGAAGAAGCAGAGTGAGTAATTAGCATTCATTTTTTTAAATTATTGAAGTTGTTTAGAGTTGATATTACACATTACAATAAAATAGTTGTAGTTTTAATGTACTCTTTAGTATTCCTGTGAACTATAGAATAGATGCAATGTACTGACAGGTAGTCGTAATGCATCAAGAACTGGTAGTCGTAATGCATTATACAGTGGTAGGCGCAATGTACTGTTTGACAGTTCATGTATATTTTTCAATAGGAAATAACTAATATTTTCTTATTGTGGTTGTTTTTCATGTGATCTATTAAAAATAGTTATCATAAGTGTCCTATACAGTGCAGTTAAGAATAAAACCTTGCATATTAAATGATTTATTCTAATATACAAATCTTCTGGTATAAATGTAAGCAATTAATTTTACTTATTAGCTAGTTGTGTAAATATTTACAAACCAAATAAAAGTGACTAATTACACAAGGCATATTTACAAAATATTAAGTGATTTAAGTACACATTTTTCATAACTATAACCTATTTACTTAATTATTATGGTAAATCTTTTTTAAAAAACGGATGCGATTTATATGATAAGTATTCAGTCTTGTCTAGTTGTTTGTTGGCTTCTTCTATGTCGGCTTTTATTGCTGTTATTAGATCTTCCAACGAATTAAAACTCATTTCGTCACGAATATAACCAAGTATCACAACACGTAACGTTTTCCCATAAAAATCTTCATCAAAGTTGTGCATTATATGTGTTTCCATGGTTTTCTGTGTGTTTTTGTAATAAGGGTTCCATCCGATACTCATTACCATTTTATGTATTGGTCCCTTATCCACCGAAGCGTATCCATAATATATTCCTGTGGACACATCTGGAGGTAGAGCGTTAACTATTTCGGTTGGAAAGTTTGCAGTTGGAATTCCTAGTTGTTTGGAGCCTCTTCCAAAACCTTTGACCACTTCTCCAACAGCAAAATGTGGTAGGCCTTTTCGCGACATCGTTTTAACTCGCGGTTTATAATTAGAATCGAACTATGTGGCACTGCAAATATTTTAAATACGGATCTGCGGAACGAGTTGTACTACGCTTGCGTGTCACAACCTCCACAATACTGTCGTTGTCAAAATTAGTTTTATTTAAACCTATTAATTTTCACTAAATTTAATAAAATCGAAATGCTCCAAGTAGACAGCGGAGATAAGAAAGTAAGTGACCCACAATTTTTATACTTAACGCTAGGTTATCGATTTGCAAGTGTTTTTTTAAACACGGTGTTTTATCGACGACCTTTACACGACCGCTACTAACAGAAGTTTAATATTTTTATTTAACGTTATCTTTATGATTATAATGTACGCCGATATTTATTATTTCGTAATTGCTAGTTGTTAATTCGCCAAAACGGTAACAGAACCGACTTCAATGCATTTTGTAAACGTCGAGGTGTGGAATTAACTTTATCATTTGAAAAAAAAAAACGTTTTGGTTCTTATTTTAAATTTTAACAGAATAAAACCTGCTTATGAAATACTTTTATAACTTTCAGCACATTTAAAATAAGTAAAATGACGAATAATTTAAAAGTTTTATGCGATTTTATTTACATATATTTAACAGTAATTTATTAACTAGAAATTTTAAAAAATGCCATAATATCCTCAATAACGTATGCATTCGTAGTAATTTATCAGGTTTTTTACAATTAGTTAGTAAGAACTTATCTTTTGCATAATTCGACTGTGTAAATATCGTAGTTGGCCTGATTTAAATCAGCTGATTTTTTAAAATTAAAATCATTATTTAAATCAAACTTTAATTATTTTCACGATTCAACGTCGTCACACGTCACATATAAATTAAATGCACGTTTTACTTCCACCCGTTTAACCCTTTCAAGCACAGAATATAAAATACTTAAAAAAATTTAATGACATTTTATAAATACACTTAATATGACCTAAATGAAAAAAGTATTCAAGGTTTTTTTTAGCAAAAGAAAAGGTTTATTTAAACAATATGGTGGTTACGCTGTGAAAAAACATAGAATTAGTGGTATGTGGAACAAAATAATTAGATGAGTTTTAGTATTATAATTTATACTATACGCTCACATAAAAGTTTATATATTTTTATAACCAAAGAAAAATTATCTTACATAATGTTTGAAAAAACAGCTTTTTACCCAAGAAAGGCAAAAACCCACTTTTTATCGACTAAAATTATAAATATTTTGGTGCCAAAACGCATAGTGGTCTCATAATGAAACCACAAACCACATAATTGTAAGAAAAAAATTTCAAAAGTTTGAATAAGAAGTACTTTCTTATGAACATATTGAAATAGTTCATGCAAAAAATGTCACCTAAAACGGCCTTTTATTCACTGTTTTCACAGAAATCACTTATTTCATCAACTAGGTAAAATACCGGCTAAAATATGTATTCCATTGGTTACTGAATATATTTGAGCAAATTTTACGCTATAGATCGACAGATGGCGATGCTATAGAGCACATTGTCGTGTGTATTCCCGAAAAAACCGCTATACTTTAAGCTCAGGAATTTTTAGAAGTGTGGTTTCGCGGTGAAACCACCACCTGAAAGGGTTAAACAACCGTTAGTTAAATACGCCGGAAATATTGCCTATTGGCTTTCGGGGAGAAATAAAGCCTCTTCAGGAATTTTCTTATTAGAGACGCATTTCGGTAGATTTTGGTAGGACTATGAAGTCTGTCATTGGACAGGTATGCTCGTGTACTTTAATTCACAAGCCGAGCTAGAATTGTCAGCCAATCACTCCTTGAATTAACGTAATAATCGAAATTCAAATTTATAGATTTGTACCGTTTATATGTTTGTTCAGTTTTGGTAACTATTGCCTCGTCTTTTCAAGCAAAGTCCGATTGACTACCGTAAGGTTAACTACGATTTTTGTCATGTACCGGCCAACTGTTTTGGTAATTCTATTAAATTTTGAAAATCACACAACAAACTGGGTTCAAAAGAATTAATCATCTGAAAAACCGATACTCAGTGGTTGGATTTCAAGAGTTTAAAACATGCTGTTAATAGGAATTTGGAAAATTTGACTTAATTTCCAAATAATATTCAACTGTGATTAAAACGTGAACTTGCCCCAAGGTTAGTTAGGTAATTTGTTATAGATACCGATAGGAATTCTATTGAATGCAAAGTATTTAAAAAATTGATAAGCTATAGTTATATTTTGTTATGGTGTTATAATTGCTATCACCTTAAATTTTTTTTATCTAGGCCTGTCGTTACGGTTATTGGTTCTATGTATGCAGTTATTTTTTAGTAACAGCAATTTAATTTTTAATTCATTTTAATGTTTTCCTCGGCCCAAGTTATACATACATTTTTTACCCAACAGTAATAATATACATTCCTGACAAATGTAAATGAAATTTTAGGGGAGCCGAATATGGCATATAACGCAAGAACGATTATGGCAGGTTAGGAAATACAGGGACAGATCTAAGTTTTTCGGGGCCTAGGGCTTATTGAAGTCCAATGGGGCCCCCTTTTTTGTTAGATTAAGAATCTTTAAATTGGGGCTTAAAATTCATTTTTAATAACATCAAAATCAGAGTTGACATATATTTATTTATGAAATTGTGTTAAAATAAAACAAATAATAGGTACTATAAATAGTATAAATTATCAATATCTATTATTATATTATTATTATTAGCTATTTTTTACTATACGACAATTGCTCATTGTTAATGAAAAAGTATAAAAAATTTATGTGGGCCCTTGGGGGCCCAGGGCTTAAGCCCTATTAGTCCCTATGTAGATCCACCCCTCAGGAAATACGTTACAACAAATAAGCAAATAAATTATAATACATTTTTAACTGTAATTTTTATGTTGCTGTTAAGAAAGCATTTAAGTAAAAATTTAACAAATGAATGTGCTGCATTTTATTTACGTGAATCGTGCTGTAAATGTTTTTAAACTTATACTTACTGTGAACAAGTTCAAAATACTTTCTTCATACTACGTATGGCGAAAGTAAAAACATCACAAAACAAACATTTTAAAATTTTGTCAATCTTTAAAAAACGTTGGTTTATATATTTTTGGTTGTAATAAACGAAAAACAAATTCAAAAGTAAATGGCGTTCGTCAACATCGGGACGTAATGAAAATTTCTGCAGAAAATGGCACACAAAATTCGTATTTTGTATTCACTTGTATAAAGCACATTTAACAGTAAAAATAATCGAAACCTTAATTAGGATTTTTTTTTAATTACAATGTTTTATTTCTTTTCATAGCGAATGAACAGTTTAATTGTTACAAAACTATGGAGGACAGAAACTTGTGTCGTGTCATGTGGTACTAATATGAAGTCTCATTAAGAAGATAAGAATAATTAAGTTTATCTATAAATGAACAACAGTAAGTTATTGTAACAGTCGTTAAATGGTAGCGCGATTTTGTTATAGTTCACTATAATATGGATACAATTTTAGAGAGGGTATGTAATTTTAAATACACAATGTAATGGATACTTAAATTATGAAAAGTATTGTTGTTAGCAAAGACCGTGGCTAATTAACATTTATTGATTTAAAAAAATTATTGACTATTGTTTTATGAAACTGTTGAATTAATAATGTGGAAAGTGGATTTCTTGGTGGGTTAATTTAGTGTGCTTGTAGTATTTTCACAGTGACCTTTAATTTAAATAAAAAAGCTAGAGTACCTCACTTTATAATACACTAAAGAAGAAATAATATTCATGAAAAAAACGTGAAAAGAAATCATTTGTTAGTGAAGAATCTGTAGTTTTATAAAATAGCCTTTTAGTTGTAAAGAGAAAAAGCAAATTTTAAATAAATTTGCAAGCGTCAGATAGATTGGCGCGATGTTGCAATATACATTATTGTACCAATAAACAATGTTTGTAGCACAGTGATTGCAACAATTGGAATTTTGTAATTTTTATTGAGATCAAAGCTTATTTTTCAATTTGAAATGCTAGTTATACAAAAATGAAACCTGATTACAAGTGCGAGTGGTTCTTGGTGAGTATTTTAGGCTAGAGTGTAAAAAGTTCTAACCATTTAAGGCCCAAAATAAGTTTTCTTAACAAAAAGAAAAAAATAATTCACTTAATTAACTAAAAATATCATAAAATGAACAATAAAAAAATCTGTTTGTAATTATATTTCTTTAAATAGAAAAAAGTCGATGGTTTCACCAGTTAACCACTGGGACAAAAAGAAAACACTTTCACTTTTCGTGGTGTTTATTAATTTAATAACAAATAAGTTTACTTTCAGCCCAAATCAAAAAAGCATTCACTTCGTTAACTTAAAATATCTTGATATTAACATTAACTTTATAACTTCGAATTTAAAAACAAATCCATAAATAATTTATTACCTCATTATAATTTATTTATAAATCTAATTACCAGCCACTGTAATCCACTAATTGCGTAAAATTTAATAGTTTCTTACAATTTACCATTGTTTGATAAGGCAACTTACACCGTGGAAAACATTTAAATCATATTTTATTATTCAGGCCTATTTTATTACCAATTATTGCTTTCCGCCATAGGACAGCGGTCTCCAAACTTTTTGGTCGCGCACCCTTGTCGCAGGATTAGCGCGCATCCCAAAATAAAAAATCGCAATAGTTTCATCACAAAATTTGCTTAATTATGCTGTGAAAATAGAAATATTAATTTATTAAGAATTATCCGGCGCACCCCAGAAATTATCTCGCGTACCCCCGGGGGTGCGCTCACACCACTTTGGAGACCACTGCTATAAGACATAGCAATAGTGGTCTTAAAAGCGTGGCCACTGTAATATTACTTGAAAGGTGGTTTCTTGGTGAAACCGCTTGGAAACAAAGGGTTAAACAATTATTACATCGACAACGTTTGAGAGGTTTCTTTCAACGTTTTAGAAGACAAATTGCTACGTTTTGTGTTTTAAAATATTCTTAAATGGGTCGAAATAATTTGTTATTTACATCGGATCTCAATAATTATTGTTCTGTAAACAGGACGTGTGTATAAATTGATGGTCAATTTTAAAGCGTTGTTCCTTGCATTGTTCCAAAAACCATCGGAAAATGAATAAAATGCGAAATTTTAAAAAGTTAATTTGCATTTCAAAATAACTTTATGTAGGATAAATTGTTAGCAGTCACAATTAACAAATTTTAAGCAAAATCTCTTGCAATTCAAAAACCAATAAGGACAATTTTTATTCTGAAATAAAATTTATAGCAATTAATTTTTAATTGACACATTTCAAATAGCTTAAGCTGTGTGTTTGTTTGTGTGTTTTTGTTTTAAATAATTGTTTATTTGTCGCATTATGACCATGAAGTTTACTTTTAATTCTGCTCAAAACTGACAACAAAATTGACGCTTACCGTAACAATTTTAAATGTAGTATAATGAGTAGCTGCCAAATTAATTATACCTCAATCATCATTTTTCTAATCAGATTTTTGATATATGCAAGAAACCACACTACGGTTTTGATAATTTAACAATGGAATGTTGTCTTATTAAAACTCCTAAGAATATGTAGTTCTTCAAAAATAAAACTGAAGTATTACTTATTTTTCAGATCAAAACAAAACTTTAACCCCTTAAGCTCGTTTAAAAAAATTGTAAACTTATCAGACACTTTTATGAATGAACAGTCAAACTCCATTTCATTTCAAAATAATACGCATCGAGTGGCTACTTCATGATATGCTTTAAAAGAACAATCTATTGATAACGTGAAATTTTAATTGTAATTTCGAAATGGTACTTAAAAAACGCAATTATTATTTAAAGTCAAGTAGATATTATGTTGCTGTAAACTCTGTTCTATTATGTTTTGTAAGATTGTAAGGAATATTTAAAAAAAGATTGACTGTAGGTCAATATTTTTAAATAAACTGTTGTTATAAGTGATCTGTTTTATACGAGGGTAGGCCAGTAAATAAAAAAAAAATTAAACAAGTGAGATGCGAATATAGAAAACATTTGTTTTCGGGCATAATTTTCTCAAATATTAATACACCTGTTCGATCACTTGTACAGGGTGGTCCAAATTCGATGGGATTACGTGGGTATCTCACCTATTTAAATTCCTTATTATTTTCTCGTTCCTAATATATAAGGCTTGAAGTAGTTATTTTCAATAATATTTTCGTGAAAACAAAAGAAAACCAACGTATAAAACCTTTTAAAACTCATATGGTACAAGTTACGAAGGTTTTTTAATTTGTTGTTGAAATAAACATCATAAAGACTTGAACGTAAGACAACAATATTCTAAATAACTGCTGATTCTGACTAAAGTCTGTCTAGATCTAGTCTAGAGTCGCCTTATGTTTAAACCGGACCTGTGCATAGCACGTGCTTTCTGACTTGCCCTCGTATTTACGATTTTCATATATGAGTGTTTAAATTACGTAGTTCACTGTTGCGTACATATCGAGGTGATAATTTTAATAAGTTTATTCCCTTTTAAATATTTTTTAAACAACTTGACGCCACGAAAAAAATCAGTGTATATCTGCCTAACCAACCATAAGCTTACCAATCTTTTTTGCATTTTTTACTACCGGCTATTTACTTTTAAAGGACTATAAATTGTTGTCTATTGTCTTTATTGTAGTCGTATATATGCGTATTAAAAATAATGAAATAATGTAACGGATTGGCGCGAATATTAACATAATTTGCAATTCATTACTTAAATTTGCGTTGAAAACAGGCTTTATGTAAGAGACAGGACACATAAAAATAACCATATATCTATTTTAACATCACCTTTTAATTGCTTAGTGCGGCCCCCAATTTGTGCAAACAGTAGTTGATGTACAGTTGGCTGTTGAAGACGTATTATGCTTTAATGCCCAGTGCAAATTAATAAAATCATGTCGGAAAAGGCCTTTGAATATTTGTCGGTAAATGGAACGAACTATGTAAGCCTTAAAAATTACAATTAATTATTTTAATTTTAATATTTCTTATCGTTCATTGCTTTGTCATGTTTATACGTTAAAAGTAATACGTTTTTCGGTTAATATTCCTATTTTATATGCCCAGAATTGTATATTGTTAGTTATTTTTTCGTATTTAATTTTTATTGTTTGAATATGAAAAATATACTGCGACATTACTTTAGATATAAACCAATGTTTTAATTATTTAATAAAAGAGCAAATAATTTTTTAGGGCCCCCGAACTTGAAATCAATTATGTATGAATGATTTTTGATTTACAGAAAGGAATTTGGCCTTCATGAATTTTAAACTTAGTCAAGCCTGTCTTTTAATTTTTAATAGAATCAAAATCATTTATTCATGATCAACTTAAAGTTTACGCTGTTTCTGTTTAAGTTGTATTTTTTTCCTTTTTGTGTGTTTTAAAGTGCAACGGTTTTTTAAAACTTATTGTACAGAGTGTAGCAAATTCGTGACACACTTATCTCAGGAGTTACGAAAGCTCTTAAATTTGGGCAAAGTCGTGATGTTTGGTGCTGAATTTATATTTGAAAAAAAAAATAGCTGTAGCCCTCATGGTTAAAAAAAATAGATTTTCGTTTTTTATGCTTTATTTCCTTAAGTTTTATAAATAATGGCAAACTGAAGGTACTTAGTTTTTATTCTTAATGTCGATGTAGGCCTAATTAGGTTGTGTATTAGACGTTTTAGCTAATTTTGACCATCTTCAACTTTGTTTTTTGTAATAGTTTGGAAATTTTAATTTTAGTTTTTAATTTAAGAAATTATCCTTTATGTAATATCTCAATGAATGTTGAGGCAGATAATGAATTTTGATTTACTATTGGGTACAAGTGCATGCTGTTCAAATAAAATTATTTAAACCAGTGGTGTGCCAAAGGGAAGGATTGATTTTATTTTATTATAAATCAAGTTATGCTGTACAATTTCTTTTTTGTTGTATTATTGAAAAACTATTTTCGAGAAAATTTAATAACATTTTCAGAATCAAAATTTAAAATAACTTAACGAATTATTTATTAACTTCAAGACCAAAAATCTATGGGGCAAATGATGGAAATTAAATTTATTTGTACAAAAGCATATATTGCTGCTTTTAGTAAATAAAAGTTGTCACTAAAAATTGATAAAAATTGAACAAATCTTGATTTACAGTCAAATTTTTTGTAGATTTTATTAAGATTAATGTCGCTCAATTAAAAAAAAATACTGGTTCACTAAAAACAACATTTTTTAAATTTATAGGTTCGTGGCCACTCAAGAGCTTCAAGCGAAAATCGCGAATTTCGTGAAGCAACCAAACGCGATGCCTTGAATCAGCTACGAAAAGAATTAAACAAGCTTGTTGATAGTGCTTCGCCGTCAAAGCAAGAACTTATTCAAAAAGAACTAGATGGATTTGCAACACTATTTGGCCGATTTCTCGAGGAAGAAGGTCCATCTGTGGCATGGGATAAAATTCAGAAACTTCCCAATGAGGCCGTCAAAGATTATAACACACTCACAACACCAACCTCCGATATCATTCATAGTATGCTACAAAAGTTGGTGGTCGTGAAGCTTAATGGTGGCCTGGGAACGTCTATGGGATGCCACGGACCTAAGTCCTTAATTGCTGTCCGAAATGATCTTACGTTTTTGGATCTTACAGTTCAACAAATAGAGGTTGGTAAACAGTTTTGCAATAATGATTTAAAAGAATCAATCATAACTTGCCCCAATGTCTTCAACTGTTTTCGTTAGACAATTGTTTTAACACATGTGTCTATTTCTCCTGCAACTGTTTTCATTAGGCAATTGTTTTAACACATGTGTCTATTTCTTCTTCAACTGTTTTCATTAGGCAATTGTTTTAACACGTGCCTATTTCTCCTTCAACTGTTTTCATTAGGCAATTGTTTTAACACGTGTCTATTTCTCCTTCAACTGTTTTCATTAGGCAATTGTTTTAACACGTGCCTATTTCTCCTTCAACTGTTTTCATTAGGCAATTGTTTTAACACTTGTCCCTATTTCTCCTTCAACTGTTTTCATTAGGCACTTGTTTCTAGAAAACATGCCCGTATATCTTCTTCAACTGTTTTTATGTAAGCAATTGTTTTATTTATATTATTTTTCAGCACCTTAACAAAACGTACAAAGCTAATGTACCCCTAGTACTGATGAATTCGTTTAATACCGACGAAGATACAGAAAAAGTCTTGAGGAAATATAAAAATCTTCAGATAGAAATTCATTCTTTCAACCAATCCTGTTACCCGAGGATCAATCGTGAAACTTTACTACCCATTGCTAAAAACTGTAAGATTGAAGATGATCTGGAGGCGTGGTATCCACCGGGGCACGGAGATTTCTACAGGAGCTTCCAGAATTCTGGCCTACTAAGAAAATTCATCGAGACCGGAAGAGAATATTGTTTTATATCAAATATCGATAATTTGGGTGCTACCGTGGACCTCAACATTTTAAATTTATTGCTAAATCCTAAGGAATCGGCTCAAAACGAGTTTGTCATGGAGGTTACGGATAAAACGAGGGCTGATGTTAAGGTAAATCAAACTTCTTTTCAATGCTATATACTTCCTATCACATAAATCGTGATTGAAAATCTAATTTTAATAATAAATTTAACTTTTTACTTCTTTATTACCGTATCAATGATTTTTTAGTTATTCGATTGATTTACCATATTTGTTAGACCATAAAATACACTTTAAAGCTTAGAAAATCATGTTTTTTGTACTATTAACTGAAGAAAAATAAACTTAACGTAGCTTGAAATTTTTTAAAAGAATTGTTAAGGTTTACCACGTGATTTGGGCCACTATGGGGATCTTGCTTAATATAATTGATAAAGATTTGACTTAATTGGCAAAAAGTTATGCAGTGTGTCCAAAAGTAATGGAATATGCTATATATCTCAGTAAATATCCACTTTAGGAAAAAATTTTTGAATAAAAGTTGTTTGGTACTTAGTTTTCCCCCATAAGACAAATTAAATTATTTTTTTTTGAATAACAAAAGCGCAATGAAAAACAATTGAATTTTTTTAAATGACAAGGCACTCTTATATTATACTCATTCGAAAGAGAATTTTTTTCTCTTTTCAGTGATGCAAAACTTTAGTACCCTTACTAAAGCATCTTTTTGAGAATTAAATTTTTTTGATGAAAGCTACAATAAGTGTTCAAACTATGAACCATTTACAGCTTGGCAATGATAAACTCGGTTTTTAAACCCCTTTATAACATTCCCAACCATTTCAGGTGTAATTTCTCCAAGATGATCTTTTAAATTTTCGATATTCTCCGGCCTCGTAGCATAAACTTAATTTTCAAGGTGACCCCATCATTGAAAAAAAAAATTCTCTATCAAATGAGTATAATATAGGGGTACCTTGCCATTTAAAAAAATTCAATTGTTTTTCATTGCTCTTTTGTTATTAAAAAAAATATATTTTTAATTTGTCTTATGGTGGAAAACTAAGTACCAAACAACTTGTTATTCAAAACATTTTTTCCTAAAGTGGATATTTACTGAGATATATAGCATATTCCATTACTTTTGGACACACTGTATATGATGGAGCTCCATTTGTAGCGAGATATCCAGGTCATTTAAAAAGGCATAGAGAATTTGATAAAAGCAAAAAATTTTGTTTTTACAATTTTTTCATTTTGTTTAATATTTTCTCTAGTTATAAAAAACTAGATGTGAAACAAAATATGATAACAAAATAAATTATTGGAACATTAAATATTTTGGTTCCATCATGTTAACTATGTAGATTTAAAAACATCTGAATATTGTTACAAATGAAGCCCTATTGTATGTAACTTTTTGCTGATTTAAGCGAATCTCTATCTCTTATATTAAGCAAGATATCTACAGTGGCCTGAATTGAATGGTACACCCTGTGCATGTCTTAATTTAGATTATAATATTTTTAAAAGAGTCCTTTCAATTTTATCAATATTATTTCTTTGATAGGGTGGTACATTAATCAATTACGAAAATAAACTGCGACTTTTGGAAATTGCCCAAGTACCAAATGATCATGTGGATGATTTTAAATCGGTGAAAACATTCAAATTTTTCAATACCAATAATATCTGGGCCAAATTAGACGGTAAGATTTTAATGCTACTTTGTTTTGTGTTGCTAAAGCTCTCGAAAAGATTCGTTAACTATTCTTGACCATCAAAAAAATTTGAGTTACATTTTCTGACTGTGTTTTGTTTGTATGCGTTATGTTAATGTATTTTGCAGCTATCGAGAGAGTTTTAAATGAAGATACCCTTAAAATGGAAATAATCATCAATAACAAATCGCTGCATAAGGGAATCAATGTCATCCAACTTGAAACCGCAGTTGGTTCAGCCATGAAAACATTTGAAGGTTCTTTAGGTATAAATGTACCTAGAAGAAGATTTTTGCCTGTCAAAAAGACTTCAGATCTCTTGCTTGTGATGAGCAATTTATACAATTTGAAAAACGGTTCTCTAGTCATGTCACCACATAGAATGTTCCCGACAACACCGTTAGTAAAGCTCGGCGATAACCATTTCTCTAAGGTTAAGGAGTTCCTGGGCCGTTTCGCCAATATTCCGGATCTCATCGAACTGGATCATTTAACCGTGTCTGGCGATGTTACTTTCGGACGTGGTGTGTCATTAAAAGTGAGTTATTGGTTGTTTTATTCTGTGAAATTATTGAACTTTATTATTTTTCAGGGTACTGTCATTATTATTGCAAATCATGGTGATCGGATTGATATCCCGTCGGGGGCAAATTTAGATAATAAAATAGTTTCTGGCAATATGCGCATACTTGATCATTAAACTCCTAATAAATATGTAAAAAATTAGTCATTACAAATAGACTGCATTATTTTTTGTAAATGAGTTTTTGCATAGTTAATAGTACAATTATATTTTGTAATTAAGTGAATAAAAAAGTACTGTAGATATTAAAATCTTTACACTAGTCAAGTCTATTAATACTGTTTACCATTCTCTCTTATGGTCACGAATTATAAGTCTTCAATTTTTCAGGAACATTTGAAATTTTTATTTAAATAATTTGGGGGCTAATAATCATTTAGGTCATAAACAAGGTACATAAGTAGTTGTAAGCCTATTGCTTATATTTAAAAAAAAATTAGGTTTTACCTATATTGCATTAAATAAAGTGCAGACTTAAACACCATATGTTAGCAAGATATTTCATAGCAAATTACTTTAAAATTAATGAAAGTAATTGGCTTAAAACATCAACTGCATTATGTAAACCCAAAATATTAATTATTTGCCCTCAGTTTGTTCACATAACATTTAATTCAGTACAACGGTACACTTTAATCATTCTTAATTAACCTGTTATCATAGTAGTATTATGCGTTTATCAGCATACGTATTAAGGCCGTTCTCTATTTATGAACGAATATCGTTCCTGAATGTCATTAACCTTACATGCTGCTCATTAAGCATGCATTACTTTTCTTAAAGAAAACATTTTAATCGTTTTAAACCAATAACTCAATTTTTGTGCTTATCGATAATGCAAATGTTCGTATTATATTTTAATTTAATGTAACTTTCACATTGAAGAATAACTAAACATCTTGCACTCTGTAGATAAAAATAGAAAGTTCCATTATAATAATTTAATCATATTTTATTTATTCATATTTTAATCAAAATTAACCTACAAATATCAATCAAAACAATAACATTTCAGATAACCTGTTCATAACATAACTCATAAAAATGTCCCTAGGCCGTCTTGGCGCACCATCAGCTGAATCCGAGATATTTTCCTCAACAATGCTATTCTTATGGGATTTACGAAATTGAGTATCAGGATAGCAGAAACTGCAGGAGGTCTTTGCATGTATTTTGGGTACTAGGAATTTTTACTTCTTAGGTTGGCGTCCATGTATCGGCCATGTTGACATAGCTGTCAAGTTAAATAATTTTCAATGTTTAAAATTTAAACAAATACAGGTAAAAATACAGTGCAAAACCCGAATATTGATTCATTTATGCTAAACGAAACTACTTTCTGTGGTTATACGGTGTGTATATGGTTTAAACATTATGATTTGTATAGTAGCACCAACGATTGAACCTTTCGACACAAATTTGCCTACAACACTCAAGGTATGAAATTTCGATGATAAATAGGGTTTCCAAGGCTAATATTAACCCTACATACTAACTTTGAACAATCCTGGACTGATATGGTTGCCACAAGAACTTGTTGCTGTACATGTGACAGGAAGTCGCACAACCGGGTGCGAATTAGTCTACAACACTTAAGGTATGAAATATCGATGATATATAGTGCTTTTAAGGCTATAAGTAATCCAAGATGTTAATTTTTAGACCAATACAGCTGCCATATAAACAATTATGCATTATGTTTTACAGGTTACTTCGTTCATGATTTTTCTTCAGCCATGTGCTTATCAATCGTCAATGGTGTTGGTGCAGTTCCAGAAGTATAATATGATTCTCTTGTAATGAAAATAATTTTGGAGTGTAGTATCTTTTTTATTGCTAGAAGTTTGCGCTATGAAAAATCTATAGAGGAACATGTAAGGTAAAATGTTATATCTGTTATTTATATAAGTCGCTCATGATTATTTTCCAGTTACGTAAATGATGTCAGAGACAAAATCAAACAATTGGGGGATATTAAAAAAACTTTTGAAGCAGTTCAAAAATAAAATCCAAGTCAATGAGTCAAAAACTGTGGTACACAAATGGTGACGACTAGCAGGCCACTGGAAACATTTTAATCATTATTTCGTGATCCACGTCATCCTTAAAGGTGAATGTTATTTTTATATTAGTGAGTATGTGGTACTGAACCAAACATGATGCTGTTGTGTTTTAATACGTTAATTTTTGTTTTGGTTGAATGATATTTTGTTGATAAATGTTGTGTACCACTGCCTTAAAGTGTAAGTTCCAAACATTAATTAGGCATTCATTTTTTAGATTGTTTCTGTTCGTTTCGAGTTCATTCGTCTCCCAAAGTAATCAACTTCAAACTTGTTGAAACTACGTAGAAGGATTTGAAGACATCGTTTTGTTATGGCAATAAACAACTCTTTTGAACTTTAGTTAGGAAAACAATAAGATGATACCAGAATGCATCAAGTAAAGCGATGATTAAATTTAAAAGGTAAGATGATAAGATTTTAAACCATAACTTAATAAATTTAGTTGTTTATATGTGTTTATTTAGTCTTAAGATAGTGTAAATATTTAGATCATGTAAATAGTACTTTTTAACTTGCTCACTATCATCATTTTATTTTGAGACTTCTAATTTAAATTATTTTTTCAGTTGCACTGGAAAAAGTTCTTCAATAACTTCTAAACAACGGACTCGGAAGATGTCCAAGATGAATTAAACAAAACATGGAATATGAAGGCACCGTTGATGTGGTTTCAGCCAGGAAATCAAGTTATCTACAGGACAAATGCCATGAAAGCCAATCACATAACCCAGTGGAAACTCTCAACATCAAAGTTCTCCTGACGTCTTCTTTCGGAAGACGTCTAAGAAAATAGTTTTATATGAAAAATCCCCCTTGATTTTTGATAAGAAATCATCTCCCAAAGTTTTTTTGCAATACTTAAGAAACACCCTGCTTAATAAGTGTTTTTATAAATGTGAATGAACTCTGGTAGTGATTTGTTATTAAAACACCGAATACTTAATCTCAAATTAATGACCGGCAAGTTTTTAGTTGTGAAGTTGCTCTAAAATTGTTCAATCACTGCATTTATGGTGACATTTAACTGATACCAGGGGTTTGGTGCGGAGCAGTGGAGCAATGGGTTTTTGCCTGGAGCTGGAGCAGAGTCCGGAGCAAATCATTTTGATTGCTCCATTGCTCCAGTTTATTATGTACAATTTTTAAAAAAACTACTCTTTTTTACTTTTTTCCAATTTTGAAGATCAATAATTTGTTCTTACAAACATTTATTTAACTTCACTTGTTTATTAGGGTCAAATATTGTAAATTTTGACCGACTTCCACATATCCGATAAAATTAAAACTTTGTTTTTAGAAACAAATTTTTAATTAAAAAACTTCTTTTAAATATGTTAACAATATTTGGAGCATGAAGCTGAGCTGTAGCAGGCATTTGGATGCCGGAGCGGAGCAATTAAAAAATTGGACTGCTACAAACCCCTGACTGATGCAGTTTATTGTTTTGATAATAAAATATGAATACTTGTGACTTAATTTGTACTGATAAGTTAGTTATTAGCTGTTAACAATTTTAACCACTTCAACAACAATTAGAGTTGTGTTAAAATTGTTTATACTTGTGTTAAACGTAAGGTAGTGTAAATTTTGTAAGTAAAAACATATAAAATAGTTATGAGTAATAAATGTTACCAGAGATCAATGTAAAAAATCTCCAGACAATGTTTTAATGTAATTATTGCAGTTTTTACAAAAGTGGAAAATGCTTGTTTATTACTAAAACACTGAATAATTAATTTCGAGTGTAATGCTTAATTGTCTTATATTATAAGGACGTTTATAGTTGTGAAGTCACTTTAAAATTGATGTTTTATTGCATTTATGTTAACAATTGTTAATATTGTGTGCAATTGTTATTTAAAATGTAGAAAATATGTACTTGTGGTTAAATTTACACTAATAGGCTAGTTATTAAACGTTAACAATTTTAATCAGTACAACAGCAATTAGAGTCATACTAAAAATGTTTATATTTGTGTTAAACGTAAGTCAGTGTAAAATTGTATAAACAAATAATATTGTAAGAAATAAATGACACCATTGATCAATGTAAAAGTTCTTTAGACAATATTTTATATGTTACTATTACAGTTTTCACAAAAGTGGAAATGCTGTTTAAATGATAATGTTGAGATCTATTGAGATATTAATAAAAATATTACAAAATCTTGTGTTTTCAATCTAATGTATGCAACCCGCAAACCCACGTACAAATGATTCCCACCAAAACATTCAAATTCAAATTTAGTTTGTAAGTTGGCCACCAGAGGGCCAAACACCGCCAAATACCTCCTTTAACTCATATGATCCTGATACAAGAAATCAAATTTTGCTTTATCTCGCATCAGAATAACGTTGTTTGGCCCTCTGGTGGATTTTGCACGAACTAAATTTGAATTTAATTTAGCTGGAACTAACAATTTTGATGAGAAAATTAGGATTTTTGTATCAGGATCATATGAGTTAAAGGAGGTATTAGGAGGTGTTTGGCCCTCTGGTGGTCAATTTACCAACTAAATTTGAATTTAAATTTTTGGGCGGGAATCTTTCTTTCTGTATAAGGGGTTGCATACATTTAAGTTAAAACGCAAGATTTTGTTATGTTTTTATTAATATTTCAATCAGTCAACACAAATGATAAGTAAATACAATTATTGGGCGATATTACAACTTAAAACGTGCTTATAAATACAATATGATTAAACATTACATTTAAAATTTATTATGGAGTATTTTGGTTATAAATGCTTTAACAGCGCTTCTATTTTCTTGAAAACTGTAAAATTTACATTTAAAATACGGTCTGGGATACTTTTACATTTATCAGAGCTAACATTTATTACCCGCAACAAAGTTATATTTGTTTTTAGATACAAGTTAACTCTGACTTATGTTAAACACTTACTACAATATTTGAAACACAAATATTAAGTTTTAACATCACTTAAATTGCTGTAACTAACTTATTAGCTCAAATTCAATCACAACCATATATGATTTATTTCTAAGACAATAATTATAAACTATATGAGCAAGTGTTAACAAAAAGGTCATGAAACAACAATTGTTGAGCGACAAATTCTGCCTTATAATATAATAAATTATCTGCAACTAAACAAATAACATATTAAGTGTAAATGTATAAAATATTTAAATAAAGTTTTAAAAATTCATGTCAAAATGTATAAGGAGAACTTTGATGTTGAGAGTTTCTACTGGGTTATGTGATTGGCTTTCACGGCATATGTCCTGTAGATAACTTGATTTTCTGGCTGAAACCACCATCAACGGTGGCTTCATATTACATGTTTTGTTTAATTCATCTTGAACATCTTCTTAGTCGGTTGTTTAGAAGTTATTGAATATCTTTCCAGTGCAACTAAAAAACAATTTAAATTAGAAGTCTTAAAATAAAATGATGATACTGAGCAAGCTAGAAAAATACCATTTCCTTAAATGGTCTAAATATTTCCACTATCTTAAGACTATATAAACACATTTAAACAACTAAATTTATTAAGTTACGGTTTAGAATCTTATCATCTTACCTTTTAAATTTAATCATCCCTTTACTTAATGTATTCTGGTATCATCTTATTGTTTTCTTAACCAAAGATCAAAATAGTTGTTTATTGCCATAACAAAACGATGTCTTCAAATCTTTCTATGTAGTTTCGGCAAGTTTGAAGTTGATTACTTTGGGAAGACAAATAAACTTGGAAGGAACAGGTACAATCTAAAAAATGAATATTTAATTAATGTTTTGATCTTACACTTTAAGGCAGTGGCACGCGACAATCATCAACAAAATAACATTTAACCAAAACAAAACAAAAATTGACGTATTAAAACACAACAGTAAAATGTTTGGTTCAATAACACGTACTCGCTAATTGACAGTGTTTAAAAAGAATAAACATACAGTATATAATTTAGCACAAAAATAACATTCATTTACCTGCAAGGATGACGTGGATCGCCAAATCAAGATTAACATGTTTCCAGTGGCCTCCCTCTCGTCAGCATTTGTGTATCAGTTTTAGATTTATTGACTTGATTTTATATTTGAACTGCTTCAAAGGTTTCTTTATACCCCCAAATTGTTTGCTGTTATCTCCGACATCATTTAGGTAACTGGAAAATCATCATGAGTGACTAATATAAACAACAGATATAAAATTTTACCTTAGATGTTCCTCTAGCTAGAAGCTTCATAGATTTTTCACAAAGCAAACTTCTAGCAATAAAAAAGATATATTCCAAAAATAACATCATGGCACGAGTACCATATTATATTTCTGTAACTGCACCAACGCCATTGAAGATTGTTAAGCACATGGCTGAAGAAAAATCATCGATAAAGTGAACTGTAAAACAATGCATAAATAGTTGCATGAAAACCTACAGCTAGAATGTTTATATGGCAGCAAAAATTAACATCTTGAATCACTTATAGCTTTAAAAGCACTATATATCATCGATATTTCATACCTTAAGTGTTGTAGACTAATACACACCCGGTTGTGCGACTTCTTGTCACTTGTACAGCAGCACGTTTTTGTGGCAACCATATCAGTCCAGGATTGTTCAAAGTTAGTATATGGGGTTAATAATAGCCTTGGAAACCCTATTTATCATCGAAATTTCATACCTTGAGTGTTGTAGGCAAATTTGTGTCGAAAGGTCCGACCGTTGGTTCTACAATACAAATCATAATGTTTAAACCATATACACACCGTATAACCACAAAAAGTAGTTTCGTTTAGCATAAATGAATCAATATTCGGGTTTTGCACTGTATTTTTACCTGTATTTGTTTAAATTTTAAACATTGCAAACTATTTAACTTGACAGCTTATGTCAACATGGCCGATAGATGGGCGCCAACCTAAGAAGTAAAAGTTCCTAGTACCCAAAATACATGCAAAGACCTCCTGCAGTTTCTGCTATCCTGATACTCAATTTCGTAAATCCCATAAGAATAGCATTGTTGAGGAAAATATCTCGGATTCAGCTGATGGTGCGCCAAGACGGCCTAGGGACATTTTTATGAGTTATGTTATGGACAGGTTACGTGATATGTTATTGTTTTGATTGATATTGTAGGTTAATTTTGATTAAAATATGAGTAAATAAAATATGATTAAGTTATTATAATTTATAATGGAACTTTTAATTTTTATCTACAGAGTGCAAGCTGTTTAGTTATTCTTCAATGTGAAAGCTTAATTAAATTAAAATAAAATACAGGCTGTCTTTGATGTACGAACATTTGCTTTATCGATCATCACGAAAATTGAGTTATTGGTTTAAAACGATTAAAATTTTTTCTTTAAATATACAAGAAAAGTAATGCATGCTTAATGAACAGAATGTACGGTGAATGACATTCAGGAACGATATTCGTTCACAAATCGAGAACTGCCTTAATACGTATGCTGATAACAAGCGCATAATACTTAAAGATACAACTATTTACCTTCATTTTCCATATTCTTCATAACTTGGTTGTTGCTCGACCATTACATGGTGCAAATATGTTGATGAGACACTGTGTCGCAAATTCGTTTGAGTTTCTTGATGGTTTGTCCATTTTTTCTTGCGATGTGCTATATTCAATAATATAAGTAGTAGTACCGGGGTTTTAGCACATGTTGTAAGGAGGGTAAAGGTTCCAAATAAGGATGATGATATTGGGTCTTTAGTAAAGTTTGTGTATTCCTTTCTGGAAGGAATACACCAATACCCTATGTCCCAAAAGGGAATAATGGGTCTATTATTATTATTAGTAAAGTTTGTAGTTGTTGGTGGGAAAGGATGATTTTTAATTAAACTTATTTACATTAATACATAAAAGATTTAATTACAACGCCATAGTTTATTTTGCATACAGTACAATAATACAAGTATATACATATACACTTTATTTTAAACATACGTTTGGAAATCTTTGGACAGAATTAACAACAAATAGTTTTTAAGTAGTCAAACAAAACAATTATTTATATAACACAAAATAGAAAACTAGATTACAATTACAAACGCATATACAAGTTCCTTATAATTATAACATCATCATTCTATAAATTCTCTTGCAGTTATTTTTAATACAACTAGGGGATTGTCAGTGATAATGTGGGTGAGGATAATGGATCTGTAAGATTACCGAATGCAGTTGCCAAATATCATTAATAAACATTTTTATTAGTTGTCTAGATACCACAACTAATACGTATATAATAATACAAACCACTCTAGCATTAATTTACCAACATTTTCTAATTTAATTTGATTAAATTCGATATACATACTTCTAACATTTTAACTAATAAAGTTAATTTTTAGCAAAAAAATTCTTTAATCCTACAGCAAAACATACTAAAAAACAATTTCAACTGCAAGAAAATATAAAAACGTGTGTTCGATGCACATGTAATAAAACATATGCGTTTAAACCTACAGATTGTATTATTTGCATTCAAAAAAATATAAAAAGTTTGAGCTATTAAGTATTGACATTGGATTTGTTATAGATATAAAATGAGCAGCAACATTTTGAGAATATATTAAGTGTAAAATACTATACGTCAATTTATAATCTTATTAATAAAAAGGGAATACAATAAACACGCTGAACATTGCTTTCAAAGTAATCTTCAAAAAGATCGAAACGAAATTTCATTGAAGTTAAAATAATAACGATTATGTTAAGTACGCAAGTACGACAATGTTTCAACAGTAACAAAATTTGACTACATGTTAACGATCAGGTACAGGGTGATCTAAAGGGAACGGCGCATTTTGCTGTGGAAATAATAATACGGCTAAAGCGAGAAATTTAAATCGAAAACACACTGTAGACACTATAAATTAAAATGAAATCAGCCACATTTTTAAACAATATTCAGCTGAAAAATGAAAAACCGTGGGTCGACAGAAGTTCGATTAAATAACATGATATTGCCAGCCTTAACTGGGCGGTGCAAACACTTAGTGATTATTTTACATACATATTTATTTACTGGAAATTGTAATTACGCAAAAGATTAATGCAGTACTGCCAAGATGAAAATTAATTTTCGAATGAAAATGTATTCATAGTGTCTACATAATTATATTGCAAAAGAATAATATCAATGGCTTGCATCGGAAAAAGACATTGTGTTGTACATAGAATTTTTTTTACTATTTATATAGCTTATTGCATACTACACGTCCCCTCTACTAATTTAATGCATGGCGATGCGACGGGGTTAAAAATCATTTGGCAAAACTTATCGATAAAATTTTAAACCTTCACACAACGCCATTCCAAAACGAGCACACCCAAGTAAGTTAAGTGAGTGGACAAGAACTTCCGTGTCTTCATTTTGGAATATCGCAGCCGAAAGAGAGCAATACATCAGGCTATATACAAATTTACAAGCATTATGTTAAATATGATACATGACGCGGTCTAAGCTTGGCTTAGAGATGCTGATATTCGAATGTTGGCACAAAATGAAACAATACAGAGTGATCCACGCTCAATAGGATTACATTGGTAAAAAAAATAAAGTCAAAAATTGTAATTTATAAAAAAACAATTGCAATAATTTAAAAAAATATATCACTGACATCATTAGATCCGGCACAACTTACATATACATTATTTTGGAGTCTACAATAATAATGGAAATATAACAGATTATTAAAATTAATTTAAAAAAGCTTTTTCAAAAATTACTCAAAAACCAAAAATCGTGGAAAATTTTTGCAAACAGTTCTGAATTTGCATCGACAAGCTGCACATTTTTGGCCATTCAATCATTTCGTTATCTTCAACAATAAGCGCTATGTAATCCTATCAAATTTGGACCACCCAATATAGGCACACATTCATACAAATAACAATATCAGTTGCTACGACTTGCAACTGTTTTATTAATTTAATTAACAGAAATAAACAAGCGCTCAATTTTATCGCCAACACTAGTTTGCAAGTGTTTCATAAACAAAACCGGATTTTTATTTTGTTCCTAAAAGACCACAGCAATAATATAAGATACTTTACACGAATGATTGTTTTTAAATCACACTTAAAATATCCTAGCTCAAATTACACGTACTTAAATAACACAACAATAATAATATATTCTATATGACCTGATGGACTCAAGACACGAGTTGCTTCACTGTTAGCCCTAATTCTAAATAGAACAACCAGACCATCGGAGCTGTTTTTTTTAAACATCAAATACATCAACAGCTAAATAACCTATGTACACTGTCCAATATTATACATATATTTATAAAACAACAATGTACTGAATTATCTCACATTTTAAAAACACCAACCACAAAATAGATCCTACCAAACTCAAATTTCGGTAGATAAAGCAGTTCAGAATGGACGACAAATGATTTAGGCATAAAAATTTGTAGCAATCCAATACGAAGATAACTTGAAAAAATTCAGTACGACAAACATTTTACTGCATAACAAGTATTCAATTGTTAGTCACAAATCTGTTGTAACAAGTATTTTATTATTTTTCATCCATTAATTCTTAATGAACTTGTAAAAAAAATTGATCCTACTACAAATGCATGGAATTTTCAAAAACAACCCAAAATTTCATTTAAAAAATACGTGTACAGGTAATGGAAACATTAATATTAAGAATAAGCATTGTTATTGTGTAAAAACACAAAAGTCTGTGACTAAAAGCATTTAAAAATGTTAGTTAAAAAGTAATTTTTATTGCCATAGCTTTGCAAATTTAGTAATAAAAAATCGATGCAGTATAAATTTCGATTTGTTTTAATAAAATTTTTAAGGCTAGTGTTTTAAAGCAAGCAATATACAGGGTGTGTCCGAGATGAATACAACTTCCTTTGGCATTATTAAACTTTTAAAAGGCACTGCTACAATTTAAAGTCAGAATAATTATGCTCTTATCTCTATAATCCAGTAAACATTTTGATATCTTTGTTTAAACTTTTTGAGAACAATATAGGCATAAGTAAGAGTCAGTAAAGAGATTTTTTGAATATTCTTTTAGCTTTAAAAACAAAAATTTAATACTACTAGCTCCCCTTTACACCTCATATGTCTTTATTAGCTTATAGATTATAACTTTTGTTTGACAAAATTATTATCAAAAGTATCAAAATGTTTATATGACTAGAGAGACAGAAAATTTACTATCTGTTTTGACAAATAATTATACCAGTGCCATTTAAAGAAAGGTTTTGAAATAGTTCAAACTTTTGTATTTATTTTTGTGCCATTTTATGTAGCTTTTCCACCAATACATTTGGGGATATTTCTTGGGGGGAAAAAACAAGTTACTGATGTGGTAAAGATCTATGGGAGACCCTGTACATATATGATAAAATAAAAAATAGTGTGTAGGAGATATGAACTAAAGTAGAAGTGTAACTACCACCTGTGATATTCAACAGGCCCTAGCCCCCCACTGGTACTTTGGCAAAGAGATACTTTAAGCTAGGACACCCAGTGTGTTAAATTTATATTTCATTCACCGCTTTTTTGGCCTCAAAGTGGTTTTACATTAAAAATTTAAACATCAAAAGCAATGCAGGTGAATTTAAATTTGTCATGATATTAAAATTTAATTCCAGTAATTAATAAGCATATTTTACTTTAGAAACAAATGATATAAGCATAATTTTAATTGCAGTTATAGTAGTGGTTAAAAATGGATAATCTGTGTATCAGTAAAGATTTTTTTTGAAATGTTGTTTTGCAGTGAACTTCAATGTTTTGGTAATAATTTAAACACTGAATTAAAAAAATAATTGATTAATATTGTTTGTAGCGATAGTGTTATCTAAAAATTGTGTATTATAAAAGTTTGCCATATTTAGGCCTTGCTTTTTTAGGTCTAGTTCGTTACAATTTTGTGGCATTGATATAATAGAAAAATTCGTCATTTGCGTATTCATTGCATCTTTACTTAGAGAATTGATTTTTTTGTTTAGGCTAGTCCACCAGGTCATCGAGGTACATTAACAACGATTAATTGATAGGTAATGAGCACCTGATACCTAGGCTATCAACTTGATGGCACCAGTCTCGTGGGTCATGCGCAAGCCAGCGGATCTCTAGCACCCTTAATCTACTTCATCTCATTTTTGTATGAGTATTTACCATAAAACATACAACAGGGATTATAAAACAACAAAGTCGATATAACTATACGCATTAGAGCGACTTAACCTATGTTTAACGTCTTAGAGACACTTAAGATACACTCATAACATATAAATACGAATAAAACGATAATGGATTGTCATTTCGTAATGGAAAAGCTCGAGTATTCCTCTGGCTTCGCGCCGACATTTAATATTTTACTACTCATACATTCAATAACATGTACAAATATTTATTTATATTATTATATTACGTTTTTTTCTTTATATAGATAGACTCATAGTAGTAATAGACTTTTAAAAAGATCACAACACAGAGTAAACAGTACAAGCTCGTTTCTGAGCAGTACTAGATTGCGTGATGGCAGCTTAATGGCGATGACAATAAGTTGCAGTACAGTCAAATAAACATACTTAAAAAAATACTGAATGCACAGGCTGTCCAAAATAATCCAACTGCAAGGAGATCTTAAAAACGCAAGTGCAGTGGCGTAGCGAGAGTAAATTTTTTCGCCCCCCCCGTACATATTTTTATTGTAATTTGGGAGTTTTAAGTAAAATAATGTTGTATTATTTACTTCAATACACTGTAATGATAATGAGAACAAATTTTAATAGCATAATGGCATTTTAGTTTTCTGGCTTTAAATAAATGAAATGAACTCAAAAATATTTTGTCTTCGAGGCGCCCCCTCAAGACTGACTGGCGTTCGGGGCATCGATACCCCCCTTGCTCCCCGTCGCTGCGCCACTGGATACATTTGTAAGGGTGGTATAAAATAATTATGTTCCAGAATAAACAATTTTAAATTGATATAACACACAAGAAAATTCATCTTAGATAATTAATTTTTAATGAAACTTATACAGTGTGTCCCAATAAAAACTATCCAGCTGTGTTACTCCATTATTCGAGAAGATAAAGCTTAGAATATATTGCAAACTATTTTGATGGTCAAAAGTCTTATTTAAATTTGTTGTAAATATCTTTTCAAATATAAATATTACTTATAGCTGCTAAAAATAGTAATGTTAATTTTCATTTCATCAATATATGGTTTAAGACATTTACTTAATGAATTGGCAAAGATGTGACAACCCAATACTTTATGTAAAAAAAATAATATGTAGACCTACAAAAAAACTATAAACTATTACTGTAAATTTTACCGTGATGAATTAAAAGTTGCATGCATCAAAATAACTGATAATCCAGTGCTCATGTAGAACCATGAACCAAGGAACATTGAGGAGAGTGGAATTTTTAATTTTTATTAATAGCATGACTTAATTAACTTAATAATCGATCCTGCTAAGATTCTAACAAATTTGGAACTTTACTTAAACAGTAGGCCAGGTTTTACTTAAATAGAAGCACATTTATTTATCTATTACAGTTTTTGTGAACTGCAAGGTGGTCTAAAAATCTTAAAGAGCCGGTATTGCCACTATTGGGATCTCGTAAACGTTAGAGCTACACAGAAGTTTAAATCAGACAAATCGTTTCCCTTTCTGAAACCTATTCAGTGATGCTTTAATGTTTTAAAAAAGTTCCATGGCACGTCAGATAATAAACAAAAATCAAAATAGGCATTTTTTTAATTGCTCATCGCTTTACTTGATGGAACAAAAGTTGTAGATTTTTTACGCACTGTAACATGAAAACATTCATTTGTTTCAAAATTGTTTAAATTAATGGCACTCTATAGCTTCGTAGGGACTTTTTGATGAATTTTATTTGTTTTGAGCCTAAATATTAAAATAAATACACTAAACCTTACATTATTGGAAAGAGGGGAAAAAAAAAATGCTTTTTGATGAGGTCATAGCCAACTATGGTTCCATTTAAAATAATTGAAGTTTGTAATTTATCTAGGAATTTAAACAATATTGAAACAAATGAATGTTTTCAATTTTATAGTGTGTAAAAAATGTACAATTTTTTCCCCATAATATTTTTGTACCATCAAGTATAACCAAGTTATTAACGAATTTTAAATAGATGCCCATTTTGATTTTTGTTTATGATCTAGCGTGCCATGGAACAACTATCTTAAAACATTAAAGCATCACTGAATATGTCTCAGAAAGGGGAACAATTTGTCTAATTTAAACTTTTTTGTAGCCCTTAACGTTTGAGAAATCTCAATAGTGGCCCTTCTATGTGGACCACCCGGTATTATACAATATTTGTATTTATTTTAATAATAATGTTACTATTTGCATATGAAATATTAAGAAATTCTCGAAAAATGTGAAACATCTGGTTTAGATAGTTCTATAGGTATACTTCAGGGTTGGATTAAGGTTTATTGAAAGCCTAGGCAATATTTTAAATACAGCCCTGATACATTTACTATTATTAAATAATTATTTGACTGCGCTGTACGTATTATGGCACGTGAGAATTGATGCTCATTTAACCTAATATTTCAATACATTACTTACACCTATTCATTTATCAAATTTTATATATTTATATACAAAATGATTATAAGTTCCTAAAAGATGAGATCGAAAATTTGCGACTTGAGCAAATCCACAATTATTTGAGACAAGATTTAGCACCGCAATTAAGTTGCCAAAGAAATACGTATAGTTTCTTTTTTTTTATATAATAGGTAATTATGGCCATTATGATATTTGATTTTAATTCATTTTGAATCTATTGCTCAAAATTTACACAAATTAACCTTGTACCGTACTGATACATGACGACGCAGACACTAGTACAAAATACTGAATCATTATCGGTACAGCAGCATACGCTTCATCATCGTAGGTATCCATGGATGATGAGATAAACTTAGTGTCTCACTCGACAGTCGAAAGGCACTGACGTTACGTAAGTCGTAACGTAACACAACCCCTATTTATATTAAATATAAATCTCTGTAATATGTGGATTGTATACTATTCTAAATTTTACCTACATTTGCCTAACCTTCTGGAACACGTTTATACATTCGTCTACGTGAGTATTTCATGCTTACAAATCCCCTTTACTGCGTTTTTGATTGAGTCATTTGATTCGAACGTTAACATTTTTTTCAATTTTGATTTAATCAACTTATAGGGTTTTTGATTGCCTGTTACCTGTTTTAATAATTTTATAAAGGTTTACCACTTTGACTGCTAAGTGTTGAAAGAGCTAGATACGAAGACATCAAAATTAGAACACGACACTTGGTCTTTTTCTCTTCTCTTGATTGGTTCACTGTCAGGAGGACGATGTGATTTCATGTGGGCACTACGGCTCTTGATTTTACTAAAAACTCTGCAAAAAACACACTTTATTGTATACATTACTAAATAAAATACAAAAGAGCTTCTAACAATGATTCAAATATTTTTTTAAAACTTTTCATCAAAGCTCAAATTATTACTGCAATGTGTAGTATTTACAAAATAATCCAACTTCGATGGCATTACATTGATATATCGAATACTATTAAAGATAGATAAGCAATTCTTTAATTTCTCAATATCATTAAGTTTTAATTACTTTTGAATGAAATATCATGAAACAGTTGGGCAGTTTGGTAATTTAAGAGACCATCAATATGGTACATTGGTGCCTATCCAACAATTAATTGTTAATTAATAAGTAGTACGTCATACAACCATTACTAACTGCAATAAATCTGATGTAAAAAACTGTTTTAAATTAATTATTTATGTGCGTGTACAATTTTCTAAATAAAAATAATTAATATTGAATTTAATGACAGTAACTAGACTAAAAAAATGTTATCATTTTCAAGCAATAAAATGGCTTTTAACCAGGGCTAGAAACCGAAAAAAATTTTGGTTAACGGTTAACCGAATTCAAGAACTTTATTTTTATAACGGTTTTTGTTGAAAAACCGGTTTTTTCCGTAAAGAACCGGTTTTGAAAAAAGCGGTTAATTTAACCGGTTTTTAACATTATTCAGATTTGGAATGCAAAGTATAAAAAGATATTATCTATTTATAATTTCATAATATATGTACAATCAAGCATTCAGTAATTACTTTTGGTAAACTAATCACATTTAATACAGATTTTGTATTTTTTCAAAATAATTTTTATTAAAAAGAGATGTTTAAAAAACCGGTTTTTTATTATTTTGGTTAAAGGTTACCGTTTTTTTTGCCTTTAAAAATAACGGTTTCGGTTTCGGTTAAAAATCAAAATTTTGGACAAAAAATAAAGGTTAACCGGTTTTTTAAACCGGTTTCATGCCCTGCTTTTAACAGGTTATTACTAGTCAAAATTGGTATTAAAACAACCCCTAACATAATTTATATGATAACAGACATTTAGACCACCACAAAATTCAGCTTTGGGCATTGATTCAAATTGTTGTGGCCAATTTTTTAAATTTAAACACAACTTTTCTCAAAATTTGTTGTAAAAAGATTATTATTCAAGTCAAAGAGTAACTTGTTTGAACAAGTAACAATGTATCAGTCTGTCCGATTAACTTTTTAGTTAAAAACCAATTTTATTATAATTTGTAGGCAATAAAGTATAAATTTAGACCTAAAATGGTCAAAAAACCCATGAGAAAGTGTTAAAAATAGAAATATTTCATGTACAGAGCCTTTTTATTATATTAAATCCCTAAACCAAGCATCAAAATTTTGAACATCGGCAGCACTCATAGCGACACTTTAAAATTAGTATTTCAAACGTATACGAGCGAGTAGCTAATGGGTTTTGATTCAAATACATAAAAAATAACTGTCTTTTAATTATCACGCGTTATTTTTGCGAAATAGTAACTTTTCAAAAAGTTATTAAAGAATTTGAACAAAGTGAGAATTCCTAACCTCAAATTATCATGCCAGTTTTCGGTTCGTTTACAGATAAATATGCAATTAATTGCATTTTTAAGCCACGTGCTGTGTGTTTTTTGCTTTTAAAATTATTTTCATGATATTTTGATTTGAAAATGAGCATAAAAATATTTGTGTTTACATTTCCTCATCGCTTTGTATTAAACCTCGCAATTTCCTTTGCGTTAGCTGCTTTTAATGAAATTTGTAAAATTACATAGGATTTCAATAAAAACATTAGTCATATGAATTTTTCAAAGTTTTAAGAAATCTGCTCTTAAGAATGTTTCAAGAACATAAAAGCCACCACGAAGACCTAATATTTTTTTATACATTACATTTCTATAGAATTTCTAGTTTATTGCCCCTAAAATACTTTCTTTGAATGATATTAGTTTAAAAAAAAAAAATACGTATTATCATTGTACAAAATATGGCACAATCATTGTACAAAATATGGCACAATCATTGTATAGAAGCTCTGTTGAAGGAAAAATGCAAATGATTTTAAACATTGCACTAAGAACAACAAATAATGATTGTTCGATGTATTATTTGTTAGGTTTTGTATTGATCAGTGATTACTACTGTTACAAATTTGCATAGCACATCAATTTACTAATCTAATCTAATTCAAGTTAAAAAAAAGAGGATTTATTTAGCTAAGAATGGACAACAATTTATGGGGTGAATTCTGAAATCTCTCCAACATCCCTTAAAAGCAGAAATTATTTGAAAAGGATCTTGCAGACCTTAGTTTTTCAAATCTAAATCCATCAAAAAAGTAAAAGAAAAATTACGGAATTTGTTGGGAGTTACTATTTTTTTGAATAAATTTTATTCATACGTAAAAATTTACTACAAATAAAAAAAAATATGTAAATATTTTGCTGTATGTGTTTAGAGCTAGATTAGTTTTGCAATCAGTGATGTAACTATTGTGGTGGACATTTGTAGTGTTCTGGAAACCCTAGTCAGGGGATTCCCTTAGCCTTGGTAAAGAAAAGTATATTTATTCAGTTTTATGTAAATTTGAGTCATAATAGTCACAATTTAAGTTAAATTCATTTAAACTTATAATTCTAACATTAAGAAGATTAAATGAAGTTCAGGGAATCCCCTCTTAATTTTGTGCATGTACAACAACTTTAAAAATTTAAAAAAGTAATAACACAACAATGATAATTAAGCGTTATGCAAATTTGTACTCAGATATTGAATAAACAATTGAAATTTTGCTGTGTATAAGATAAAACAGTTGAAAGTATAAGTATAATATAAACTTGAAAGCGATGCTATACCGTTCATTCTAAAAACATGCGATATAGACCATAAAAAAATGATAGCAATGATTCAGAAATAAGATATGAACAAAGAGAAAAGAGTATAAATGTCCCTCAATCCGCTCATTGGATTTTGAGTGATAATAACGATATGACAGTGTTAGCTTGCAAGCAACACGAAGGTAATACACCGATCAATTTACCTTAGCTATGCTATGATGAATCGAGTACACTTACTTCCCGCAAATCTTACAGGGATAGTCTTCAGTCGAATCTGTATGGCACAAGGTAGGCGTCAATGACAACGACCGTCTCTCTGATACAGATATGGAAGAGGGGGTCGGTGAATTTCTAGCGGTACCTCCGTGAATCCTAATGTGGCCGTTCAGAGCAGCCCTCGAGTTGAAACTCTACACAAAACAAAAATTTCTCAAAAATCAGCAACCCCCGTGTATAATTTTGTCGATGTACTTACAGCAGAACATTCAGAGAATTCACAAATAAAATTTTTGTGTTCTTGAATTGGCATGGGAGACTCCGTATCGGCAAGCTAAAAGATTAACACAATATAAGATCTATTTTTATTAATACAGGGTGTGTACAAAATGAAGTAACAGTCAAATTTTCACTGTTTTATAATCTGGCCCAGTGGTGTTCTCTAAGGGGGGTATACTATATAATTTAAGGTGTAACAAGGAAACTTATTAAAAATAGTTGTTACACAATAAAATGGGAAAAATTCGATTTTAAACTATACAGGGTGTCCCAAATTAAATGTTTTTAACAAACTTTTGTTTATAGCTTTTAAGATAAGCGCGATTCCTATGTTGAGCTTCGAATTTGGGGCACCCTGTATTATTTGAGTTAAAAGTTTGAGAGAAAAAATTGATTGGACAGGTTGGGAAACTCCCATATAAAAGCAAGTGAAATCGGTGACTAATTCTTGGAATTATCCCACAGATGGCGACAACTGAGACCAGTAACTAGTTCCTGGAATTATCCCACAGATGGCGATAACTGAGACCAGTAACTAGTTTCTGGAATTATCTCACAGATGGCGATAAGTTTTGTAAACAGTGGATTAGATAAATATAGAAGACACAGCAAAAAGTGAAGAATGCGATGCTACTACATTTTAATGCTATATTAATATTTACCCCCAACAGTTTGGCGTCCGCGCACGGCTTTTCCTCAAAATCTAACTGGGGTGTTCTACCGTTGCCATATCTTGCTTCGCGTGCTTGTTTAACTCTCCTGTACTCCTCGACACAAATTTTTTTCCACACGTAATAAAACTGTACACACTGCTTTGTTGTTTTTGTGCCAATCTGAAAAAAAGTCGTCTCAAAACGGGGCCCAATTTTTGAAAATCGTAACTCTTACCGAACGACTAACAGAAAAGAAGTCTTTATCGTGCATTAATAAAGCCTTGTGGAAAGCTTCAATTTCTTCTGGAGACCATTTGTCACTTTCACTATACTGGTAATGTAATAATGGGTGATCCGACGGCAAGGCTGGTGATGGTTGCATGAGTTTCAGCATCGCATCCTATTTAAATACGGACCAGTTTCATAAACAGTTACTTGGGACATTGACAAAAACTTACGTGAATGTTGCCTCCGCACATGTGTAGGAGATGCATAGCGTACTCCTTATTGCGTCCTCCGCCTGGAACTGCAGCGCAGCACGCGAAATCCAAGTACATGTCAACTGCACATATTCAATACTAACACATACCTGCTGAGTTTGCCAGAAAGTGGCTCTTAACAAGCCTTCTTACAACTAAATAAAAATTTTTGAATTTATATTTTGGTTTTTTAAATTTCGTTTTTAATACCGAACGGATGTACAGAAGCTACTTTTTATAAATTTCGTTTTATTTATCTAAATTTGATGCATGTTAAAGAATTCGATAATTACCTTCGTTATCGGTCCAGGAGCTAATGCTGGGATCCCACAGGAGATGTTCCTGAGCGTTTTTTGGATTGATAAAGTTGTTTGTGGGAGTGCAGGGAGGAATTGAGCATTGAAACTGTGAACCAACGTTAATATGAGGCGTGGAATCGGACTCTGGAACTGATTCAGTATTCCAGCTGTTTGAGAGTTCCTCTTGATTTTCTAAACGTTGAAAAAAATTTAATAAAACATCGAGAGACATACGGGGTGCTCCAAATTCGATGGAAATACACAACTATCTCACTTATTTATGGTCCCAAATTTTGATAACTTCACTAGTTCCCTCTTTCTGTAATAAGTGTGATATTCGCGTAATTTCATCGAATTTTGAACACCCTGTATTCTAAAAACTTAAAAGTATTATTATTGCCAAAAGAATGTAATTTAAATTAATTTGTACCTAAGTGTTTGTTCTTCAGAGAAGAATATAAACCTGGCCCCAGTCGCGATGGATTTAAAATCGGCGGCGGGGTATAAGGGGCAGCCCCCTGGGGTCTGCTTCGCGTCGATCTGAGCCTTGACTGATGAAGCACAGGTAATTGGAGGGGTTCTGATCTAGGCCTTTTCCTCGACATTCTAACAGGACTTGGAGCAGGTACCCTGAACACATCAAAATTGCACCAATATTTTCAAAAACAACCAAAAAATACTCACATAGTGGGACTAACGAAATACGTTTCATTGTCTTCTTGCTTAATGTTTTCCGCGTGAAGTTTCGGCACATGCGTTGAGTGCTTCACAGGAATCGTGTAGTGTATCGTTTTGCAAAGTTTCTGATGGAGTTTTTCCCCGTTTTTTAAGTCTGCATCTTTGTACATCGAATTTTGTGCGTTGATTAAGGGAGTTCCCGTAACTACGATATTTTTCGCCTGAAACGCATTTCCGCTTGTTTGTATCAGCTTGAGTTCTCCGTTAGTGTCGACTAAGATTCCAGTGAAGTTTGAGTTGCTCAATTCTAATATTCCGTTGCTGCTTATCACTTTAAGAGGAAGGCCGTTGAATTCAAATTTCTTTTTAGTGTCTTTAGGGCTACTCGAGAGGAGCGGATCGTCCGAATTAGGCATCATCTGAGATTGAAGAGTGTAGTGAGGTGATAATGGGAAAGAAACGTTATTTGGCGATGTTGTGTACGTGGCAGAAGGATGGGGAGATGATACTGATGAGGTGGGTATGTTGGATATTGGTGATGGTACTGGAGTCAATCCTACTGATAAAGGAGACTGAGATGTAGGAGAATTTGTTAGTGGATAAATGTCGTCGGTCGAAATACTTTCTCCTGGGAGTACTTCTTCTAAAGCTTCCTCCACTGCTGCAGAGCTCGACATGGTCGAAGTAAAAAATGCTGCTGAAAGGGGCGACGATGCCTGAGGGGGTTCATCGATATCCCTCCCAGTAACTGCCCCAAATTCGTTTTGTTTTGGTGAAACCATGGGAAGTAGTGAATTCTGACCAAAGCACGGACTTTGGCCTTCGTGACTAGCGGGCGGTGTGGGATATGCAAATCCAGGAGAGTCGTGTCTGATAAGAGGCGACTGTAAAGGAGATTGAGCAGCTAAAGATGCATGTGGCGATCCCGCATATTGAGCTGGGGACTGCGTCTGATACCCCGGTGATGGCATATCAAGATTTGTAGCAGAGTGAAACGTGCTAAATTCCGCCAAGCTTTCCGGCAAAGGAGAATCCAGTACCGCTTGCAAATCTTGGTTTACCGAATGACTGGACTGATAAGATGGCGATCGCACGCTATCTTGAAGACTAGCGGTAACATTGGCGTAATCTTCAAGCGACGCGATGTCTTGCAAATGATCGTCGCTTTGGTCGTGCAGAAGAGAATCAGTTTGGAACTGTATGGAAGCGAGTTGCTGAGCGTCGACACCTTCAAGCAACATCGTGTCGCGTACTTGAGTAAACACTTCGTCTTGAAGACTCGGGGAGAAGTAACCACCCCCATCTTCAGACTGATACGTCACACCGGTAAGTGTAAGGGACTCTCCGGTCTGCAACTGGATAACTTGTTGAGAAGTCTGGCCAGGATCAGAAGCGGTCCTCTTAACGGACACTTTTCCCTTCTTAAGAATCAATTCGGCCAAGGCTTCGGCCTCTTGCTGCGTGTTAGGAGTTTTGGGCACAGTAAAAGCCTCGGCATCGGAATGTCTTCGCACTTTTTCCGTCGATTGTTGCGGAGGAGCCGGCACTACAAATGACGTTATTTTCGTGTCCAGATCGTTAGACGTCGAAGAGGAATGAACGGTTAAAGGAAAGAGTGGCGGAGCTGTCGATCGCGAAGTTTCCTCACTACTTGTAGACACTTGAGGATTGGTAATCCTTTTGTTTATTATTTTCTCTTCGATTAGCGCACGCACGCTAACGCTGGCCGTCTGAAGTGGAGGACCACTGGAGTCTTTCTTTTCGCACTTTTTATTTTCCGCATCCTGTATTAAAATAAAGAAACATAATTCTCGTACGCTCATAAAGACTGCCTCATAATTAAAACGCAAAATTTTAAACCGGCAGAAAGTTCTGTTTTAATCAAACATCATCAACACCTTTCTTGGGAGGGTTGTAGGCAGATCTTTCAGGAAACATTTTAAGACGTGTTTATAATAAAGTTTCCACTTTAAACGAATTCAGAGATCATCTCCCAAAGTTTGTCAGTGTACAAAATAAACTCGTTTAAAACCAAAAACAGGTCGACGGGGATCATAGGGGTAATTATCGCCAGATTGAGTACCGTAAAATGGAGGGAAGGCCATTGGTACGAAGTACACAAAAAAAAATCGTTGCAAGGTCAACCAATTATAAATGAAGTATATACATCAAAGTGTTAAATATAAATTGCAAATGTTCTATTCTGTTTATCCACAAGTGGAATACTTATTTGTATCATACATTGCCGATTCCACCTCATTCGGGCGATGTTGACCATCAACATATTATTTTTTAATGATAGAACGAGTTGCAATATTGATCATTTTGATTTCCGTAATTAAAGTAAAGATGAGTACTCACAATATAACGTTTAAAAGAATTAACTGTAAATCGTTACAAGGCTATTTGATATGTTGAGATTTCAAAATTGATCAACTTCACCCATTTTTACAGTACTTTAAAGCAAAGTTATAATGTTTTATCTCGAATAATTTGTGGAATTACTTTCTTTTACGACCTTAAGCAATTTAATTTACTCTATGCCGTTTCTCCCCTAAACTTGAAGAATCATGCACTTGTTTTAATGGAGTTCATTCACGAACTTTGGGGCCTGTTGCACAAAGCTCCGCTTAAAATGAACGAAGCTTTAATTAGTGTTCACAGCAATAACAACAATTTTGCTGACAGTGGCGTAGGCAGGATGCTTTCATGGGGGGGGGTTAATAAACGCAAAAAAAAGCTAAGGACCTATTTTTTAGGGCACGACTCTCTTTTTAAGTTTTTTTTTGCAGCAGGGTGTTTGATGGTTTCATTATTGGGGGGGGGGGGGTTAATAAACGGTAAAAAGAGCCGAAAACCTTTTTTTTTGCACAAAATTTACAACTCTCCGCTTCATAACGACTTATTGCAAACCTATGAGGAGGGGTTCTAACCCCCCTGACCCCTTCCTGCCTACGCCACTGGTTGCTAAGTTATCGAGTGTTAATTATTGATTAAATGCTGACGGAGCTTCTTGTAAGCGGGCTCTAAATTTCAATTTTTAACATTAACTGGTAGAAATACCTTTTTGAAATATCCTCCATGTAGTCTCATGTGTCCGTTCAGGGCTGGAATATTCTTGAATTTCCTGTGACAAAGATTACATTCAACTGGTTTGGCTTCGGTTTTGTTGGCTGCATTAGCGGGGTTCGCTGAGGATGTTGTTGAAGTAACCTTAGCCTGAGGACTCGACGCGCTGGTGCTTGTTTTGCTCGTTGAACTTTGTTGCGTCTGCGAACATAACAAAGCTTCAATGAATTTTTTTCGTGCTTAATTAACTGTATTTCATGTTCCACTCAAACAAACATAATTATTTGTTCGCTTCACGGTAACGGATTTAAAACTATAGCTCAAGAACAATGCGATTGTTGCACGGAGCTTTGTATTGAAAATTTAATAATTTACAAATAATTTTCTAATTAACAGAAGAGCAAATATTACAACGGGATATCAATTATAAATTATAATACTGCAGTGAAAACTAGGTTAAACGATAAACAATGTCGATTTAGGTTTCAAATTGTAGGGTAACTTAGGAAAACAAACAAATTCTGTAGCAACCCGTTGTAAAATTCAAATAGATTTTATTTAAAACGATGTACATCATGTTGTACAGGTTTAATAGATATCATAGATGCAGACTACTCGATTTGCGACCGTTCGTTCATACGTCCTCAGTGAGAAAATGACAACTTTCATATACATGAGTAGAAAAATATTATAAGTTTCTTTCAATCGTTTCAAAACTACCGCTGTCTACTTTCATAGCCTATTCGAAAATATTACGTTGCCCGAATAATTTACAATAAAATCGCGATATCTCGAAAAATATTAGTTTTAGGTAAGAAACATGGTTAATCTTTTTGAAAGAAAATCAAATACAAGACTATGTAATAACAAATAGCGTGTTGTATTTAAGAACATTGAGTTATCGATGTTTAAAGTTTCACAAGTTTGACCAAGCGTAAAAAACGCCCTGTATAATATTTTAAAAATGTAGCTAGTGTAAAGTGTTAATTAATCTACTGTCAATCTAATTTTCAAACGAAATTCTGCCTTTTTAAATAAATTAAATGTTAACAAAGTTGAAAGTGCTGTATCGCTCAAAATTTTCATAAAAATGTAAATTTTACGAAAACGATTGACTTTAGACCTTATTTTTTAAAGTAAATTTAAGAAGAATCCAAAAATGCAAACATTTACAGGATGTTTCATTTAAAATTTCAAAGTTTGAGTTCGTTTTAATCGAATCCAAAAAATACCATAACGCTCAGATGCAAAATTTCATTGTTATATCTGCAATAGTATTTTAGATATTTGTCTGTTTTCACACTTTTGCGCGACTTTGTATATTTTATGTAGTTTCCACTTAACAAAACGCGTTTATAGTGTGTAAGGACCTACGAAGACTCTATTTGCAACAGATTTTAGCCCAACTGCTGTAATTTATTTAAAAGTTATTTCACAATGATTTTTCCATGGCGCGCAGTTCGCAGAAATGTTAAACAATACTCTTAACAGTTAATAACGATTATCAATTTCTTCAAAAACCAATTATAAATATTGTTATGGGTCTTCAAAATTTTTAAAAATTTTCCAGGTGTATACTCTTGGAACTTTTTTCGACAAAAATGCAGAGATGTTGCATTTAAGTTTTAAGTTTGTAGAAATGTTAAACAACGTATTTAAAATTTTTCAAAAGTATAGGTACCCTTGGATTTTTTTTAACAAAAATTCAAAATTGTTGCATTTAACTTTAAAGTATGTAGAAATGTTAAATAACATCTAAGCAACGCATAAAGACTAGCAACTCGTTTTTTTAGAAATCTATTAAAAATAATTTTTTTAGCTCTCCAAAGTATTTAAAAATTTTCAAGGGTTTATCCTTCGATTTCTTTTTTATAAAAATTCAAAATTGTTGTATTTAACTTTTAAGTATGTCGAAATGTTAAATAACATCTAAGCAACGCATAAAGACCTACCAATTCCTTTAGAAATCGATTAAAAGTATTTTTTGTAGATCTCAAAATTTTTAAAAATGATCCAATTGTATAACCCTTGGAATTTCTTATTACAAAAATTCAAAAATGTTGGAGTTATTTCTTAAAATTATAGAAATGTTAAACAACATCGTAAGCAGCGTATAAAGACTACCAATTCCTTTAGAAGTTGATTAAAAATATATTTTGAAGATCTCCAAATATTTTAAAATTTTCCAAGTGTATAACCCTTGAAATTTCATTTTACAAAAATTCAAAAACGTTGCATTTAACTTTTAAATTTGTTGAAATGATAAACAACATATAAGAAGTCTTATAAGCCATTTACTTTAGTTTAAAGAAAATCGATTTGTTTGTCGAAAAAAGAACAAAGACCCTTTGTACTTTCTCCATTTTTCACGAAAAGTTAAAAGTCATTTTTTAAGTCGAATAATCCTTAATTTGGCCATTAATAACGCGTACAAGAGGTTTTAAGCCATTTACTTTAGTTTAAAGAAAATCGATTTTTTTGTCGAAAAAAGTACAAAGACTATACTTTGTACTTTTTCCATTTTTCAAGAAAAATTAAGTCATTTTTTAAGTCTAATAATCCTTAATTTGGCAATAAATAACGTGTATAAGAACCAACATCTAAGCAATGCACAGACACTAACAACATTTAAGTAATGCATAAAGACTACCAATTCGTTCAGAAATCGGTAAAGAATATTTTTTGTAGCTCTTCAAAGTTAAAAAAAAATATTGCAAGTGTATACCTTAAAACATAACATGTCAAAAATTTAAAAAAAAAATGCATTTAGCTTTATTGTTTGCAGAAATGTTAAAAAACATTTTAGCAATGCATAACGACAACCAATTAATTGGTCTAGTAAACGACTAATTGTTTTTTTTTTTAAATCTATTTTACATTTTTAAACTTTGCTTAGTAAACGACTAATTGGTTTTTTAAAATCTATTTAACATTTTTTAACTTTGCTTAGTAAACGACTAATTGTTTTTTTTTTTATCTATTTAACATTTTTAAACATTGCTTAGTAAACGACTAATTGTTTTTTTTTTTTATCTATTTAACATTTTTAAACTTTGCTTAGTGTGTAAGCTGAGCACTTTTAGGGTCAAATATTAATTTTTTAAATTTATTAGGCCACTAACAGAGGGTCAGGTTTGGGTCGGTTAAAGCTTTTTTTTTAAATAAATACGACAGAAATTTCGCTTGGTGGCTTATTTACTTGAGACAGAACACGTTGTGATCGAATTTTTCTTTCAGTGACCGGTCCGGAACATATACACTAAGAGAGTTATGGCAATTTTCGTTTCATATTTGAATTCACCAACAAATTTCGCGTTTTTCCCCATCGCGAAATTTCGCACAGCGATATTCAAATATCACAAAATCGTTCACATTTACGCGTACCTGCCATTTTGAATAAGAGAACATCCAAGAATAATCCATTAGCGCACACACTCATACACACACCACAAGAAACGAAGAAACGTACGTACATACTAAAATATTATCAAATATTAAAATAGCTTTATGCTATAGCGACATCTAAGCACGAATATTTTATGATATAAGGGGTGAAATAAAAGAGTGTTACCAAGCATGATTACATGGCAGTGGGAACAAGATTTTATATGCAACGAAATCGCATTAAAACAAGTAGCTTCGCAAAAAGGCTTTCACAAATATTTAGGGAAAAAATTGTTTACACCAAAACGCCAATATTATATTCAAAAAAATACTGATCTGTTAAATTAAATACTTGAACGTGTAAGATCGTGGGGTAAAAAATAAAACTAACTACGGATGCTGTGAGAACTTGATGACCCCTGACCCCATTTTACATTTCGAAGTACCGGTTTCATCATTCTCAAACAGCTGACCGCTTTTATTAATTTCAGTACCCCTTTAAACAGTGCAACGTTTTTGATTATTTTTTAGTATACCTACAGCAGTTTTAAATATAAAGGTAAATTTTCAAACGTTTGATTTTTAATTAAAAAAATTGTTCACGTTATGGTAAGGGCAATAACAGGGGTTAAATGTCTTACTTGATAGTTTTTAAAGAGAACAAACTATTTGCTCTATAGAAAAATCCCATTGCTGTATGGAACTGCCATGTATAAAATTCTTGTGCTGTAACAAAACGCTCTATAGATAAACCCGATGTTTCTTTGCTGCTAGATGCACTCAAAACCCACATCAATAGTAGGGATTGTAATACCGGTAAACCGGTTTACCGGTAAATCGCAAAAATGCTCTTCAAATTTTACCGGTAATTTGCCAATTTTTTACCGGTAATTCCGGTAATTTTACAATCTCTTTCTAATCATAATAAAAATCTAAATCAAATAATCGAAAAAGAATTGACGTATTTTCAAAGAGAAAAAATAAGAGGAAAACATAAAAATGGCATATGATTGTTTACTCACTACTCGACCAACAAGTGTAGAATCCAATAGTGTTTTTTCTGCGGCTGGATTATTTTCTACAAAAATTAGGTCGCAATTAGGAGACGATGGTTAAGATAAATTATGTTTTCTACGTGCTTTTTTTAAAGAAAAGTTTAAAATAAAACATATTGTTAATAGTTTGACAACATATTCTATGTTATATCATTTTATATTTTATGTTCAGAATAGTTTTATTTTCATGTGTTTTTTGTAATGATGAATTATATTTTTTGTAATATTTTTATTTTATACTCGAATACTTTTATTATATGTTCTTATTTTATATTGTATTATATTATTATTACATAAAAAAATACGTTTATGGCTGTTAACTGATATATTGTATGAAACTAATTGTGATAGTTTAGGCTTCAACTATCTCAATCAGTTCCATAATAAATAAATGTATATAAATATATTTATTTTTAATATGGTTTTCCGAGTTTACCCGGGTAATATTTAAATTGGCTCGACGTTTCGGCAAGCTCTCACTATAGGGGATACTCGGATAAACTCCGAAAACTACATTAAAAATATTAGTAACCGCGAAAATCTAAACAGAAACAATATAATATAAATATATATTTACCGGTAAATTACCGGTAAACCGGTTTTGATTGACAATTTTACCGAATTACCGGTAATTCAAAAAGTCGGTAAATTTACAATCCCTAATCAATAGAGTCGGAGAGAGCATTTTATTCAGCAGGACTTTCTGTTAATAGATTAAGAATAAGACTAAAGTCACCAAAGCATAGATCACCTATATTTTCTTCAAACGCATTACAAAATACATTGTAAAAACCATGTTATTGTGTTCATTAAAATGAAATTGCAATAGTAAGGTATTATTTCTCAAATGTAAATTTCTCTCACTAATATTATTTCATTAATTAAAGAAAAGGAATTTAAAGATTAACACGAACAAAACAAAGGTTATGATAATAGGTAAAAGACAAAAACAACTTAACATATATAGAACTGAATCAGGAACAAAATAGAACACGTGGAAGAGTATAGATAGAAAGAGAAAGTAACATAGAAAATTAGATAAAAGAAAGAATATCATAGTATAAATAGATTGGTAATAAGAAAAAGAGAAATAAGCAGAAAAACACAAATTACTATTTACAAGACAGCATTCATACCAAACCTGGTGTATGGAAGTGAGAGTTGGGTATTAAATCAGTCACAGAGAAGCAGATTAAAAGCTATGCAGATGAAATACTTAAGAGCAGTAAATGGCGTCACACGTAGAGACAGAATAAGAAATGAACAGATCAGAGAAGAACTAGATATAGAATCAGTACATAGTGTAAACTAGAGAAACAAGCTGGAATAGTTTGGACACATCAACCGAATGCAGCAAAAAAAGACAAGTAAAACAGATATAGGAGGCAAAAGTACAGAATAAAAGAGGAAAGGGGAGACCGAAGAAACTATGGAATGATGAAGTGGCATTGATTTTAAAGAAACGAAACAAGAACTGGACAGAGAAAACAAGAATGACGAAGAACAAAAAACAATAGACGGAATTCGTACACCTATGTTAATCATGAGCTGTAATCAGTATTATTACAAATACCTTACACCCTAGGGTAGAAAAGTAACAGATTACATATACAGGGTGAGTCATTAGTGCGAGATCGGTCGATTGTGGCTAATCGGTTTGAGATAGAAAGTTGATTCAAACGCTATTTTAAACAGTTTTTTTCTTCCGAACACGATAAAAATATTTTCAAATATACAGGGTGAGTCACCTCTCTGAAACTAATCGCAACTTTTATATTTCAAATACAACACTCCATTTTTTATTTAATAATTATAACCGCTTTTATTTTAGCTTTGCATCGATATGAAACACTAAAGGCTTTTATGCGGCGTTGTCACAAAAAAAACTTTTCAAAATGTTTCAAGGTTTTAAGTCTATTTAAAAAATTCTCCTGAAGTTAGTTTTCGAAGTGCAGAGTTGTAATTTGGTAAGGACATGCAGAAAACGTTGCTCTATTCGCTCGACATGAAACAGTTTGAATCACGCATACAGGGTGTTCATAAATAGGTGACGACTTCAATGATTTTCAAAAGCTCGTAACTCAATTTTTTCAAATTCAAACCTCTGTATATTCTTATGTCATCGAATTCGTCTTTAAGAGATCTTCATTTTTTGTTGTTAAGTATGTCCTATACCCAAAACTCATACTTTCGAGATATCGACATTTTTGCTTCTAATCGTTATGGAAGCAAATACAGTTTTGTGGAAATCGAAAAAACTGACTGTTAACTTCACTAGCGTCAAAAACTTGTCTGTGTTTTAGTTTTGTCTTGTTGGCTTTTCCAAAAGTCAAAATGACATTTTAGTGACATTCTAAAGCTGTGTTGCGAATAAAAAACGCCAAAATTATTTGAAGAAAAATTGAAGAAAAGTGTTGTAAATGTTTTCACTATTCAAACCGCTACCAAAATTACAAAAATCTTTTAAACTCAACACCACCTAGTCAGAATACTCAAGAATACTTATAAAAGTTGACACTACTTGACGTTTAAAAATTATTGACAGTCGTCATTGTTTTTATGGCTAGGTAGATTACATAAAAATCTCCCCTCGTATCATCAAAATTTCTTTTTTATTTACATTTATTTTTAGGCAGTATCCCTTTAAATTGTCTGCCCATTTTTCTATTAGTTTTTTAAATTCTTCTTTACTGTTTCCAAACAGGATAAGGTCGTGGGCATACATGAGTTCATTTATTTGTATTTTCATTAATTTTCTGTAACCTGTGTGATTATATTGATTTAAACAGTCAGTACGAAACGGTTGGGCATTGTTAGTAGGTGGTGGAAGGAAAGAACGTGTTTGTTCTGGAGCCACGACTTTGAGGGATTTATCGTGTATTTTAAAATAGCAAATAGCGCTTTGCCGTGCTGCAAAAAGGTTTTCGCCTAGCGGACCCGCACAGAGAGCTTTAATGCTCCTTGCTAAGTACGGCGCTTAATTTTAATTAATAAGTACTCTCTAACGACTGTGAAATCGCGCCGCAAGTTCACTCATACAAAGTAGACAAGTACTAATTTTTAAGTTAATAAAAACTAACTGTATTTCGGAATAGGTTTTTAAATCGTTACAAAGTTTCAGTTTCAGCAACTCGTGGCGCAACAGTCGTATAAAGTTTAAAATTGTACTTTTTGCGAAAGCGAGAAAAAACGACGACGCAACTTTAGTCGTAAAAATAAGCAAACTAACTGCCTCAGTTGTGAAAAAGCTTTACTTTAAGTTTTTACGAGTTAGTAATTACTTGGTTCTGTAATTAATCACCTAAATTTTAGCCACTTTGAACTAACTAGAAAGCGAAATAACGCGGGCGTTGTTAGCGGTTGTAGCCTGGACGAATTAATACCCCGAAATGGGCAAAAATACAAGGGCTTTAAAGTCTACCAATTAGTGAAATTGCGAATGAAATGAGAATGTGATTAAAACGGACAGTATTTCCTTTAAATTGGTGACAAATACATGTAAATTTACAAGCAATAACTTACCTCCTAATGGTTTTCCATTTAACCCTGTATTTGTTAAGATTTATGAAGCGATTTTAAATTTAAATTCCGCAATTTACAGCCTACTTTGAAGATTCGTCTTGTTCAGCGGTACCCAAACTGTTGTACACGTAATACTGGATGTCATATCAATTTGCAGCCACAAAAACTAAACGGCGAAAATTACCCGAAAAAAGACAAACGACACAGTAGGTACTTTATTCCCAGTTTTATCTAAATTTTCTTCCAGGAGTGTTCCCCTATTCTGCATGGTCCGTATTGATTGTTTAGGGGAATTACTCAATTTAAAATGAAGTAGGGTTGCCACATTTTAAAACGGAATAGGAATTTAATGCCATACGCTATGTTCTGTGGCCATACGTTTTATAAGTATTCTGACCACTGACTAGGTGGTGTTGAGTTTAAAAGATTTTTGTAATTTTGGCAGCGGTTTGAATAGTGAAAAAACACTTTTCTTAAACTGTTCTTCAAATAATTTTGGCGTTTTTAATTTGCAACAGAGCTTTAAAATGTAACTAAAATGTCTTATTGACTTTTGGAAAAGCCAATATGACGAAACTAAAACACAGCCTTCTTTAATGTAAAAAAAAAAATGTAAACAGAGTATAGGCGGACTTTGAAGTTTCTTCAAAAAAAAAAATCGATTTTTTTACAACCTTAAAGCAGTTGGCTTAGTTCTACGATTATTATTAATACCCTATTATTATTATTTCCGCGGAGGTGGTCCCCTTTTGGGTTCCTGTACTGCGACCTGTTGGTCTATTGTACCCTCTGGTGATAGCCCCTTAAAGAAGTCCTGTGTTTTTGAAAAACTCTAGGATTTTCTTTAAGGGTGTTTTTCTTAGCTCATCTTGGTTGGCTTTTTCCATCCCTAGAAGTCTGCGCCGATAGGGTGTGAATCCTTCACACTGGCATATTACGTGCAGAGGAGTTTCTTCTTCTTCACCACATCCTCTACATATATCGGTTTCAGAGAGCCCTATTATGTAGGAGTGTTTGTTTAACCCACAGTGCCCTGTGACAAGCCCTGTGGCTGCTCTGATGTCTGCTCTGCTCATCCTGAGCATTTCTTCTGTCTTCTCTTTGGAGACCATTGACAGGATAGCCTTGGAATGGGCTTGTCCTGCAACTTTTTTCCAATGAGCATTATGCTCTTGTGTTAGTATGTCATTAAGACACCGCTTGGCTGTTCCATAGGACGTACCAACTGCGGGTTCTGGTCCGAAGAAAGGTGTCTCGCTGCCAATTTTGGCTAGGCGATCCGCCTTCTCGATCCCTGGTATATTAGTGTGCCCTGGGCACCATACCAGTTTAACATTTCCTGCTTCCTAGCATGTTGAGTGCTTGTATGCAGTTCAGAACAAGTCCTGAGTTTACTTCTGACGAACCAAGAGCTTTTAACGCTGCTTGGCTGTCGGACACTATGAAGATTCTTTTATTATCAAAATCTCTTTCTAATAGTGTTTCTGCACATAAGTGCATAGCATACACCTCAGCTTGAAATATGGTTGCACACTGTCCAAGGTTTACAGATTTGCCTTCTCAGTTGTGCTGCTCCCCATATTCCGCAGCCTGTTCCATTTTGCGTTTTTGACCCGTCCGTATACCAGACCAGGCCATTAAGCTCTATTTCATGGCGCTCCCATTGGTCCCGTGTTGGAATTGTGATTCCAAAGGTTTTCTCAATGGCTAGCGTCCTGTTTATTCTATACGAGATCATATTTAATGTCGGATGCGTGTCGATCTCGTTGAGAATATCTAAGTGCCCTTCTCTACGTCTCCCCTCTTTGGAGGTGATTTTTAGTCGGTACCCCCCTCTTAGTGCTTGTGATTTGACCACAAGGTAAAGAGGAGGTAAGTTCAGCAACACTTCCATTGCCGCCGTAGGCGTTGTTGTCATCGCCCCGGTAATACTTAGGCAAGCCAGTCGCTGTAGCTTGTCTAATTTATTTCTGCAGTCCTTTATCTGTGTTCTGGTCCACCAGATCAGACTTGCATAAGTTACGATGGGTATGACCATCTTGGTGTATATCCAATATATCATCCTGGGTGTTAAACACCCCAGTTTTTCCCAAGCATCCTTCTGCAGGTCCATAGAGCTACAGTGGCTTTTTTGGTAGTTTTTTCTACGTGTAGTTTGAAGTTAAGTTTGCTATCTGGAATCACTCCTAAATATTTAACCTCTCCTACTGTTTCCAGTGGTTCTTCAAACAGGTATACTGTTTTAGTCCCACATTAATACCCTAACTAGCAATTATCTAGCCTCAGATTGTTCATTCAATTATCTAGCTTTAGCTTGCTTGTATAATCATTAAAAAATGTGCAAGAAATTAAAAAAAGCAGAAACATTTTTTAATGAAACAATCTAATTTTTTTCAACTTATGCAATTGGCTAAAAACACGTTATTTACATACTAAATAACAAGTAAACATTATGATTCGTTCTTAATCTTTTAAACAAGACTGAGCGACGCAAGTTAATTAATTAGCAAAACGATACTTGCTACTTCCATTCGTATTTTGTGGTAATAAAAATATTATCCCGTAAAGAAAACTCGATTTGATTGCAACGAAAACACGACAGTACACATTTTATATAAATAAATTGCTTTTTAATTAAGTTCCCCTTTTTAATTTTACCTATCCAACATCAAAATTTCCTGAATAAAACCAAACACAACTTGTTTTCATGGAAGAGACGACGAAAGATTGAAAAATGAGATTGAAAATCAAGTTTGCTGTGTGAATGAAGCTAAAAACGTTTCATTTATGATGGCCGACGTTTATCTCGAATTTCATTTCTTCATGAGCGTATTTTTTAAAGATCGCGTTTAGATAACGAGAGACAAAGGCGCATAAGCCGTTAATGTTTAATTGAAGTTGTAGTTGTTTTGCGCGATGCTGTCTCTAAATGTTCCATCGGACGGAGCAGAATTTTAACGTAAAGAAAACAGATCGATAACGAACTTGGAAAGGAGGACATGTTTCAAAAGTTAGCACTCACCGGAGACGTCCAAACTTTCTGCACTTTTGTTGGAGTTTTGCTAGGTGGTTTCGTTGAGGGTTTTGTATTCGGTTTACTACTAGATTGCGATTGTCTCTGTGTTTGTTCCATGATTTGATGTATAAGGTCTAGCTGCTGTTTGGTTAGGCCGTCGTTGTTGGCTCCGCTTCCGCCCTGCAAAAAGCAAGACTAATGTAAATGAATAAGCTCGTTCGTTTGGAGGGGTCGCGCGCGTAAGGTAACGAATTCAAAACATTTATCTGTGTTTTCGCGGAACTTAACTTTTTTCTAAGAAAAATACACCTGCTACTAAATCTCCGCTGAAGGCTGTAATTTGTAATGCTTAGGAAAATAATGTCAGAGTAAGCCCAAGCGGCAGAGTAATCCTAATAATAATGTCCAGGTCTGAAATGTTATAAATCAGTTCTCACAAGCCATCATACGTGAAAAATAGTGGTCCACTTAAATTTTATACTCGGTTAGGTCATAAACGTACAGCACTGGCCATAATTTTAAAATGCAATTTATCCACTACTTTAAATGAAATATACACCGATAGTTCGCAATTGCTGGACGACGTTTGAAAAATGTGAGTTTTAAAGCGACCACTACATAATATTTCAATTTATACTTTATACAGGGTGAAAAGGTCATTGTTGTAAGCGTTAAAACAATTGCCTATAATAGCAAGTTGAGCAGAATAACATAACAGATTGAATGCTTTATAAAACAATAACCAGTGCTGCACTTTTTTTTTAAACAAGCACTGCAGGACTACAAAAAATACCAATTTTCAAACGCAAATGTTTTTAAGAGTGGAAAATAAGATGTTCAACATGATTTATTTCTTTGGGTGGTTCATTTATGTAAAGTATACAAGTTTAATTACAAATTCCCTGCTTTATTCATAGAGAATCTCTTGTAGAAATGGCAGGTCAGTATCAAGATTCGTCTCTTGGTCATATTGCTACTAATTAAATGAAAAGATTCTCTAAACTGGTCTGCAATTTCTACAAATAATTCTTCATGAAAAACAGCGTTTTTCATTCAATGTTACTCGGTTCTTGATGAAGAATCTCTTGTTGCAATGGTAAATCAGTATCAAGACTCGTCTCTTGGTCATATTGCTACCAACCAGGGTTGGGCAAAATTTGATTTTTATTTAAAAAATCAAAAATCATTGATTTAAATTTAAAAAATCAAAAAAATCGCGAATTTTTAATTCTTTTAAGAAACTTGACAATTTTTCCTTTTTTACAACTAATTTACTAATTATTCACCCTACATTATATCTTCTATAAAGCGTCATTCAAAGAGTATCAACAAATGAAAAAGTTTTTTTGTTAAAAACTTCTCAGAAACATTTATTCTTGATAAAAATTGGTGGCAGCGACGGGTGATGGTAGCGGCGAAGTGATGATGGCGTTGATTTAAATCATGATTTCAATCGTGATTTAAATCAGTTGATTTAAATCAGGCTAACACTGCAACCAACTAAATAAAAGAGTCTTTAAACTGGTCTACCATTTCTACAAAAGATTCCTCATAAAAAAGAATTCAATATTACTCTGCTTTTGATGAAGAATCTCTTGTTGAAGTAGAACTGTTTCAAAATTAGCCTTTTCGTAAGAGTGTTATTTACGAAGACGCGTGTCTGAAAACTGGTTTATCATTTTTACAACATATTCGTGTTAATCAAGCAGTGTTTTTTAATTAACTTTTTACCGTAAAAACTGGGTAATACCCAATTTTACGCGAATCATTATGCATATATTAATAATGGTATGAGTAGAGCTGTAGTCGAAAAACAGATTAAAAACTACATGTTTTCTTAGGGGAATTTGTAATTTGACGCTATTGAAAGTATACTTTTTGCCGATTCCATTCATACGTGGGTTGGGCTTATGCAATGTTTACAGGTTTTAATTAAAACAGAAAAATGGGTAAATCCTTAACAAATTCCATCGAAGGCTTTGCATGTATTTATTTACTAGATTACATTTCAAACCTAGTTTACAGTTTTCAATATGAGAGGATTTGGTTAGAAGTAATTCAATTTACAAATTTAATTCCAAAAGAAAAATTGCGCAGTATATTGTTACCATGTGGGTAATAAAAATGCCAATTAAGTTTCTGCACTATATTTTCAAAAATATGCCTAAAGAATGACTAGAGATACAAAATTTTTAATTGAGCAGTCTTAAAGAAAAAACACACAAGAAGAAATCTAACAACACAAACAATTATAAAACAAAATTTATGCAGTCCATGAATACTAAACATTTGTAAAAAATTCAAGAATTCTTTTTTGATATTCCTAGTTATGTACAAACTTATTATGGCAATTGAGAATATTATGAGCTCATAAACGAGGTTTCCAAGTTCATTGTATTTTTTTAAGGCTGCATAACGCTTCTAGACGATTACTTATTAATTTTTAGGCTTTATTGAGTTGAAAAAGTTGTAGGAAAATGCTCGGAGTACAGTTTTGAACGGTTAGAATCGAAAAGTACGAAAATATTGAACTGGATGTTGCTTGTATTTACCTTGGCGGGTTCAGTCGCTAAGAGCTGTTGAAGTTGGCTTTTTCCTGCAGTGTTAGAGCTAGGAGGTGGAGCGTATTGAATGCAGCTAGACCCATGTGGCGATGCCGCATCTCCAGAAGCAGCACCTTGCGCTGGAGACATGGTCGTAGTACTGTTGACCGTCGTGGAACTGTGATGATTCTCCGTGTGTCTTCTAAGCGATCTTGCGTCGCAGTAAGACTTTCCACAACCCTCGGCCTTGCATTCGTAGGGTTTCTTATTACGATGAGTAAGCATGTGACCGTTTCTGGAAAAAAAAATCGGTGTTAAAGCTATTTTGCTTGAAACATTGCTTGGTGTGGAGGAATTCCAAAAGAGGCCAATTAATGAATTATATCAGTTTTAAAGAATTGGAGCTTAAATGTTATTTACCATATGATTTGACTAAGGAGGCGAAGCTCCTAAAAATCATTTAGTTTTGAAGTAAACAGATTCTTGAAAAATTATTACGAGCACAAAGTGTAAAACAAAAAGGAATAGCTAAAAGTATTTGGACATGAAAATGACCGAAGATGGTCATAAAGTATTAAACTAAAAATCAATAGAAAAAATTAAACAACCAAAAAATCTTGAAGAAAAACAGTGTGAATAGATGAACAAGGAGTCTTTAAGGCATACATTGTTTTTGGATACGTAAAGCAGTGATTAGTTCTGAAGAGGAGGACTAATTTTTGTAGTCTTAACTCGTGAGGGGTTTCTCTTTTGAACAAATCCCCATTAAAAAATGTATGTTTTGGGGTGGGCGGTAATGAAAAATACTTCTGTAACAACTTAAATAACTTTGATTGGGAAAAACACATGGTTTTGTTATAAACATAAGCTGAGGAAGGTCACGATATGTTGTCGCTCGAATCTGATCAAGGCTGTATTTAATGCATCAGGAACATCAAAACTAAATATTTTGCAGAGTTATATGTGCCACTGGCCTATTCCTTCGGAAAAATGGAAAAATTGTATAATAAAGGTAATTTTTGCGATCGCGTTGGCCATGAAACCGTCAGAGCTCAAATAGAAATTTTTCTATTTACCAATTCGCGCATCCTTTGGAAGTAAAATGGTGCAAAGTTTTTGAAAAAATCTTAAACGGTTCCCGAGAAAAACGTCAAAAACGAAACCCCTGCAATAGCGCTATGATTTGAGAAGTTTTTACCGTTTTTACAAGGGCCTCGTTTTTCGCGTTTTTCTCGGGAATCGTTTAAGATTTTTTCAAAAACTTTGCACCATTTTACTTGCAAAGGATGCGCGAATTGGTAAATAGAAGAATTTCGATTTTATCTCTGACGGTTTCATGGCCAACGCGATCGCAAAAATTACTTTTCTTATTAGACTTTTCAGTTTTCCTCCTATTTTTCCGAAGGGATTGGCCAGTGGCACGTATAACTCTGCAAAATATTTAGTTTTGATGTTCTTGATGCAGTAAACACAGCGTTGATCAGATTCTGGCGACAGCATATCGTGACTCTCCCTTGTGAGAAATACCAAGCAGTGAAGAATAAAATTATAATTCGCCCTATTTCTTTTTTGATTCCTGTTATTAGTCTTTAGGCATCGCCTTTGTGAAAAAAAAAAGGTAAAGTGATGAAAATATGAGCTATATTCCAGGGTTCTCAAAGAAAAAATTGCAAGTAATTTGGAACAATTTTGAAAACTAAACCATTTTAGTTCTTTAACGTTTAAAGATTGCTCCTAATCTGTATCGAACAGCACTCGTGTAAGTGATTTTGTCTGACCCTCTTTCACATGTACATCATGCTCTCTTACTGAATGATATGATTGATCGCTTCTGGCAATAAACTTACAAATGATCCTGGCGTTTGAATGCTTTGCCGCACATGGTGCACACGTATTTCCTTTCGTCACTGTGAGTCAGTTTGTGCTTGGCTAGGGCAGAGGCGTTTCCGAAGACCTTGGCACATACCTGAAACAGACAGAAAAAACATTCGTTGGCAAACGTTCACAATGGATGACAGGTTTATGTCTCGTGGAATTGTTTCTTTTATTTTTAGCTTTTTTATATCCGCACACAAGACTGTAACACAAAAAACAACCCAATTTATATAAATGTAGCAAGAAAAATACAACTATTTATTAGATGGTAAATTATGGCTTTGCGAGGAAGGCTGTGGTCGTCTTGGACTTGCTAATTTTCAAAAAATGACGCAATAATTCAATTCTGCTGGATATTTCGTTGAAAACCACACATTATTTAAGCAAAAATTTTCTCCTACTTATATTGTTTAGAAAACTGAAGAATATATACAGGTGTTCTATGGTATTTCGTCATTAATAGAACTCTGAAATATAAAAGCTGTAGTGTCTAATAAACAAAAAAAATTTGCAACCTTTTCAGCTGTCTACAAATCTATTTTGTCTTATGGACAATTTCCTGGAATGGACATTTTTATGTTTAAAAATGATAACAATTGAACAAAAGCGTTTGTTGTCTAAACATCTCCAAAATGTTTTGGAATGGTCTTTATATTTTTGAAAATGTTAAAGACACCCTAAGCAATGCATTTCCAAATTTGGTTCGTTCAGAAACGACCTAAAACAATTTTTTACAGCTACTCAAAATTTTGTTAAAAGTTTTAAGACTATAACCTTGCAATTTTTCACAAGAAAAAAATCTACTGTTTTGGGATGGTCTTTATATTTTTTGATAATGTTAAAGACACCCTAAGCAATGGATTTCCACATTTGGTTCGTTTAAAAAGGGCCTAAAGCAAATTTTTACAGCTACTCAAAATTTGTTGGAAGTTTTAAGACTATAACCTTGCAATTTTTTTCAGAAAAAAATCTACTGTTTTGGGATGGTCTTCATATTTTTTGAAAATGTTAAAGACACCCTAAGCAATGGATTTCCACATTTGGTTCGTTTAAAAAGGGCCTAAAGCAAATTTTTACAGCTACTCAAAATTTGTTGGAAGTTTTAAGACTATTATAACCTTGCAATTTTTTTCAGAAACAAAATCTGTTTTGGGATGGTCTTCATATTTTTTGAAAATGTTAAAGACACCCTTAGCAATGCGTTTTCACATTTAGTTCGTTCAGAAAGGGCTTAAAACAATTTTTACAGCTACTCAAAATTAGTTGGAAGTTTTAAGACTATACCCTTGCAATTTTTATCATAAAAAAATCTACTGTTTTGGGATGGTCTTCATATTTTCTAAAAATGTTAAAGACACCCTAAGCAATGCATCTCCACCTTTGGTTCGTTCAGAAACGGCCTAAAACAATTTTTTACAGCTACTCAAAACTTATTGAAAGTTTTAAAACTATACCCTTGCAATTTTTATCATAAAAAAATCTTCTGTTTTGGGATGGACTTTATATTTTCTAAAAATGTTAAAGATACCCTAAGCAATGCATTTCCACCTTTGGTTAGTTCAGAAACGGCCTAAAACAATGTTTTACAGCTCCTCAAAGTCAACGATTTTAATTCGTATGGAAACCATTTGGATATCTTAAACTACACTTTATCTCTTGCGATTATTTATATTTTAATAGTAAGATAATGAAGGCGGAACGTTTAAATAAAAAAGCTTTCCATGACACAATGTATTTAATAATTTAAAAGGTTTTGGCCGGTTATTTTTTACTACACGTAACAGGATGTTTCATGCAACAGTCTTAAAATGTTATGCGTCAATCCCTCGTAACTGTCATTGATCAACAAAAGTCATTTATATAAAATTTGAAAGGAAAGGAATGTCCGCAGACGTTTTTCGTGTAAGAATATCGAGTAACAAATGGTTCATTTTCGTAGCACGGAATAATTCTGCACGGAAAAATATAGCAGCTGTCCTAAAATAGATTTTCTCGAAACCTGTGTATAATAAGGTTAATCGAAAAATTGTTCTAGAGTAGAGTGGGAGAAGGATAATTAAATCAAGAGTGGTAGAAATTATGTGCGAACCCATAACAGCAGGTTCCAGGAATTTATAACAACAATGGGAGTAAGACAAGGAGGCACATTAAGTCCACTGCTCTTCATAATTCTTATGGATAACATAGTTAAAGAATGTAAGCAAAACACAAAGAAAGCCTACTGGGGTTGGAATAAACTAAAACCAATATCCTTAACAGAACTAGCCTTTGCAGATGATGTGGTACTATTGGCTAAAAGCGAAAAGGTCTTGCAACTCAATCTAGACGTGTGGGCTGATATATTAAGTAGATATAATATGAATATGAATATAACAAAAACAAATGCTACAGTTATAGCAAAAAATTATGAACCTGTTACAATTATTATGCTAGACCAAAAAAGATAGAGCAGGTAGCGAATTTTAAATATTTAGGAACAATAATTATTGCAGAAACTGGTAAAATGGAGTAAGATGTGAATAACAGAATAACGGCAGCGACGAAATTTTACTACGCTACTAATAAATGTTTGATAAAAAGGAGATATCAAAAGAAACGAAGACGCGAGTTTTAAATGCAGTGTAGAGTTCAGAAACTTGGACACTAACACAAAAACAAAAACAAAGAATACAGGTACAGGAAATGATATTTTTGAGAATAATCGAGAGATTTAGACTGCGATAAAATCAGTAACGAAAAAATTCAAAAAACCCAAGAGTAACTAACAGGTATTAATAAAATGGAGACGAATCAATTAAGATGGCTTGGACATCTACTACACATGCCAGAAAGAGGATACGCGAAAATAGGATGGAGAATGCAGATGGAGGGAAAAAGAAATAGAGGAAGACCAAGAATAAAATGGGAAAAAGAAGTGAGGAAGAGACTATAAGAAAAAGAAGTCAGCTGGAGAGATGTGCCACAATTAGCTAACGATAGGCGGAGAGGAGAAAGTTAATACAGAAATAGAAAAGCATACCTCGACACCGAAAGGTACAAGAGGAACCGATTAAGAAGAAAGAAGAAAATAATTCTTTTAGGCTTTAGAAACAACCACAATATAAATTAGACCAGTAACATCATAATGTCGTTCCATTGTTATACGTGCGTGAAATTGTTATATCCTACAAAAAATTTGGGTGATTAATAGGACAAATATGGTTGTTAATAGCAAAAATTATTAAATATTATTGCAATTTGAGACGCTTTTTTACTCAATGAGTGAAGTCGACGCAAATAGTTAACGAACCGGAATCCTTACGCCACCAGTGACCATGAGCTGTGCCTGTTGCAGTAAAATTTTAATGAGCGTCAGTTTGTGCCGCCGCTAATTTTGTAGAAACAATGGTTTTATACATAAAGTAACTTTATGTATGTTGTAGTTGATATAATCAATGTCTACTTTACAATTATATATAGCGCCACACGTGCATTAAATTTAATTTTGGAACTCACTGCACCTGTCGCGCATTAGTCAAAGTTTATATCATCAATGACTCAATACAAATTTCTGTGCCAAAAGTTTTAGTCACGTATGTACGTTCATAATAAATAAACGTTAGCAAAATAATACACTCCCATTTGCCAATGGAATTAAATGACGATTAGACCGCAGGAAAGTGGTTTTTAATTAAGTGCGCTATGCTGGGCTACTTAACATTTCGTAAAACGCGGAATTTTCGACTCACCACTCCCACAAAAAGCCAGTTTTCATTATTCCAACTGCTGTCCGATAAGATACTATGATGAAATGTAATATTGCACATTCTCTGAGTTTCATGAAGCGTATGATTCGTGTTTAATATATTAAGGGGCACTTCAAATATGACAACAATGTACAACATTCGAATAAATGTTGCGAAGCTCGTTCTGGGGGCTTTGCATTCGAAGTGAAGGCAGAGTTGTTTATTAAGGAACTGGACGGAACCTGCATCCAAATTTATATGAAAATATTTCGTCATTACAGTAATCGCTCAATTAGTACGATTGGTTAGTCAGAAAAACTGTGTAACTTGGCTTTTTTTTTTTAAATTGAAAGTTTTACAATGGTCTTTGTGTTTTCTAAAAGGTTTAAGACACATAGGCAATGCATTTTCACCTTCAGTTTGTTCAAAAACAGCCTAAGACAATATTTTTAAGTTTTTCAAAATTTTGTAAAAGTTTCAATTGAAAGCTGGCTATTTTTTTGAATTTGAAAGTATTGCAATAGTCTTAATATTTACTAAAAATGTTAAAAACACCATAAGCAATGCATTTCCACCTTCAGTTTGTTTAAAAACGGTCTAAAACAATTTTTTAAATCTCTTCAAAATTTTGGAAAAGTTATAAGTATAGCTTTGATTTTTTTGCACAAAAATTCAATTATCAGTCTTCATGTTTTCTAAAAACGTTAAGGACACCATAAGCAATGCATTTCCGACTTTAGTTTGTCCAAAAACGGCCTAAAACAATTTGTTTTAAAGCTCTTCAAGATTTTGTAAGTTTCAAGTGAAAGCTGGCTATTTTTTTAAAAGAACGTATTGCAGTGGTCTTAATATTTACTAAAAATGTTAAAAACACCTTAAGCAATGCATTTCCGACTTCCGACTTGATTGAATTTTGTGTATCTTTTGCTGTACAGAGACTTTACTAGAAGAAATTTCCGTATTAGCTGGTTTGTCAATTCTTAATTCATTAAAACAAATCAGAAATGTTTAGAGAATAAACGAACTCTCAAATACAATTTTTAAATTCGTTGCTTTAGTGATAAAATACACTGTATAATTGTAGGTATATTTTATCCTTACACGTTTCAATATAATTTCAGATAGATAATAGGTATCTTGATTTTGTTTATTAATGTTTATTTTATTTACATTGATGTAAACTATTACTATCACATAATTTACTTGACTGTTATTTCTCTTTCAGGGATAATTTTTTGTATTAATAATAATTAGGACCTTAACCTAAATACTTGATGAAGATTTTACCTGTGGACTTCCTCTAATTGTTACAAATAATTAATCACTCCAGGACACGAAGGTGCCGACACACTGCTAAACAATTCATCACCACGTGATGCGGTTATTTTCAGAAAAGTTGATCAAAAATTACAATTCCCACGAATAATTTATGTAAGACGTGTCTTACCTGACACTGCTGAGGTCCTTGTCGGTTAGGAGATGCTGCTTTTGGCCTCGGTCGTTTAACTGCTAACTTAACCACATCAGAAGCACTCGTTACTGTCTTTTTTTCTTCAGTTGTGGTTGTCACTGAAATGAAAACATCATTACTTTTATTAAATATTTAGCTGATTTGAGGGTTATTATTATAGGGGTACATTTTAAGAAGTAGATGTTCAAATCTTAAGAACACCATAGCTACTGGCTGCGGCCAGTTTTCTTTCAGAAGATAGGGTGCAAAATAGACAAATTTAGTAATAGATAATAATGTTATTATAATTAATGTCCAATGTATTATTGGACCGTTAAGGCAGAGATTCTTAACCAGGGGCTCATGGACTCCTAAAAGGTACGAAAAACTTCTACAGGGGGTACGTGTCAAGTACAATGGCCAGAATAAATATATTGGTGAAAAGCAAGAATAATAATTTTTGCACTAAATATTTTTACGTTGGTGGGGTAAATAAAGTTCTTTGAAATGGACCAACTGACAAGAGGAATATGACGCTCCACAGTGGCCAAGAGGTACATTAATGGAAACGAGTTCAAAACCACTGCCGTAAGACAACACCCCGTATAAGATACAATAACTAGAAAATTATTTAAGTCATGGTTTTAAAATTACCTGTACATGTTCAGCTAACATAGTCGAAGCAGTTTTTGTCAATTTTAGCAAAAGGCGCCCAAGCGTCGGTACCTCTTTTGCAATACATACCGTATATATGGATGATAACATATATACCGTAAGACATGTGTTCTAAACCAAGGGTCCATGGACCACCAAGGTGAACGAAGGAAGCTTTTACTGGAGCATGTGGCAAGTACAATGCCCGGAAATATTTATTGGTGGAAAGCAAGAATCAACAATTTTCGAACTAAATATTTTTTAGACTAAGTTCTTTTGAAATGGACTAATTGACAAGGGGTGCATGACGCTTCACAGTGAAATCAACTAGTACATTGTGGATAGTCAAGGATGGGCAAGAATAGGTGGAAGTACTGCTACAGCATTTGCCTTAACTGTAGAAGAAACCACCCGAAACCTCTACAATGACAGTCGGCCCTGGGATTCGAACCCATGACCTCACGATTGCAAGTTAGGTTGTTAACAAAACCAGCCACCGAGCTCGGTTTGTCCACTGCCTCAGATTATAGAGACTACGGTAAATGAAGATCTGAAATACCATGTGTTTTTTTCCTAGATTGGAAAAAGAGTTCTCCTGGAACGATCCTTGCATAATATAAACAATAAAACAGTGATTCTATAGCCAAAATCGTGCATGTCTTTTAATGCTGAATTAAACGTAGACGAAAGATTAAAAAAAGAGAAGCGGTTCATAGTTTATATACAATATTAAGCACCGAGCTATATTTTACAGCGATTTAATTAATTTTGTTTTCACTTAACTCGTCAGTTTTATCGCAATTTCGAAATGGCCTCAAAACAAAGGTTTAATTGTGGTTGCAACATTAAATTTATTCAGGCTCCAGAAATTAAAATGGGCCCGCTGATTACGACAATTACTCCACGACCATTGTTCTTCGGCTTGTTTTTAATTTCAACTGTTTTGTTCTACGGCAGATAAACAAAATTTGGCGTTATACATTATTTAATATTAATAATATCAGGATGATTTATTAAAACGAGCGCCCGAGGACCGCCCCGACACGTTATTTACACGGCGCGGTTCATTAAAATCGGGGACGCATTATATTTTCATGCATATAAAACGCGAACGATAATAAAAACAATCATCCGCGTGCTCTAGTTGTGGGACGCGTACCCTAGGGAAGAGTAACGTTCATTCAAAATAGACGGAAATGTGCATACAGCGGAAATGGTCACTCGAATTTTACCGCACGTAGGTGCGTTCGGACAACCGTAAAACTGATTTTAAATTGCGTCCACGAATTATACTGCAATTAGATTTGCTGGCCGTTTCGCAGTCGAAAACACAAAATTACAAGTGAACTCATTGGAAATTTCAGGTCAAAAGCGGCAGTCGGCACAGTTAAATGTGTAGAAACATATTTCGCCATCGAAATATCATGGCTGGACGTCACACAAAATTCGGTTCACAAAAATAGCGCACTCGGGTAATCCCTCACTTGGGCAAAATTGCATAAAAAATCGTGGACTGCTCCACACAGTTGGGTGCCGAGTAATCTCAAGTTGCTAGCAAGCAACAATATCTGGACGCATTGCGAGTAAAAATATACTTTTTGTGTAGTGTGTTACGGTGGTCTCTGAAGTGTGGCGGTTCTACAGCAGCTAATAAATTTAGCAACGCTACCCCGAATCAGTCCCGAAGAACTGTTAAAGATGGCCGTCTGCACGAAAGATGAGTAACGTCTGTCATCAGATTTCTGACAATCAAGATGTAAAACCGTTGGAAATTTACCGTCAAATGACAAAGCAGTATAGCCCATAATACATGTCTCACAAGGGAGCCTCACTTGGTGGTACTAAAGTCGGTTGATGGGACTAAGATTTTCCGAAAGAAGATCGTGAATGAAGAAGAGTACCAACTTTTTTGGCCCCGAAAACTCAAATCTTACCGTTGAAACGAAATAGGTTAAACTGTTAAAGGTACTTCAAGTGAACATAAAGTTGTAAATAGTTATAGTTAAATCATAATGCTTTTATGTTTTATTAACAAGAACCAAGTTTTCTCTTTAAAATCTGCAATACCAGGTGTAAATCGCTATTAAATTGCTATTGATAAATACACATAGAAAAGAGTGGCGAAACAACAAAAAAACAAGAGTTCAAATAAAAGGCCAAAGACTGTTGTAAAATAAATACAATTTTAAGCTTTTGTTTTGCCATTTTCTGTAAGAGACAAGAAGACGAATGTGTTTTCGTGTAGCTTAAGGTGGTGTACAAATTGTTTTCCTTGTGTTTTTAATAAGCAAATTGCATGTTACAGACATAATTTTATCCCGCAAACAAATCATCCGCGTTGGTATATCTCCCTAAACGATTTTAAACCAAGAAATGCAATTATAAAGTGGGAAATGACGACGTTCCTTTTGATTACTTGTATTTGTGCGATATCCAGACGTTCCAAGGATATCAGATTATCAGTTTCTTACGTCTTCCTGCTTTTACTTACATGAAAATAAATTTAATCAACGTTATTTTAAGCCGAGCTCGGCGGATGCACGTATTGGGTTTGTTTAAAATGTGGCTGATTCAACAGATAAATGCGCTCCGGTAAACATTTGCCGCTTTTGAGGCAAAACCACGTCTAATTTACCTACATCAGAGAAGTATGAAAGATTGGAAAGCATTTATTGATATTGACACACGTCGCTTCTATCGCGGTGGGTAATGGAGTGCTGGAGTTAGCGCAAACAACTTATTTCCACCGGGAATTGTCAACAGAAGACTTCATCTCATAACTCAATTTTTGTACTCGCGTTTATCACAACAACCTGCTGAGTACGAGATATATTACACTCCACTGCTTTCTGTGAGATTGCAAAATATCAACTAAATTAAAAAATACCAATACCAGATAAATAACAACCTTTCAAATGTACCATCCAACTGTGTTATCATTTCTTTCATATCATTTCTTTGTATTGTTTTTTTTTTCTAAAGTTCTTAAAAAATATTTCTTTAACAAGAGCAGATATTTATATAATCTACTCCAGCGATTCTTAAACAGGGGAACGTGGCCTCCTGGGGGGCCTTGGTTTTTTTTTAGGGATCGAGAAAAAATTTACAGAACGTTTTTACTTTTAAAAATATTAAAATCTTCTAAAATAATTATTTTTTGCTCTTTATTTAACTTACTTAAACTTGTATCGTTTTGTATTAGTTATCTGAATTCTACAGGGTAATGCAGTGCAGATTGTGGAGACGCACTACGTACTAAACTAAAGGGTGGGCAAATTTGTTTGACTTATAAAAATTTTAGATTAGGCGACTCTTAACCGAAAAAGAAGAGCCAACTAGCAACTAACTATTATACATGCTATTAGATCTGCAGAGACGCGGCTGTTGGATTTAATATATTGGAGAGCAATCTTCTTTGATTCGCCTAAAATAAATTATTGTTAATACAAAGTACGGGACAGGAAAAATATTTTAGGATATTTAGGGCGCCGGGACTACTAAAAGGTTAAGAATCACTAATCTAGAATGCTTTTAAATATCCCTAGCAATATACAGGGTGCTCAACGTGGGAATCTTAAGAACAAGAAGTCGTTAAAATGAGATAAACTTGCAAGATTTCTTGCTGAATTTAAATTCAAGTAGAAAGCTATCATAGCTCATATCATAGTCTAATTTTCTTAATAGATATCCTTAATTTTAAAGAAACTGCAAAACTAAAAGCACTTTTCATACATACGTTAAAATAATTAAATTTTGTATCAGGCGTTACATCTTTTTTGGACCATCTTCAGGTTAATTATTTAGGTAAAAGTGACTTTTCAACTTTGTTTATGTAAGAGGTACTCATAAGTTATCAATTATTTTAATATTAACGAGAAATTTAAGGTTTAAAACAAAGTTTTTATTTCTTAAAAGACTACATGATTGTCATTATTATCAACGACTTATTGCCATCTGCTCTGTAATTCTTAATCTTTTTTTTTTAGAAAAATATGGGTACCGTGTGACTATAGGGAATTTCCGAGATCAACTAAAAAAGATTTGAAAATTTTATTTGCCAAGGAATTCTCGATACACCTGAACAAATAATCAGATAAAGTCTAGTGATTATGACGAATGTGGTAAAAGTTGCTCTTCAAACTATCTATTTATATTTGAGCGATTGTTGTTAGATGTGATCTAGCGTTATCATGTTGAGGAGAACATTTTTTCGTTTTTAACAATTCAGCATGTAACCATTGTAGTTTTTTTTTACAATAAACCTGAGCAGTAACCTATTTCCAGATTTAATTAACTCGAAATGAATTCAGCTAGAACAATTTCACCGAATACACAATAGAACATTTTGATTTAGGTGTTGTGTAGTTGACCACTTTCTGGCTGATAATTTGTGTATGCTTGATTTAGGATAAGATTCACCAGCGATTTCAAGACGTTATTAAATTTGACTTCGCCAACAATTAAAAAAATAGTTGCATAAAATACCAAACGGAAATTAAGGCATACATTTTTTCGTACGTGTTCTTTGAAAGATACAACCTCCATGATCGAATGGAACAATAGAATTGTGAATTCACGATTTGCTTATAACAATTATCAACAAAATATGTATTTGCATTATAAGGTCGAAGTAGGACCAACGTAGAAATTTTCATATTAGTTTTTTTCCAATTCCAGGTTTAGAGTTTCTAGATTATGTTGCAAATTCTTTTCTATTTCCGCAACTTAGACCATGTCGTCTGCGAACATTAGCTCCGTTATGTTTATTTTTTCCATTTTTCAGTTGCCTAGGTAAAACGGTCTCATTTTTTGTTTTACTTCTTTAATTATTACCCCATCTATGACTACTGAGAATAATAATGGACTGAGCACGCATCCTTGTTTTAAGCCCTTTTTCGTTTCAAACTCTTTCGATTCTTCATTCTATGTTCTTACAATATTTACCGTTTTTTTTCGAACATCGCTTTTATAACGTCGATTGTTTCTATTTCTATTCCCTTCCTTCTCGGGCCCCCCTATACGCCTTTTCTTTTGATTCTATCGAATGCTTTTTCCAAGTTTATAAAACAAATGTATTTCCTTATTTTCTGTTAAGGTCTTTTCTATTGTTTGTCTTAATATAAAGACTGGGTCTTGTGTACTCCTTCCTCTTCTGAAACCGTATTGGGATTTTTCTAGTGTGCTTTCTATTTTTTTTTTAATTCTGTCTTTCATTGCTCTTGCCAGTATTATCCCTGGTACACTCATTAATGTTGTTCCTCTATAGTTAGAACAATCCCTTTTATCCCCTTTCTTGTATAAGGGCAGGATTATTCCAATGTTCCAATACCTTGGTACTTTCCTGATTTTATTACTTCGTTTAATAGAGCTCTTAGTGCTTCTTTCCCTAATTCTTCCATGTATTTTCCACTTTTACCCACGTACTTATTTGAGCTTTTTTTTAAATTTTATTATTTTGCGTCTTCAACGAATGTTTTTTTTTACATATTTTGGGAAAGATCTGACCAAACAGAATGAGATTTAAATGTTAAGGACCAAAAAAGCCTTCGACCTACACGTTTGATTTAAAATTATTGTAAATAAAAACAACGTAGGTAGGAAGTAATATTTCACTAACATATTACGATGTATATTGTTTTTGATGTAGAACTTCCGTGGGTTAATAATTGAATTTCAAGAGAGCTTTACAGGAAGTCGAAAAGTGTCACAAAAAATTACCAAACAAAATACACATCTACACATCTTTTATGCGAATACCCACGTCGCAAATGTGTTTATGAAAGTTTACTATCTTGGATACTTTTACGAGACAGAGTTTTCATAGAAAACAAAAATTTATTATTCTACACATTTCTCAGAAGGACCAGAGCTCACTACAACAAGGCGAAATATTGATTTATATTGCGAAGCTGCTACGGAAGATATTTATTGCCGTTTTTCATCTAACATTATTCACAAAATAAAGCACATGTTACAAAGACCTCATCCATATGCAATGAATCGACGGTATTCGTGATGGTCGGGTACACGATTGGACTTTCTTATTGATTACATATCGGGGAAAATCTTAATTTCGAAACAAACGCGAAGGGAATTGGATTGTTAGTGCCTTTATGTCTTCGCAACGGATAACGAATAGTTGATCGGCAGAAATGATAAAACCTTGTTTCAAAGTTCAATACATTTTTCATGATTGTACACATGAGGTTTTTCATAAATATTTAAAAACCCAGTGGGGTGGGGCGTCGTCTTGTAAGCAAACGATTTCACTCTTAATTAAAAGTTTCGCTAAAAGAGTTTGAAACTTTTGCCAAAAAAGTGTGTTCCTTGTGTAAAGATTGTTTTACAAATTTCAAACAGGAAATTTTATTCTGCAAAATGATTTACATACTGGAAGGCAACCAGTTTTAAAGTCTTGATGTTCTTACTCCTGAAGGACTCGTGCTTATCTACCAAGGAGATTGAGAAAAAAATGTTCTATTAAAAGCAATTTTTCTTAGAAATAAAAGAAGGTATTTTGTACTTTCATTCATTCATTGGGCCATATAATCCTTAGGATTATAGCTAACGCCGAGGCGTTTTTTAAATCCATTTATTGAGGTGGATCGGTTCTCTCTCTCTCCGATTTTTCAAAGCTTTTTGTTGATCCTGGCTGCGTCCGTTGTTTTCTTCCATTCTTTCATATCTTTGCATTTCGATTTCCGGTCATTTATTCCCAATCTTCTTCCAGGGAGTCTCCGTCTTTTCCTGGGTCTTCTCTTGTTCCTGGGCCAAATAGGGATCCATTGTGTTATCCTCCTGATCATTTCGGTTGGTTTCCTTCTCATGATGTGTCCTGCCCATCGTAATCGTTGTGCATTAATGTGTCGAACGATATTTTCTCCTCCGAGTTCCTCCTCTATGTCTTAGTTCCTTCTCAGTCTTACTTCGCAATCTCTTTACGTTAGGTCCTAGTATTGCTCTCATTACTTTTCTCTCCACTATTTTCAAGTCGTCCTCTTATTTCTTATTTATTGTGATTGTTTCCATAGCATGCATTATGACGGTTCTTGTCAGGGTTTTGTATATTTTTGTTTTCGTTGTTTTACTCTTAAGTAGGTTTTTTTTTGCCGTATGCCGTTCAGAATTCACTCTGTTCGTTCCAGCTTGTTCCACTGTCACTTTTGTACTTTAACTTTCATAATTCACACTAAGAATTGGGAAAATTTAAAACTAGTTTGAACGAAGAGAATTCCATAATGAGATTTATAAAACGTTCCTTTATTCGGCACGTCCAATCTTTTTGAATGACACAATAAATATAATTCAATACAACAACGAATTTGAGCGTTTCCTGTAAGACGATTCGTTCATCGAATTTATCATATTAAAATATGTCCTTGCCAGGACGTGACACGAGCAGAACTGTCAATGTGGGCGCACAATAGCGTTAGTGCAATCCAGAAATGTTCATACACCTGACAATATTGCATTCGTACGTGAACCTATTACATCTAGTCTTCGTATTCGAAAAGAAAATTGCCACATTCATTGAACGTAAAAACGTGATATATTCAAACCTTGCTGACAGAATCCCAGTACGTGTTTATCTATAAAATCCAAAATTAGGCAAATTTCGAGAAAGAATTCGTAAACATGAATAGTTTTTAAGTCCTGAGTATTCAATATTAAAAAAAAGTCGACTTAAAAACGTCTGCCTTGAGCATTAAACATCTGTATTATTTTTGAAATAGAACTTAATTTGCAATCAAAAAAACGCAAAATAAAGTATTAAGTAAAAAATTTGTATATTGGCACGCTAAAACGAAACACTCAGTATAGGTACATGAAAATAATTTAAGGCTACGCAACTAATAACCATTGACGTTTGTAACATTTGTGGAAACTTTTAAAATGATACATTTGTGAAAAATTAATTTAAAAAACGCCAATAACTTTTGAAGACTTTATTCAGATGCAACACAAGTCGTAAATTATTAACGGAGAATTTAATTTGGAATTGAACAAATGCAAAATAAGCAGTATCGATTTGAAGTTAACCTAACAAAGTTACATACTAAAACGAAACACTCGAAGCTATGAATTAATTCGTCTCGACAAGATGTAACATTTGTGGAAAAAAAATATATGAGACATTTGTAAACATTAATAAATGTGACATTTTCGAGAAATTCATAAGAAAAAGGTTGGTTTTAGGTATGAAACACCTAATAAATTTCTTAAAGAATTTTAATTTGAAATCGAAAAAATGTCTTTGCTAGGTTACATCCACGAACAAAATTGTTATAACAAATAACGAAAGTCCGCATAAGTATGTTCATAGAGATGAATTCAGTAAACAAATCATTTATTTACAAAAACGTATGTGTTACAGCACAACAATAACAAAAAACCTTAATAGCACTGAAATAAACTAGCAAGCATCGGGTTATATAACGTTATTATTCTTTGTGCGCTGCGCAAAATTAATATTATGATAATAAAGTTAGAATACAGTGCTTAAGCTGGGACGTTCATCCATGGAATTAATAAATACCCAATAGAATGATCTTGCGAATGGTGCATCGCCTAAGGCAACTTGATTATGCAAAGTGATTTCTACCTTCTACCACCACACAGTAATACAATATTTCCTCCCGAATAAGATATTTCGAGTATTAAATTGCTTATTTTTAGGTTTTCTATTGAACAGTTGCAGTAGACGTGACCTTATAGATTGAATAGATGAAGGCTTTTATTCAGTCTAGTCACAGAGGGTGCCAGCTGTCATTATTCTGGTCAGGAAGTGACATGGTTGGTGTTTTATTTCCGTCGGCCGGCGTCATTAGTGTTCGCGCTGAGACGAATGTGAATCTCAGAACTGCGTGACTTATTCAATTGACTTTTTTCTCTACAATGGCTCTGTTGTATGGCGCGCGACACAAAAAAAAATAAATTGGGAGAATTCAATGTACCACCTCAAATAAAAAACTACCTTTGAAAAATAAAATTGCTCTGGATCAATGCACCGTACACAAACATTGGTCGCAGATTTTTTTGGGTTTGAATTTTCCATGCAAAATGTAAACGACCATTGTTAGAATTCACTGTTCTTGCATAACTGAAGAGAAAAACTAATTTTGTCTTTCTGTTGGCGATAGATCATACAAAACTCATTCCGTTTCCAAGTCGATATGAACCAACCTAAGACGTATCTACTTATTAAATATTAATCACGAAAGCAAGCATGTCTTTGATAGCACGTCATGATTCACTTTACAATATTTTTCTCAAAAAAATTCAATCCAAATTAAACACGCGAGGTTTGTTCCAACAAGTCCACGGACCATGCCAAGTACTGTCAGGATTCTGCGCAGTATCAATATCGCGTTCCATCACAGTCTCTGGCAGTTCACAGGACGATCAGTTCCATCAACTCTCAAATCAATTCATGTACAGGTTTGCGGACGATCAAAACAGTTCGTGAATGAAGGCATGTACTAGCGCTTGGATTTTTATACGCATGCGCTGTTCATAACTAACGTGAGCTCTGGTAGCTAAGCATTGCCCTCCTAATCCCATTTAGTACTGGATTCTTAAGGTGTTTATCCTTGCGATGCGCACATTTCTAGACAATAGACACGAATGTCATTTACAGTTAGGCAAGTCGTAAAAGCGTTCCACCAACGGCTAATACTGGGCAATACATTTATTATTACATATTTCACGCATGCGAATAAACCAGTTCATATACTGATCCATGGATTGGTTTCAGATCGCTTGTTGGAACAAACCTGCGATGTGTATGAATTAGTGAACGTTTTTGACAATACGTTGTTCCTTGCATGATTCTAAATCGAAAATCTTGTCCAGGACTTGATAAAATTTGGAAAAACCTTTTACAAAGTACTAATTTAACAACACCCTGTTATCTCAAGTAAAAAATGGTTGTAATAAGTGACAATTTGTTGTCGGTTTTAGCACAGAGTTAATGATAAACTTATAAACGACAAGCGAAGAGTTATTTATAATAAATACTTTGACACAATCGAGAAACGAAAAAAAAAATGAAATAATAAAACAAAACCACGTAGAACATATAAATACAAAAGAACTAAAAGGCAAAGGAGAATAATTAAAAATGTGCTTGGAAAATCTATGGACGTATTTCAGAAGCATCATCTTGGTTAATATTTATTCTGTAAATTAACATAAATATCGCGATTATATGTTATTTTTAATGAATTACATGCGTTTTAAAAGTGTTTTTGAATAAAGATCTATCGCTACTCATCAAGTTTTAACAAAATTCAATGCTACAGCACTAATTTATTCTCGTAACGATTTTTAAATTGCCTTTTCATAAACAAATTATTAGATTTTTTTACAGCAATGCAGACGAATATTTTGTTGAACAAAATTAAAATTACTGAGAATTTCGTTTTCATATAAGCTTTCATATATTTAAAATTAAATGTCTGGCATCTCGTAAAGTAATAATTTGAAAAGTTTTTTTTTTACTTTAATATTTATTAAAATTTAAGCGAAACCTAGCCATAAAACGTGCAAAATCAAACAAAAATCACACGTAGACCATAAAATCTAGCATTCATGGCACAGCAAAACTCGAGGGAGCTGAAAACCTCGCTGAAACTACTCTTGGCTGCTTAAAATTCATTTGGAGTACTGTAAATGTTGGTATCTAATGGTTAGTGTGGCCTATAGAAGATAGCAACATTGAAAATTCCGACAGATAAGATATTCTTAATGGCAGCTATTCGAAAGAACTATGGCAGATTAGGGAGTTTAAACTTGACAGCAACAGGAAGTTTGTTTAGCAACTTGATGACAAATTGTTTGTGCTTACTATGCTCCGTCGCAGGAAATGACGGCTCTTTCGGTAGCAAAAGAAATTTGACTAGAAGTCTGACAGGCCGTTTTATTACTCTTTTAATAATGTAAAATGCCGCAGCGTTGATCATTCTAAACGAACACAGCGACCGAATAATTAATAAAACTTGTTTACAACATCTGGAATCTGTAATTTGCGGAAAATGTGCTGTAAACATGACCATCCCTCGAAAATCGCACAATACTGCTTGTTTTTAAACGATATTACGATGATCGCTTTATAATTACCTTGCACGAGCTGACAAAAATATAGAACAAGTTTATTTTGTGTCTTAAAAGATTCATCATGGTTTAAACAATGCATTTCCACTTTTAGTTTGTTGGACTACGATCTAAAACTTTTTTTTTACAGCTGTTAACAATTTTGAAAATGCTCAAAGTGTATAACTGTGCTTTTTTTTTTGGACAAAATTTGCAGGGGTCTTGATATTTTCTAAAAATGCTAGTCACCTTCAGTAATGTATTTCCACATACAGTTTGTTCAAAACAGGTCTAAAACAATTTTTCACAGCTATTTAAAAGTTTAAAAACAGTTTGAAGTGTATACAGGGTGTCCAGATTAAAATGAAGTACAGGGTGGCCTATTTTCGATGCTCATACAGGGTCTCCCGGTTATTATCAGAAATAGAAAAAAACCAAGTACGTAGTCTCGATATCTTTTTTCGAGAGAAATTCATTGTCGTAAAACGATTTTTGATATCTATTTTAATTTTTGAAATATAGCCAAAACCCGACTTTTGGCACTTTTCAAAAATGTTAAATATCTCGCTTAAACGAAAAGATAGAGAAAAACTTTAAGGACATTTTTTGCATGGTTTTTTGTCCCTAATAAGATAGCGATGTTCAAGTTTTTTTTACTCATACGAACATTGATATGTTACACCTAACTTTCTTATTTTAATTGGCAACCATAAGCAAATTATATATTTTTGAAAAGCGCAAAAAGTCGACTTTCGATTTAAGTCAAAGCCAATTATGGTTGCCATTTAAAATAAGAAAGTTAGGTGTTATATATCGATATTTATATGAGTAAAAAAAATTGAACATCGCTATCTTATTAACAACAAAAACCATGCAAAAATGTCTTTAAAGTTTTTCTTTATCTTTTTACATTTTTGATATCTTTTTTAATACTTTTAATTGAAATATAGCCAACACCATTTTTGGCACTTTTCAAAAATGCTAAATATCTCGCTTAAACGAAAAGATAGAAAAAACTTAAGAGACATTTTTGGCATGGTTTTTTGTCCTTAATAAGATAGCGATGTTCAATGTTTATCTTTAGAAATGTCAAAGTAGGTTTTCCGTCTTACAACTCTGAACAAATATTAATAAAAAGAGTTTTGCCCCCAAAGCGTTATGCATAATGCAAAGCAAAATATGCACAAAAAAAAACAATATTTACATGATTTTCAATACGGCCTTTGAGCAAATATTTCGAGCCAGACAATAACCCAAATCAATCATATTGTTTCTGTACATTGGTTTTTCTTGAGCATATATTAAAACTGCCCGAAAAACGTCACGGCGGGATATTTATTTGTTTAAGTTATTGTGCGCGCTTAGAGGTTTACTACCGACTCTTGATTTAAAATCTTCGGCAAATACAGCTTTTCGTTTCGTTATTTCCGACATATCTTTTTATTAAACTTGAAATAAGTTCAAATTTTACTCGTTTTTATGCGTTGGGTGTGAAACAAGATATAAAAGGATAGAATTTTTGCTAGATTAGGTTTGTCCGTCATTCGCGGGGATTACCGGATGGATTTTCGGTTATTATACTCTCTCGCGAGCATTTTATCCGCAAAAATTTTATAGGCCATAAAATTGTACTTTTTGATGCTGCATACTATCGGGTTGATCCAAAAATTCGTTCTTCATTTCATGATGAAACTGAGACACGGATTTTATATTAAGATAAAACCTTATTTTTAAAAAAAATGTGTGACTTTAGCCTTCTTTAGATAATATAGTCAAAAAATAATTCCGGTGGCTACAAAAAAAAATAATTCAAATACGTTCTGATAGCCCTCATAGTTTTATATACGAGAGCATAATTTCAAGTCATCTACTTAGCCATGAAAATGAAGTATTTCCACGAGTGCGTAATTGCTTTACAACTCGTGTTATGTAGCATACTTTTTCTACGATCACATAATACCTACGATTTTAACGGTTTTTGGGCTAATATACACATGTAATTACGTTGTCTAGTCAATTTTGACGTAAGCCTACTTTGACGTTTCTAGACGAGTGTGCGTTTTGCTTACCGTGGGTTGTAACTCACTTACTAGGCATGCAGCAAGCGTTTGACGTGATTCTACTTTGATCATTTCTTTAAAAAAAACTGTGCTTTTCGCTTACTGTGCGTAAGGATCCACTTACCATGCAGGCAGGCTGTACGGTAACAGTCATTTACATTAGTGGTCGTAGAAAATATACATTCAGCGTCAGATGTTGTTATGAGTTCGATGGTATAAGATTTCTAAAAAGCGTTAAAATGGTTTGTATTTACAGCACAGTTTGCAGCGGTTTAAATGGAACGAACTTGAGCCATATTTCTTCCGCCGATAAAATTTAATTAATTGGACGAGACAAAGCAATACAACAATACCGCAATCCCGGAGCGTCGTCTGTGCTTTTGACCACCTAGCGTCTCTTGTTCATTAGCATACACGGTTACTAGCGTTGATACAGATTCAGAGTGCTATGGAATTTCATAAACCATTGTTTATCCAGGTCGCGGCCCCACGCTGAAATTTAATATGTCTGTTCTGAGGATACAAACAGTTTTATCGATTCGGCACGATTTCGTTTTATTGGGGTTTGTTTTGGCAAAAGGCACTAAACCGGGCCAACTAACCTGTCTCGTTATCCGCAGGGACTCCCAAACTGTTAGAGTTGTCGTTGATGAAGGCCTCGGCGGAATTTGTAAAAGTCTGTGGAGACAATGTTAGATCTGGCCCGCTCGACGAGTCAAATAGGTCAAAAGTTGCTGTAACGCCTTCGGTTGCTCCTGAAATCAAAAATATCTTTCAGTTCGTTTACTTGCACGACAAAACTGGATTAAATTAGATCAATAAGGGACTGGACATATGATGCTTCAGGTTAAAGCGAAAGAATTATCGGCGAATCGTTGATAATTTCAAGAACCCTCACGTGAACAAAGTGTGTTGGAAAAGTCTTACAATTAAATTACAATGTTCGCCCAAAACTCATTCGCAGAAAAGGGAGCTTTGGTCTACCAAAAAAAAATCTAATTGACGAAGCGGCAAGATTTTCAGGAAACTGATTTCAGATGTAATGAAAATGGTGATACAATTACAAAACAAAGACTGTATACACAGTGTGTGTTTAAAAATAGCGCCCCAAGGTATACAGGGTGATTGAACGGGACCGTGCATTAAAAATATATGAAGAACGAAAAAGGGTACTGATCTGAAATTTCGGTTATGACCATAATCGCATATGAACTGTTTAATGAAAATATTTTCAAGATGGCGACACTTCCGGAAATACCGGAAGTTGACATCTACTTTCTTATTTCAAATACAATGATCTATTTTTTATTGCATTTTTGGATTTACACGTTATTTTAGAGGAACATTTGATGGCATTCCCTATACCTAAGTGCAGTAGTTTTTAGATTTTTGGACTTTTTTGATTTTTATCGTGATGCTTAATATTATCAACCGCCGCCATTTTTGAAGCGAAAACGCTCAAATTGAGGCCATGCATAGAAGAAAACTTGCAGTTCATGGTGGAATTTTTGCAATCGATGCATTACTTACAGGATGTTCAAAATTTAACTTTCTTTTAATGCAACTTCAGACCACTAAAACTTTTTTTTTCAAATACAATAACCATTTTCTTTTAAATTTTTAAATGCAAAAGAAAAAAAATAAATTTTGGACATCCTGTAAATAATGCATCGATTGCAAAAATTTCAGTATGAACTCCAAGATTTTTTCTATGCATAGTCTCAATTTCAGAGTTTTTTGCTTCAAAAATGGCGGCGGTAGATAATATTAAAAATCACGATGAAAATCAAAAAGATTTCAAAAAAGTCCAAAAAACGACTGCACTTAGGTATAGGGGACGCTATTAAAAGTCCCTTTAAAATAACGTGTTTAATCCAAAAATGCAATAAAAAATAGACCATTGTATTTGAAATAAGAAAGTAAATGTCAACTTCTAGTATTTCCGGACGTGTCGCTATCTTGATAATATTTTCATTAAACAGATCATTATTCCATTATGGTCATAACCAAAGTTTCAGATCTACCTATACCCTTTTTTGTTCTTCATATGTTTCTAATGCACGGTCCCAATCAATCACTCTGTATATCTACTTAAAAAAAAAGTTTTGATCAATTGAGTAATTGAAAATCGTTTGTTTTTGATATCTTGTCGAAATGCAAAACCAGTTTCAAGATTCTTGTCACTCATCACTTGCAGTTTTATCAAATAAGTAAAGTTCGCAATTAATATAGATACAACATTCTTAAAACAATAGATCCTTTAAAAAAGACAATTTCTATTACTAAGAATTGACTTTTTTATGAAAGAAAAATTGTAAAGAAAAACTGTTTTATGCTACTGTGAACTTTAAGCTGTTGCACCATTTTCGACTTGGAGAAAATTACAACGTAGTTTTTTCTATATGCACTATATATTTTTTCTTCTTTATTTCTATAGCACAAATTTTTCCGGTTATTTCCATAACTGCCATTATTGTTCATCTAATTAAATTATAAAACGGTTCGTATAACTAGCAGGTATAATAAAAGCGCATTGTGTTAGAATAGCAAAAATATATAAGGATAATTGTTCTAGCGGAAAAATATAAGCCGTTTACAAGTAGAATCATGTCATTTTTATGATATTTTGTGATATTAAATGTTTTGTAAATTAATGTGCATAATAATATTTATGATAACTATACAGAAATTTTACTAAATTTGTTATCTCGGTTACTTATATTTGCTCATTTATTTAATATATTTATCACTGCATGTCCTTTTTATTTAGTAATAAAAAAAAACAAATGAATAGGTACCATTTAAACGAACAATGTTTATTAAACTCTTTACTACAGTTCAAACTTTCCTGCAAGTTAGCCATTCATTTTCACTTCACAGTTTTAATGTATGAGGTCTCAAGCAGTTATGGTCTAATGTACCCAAAAACTTGATTACGTAATTCAATTTCGTTACATGTACAGAAAATCGAACGTAAATCATATTTGTGCCGGTAAATAATAGAGCCATTATGTTAACGTAATATTTCAGAGCGAAGTTCGAAAATGTCATCGGTTATTCAGTAAAAAGTGAAATATTTTACAATAAAACAAATGCACTGGGGCATTTTCTATATATAACAACAAAAGTCCATTATCGGGAGTACAAATCACCATGAGTTGCTGAGTTTCCGAACTGTCCCAACCCTAAATCGTCTGAATATTTTAATCCGCAGCGGGAAGTGCATTATCGATAATTTACGACATCCCAGCGACTGACTGTTCCTGCTATGCAGAATCTTCATCACAAAATCATCGGTCCCTCGATAAAATGCAATCTGCATGACCGCGCTATGATAATATTTCACGAAACTTTGTATTTATTAGTGCAGGTATTTGGGGCACGTGTGCCCGGTACATTTTACGGTTTAATTTTTTTTTCAGGGGAAGTTATGCCGGCGCTGAGGGTGGGAAAGGAAAGTCTGTAGCTGGACGTGCAAGAAGCAGCCCGCGGGAACACTCCATCATAGTTGGCCATGTCCGGCCCAAATTACGCCCATAGATCACTTCGTCTGTCTACTACACTCGCTCTGTTGAATACTTAAGTTGGACCGTATTTTAAAATCATTTAAAAATACGACACGGACCGAATATTATTAATTCCTGGGCGAATTTCACGTGCATCAGCAATATGCGTGCTAAATAAATTAACTTCTCAAAGTTTTGCGAACAATTAAGAACCTGAAAAAAAGATGGAGACACACAAAAATTAAGACAATAATTTTAAAGATCTTTAGGGGAAAATTGTTCCCAATTTTTTAGCACTATATGAATCTAACACAATTACCTCTGCATGTCGTTTTGTTTCCCTATTGGTTAGTCAATAGTTGTTCGTTTGTTTTAGAGTTGACAGTTATAAACGAGGAGTGGGGGCTTAACATCTACAAAATTTTATATATTTCATCTCCATCTAAATGGGTTTGACATTTTTGGCATACTGTTATATTTTTTATACATCAAAACAAATAATGGAAAAGTAAAAATCCTAACAGCAGTTAAAGCAAGTTGGGGAAGTTATTTTAAGGAGGTATTGGAAAATGACAATACAACAACTCACGAGCAAGAAGAGCAAATGGATCACCTCCATACAAAGCAAACGAACAAGAATATGAACAAGAAATAACTGAAGCAGAGTTGGATAGGGCGATACATAAAACGAAAATTGGGAAAGCAGCAGTACATGATGGTATTTTACCGGAAATGGCGTAGATGGAAGAAACGTGGTGATAAGAATAGTAAATAAAGCATGCCAAGAAAAAGAAATAACAAAGGACTGGGAGGTGTCTGTGATATTATCGATGTTCAAGAATGGCAAAAATGCGAAAATTATAGAGGCAAATTACTTTTAAGTGTAGCATAAAAAATGTATGAAAGAATTTTGGAGGAGAGATTAAGGGGTGTTAATGCAGTGTACGTACCAATTCTTAGTTATAGTTCAAAAACTTGGGCACTAACAAGAAAGCAAAAACAAAGAATACAGACACAAGAGACGAGGTTTTTAAGAAGAATAGAAGGATGTAGACTAATTGAAAAAACAAAGAACGAGGATATCAAAAAAGCCTAGGAGTAAAAAACATAATGAAAGAGACAAATTAATTAAGATGGCTGCGACATCTACTACGCATGCTAGAAAGTAGGTACGCAAAAATGGGTTGTAAAACGAAGTTTGGGGGATAAGGCAGCAGAGGAAGACCAAGAAGCGAAATGGGAATACGAAGTAAGACAAAAATGAGAAGAAAAAGGAGTCAGCTGGAGAGATGTGCCACAATTAACCAATTATAAATGAAGATGGAGAAACATAATCAAGAACTAGGAAAAATACTTCTGCACCGTACAAGAGGATCCGATTAACAAGAAAAGTAATTAGGTATTTTTACTGATATGCAGTAGCAATTTTGGACTTTCTTTGATGCAAAACCATTTATTTCGTTCTTATTTAGGTGTTTTGAGATACTGCATTTTTTTTTGTTCAATGTGTAGAGTTTCACAAGTTGTTTAAGTTTGTATTGCAACCCTTCTTTAGTTCGTGACGTTCCTCGAACTAAGGCGATCAATGCACGAAGATTTATCCTTCATGGTTTACAACACTTGCGAATATTCTCATCTTAATAGATGTAAAACAAAATGAGAATTTTAAGTAATATCCTGAGGCCTTTGCTGTTAAATTGATAGCAACAACAACTATTTGGATAGTTACAAATAAAGATGGTAAGCATATGTTTTCCGGACGTTACCAAAATAAACGTACTTTCATTTACCCACAATATTTAATTTTTTTTATTAAATTTTTTTATTTCGCATGCCATATGTGAGATAGGAACAAAAGCATGTAAGTTAGAACTAGTCAAACCACTAGAAAAAGAAAAGGTACCTAATGAAAAACAAGTAGAAGTTAAAACAACTCCAAGAAATAATATACAGGGTGTTTCATAATTGAATGCTGATCCTTAGGGGTATTATTCCTTGGATGATTTTAAGAAAAAAAGTTCATATCAATGTAGGTCCGCAACCGCCATATTTTTGAGATACAGGGTGTTAAAAGTTTACTCGAAAACCGTTCCTCAGACAAAAAAAAATCAAGAGGCCATTTTTACTAAGAGATAAAGTCAAATTATAAAAATGACATTTATTTTGAAAAAAAAGACAGTGGCATATCATTTTTTTCATTAAAAATATTCAAGGACATGTAAGTACGGACGCCATTGGTAGAAATAGAACAATTTTTTTTTCTGCCTAGTTAGTACCTACTAAAATTCAAAAAAATATCTAAAGCGGTATCAAAGATATTACGAAAAAACCGATATTTTTTTTAACTTTTAACACCCTGTATCTCAAAAATACGGCGGTTGCGGACCTACATTAATATGAACTTTTTTTCTTAAAATCATCCAAGGAATAATAACCCTAAGGATCAGCATTCAATTATGAAACACCTTATACAGGGTGTGTAAAAATTGGCGGAAGCACTACACGTGGCGATGTTCTTTGTACAATTCTAAGTCGAAAATCTTGATACGAAAATGTACCATGCTTGCTGTGTCTGCAAGAGGTCCTCAAAGTTTTGACATTTAGTCCTTTAAGCGTTACTCCTATTATTTAATACTTGCAAATGAAAAAGCTGCAATTTGGAATAAAAATAAATTTCGAATAGTATTTTTTCCTAGATATTGTATTCTTCCTTTCAAAAATTGGTGTTGAAAATATGTAAATCACTGATTTGTATGAAAATAATACACATGGCAACATTGTCATTAGCTGTCATCTCTGTTTTTCTCGTAATTATTTCTAGTTTGTGTTAGACGATACCTAAAAGTTTGCAGCTAAGCTATGTTTACGAACTGAAGGCTTTCAGTTCGAACAAAACTTATAAATACCTAAGTAAAACTTGCTGATAAAAAAATGTCCAAACGCAAATAAATGTATGCAATGTTGCCAATTTTATTTCTTCTTTAAATGGTTCCTGAGGCCATAGGAAGAAGCATGGTACAACATTTTTGGATCAAGATTTTCGACTTAGAATTTTACGAAGAACATCGTCACGTGTAGCGCTTCCGCCAATTTATACACACCCTGTATATAAACAACGAAATGACCAAGAAGGAACTGGGAATTCAAAAGAAACTAAAACAAATAGCAGAAGAAGAGAGACAGAAAGGAACAACGAAAATAGGACATCAAAGATCACAATTGATGAGAAAGAATGGAGATGGGACAGGGAGCAGAAAAGAGAAGAAAACAACAACAAACCATCAACCTCCATAAAAACTGATAGTAAAGAATAACAGAAATATTAGGTCAACGATACAGGCAATGGAAAAAGGACACAAGAAGGAAAATAAATTTGAAAAAATAAGAAAAGATGACATCGGAAACGACACAAGCAATGAAAAATGACATGCGAAAGGAAATAAAAAAAAGAGGACAACACAAAAAGAACAACTCAAAAAAAAACACCAGTAAAGAAAAGAAAAAAGATGCATTACACCCGTGAGGGTAGATAGGCCATGGATTAAGAAGAAGAAAATGTAAGATAATATGTAATTAGCAATGCTTAAACTCAGACTATAATGAAAATATTTAAGTAAAAAATATTCACGTGAGCGCCTATACGATGGTGGATTTCAACAAGTTATGAGCAAGTATGTGGCGTTTATGATAAAATACTGCACACGCAGAGTAGAGAACTTCGATAAAAAAATTGAAGCTTACTTAACGCATTACAATAATCCCTAAAAATGAGCTGAACTTAAAGTACATGCCAATTTAGCAATGTAGAGTGCAAATTGGCCCATTTCATCCCGCCCCGAGTCTGAACTGCTCTCGCTGCGCTGCGTCACTAGAAACTTTACGGACGCCCTCGAGGAATCTGTAATGAGGGTTACATTCAATAATTTTGCCTACTGCCGAAACTTTTGCTTAGGCTCGCAAAAACTTTACTGACTATTGATCATGCTCTAGCCCGAAGGATTTTTCGGGGAGTAAATCAATTGTTATTTTACGGCACGGAGCTCCAGATTCGATTGTCATATTTTCACACTTCAACTGAAAAGTTCTCGCGAGGATTCTGCTAATTCCATTATTTCTCCCGTCCTAATTTATATTGTCCTTTACACTACTGTACGTATTATTGTTGACCAAGAATCCAATTTGGCGTTGTACGAGAGATGTAACAAAGAATCAAATTAACTATGGGATTTGGTCGTTTCAAAGGCCGTATGCGAAACTGCTATTCGCCCTTCCGAAAATTTAATAACCAAATCTCTTTGCATAAAACCGAAGGCTCACCTAAATATTACCCCATAATAAATAAGAATCGGTGAAATCGCTTAGATACTGCGAGCCCGACCAATTTAATATCCTCCGAGAAAACTGAATTACCCCCACATTATAGTCGTTTTCAGTGGTGTGGTAGACCTGCACGCGAAGTACAAGGACACGAATGATAAAGTGTCATTAAATTTGAATTAAGAAATTTAGGATTTCATTTCTGAAAGTCCGTAATTATTTTATGCCGCTGTTTATTAATGCTGCGAGTTTATTTACTGTAAGCTTTGCTTGTATATTATATGCTAACGGATCCGCCGAAATTAAGCTTCGGGAATGTAAATACTAAATTAAAATCAAAGAATTTTGAAGTCGCGGAACTTTCATAACTTTGCCGCACGAGAGCGGCACTAAAAAAAATTTAATTACAGCAAATATTTTCAGAATGTTCGAGGAATTTAAAAAAATATTTTGTTACAAAGTTTTGTTGTTATCAGAAACGAACACTGAATAAACTTAAACCCAGTCAAACATAGATTATGCGACTTAACAATAATAAACATGGAAATCTCGGAAACAGTTAGAGATAGAACGATGGTTAAATTAGAAAATAAGTGTCTTTTTTACGTGTTTGGCTAAAATCTAAGCCGAAAACATGCATAATTTGTCCAGCTCCTGAAACATCCTGAAATATCTAAAAAGAAACTCCAAACACAAGTTTCATTTACAACTTTTGTATTATCATCAGCAGATGTATAAAACTTGTATTTTTTTTTTTGAAAAATTGTCTACGCCGCTGCATTTTAATCAAAAAAGTGCCTGAAGAACGTCAGAATTATTTTTGTTTATTTTCATAAACAAGCGAGATAACTCGAAAACAAAAGACGATAACCAATTTTAGTTTTCACCATTAACTTTTTCTCGAAAAAAGAGATCAAGGGAGCGACGTCCTTTTTTCGATACCTCTCATAGTTACCGAGATTCCCTACAAAACATCGAAATTTGCCCACCCTATACGGGCACATTTTTGTATAGTTTTGAATTTACCTTAACTTAACTGCGGTCTGGGTGGCTTATTGTCAAGCTCGGTGTCAAAAATGTCTATTTATTCATTTCGAACTCGAAACTTTTGATAAATACGCCGTTATTGTTTAAGTTGCGCGAACAAATCGCTTTTATCACACCCCATTTGCGTATAAATTCAAACTGCACCAAAACAAACAAAATTCAGCGCGATACGAAACTCATTCAAAGAGATATTTAAAGCGTAACAAATTCATGATTACTCCGAAACTTGGAAGCGTTTATCTAGAGATGTTATCGAATTGTAATCCATCATATTACAAGTTCTATTTATGAGATGACAACTTTGATGTGCAGCTGCTTTTAGTTTGACATTAATCTACCAAGTTTCCATCTCTACTGCTGAATATAAATGTAAAAGACACCAGCGAGAGACGGAAAGCTCCGAGAAGGCTCCTCAAAGTAGAATTTCTCATCTCATCTCGACCTAATTTAATAGAATTTTATGAACAACTTTTGCATAATGAGTTTTGAAAGCCTTATTAAAAATTTTCAATTTTTATTGGGATTTTTCTTCTTTTATGCCGAAAATAACCAATTTAATTTCGAAGCGTTTACGAAGCTACATCTGTATGTGACTGCATTATATTCAGCTACAACCCAATTAAAACATGAAACAAGTTCATTTACAAAACTGTTTATGCTGCTTCCGAAAATGTATTAGTCAATGATTGCGAAAAATATTATAATATTACACGGAGCTGTACAAATGCAGATTTCACAAACGTAGAACAATTACGAGGTAAGCGCCAAAATTTCCCGGCCTGACATAGATCTAGGTATCGCAGGCGGGACACATTTTTTTAACACATTGGTTCAATTAGCCTTGGAAAAAACAACAATGGATTTTATTATGTCAATTGTTTTTTTTATAACTGTCATTCGTTCATCACGATGTCAGAAGTCACGAAAATTGAGTATCCAGCTGTTATAAAATTTCTTACTCGCGAAGGTCTTTATCCTCAAAGCATCAAAGTTCGACTGAATGGGGTGTACGGGGACAATTCCCCATCCTATTCTGCGGTAAAAGATTGGTCAAAACGGTTTCGAATGGGGCAAGAATCCTTGGAAGATGATGCAAGCACAGGAAGGACTGTGGAAGTGGTGTTTTGATTGATAATATAAATATAAAATAAAAAATTAACAAGGAAATGTATAAAAAAGCAAAATCAAAATTTAAATAAATTTAGTTAAAAATCGCTTGTCTTCTTCATGAAGCATCTCTTGTAGAAGTACAATACAAGTGTCAAAACTCCTGTCTTAAATGACTTAGTTGTTGATTGATGACAAAGAAAGGGTCGTCATGAAATGGATGAAGGTAAACAAATTTATTTATAATAATAAACAAATCCATTCATTACTTCAAGCATTTATATAAAAGTAATAATATTCCAAGTCCGGTTTTAAATTTGGCCAGTATTGTCAACGACATTAATTAATTTAATAATAATGAAATAAAACGAAGAAAGATATAAAACAGAAAAATCATAAATCTATTAGCATGTACCTACGTCCTTTCATAAAGCCAGGATGAAAACTCGAAAAAAATTGCCAAGTATTAATTAAATTAAAATGGGTTGGAAATCCGTCGCTGACCCAATTTTTTGCGTAGCTAACTTATGACTAACAAATTATGTTAAAAGCCCGCAGGAAAGATTCAAGAAGCAGCCAGGAGCAAAAATAAATGCAATTACTGGAATTGACGCTATTTATAAATGGTTGCGACGCCAAACCTCTAAAAAAAAGTTTTTGATATTAACAACTAAACGCTTCGTGAGAGTATTTTACAAAGTTGACGCAAAAATAATCGTGTAATGAAATACATTCAAGTTTTTTTTTTTATGTTGTGTGTAATATAAAATCTCCAACCATGTTGGCAAACAGCCACTGATGGATTTAATATGCATAAGTCTGGGTTAAAGAAAACTCATGTTTTTTTTTGACAGTGAAGAAATAGAAGAAAGCAATATATTAGGTTTGTTACAACAACCGATTTAAAACCAATTCATGGATAAGTACATGAACTGGTTTATTCGCATGCGTGAACGATGTACTAATAAATGTATTGGCCAGTATTAGCCGTTGTTGGAAGGCTTTTACGATTGGCCCAACTGTAAATGACATTTGTGTCTATTGGGTTCATAGAAATGAGCGCATCGCTAGGGTAAACACCTTAAGAATCCAGTACTAAATGGGATTGGGAGGGCGATGCATAGCTACCAGAGCTCACGTTAGTTGTGAACAGCGCATGCGTGTAAAAATCCAAGCTCTAGTACATGCCTTCATTCACGTACTTTTTTGATGTACACTGACCAGTTCATGTATTAATTTTGTAACAGATGGAACAGCCGACTAACTCGTCCGGTGAACGATCAGAGACTGTGATGGAACGCTATATCGATACTGCGCAAAATCCTGATAGTACACTGGATCGTACAGAGACTTGTTGGAAAAAATCTATTATTTAAACCAACTCAACACGCAGTAGTACTCATTCAATAGTATTGAAGCCTAGTTTCAGACCCAAGAAAAGCTGATTCCGTTACTCCCAAACCGCAAGAGGCCGTGAAGAAGACAATGGTGAAAAAAGACACTCCCACCAGTTTTATCTCTTAAGAAATAAAAGTAGGTTTTTCATAGTTTTGAATAATGCTATGTAATAACAGGTTTAAGTCATTATAAATAAATAATTTCAATTGTGAAGTCAATAATTATTCTAGAAAGTTGGGATTGCTCTCATTGAAAAAACCTTTTGTCCATAAAAAAATTATGAATAAGTCAAAATCGATTCTTTTTTGCTCGCTAATTCGTTTTTACCAGAGAAGATTACATTGTGCATACTTTTGTACATACATACATTCGCAAAACTCATTTCTTGCCCGCCAATTTTCTGTCGGTAATGACCCCAAATATTAGTACCCTATTTCTTAGCGAATTCAAAGGTAAAAAAACAATCTATGCGGGTCAAATGCTAGCTTTTACGAATGGCTTTCCAATAATCTTGAAAATTGGCAACATGAATGTCACAAACTTACATAATTCACGTCGTTAACGGCGTGTTTTTGTAACATTATGAAACTGCACCTCACCGGCGGACGCAGTAGCCATAACATATAGATTTTGAGATTGGATTCTGTTACATTGTTGTTTTCGAATGCCCCACCGAACAAGCAGCGGTAGAAATGTTATTCCTCCGTGATGGGGGCGTTTAATTTGTTCCTATAAAATATTACATAACCGCTAAAGAGCTCGATATTGTCTGATTTATGTGTTGACACATTTTCGGTTAGTAGTTCACGTGGACTGCAAATAAAAGTTTTTGCTTGTTTAGTAGTTTCGGCAGACTTTGTAGTAGTTACTGATGAGAAATTGAGAGAATAAAAAACGGAACGCAATAAATCTAGCGTAAGAAATAATTAGTTTACGATTTTAGTTTAAAATTAATGTTTTATGTAAGGTTTTTGGTTTAGTTCATTTTAAGTTCAAAATACGTTTTCGTTTATTTAACATTGTATGTTATTTTAAAGAAAAATGGACGAATGGACGAGGAAATAAGCGAAAGGACAGGAAATGTGGGAAGAATATATAACATTTTAAGAACAACATTTTTTTGAAATAGAGGTCCTAAAAGGAACAAAAGTGGAAGTGGTAAAAAAGGCAGTAACTCCGGCACTTACATACAGAAGTGAAACATGGACACTGGACTCTTAAACAAAAATAGTAGCCGAGTGAATGCAGCAGAAAAGGGGTTTCTAATAAAAATCCAAGGAAAACCCAAGAAGGCAGAATCAGAAACGAAACATATAGAGAACAATTAAAGATAAAATCAGTTAAAACAAAAATACAAGAAAGACAGTTGGGATGGTTGGGTCACATTTATGGGATGAAAGAAGAAAGGTTAACCAGAAAAGCCCATGAAGCAAGGTCACAGGGGAAAACAAAAGAGATAGACCAATACATACCACCGGATAAAACGACACAAAACAAAAACAAACAAACAAAAAAACGAAGCCAATAATGAAAGTGATCATTTGATACAACTGACGTAAAACAAAAACAATGTTTGTACCTGAAACGAGTTTTTAATATTTCGCGTATACACAACAAACCAACAACAAAAACATGTAACAAAGCTACCGAAAAGCAGAATGTAATCTGAAAATCCATTATTTAATATCCTGCTTTTATACACAACGCATTTGCTTTGCCATTTCCGTTTTCCCTTTATTAGCTGACTCGGAATATAAAGTCAAACTTAAGAAACATACCGTTTTAAACATCTTTATTTACTTTAATGCTATTAATAATATTATTATTATTAAGAAAGCGAAGCAGTCTCTCATTTACAGGCAGAATTAACATCTAGATAATCTATAAAATGCACATTTCAAGGCTCTGAGACTTCGTTTTTCATAATTTATAAGGGCACAATCTTAAACGCAAAAGAAAATGCTTTATTAACCGAATTATAATTAGTATTCAGCAGAAGATCAACGACAAAGTTATATAAAATATGGGCATGTTTTTTTTAAATGTAGTTTTATTCGAATTATGATATATTTCAGCTTTATACTGGCTGATTTAATTTACCTGCCACGCCTCTACAACTTTATTGTCATAAACTTTATAAATATATATAAATTATAATATACAGAAAATCCCTTATAAACTTCACACACGGAAAGATGGAAGCGTGTGTATGGGGAAGATTTGCCAACATATTTTCAAGTAAAATATTGGTCTTAACAGTCTAAATAGGTATGAGAATTAATCCAGGATGGTCCAAGTTTGGAAGACTCCAGGAGACAAGGATACAAGAAACGAAAAGAAAGTTTAGGATTTAGTAGACTGATCGCCGAAAGACAGTCTCTTTTATTGCTGAGGAAGCTAACGTATATGTAAATGTAAAAACAGTTATGAATATTTTGCGCGATGATTTGCAGATGAGAAAAGTGTATAATACCGAGGCTGCCTGCAGCAAAGGAGTTTTTTAAAGGAAAATTTGAATGCGTTACCGAACGATTATATTTTCAGGGATTATGGCTTATAACGAGACCTAGGTATTTCACTGGAAACTTCCTGCGTGTATGCAGTGGATTTATAAGGTCTTTCCATCTTCAATAAAAGTCAAAACGCAGTCTTCTGTAGGTAAACCGATGGCTACAGTTTTCTGGAATGCGGAATAAACGCAAAAGGGTTTAACAATACCCAAGAGCTTTAAAGTATCTAATATTAATTTGAAAATTTCCTTCACCTATCAAATTTGCGTTTTCAACCAATCACTATCTTAAATCTTTTAGTGACTACCAATAGGACCATTATTACACGGTAATAATTTTACATTTCCGTCAGATGTTGATCCTCCTGTCAAATTTGCGTTTTCGACCAATAACAAACACAGATTTCCTAAAAACGACCAATAAACATAAACATACACTGATAATATCCTTTTCGCAATTAACAGATTTTCATGAGTTTATTGGTCGTTTCTAAGAAATCTGAGTTTGTGATTGGTCGAAAATATAAATATGGAGAGAGAATCAAATATTTCGGTCTTGGTAATTTTTTGACGAATTTCGGCGACCAGTAGCGTTACTTTAATATAGATTAAACCACACCCCTGACGCACTACTCTGACTGTACTTGTAAAATTTGACATAACTTTAATTTGACAGGTAGGTTAGGAGAAGAAAATTTTTGACAAAATATAACTCGTGCATTGCAAATAAACTATAATTTTTGACAAATCTTCACTCATGCAAGTTGAATCAGAAAAAAATCACTCGTGCACTTTGTGCACTCGTGTTTTTTCAGCTCAACTTGCGTTCGAGCATATCTACCAAAAATTATCGATAATTTTCAATGCACTTCTTATATTACTACTGAAAATTTAGTACTGTCTTTTTTCTTGGCCTGCTAGATTTCCTCATAATTAGCAATCGTACAAGGCATACTTTTGTCTTAATTTAGGTAGATAAGAACTAATGGGAGTGCGCCATGTGTAGCGAATCACCCTGTACAGTTGCATAGGACGTACAACGGCAGGGGTTTGACCTAGTTAGGGTAAGTAAAAACAAACTACACAACGCCTACTACATGAAAGCTTTAATTAGGGAGCAGGTGGTCCCGTACCGCCATCTAACAACGCAGCAGCATACTAATGAGTCTCCTCCAACCCTCAATTTATAGTGAATTTCTAGGGCGTCGATGCATTGTTATTACCTATCGAACCTGGATAAGGAATTCCTTCCTCGAGATTTTAGTACGGGCGGCAGGAACTTCCGGCTGCTACACTTAAAAAAACAAGTTACAGGCCCGCGTAAATAAAAAAAGGCACATTAAACGCTTAAGCGCCGCAATAAAAATGAAATTAGCAGGATAAATGCCCGAGTTTCGACTAACTACTTTTCTCTGCGTGTCGTTCGAACGCGTGAATGGGAAAAAATTCGCACAGAAGCGAACGTTCGCGTCTCTCTTCGGCGCGCAATGGAACGTGAAATTAGAGACGGAATCGGGCTTCTTCCAACGAAACGAATGTAAACATGTGATACGTTCATAAACTTAACAAAGCTAAAGCAGTTATGAAATTTATGTACGTCTATTTTGAGTGCGACATGGAATGGGACGAGACGGGACGCGATGCTGTTCTGTGTTGTAATATTGCGTTGTGCCAATTAAACTTAATGAGGGAACAGAACAGACAAATATTTATGGTTTATATAAACTAATGTATTGTCTAAATGTTATTTCAAGTGAATCTGGTTCTGTACTATAATTATATTATACACTAACATACAAACATTCAGCCATGGAAGGTCAGTAAGATGTCTGTTCAACAATTATCAAGTATGTCTGACAACTCAGCTACACAAAAATAACTTATTATTAAACTACACAAAAAACTGAGTTTGGGCAACTTTGCTCTTCGGAGTAAAATTACTTAACTCAAACTTTTACTCATTTTATTGTGATTACAAAATTTTGTATCATTAAATTAGTAAAACATGATTATACAGCAGTTCCCACGAATTTATAACAACAGTGGGAGTAAGACAAGGAGGCACCTTAAGTCCACTGCTCTTTATAATTCTTATGGATAAAATAATTAAAGAATTTAAGCAAAACACAAAGAAAGCCTACTGGGGCTGGAATAAACCAAAACCAATATCCTTACCAGAACTAGCCTTTGCAGATGATGTGGTGCTATTACCTAAAAGCGAAAAGGACTAGCAACTCAATCTAGATGTGTAGGCAGATACATTAAGTGGATATAGCATAAATATTAATATAACGAGGAGAAAAATCATGAACCAGTTACAATTGTGCTAGACCAAAAAAAGATAGAGCAGGTGGCGAATTTTAAATATTTAGGAACAATTATTGCAGAGAATGGTAAATTGGAGAAAGATCTGAATAACAGAATAGCGGCAGCGACGAAATTTTACTACCCCACTAATAAATGTTTGATAAGTAAGGAGACATCAAAAGAAACGGACGCCAGTTTTTAAAGCAGTGTACGTACCCATTCTCACGTACAGTTCAGAAACTTGGGACACTAATACAAAAACACAGAATACAGGCGCAGGAAATGAGATTTCTGAGAAGAATAGAGTGATGTAAACTGATCGATAAAATCAGTAACGAAAGAATTTAAAAAACCTAGGAGTAATAGATATTAAGAAAAAGATGGAGACGAACCAATTAAGATTTACTACGCATGCCAGAAAGTAGATACGCGAAAATAGAATGGAAAATGAACATGAAGGAAAAAATAAATAAAGGAAGACTAAGAATAAAATGGGAAAAAGAAGTAAGGACTAGAAGGACTAGAAGAAAAAGGAGTCAGCTGGAGAGATGTGCTACAATTAGCTAACGATAGACAGGACGCAGGAGTGGAGAAACATAATACAGAAATAGAAAAGTATAACTCGACACCGCAAGGTACAAGAGGAACCGATAAAAAAGAAGAAGATAATTATACTTTTAAAACAAACTAAAATAAACAGCAAAACGAACTATTTTGCCAATTAGCCAATCCTTATGGACTATTAAGTTGTAATCTTTTATTATATCAGCCCACACATTAATATTCTTTTCAAGTTCTTTTTCGTTCTTAGCTACCAGCACCACATCATCTGCGAATACACAAGCTTGTACTTGACTTGTAGATTGTGAAATCCTATTGGAGACTTTGTCGTTTGTGAATCAAAATATTTATGTTCTAAAATACTTAGTGTTTGACATAATCTATTCTAAGGTAAATAATGATTAACGTTTTTACAAACAAAATAACACAGTTTTTAAGAGGAACTACGAAATTCGGTTTCATTTTGGTTTTAAAATTGGCACCATACTTTTTACTTTTATGTAACATTGGCTTTCAACACAATAGTCAATATTTTACACAAAAAAAAAGATTAAATCACATTCAATTTTATATAATTTTGCCAATTACAATGTAAGCTGTAAATAAAAGGAAATTTAATTCAGTAGTGATTATTTTTTATGAAACAAGATATTAAAAATAGTAGATTGAGTTGTGTAAAGTTGCCCACATTGGCAATACCTGAATGTTTAAAGATGAAAAGAATTATAAATCGGAATTTTGTTGCAAAAAAAAATAGTTTTTACAGCAATATTTTGACCCATTTAACCGAACCTGTATCTCCATAATAAAAAAGTTAAAAAGCTAGCACCCAGAAAACTAATCAATCTATACAGATTGTATACACTGGGTGTTGTCTCGTTTAACGAACCTATTAAAACGCCTTTGTGAGTAAATTGAAACTTTAATTTTTAGCTGGCGCTGTTCCCTTTGTAAAACGGATATTTTTGTAACACAATATCTTGATGCTCATTAATTATTTAATTAACTGAAAATTCCGTAAAACCCTTGCCGTTATGTAGGGTTTACAGTTGCTAACGGCGCGTTATTCATGACATTTTTATACAGTCTGGGGTCGTGTGGTCTTTGATAGGAAGCTTTCAGGTAATTTTGAGGATTATACAAAATTTTATAACACATTACGGGCTGAAATATCTGCCGGGGTTTTTAGCCACCGGTAAATTATGTTTTAAAAAAGGAAAAAAGGTTGCTTAGCAGAGAGCATTGACTGCATGATTATGTAATATTTTAAATAGAAGATAAATAAGGGTGCACTGAGGAAGATATGGTAAACTAGTATTGCATTTAGCCAAGAAATTGTTTGAAAAAAAAATATAAGTGTTTCTTAATCGAGTTTATTTAAATATACTAATTAAAAAGACAGTTCTGTTCAACAAGCGGTATACATTTTTTTTGCAGAACTGTACTCTTTTATAGTCTTTTATAATGATACCGTTTTTTAAGCGTAATTAACTTTATGAATTTGTTTTCGAGGTACGTTTTCTTGCTTGGAAACGAAATATAAAATCAAATGTGGGCGTTTTTATGGAGTACCCGACGTAAGTTTGTAAATACCTTCGTTATTAATTTCTGGCATAAAACTTTAACGAGTTCAGTGTAACGTTTTCCCTTTTAAATTCGAGAACAATGCGTCGCGAGGGTCTGAAAATATTTTCACAAGAGAAACCCGGCCCAAAAAAGCTTAAGAATAGAGCAAGAGTGTTAAATCAACAATCGGGTTTGTACTTTTAAAGAATACGTGCCAGGCGTCGAAATAGGAGGAAAATATTGAATAGGCACGTCGTTTGCGGATGCTGCCGAATCAACCGGAAGCGGGGGCTGATATTGCGCTTCGACGGAAATGATAAAAACGGAAAATACAAAATACACACCTCAGGAATTACTCAAAAATTATGCGTCGCGGTATTCGCCAAAGATAATGACAGCTGAAGGTAGCAAGGCACGAAAGAAATTTATAGAACTACAATAAACCACAACATTTGCCCACATGTTCAGATTTTGGCACATAATTTTATCAAAACGCGCAAATTTTTGAAATAATAAGAGCATCTTTCAGATATGAGCCGATAACTTTGAAAGTAGAGGAGACCGGAGATGAAAGTAATTTTTTGTTTGTTTTTATTTAATTCCTCATAGAGTATAACAAGTTTTTTACATTCAAATTGATTTAATGATAAATTGGACAATAATTGTCTTTCTTCCAAGATATTTATTTCATATGTTTCGTAAAGCATATGTGAGTTTTTTTTTGTATTAAGACAGCTGTTACCTACTTCCAACCTCAACGTTGGGGCTAAATGTAACACAAGTGTACACAAAACCAATTGGAGAGAATCCACAATTAACCACGATTCCAACATCAAATTGTATTGCATCCACCAATAGCCAACAAAATTTAGAACATAAAAATCTAGGTGTTTTTTTTTGTTCCTCTTTTGGAGATCGCCTAAAAGTCACTCGACCAGTGACGCAACGCATTAACTTTTTGGCGGAAAATTGTGACTCTGGCTGGCAAAAACTTAACCTCAATGACAGATGAAAACTAGCAATGTACGTAGGGAGGTGGATGTAAATGAACATTGCACAAGCGCTTAGGGCGACATATAACAAAATTAAAGAAACTATAGACACTGTTAGTAACAGTCTGTTACAACCTACCCGTGTTATGTTACTTTCATCCCCGGTCCCCTAGCTGCGTCACTTTTATGTTATTTTGAGATATTAAATGTTTTGCATTATATAAAAATATCTATGCTTATTGCTTACTATAGAGACATTTCACTTATATTTGTTTTCTCGGCTACTCACATTTTTCTCAGTACACATGATTTATTACAGACGTTAACGAATCGTCATTTTTCATTACTTAATTAAAATTAATAGTTTATAAAAACTACGGACTTTTGTCCGATGTGTTTTACTGAATTGATGATTAATAATTGCATTTGTACTACTGTTTAACGATAAAATTTTTATTGACAAAAATAGTAATGATTTTGAAAGAAATTGCAAGTAAGCTGTTTTAAGATAAAAGTACCACACATTTTTGTAATCGTAAACAGCTTTTTAACACAGGAGAACCTTTTTAAAATAACGTTTGTCAATGAGTTTTCAATATCCAAACATATATTCTTCTGTGACTTTATCTTGTCAAAGAAACTATTCCAGAGTATTGTGGTACTTTGACAGTTTCAAAGTATTTGAAATGAGGCTGCAATAGTACACACAGCACAATTTCCTATATTGAGACGCCTCAATGTAAAATCATTCGAAGTTTATCAAAACCGATCAAACGTTGCTTATTTTAAGGTTCTTTTGTGCTTTTTTATCGACAAACTACGAATTGTTTGAGTGCTTAATTTATGTTGAATTTTAAGGCACTCATCTTTTTACATAGAGAATACTTTGTTGAAATTATTGATTGGTGTTGAGACACCCTGCTCTTAATCCGTAACTTTTCTATTTAAAGATGAATAAGAAAGTTACTGGCGAAGAAGCGAGAGCTTTGCAACAAGTCTGACATTTCTACTACCATTTTAAAAAATGCAACTTTGTGTTATAACTCGGAAATCGAGAGTGCTATGAAAATTTCGTTAACATATTTAAAATCAATGTAAAAACATCTATAAAAGCCAATTTTTATTTTTGTTCTAGCTCATATGCTTACGGAATTATTCAATTTTGAAAGAATCGACCTTTTTCAGTTTATTCAAAATATTTCAAAAAGTTGATGACTTGTGTCAAATTTGAAAATGGCATCAGATTTCCCTTTAAATTCTACACAAATTGGCTAATTTAAACGTTTCTGTATCTTTAATATTAACGGAGTTACCCATATCACAGGTTAGAAAAATGGGCACCCTGTATAAAGCAATTTTATTCCAATAAATGCAGTAATTGATTCTTGAAAAATATTAATTGATGACAATTTCAGCGTTTCAAGTTTTAAAATCCGAATTCAAACGTGCAGACGTTCGAATGCGAAGCATCTGTCGAAGTAACTTGAAATATTACGTTCCCCATAAAATTATTCCGAAATACAATTGCTATTTGCGCAACTTAGAAGAGAAATAAAAAGGCCATCGTGTAGAACAGTAAAATCGTTTTAACAACTATATATCAGCAAAGTTTTATCCATTCGATTCTTTTTTCGTTGTTTACAACATTACCTTTTCAAAAAGAGCGCAATTTATTACGATAGCACTTCACGAACTCGCGAAAAATAACAGCGCGAACGGAGGTGGGCGGAAAAATTTAAATTGGTTTGTTTGGAAGTAGTTGCATCGGTGTTTGTAGCAATTCGGGGACAGTCTACAAGTCGTCGGCAACGACAAATTGTTGCTGCTTATGCGGCGCTATATCAAACTCACATGTACGCCGAGCTAACAATAAATCTTCTCTAATTTACGATAAGCTTGTCCTATAATGCTCGTTATGAAGTTAATTTATCCGTATAAACGTATTATTCCAGTGTACAATGACATATGTAGGAGACAAAGCTTTATTACCGACATTGCAATACCTATACTAAGCTCTAGAACATTAAATTACTGTAGATCTGTATCTTTCGCTATAAAAAAAACAATTTACTTTCACAACAGAACCGCAAATATTAATTAATCGCATAAAAAAGTATAAACAAATAATAAAATATGTTTAAGGCAGCATTTGCCTAGCAGTAAACGGAAAAAAACCAGAAAAAAATCGATAGTAGCACGAATAAGCGCAGCGCGTCGCTTTTGTTTTTTTTTTTGGGCGCAAGCCGATTTTTCTCGTTACTAAATAATTAAAAAGTAACTAGCCCTACTATAAACAAGATTGCCTGAAAGTTTCAATGAGCTAGCCCTATCAACTTCGTAGATATCGCTGTTTGAAAATCCTGAAAAAAAATTATGATATTTTCAGGAATTTTCAGTAGTCGTATCTCGTGAAATATTTACGCTAGATAACTCTAGTTTGGACTAATAGTTTCCTCGTTTATTTGGTTGTCGTTTTATGTTATTTTGGATGTTTTACATTTTGTTGAATCAATTTTAGATCACAAAGAATAACACCTCTAGTTTTAAAGGCGCTTTTATGAACTTTTGCAAAAAATATCGACAAAGCGCTGAAAATATGTTATCTTCTTCCTTGTATATAAACAAACCTATTGTTTGAGGGCACTAGGGATCGACTTCTTGTGACAACATGCAAAGATTGGTGAAGCAATAAGTTTTCACGGGACTGTATTTTCTACAAAAGCATGTACATACGTACGTTAAAGTTAATGTCTATCTAAAGTACAGTTTGTAGAATTATTGATTAGTTTAATGTAACTATTCTATCTTTGATGTACTTTACACAAAGACACCAGAGATTCGCGAGCAGCTGAAGAGAGTTTGCTTAGATGTCGTTATTCTTAGTAATTGACGCATCGATTTTGCTGTGCTAAAATGATGGTTCTAGGTGCACAGTTAAACACGCTAAATTTATCTTGGTTTGAAAGAAGTTTGCAAGACTTTTAAAAATAAAAGAGAGTGTTCTAGATATTTTCATTCAAACGTACAATGATAAATTAATGGTTTGTTTTCTGAACCAGAAAAAATTGTAAAGTATTTAGGGTGGATTGGCTAACGCCTGGTAATAATATTAGCTGACCGTATAGTATTGTAGCCAGAAGTGTCTTGTGTTTGGGATTCTGGTAAATTTTGAATCTTTACAATTTCACACTAATTTTTTTCGTACATAGGATTTCAAAAATATTAAATTCGATAAAATAGAACAAGTTTGTAAGAATAATTTTCAAGTGAAATATTCGAGTTCTTATGTATGTGTTAAATGTCATGGACGCTGCATTTTCACAGCGCCATGCACTTTACGAAAGATTGAACAGTAAACGCCTCAACGCCCTTAAGAAATGTATGCACCATAGAAGATTTTTTTTTGCAGCGCATCCAGAGATGTAATATTAAAATGCTAAGCGTGCGGAAACAAATTGCGATATTAGTTTTTTCTTTTCCATATTTGTTTGTCACTGAATCATATTTCGCATCTATCAATTTTTGGAGAGCCTCGGCTTTTATATAAAAGCTCCCGCGTCAAATATGGAGCGCACGTAATCAACTAACGAGTTTGGCTAGCGCCGCCTAGCGGGGAAGCCAATTAATAGGCGGCTCGTTAGCGGCGGTCCCTCTACCACCTGACAAAGTTAACGCCAGAAGAACGCGTTTAGAACAACTAACTACATTAACAATTTCAGGTTATAGATCGACCTGATTGATAATTAGTTTTACACACAAAAGCACGAAATTCACAACAGTCGCGTCGTTTTAAATATGAAAAGCGCTCTAACAAATTTGTTTTTTCGGTAAATAGCGGCTTAAGTGAATGAAATATTTCGGGTCCTTTTCATCAGCGCCCGTTTCAAGGATGAAATTTCGCAGATGTAACATAAAAACTAAAGCTTTCAACGGATTTGCTTTTCACGAAAGATATTAATTAAAATTTATTTTAGACCGAGATTAAAGACCAAAGGACGAAAAAATAAGGATTTTATTAACACACTTTTTAATTGTAATAAAACATTATTTTAAAAATTTAACAAAAGTCTTCAGTGTCGTTACAGTAAACAAGTTAGGTGATTATTAATAGTTATTTTCGTAATAACACCGTAACCTAGTAATTTACTGGACGAGTCGACAGTTTTGGGACGAGCGGTAGGCGAGTCTTGAAAGCATACTTCACTACTGGACTCGAGTAGTGAAGTAGGCAAAGATCAGGAAACATCCACTAGAGAGTTGCAAACAGCCAGTAACGTATTGCTCAACTGGACCAAACAATGGAAAATTAAGCTTAACGAGCCTAAGTCCATTTATGTCAATTTTACAAATAAAAGGATAACAGATCCACTGCTACCTAATATAAATGGGACTATAGTGCCATATGAAAATCAAGCGAAATATCTTGGCATGACCCTTGACGCAAAATTGCGATGGAAAGAACATGTCAAAAAAAAAACGAACTTCTAAAATACAGACAGTACTTCTGGCTTCTTGGAAGATATTCCAAATTATCATTAAACAATAAGATCCTAATATACAAACAGGTCCTGAAACCGGTGTGGTTTTACGGTATTCAACTTTGGGGTTGCACCAAAGACAGCAATATTATCTATCCAGACTTTCCAAAACAAAGTGCTACGTAGTATGGTAAACGCTCCATGGTACGTCCGCAACAGTGACCTTCATCGAGATCTTGGTATATCAATGGTTAAGGAAAAATTAAAAAGTTTGCTGGTAAACACGAAGCCAGACCACCATCATGAGAATGCAGAAACTCTTCAACTGCTGGACAACCAACATCTTGTCCGAAGATTGAAGAGGACCAAGCCCTTTGAACTCGTGTAGTGTGTTTTGTGTAAATAGCAGAGCATAGTGCGCGAGTGAGAGTGCATAAAATATAGTCAGAACAATCTAGAAGACATCAATGGGTGGACTCTAGTTGTTACCTCTTCAGGGACGAATTAATTAAAGCCACAAAAAAGGACTAATAATTTTCAAAAACGTAATTTTTATTGAAAATACATTCAAAACAATGAAACAAAACAGGAATTTTAAAAACAAAAGCGAAAAATAATGCACGCATATGTGGCCATTGGGCGGTAAGGGCACGTTATAAATTAAATGACTTCATACATTCAGGACAGGTTCATTGCATTTCTCGCATATATAACAAATTAGACAAAAATAACGCTTTGTACCCATATCCTCCATTCTTTTAAAATACTGGTTGCACATACAATATAGAAGATAATATTTAGCACATAACAATATGCGAGGTTTAGAAAAAAATTACTACCAGAGTTGATAAGCGTACACAGATGTGTACGTTTACTAATCTCTTGTCAATGAGCATGAATATTGTAAATAATCTCTAAAATTTACATGGTTTATGTTGATTAAATATATTTTACATATCTTTCAACTTTTTTAAACTGAAATTATAGAGATCTTCGGTTAATAATAAAATAAATTTATTAGTATAGAAAAACGGTCAACAAATTTCAGTACCACGCTATTTATTCTGACCAGTAATATGACATTTCATGTTTGTTTGCTCATATTTCTTTTTTTTTTGTTAGCAAATATTGTAGTGATTGTCTACTTGTAGTGATTTTCAATAATTTTTTTTTACCGCGGCTAACTTATAAAAAAACTAAACGTACACATATGTGCCAGTATCCCTGAAGAGGTTAAGTATTTAGTTTTTAGATTCATTGGAAAAAAATTGATTGTTGGCCTATTAGACCAGTATTAATAACTCAAACCCGTAGGTGTTTAAAAAAAACTTTTGCAGACTTAACTACGAATGCTTGAAATTAAATTACCGGTTGTTTGAGGAGAGATGACAAAATATTATATAAATACATAAAACATGAAGAAACAAGAGCTTTGACGCTTACAGAGAGTGGCGTAAAAAGCGGGCGCGTCGCTTTAGTCTTAAGAGGAAAAAAAAAACAATAAAACAGAAACAGTTGCAGCGAATTTATCCGCGCCTGCTTGAAAATGGCCGTATCGGAGCGGTGATATTTTTTATAAATGCGCTTTACGAGCTCATTGAATAAATAGAAATATTTGACGAAGTCTGATTGCGTAGCCCTGATCTTGGTAAATCTGAATATAACAGTAACTCGGCGCTGTTGATGTATATATGGGCGCGACATCTGGATTCTATGGCCATAAAGCTGGCGCTGCGTAAACTGGGATCCATGGCCCGGTATGTGACATTACAACAGTATGCTGTTGGTTGATAAAGCCACAGATCCATAAAATGTAAAATTCGGGCCCCGTAAATTCGGCGGCACCAACCACCAAGACTTTAATATAAGATATTGATGGCGTGCGACGATAATATACCGCCTGGCGTTTGTTTTCCGCATGGCGATTCCTGGTTATTGAGTTTTTGTCGATTTGTCTTCCCCATATTGGATTAATTTTATATTTCACCCGCAGGGTACGAAATAGACGGCGCGCGATTCTTTTGTTTCCCGGAATGAGATTTTCTAATTTCATTTCCGGAAAGCCGTTTCGTTAATTTGCATTTTTAACGTGCGGACTTTATTGAATCGAGATACATAATTTCGAATACGAAACAAAAGTTGTATTATTAGATCTCCAGGTAAACTTTTATGACTTTCCTCGCAAATAGAAACTCAAAAACGATTTTGCATAAATTAATAACGAAGTTCTACCTCATGTACCTGCGCTAACTTTACCAATAGCGTTTAATTTATGAATAGAACGCTGCGCTTCAAGAGATTTATTCAAATTTTATCTGAATCCGCAAAGGTTACAAGAAAATTCATAATAGTTTGATTCAAATATTTTTCGTCTCTCACAACCACGTAACCAGGGCCGGCCTTAGTAAGCGCGGGGCTCGACGCAAGGACAAGCTACGAGCCCCCCTCCCCCAACCACAAAAAAATTATTTAAACATTTTCATACAAATAATTAATTTTTTTACTAAAATTTTGAACAAACAAGCTAAAATAATATTATAACAAACACAACAAAACATAAAATTTGACAAATTGACTACGAACGAAGGAAAGCAAAACAACTCATATTTTTATAAACGAAATAGAAACTCAATTAAAATTAATCTTTCTGGATTTTGCTTCCGCAAAATCTTTTAATAGGTTGTCGAAGTCCATCTCCCTCATGACTTCACTTTCAATTGACATAATTGCGAGTAAATTTAAAGGTTCTTCAGAAATAGTGAATCGTGAATACGTTTTAATTAATTTTAATTTTGAAAAACTTCTTTCGCCCGCAGAGACTGTTGCCGGTATGGTAAGGAAGATCCTTAGTGCAATAAATACATTTGAAAACGAGGTTGGACGATTATTACAAGGTGTTTTATCTAACACTTGATTAAAACAGTTTATTTTGTATGCTTCCTTTGCATCAACAACAGGGTCGTCTCAGAATGCAAATTGCCTTTTGCGTTTCGGTAAACGTTTCAATTGGAATTGTGGCACAACATCTAAATCGTTTGCAAGATTATTTGCACCGATTAATACATCTTTAAAAACCTTTTTCTCGGTACACTCTAGCCATTTGCACAATTTTTCAAAAGTCAGTATTTCCGAAGACAGATCTGAGGTTTCACTTTGTAATTCTTTGTTTACTAAGTTCACTTGGAAAAGCAAATCATGCCAGAAAACTAAAGATACCAAGAATTTGTAATCTTTCATTTGAGTAGCCAAAGATTCTGCTTCACTTTTTGCGTTTCCGTAAACGTTTCAACTGGAATTATTTCACGAAAGCTTTTTGTTAATTGATTTGATGATAATATTTGATAAATAATCTATTATATTACTGTGACATAGTTTATTTATTAAGTTTAGTATTTCACTATTGAACAATAACTTTTTTAAGTGATATGATAGAGAATTGCCAATGAGTTTAATTATGAAAGAATTTTCTTTGGAATGTGTGGTTTATTGAACGGTTGTTATATTATATGTTATGTGATATTATGTGTTATAATTTGGAATAATAAATGCTTTATTATTATTACTAATTGCTTTTTGTTTCTACGCATTGTATTTATATCTTTTATTTTTTGAGCTCCGGGCCCTTTTAAGCCCGGGGCCCTAAGCGAGGGAATCGGTGGAATGAGCTTAAGGCCGGCCCTGCACACAACGTATTATAAATTGTTAAAATAGCGTATAAAAACCTTTAAATCTTTTCCCAAAATGTACAATTGGAAATCTTTTTTTAATATTCAAGGCAATAACATTAAATTCGACGCACAAATGTTTGAATTATTTAAGCAATTTATTTTGAATATAAAAAAGAGTTTGGTTAAAAAACTGCTGGTCTTATTTTACCGTCTTACAAAATTTTCGATTAATTTTGTTAATTTTCTTTCAGAATACCACCCGAAGCGATCACCGGAAACAACCAATTACTTCGCGAATTATATTTTCTGTTAATTGCATCTGCACTTTTAAAAGGGACTATCCCTTAACGCGATCGTGAATGGGAATTTTATTTCGAACCGATTAGGTACTTATTGTGTCGAAATTCCAATTAAGGTTATGCATAATACAAAATACACTTCAGTTAACGAACCGCTATTAAAATTGAAAATTTCCAACTGTAGGCTTCGTGCATATGCAATGGTTAACATCGCCCCCTGAACTAAGTTCAATAAGGGTCGAGAACTGAGTCCCAATATAACTTTTCTTCTTAAATTTGGTAGAAATCTCTTTAAAATTCAGGGAGTTGGAACTAAAATTTTAAGTTTGTCTTAATCAAAGCTTAGAAAAGAGAAAATTCAGCAGAAAATTCTTTGTACAAGGATGGAATTAATAGTTTCCAGTTTGGCGCAAATTTTCATGTGTCATTCTTGATCAATTTGACTTTGAAGTTTCTTAAGGCCATGTCAATAAGTTTGCATTTGACGCTTCGCCAAAGTGAGCGAATCTTAGGGTTTGTAAACAATTGAGAAAACCAAAGTACACGCAAAGATAAAATACAGGGTGGGCCAAAAGTAACTTTACCATCTGAAAATGAGGTAACTTCTTTAATTCTCAATATTATTCATGTACCTACTTTTTGGTAGCACTTTCGACACAATTTGGAAATGTCGTCCTAAACATGGAGAATTATGTCTTTCAAATGATTTTCGTTTCCACTTCCACAAATCCGAGCTCTTTCCATGACTCCATACATAACTTTTTGCAGAACACCTAGCACTATCGCTTGGATTTCCTATTCCTTTAGTTCAATAAGAGTTTGAGGCTTATTCTCAAAAAAAAATTCCTTTAAATACTCGCAAAAAAATCCGGTGACTTCATGTGAACGTGCTGGCCAAGGAAAACCCAAACATCTGGAGTTTATCCTTTCACCGAAAATTTCCTTTAACTATTTTGTTGTTAATCTTTCTAGATTTAGATACAATTCATCAAATCCTCGTAAGTACACTATATGTTAGGTCATTTTAAGTTCAAAATTTTGCTTTCTTAAAATTAATTTAAGCCAGAATAAAACTCTGGGTAGTTTGTTATCAAGCAGCACATACATTGCGTACTTTATTGGGCGTTATGTACAATGTATAACTAAGTTTTAGCTAAAACCTACCGAGACGCTTATAGTGTTTGAGAAATAGATTCTATATCACGCATGGGAACCATTAAGTACACGGCTCTCTATATTATAGTTGCTAAGAGAGGTTTCATTGTGTGACGTTTGATGTCCGTTTCGGGTTAATTGCGTTAAGGTCTACTGCAACTTAGTTGAGTCGAGGTAATTTAATGGAATGTTTGGCAATATTGCTTGGCAGAAGTTGCACGAGTTAAGCAGGGCGTACATTAGTCGGATAGATACATGCGCAACATGTTGTACAACAAGCCCTTCTAAGCATGCGTTATTAATTCAAATGTTTAATTTGATTTCACCGAACCGTGATTGATGACAGCGTTACAAATATTATGGTAGTTTAAATTAACCCCTATAAGCAAAAGCGGCCTTAAATCAAACGTTACAGCTTCTAAGATTAATGGTTTGAAATATCCATAACATTGAGATGAGAATTGGATAACTTTTCAAACGAAGCTAAGAAACCTCTTCGCCAAAAGAACTAATAGTGCAGCTTGAAAATAAATTCAGGATAATTTACAATTTGCATTTTTAAAATGGAAATCATAGTTGGCCAACACCTCATAAAAAAAGCATTTGTTTCCTCTATTCAATCGTCTTCTTAATCGGTTCCTCTTGTACCTTTCGGTGTCAAGGTATGCTTTTCTATTTCTGTATTAAGTTTCGCTACTCCTGCTCATCGTTAGCTAATTGTGGCACATCTCTCTAGCTGACTCCTTTTTCTTGTAGTGCCTCACTTTTTTTCCCATTTTATTCTTGGTCTTCCTCTATTTCTTTTTCCCTCCATCTTCATTTTCCATCCTATTTTCGCGTATCTACTTTTTGGCATGCGTAGTAGATTACCAAACCATCTTAATTGATTCGTCTCCATCTTTTTCTTAATATCTGTTCCTCGAATGTTTTCGTTACTGATTTTATCGGGGTCTAGGAACATTCTTCGCCCACAAGTCTTCGCCCGCAATTCTTCGTTTACACAATTTTTCGCTGCCACAATAATGTAAAATAATCTGTAAAAATTACGTTATAAAAACAATCACATTTACAAACAAAATTTGTGATATGCTTGTGTGCGGCGAAAAATTGTAGCAGCGAAGAATTGTGGCGCCGAAGACTTGTGTAGGCGAAGAATTGTGGGCGAAGAATGTTTCTAGACTCCGATAAAATCACATTTACAAACAAAATTTGTGGTATGCTTGTATGCGGCGAAAAATTGTAGCGGGGAAGAATTGTGGCGGCGAAGAATTGTGTAGGCGAAGAATTATGGTCAAAGAATTGTGGGCGAAAAATTGTGGGCGAAGAATTGTGGGCGAAAAATGTTCCGGACACGATTTTATCGATCAGTCTACATCCCTCTATTCCTCTCAAAAATCTCATTTCCTGTGCCTGTATTCTTAATTTTTGGGTTGGTGTTAGTGTTCAACAATCAACAATAAAAGGTATAATGTATTTATTTTGATATTTAGGCTCGAAACAAATAAAATTCACCAAAAAGTCCCTATGACGCTATAGAGTGCTATGAATTTAAGAAAATCCACAACTTTTTCCCAAAAAGTATTTTTGTACCATCAAGCTAAGAAATTAAAGATTAAAGCATCACTGAATAGATCGCAGGAACGGGAAAAATTTGTCTAATTTAAACTTCTCTGTAGCTCTCACCGTTTTCGAGATCTCAATAGTGGCCCTTCTATTTGGACCACCCTGTATATAAAGATGTGACAAGACATGGTTTTGTAAAAAAAAAGCAGAGTCGACACTGTAACGACTTTTTCTGTTATATTAACACAACCATCTTAGTAACAAAAACATTTCATGTTGAAAAGGATAAATTATACTTGTGTCTAAAAAACATGTACATTACTAGAGAACCAACGGATTTAATTTAAAATTACGACGCCATTCATCATACAAACAAGAGACAAAGTTCTCCATTACAATATTACCATCACATTACTTTAAAATCCTGCGTTTGATAAATACATCTCACTATAATAGTTATAAAGGAGTTTTGGCAAAACATAGCAGTCTTGGCACGTACGCGACTTGGAAAACGAAAGAGAAAAAGGAGAATTTTAAGTGAAAGCGGAACACATATATCCCATTACATGAATTACTTGCAGCCTTTCCACTCTTATGACTAATTCATTAGATTAGCTTACACAAAAGACGTTTGGGGAGAATAAGAATAGTGTTCACGATGGGGTTTGTCTTGAGAATAATTATTGCCTCGTTAGTACCAAAATTAAAACACAATAACGTTGCTCGTAAGATGAAGCTCTAAATTCACTTACCCAACTTACTAATTCCTTTAACCTTTCGGGGGCCGTTACGACTTGCCGTTAGAAATGAATTATATATGGTTTTATTGGTTAAAAATCTGCTTAGTTTTTCTTGGTAACTAACACTGTATGCTATCTACGCTCACGGGGTATTAAAGAGGCCATTAATTGCATGGAATGCTGGAAATGATAAACCAATATCTGACGCAAACTGCAGTGGTTACCATAGAAGCAACAAATCAGCAATCACAAAGTGGGAATTGCAACGCAAACAAACAGAATGCGTTCACGAAATAGTTGTATATGTAGATGCACCTACGCAATTTTAATATAATTGGCGTTTGAATTTAGATAAAGGCCGTTAGCAAATACTATTGTATTAGTAATAATAATCTTTGTTTGTTCTAAATATCCAAAAAGAGAATATAACAATCATGTTACAAGAATGAACAAGAGAAGACTGGTAATTTTACCTAGGAATTAATCTCCAGCATGAAAGAGAAATCCAGGAAGACTGTATACAAAGATGAAAACGACGAGCGATGCTAAAGAGATGAAGTAGAGTGTGTTTAAACTTTTTAAGAAACAATAGTTAATAATTTAAATTATTTTGCCTGTAAGTGGCACAATTTTACGGAATTATTTAAAACTATTCATCACGATCATGCATCTTCTCATACAACAACTTTAACTCCCAGGTTTTGGCTTAAAAAAAAAAGATAAAAGAGTTAGAGCAATACTCTTAACAATGTACAACATTTGGTTCTTTTTTTGGACTTGAATAAAAATTATGGAGTGAAGAATTCTTGTTTAAGAGGAAGATTGATACGATCATTATGCAAGTTCTCCGAAATTAAATTGGTTGGACGCTTTTAAAAAATAAAAAGTATTATTAGTGTATGATTGCCGAAGGAATTTAAAATAATTTCTTGGAAAATATTAACCCTGTTTTTAATTCTCAATAAGTTTAGCCATCCATCGTATACAGATATCGTAACGATACTGCAAGATTTTAAAACAAAGTTCTAGTTTCTTCCTACGGTTGGTATTTCCAGTTAGAGCTCATTTTCTATTGTTTTTACGTGTTCGGTTTGGTTAATCCTTAAAGTATACTGAAAACTTGCTGAAGTTTTTACTTCACTGTCGAATGCAGCTCCGTGCTCTGAATCTGATACAATAAATGGACATGCGTTGTGTACACATTGTGTTCGTGTATTGGCGATATAAACTGGGTTTTGTCTTGATTTGATGTAAGATCAATAAGGTGTCACGTAAAACAAAATTTACAGGCAACAATTTAAGAACAAAATTTTATCATGCTATTTTTGTTAGGTGCTGTACCAATTTTTGTAATGGTCTTTTTCTACGATCACTAATGTAAATGGCTCTCACCGTACAGCCTGTATGCTTAGTAAGCGGGTTCTTAAGCACGATAAGCAAAAAGCACAGTTTTTTAAAGAAATGATCAAAGTAGACTCACGTCAAACACTTCCTGTATGCCTAGTAAGTGAGTTATAACGCACGGTAAGCAAAACGCACACTTGTGTAGAAATGTCAAAAGAGGCTTACGTCAAAGTTGACAAGACAACGTAATTACATGTATGTGTATGTGTATATTAGCAAAAAAAACCGTTAAAATCGTAGGTATTATGTGATCGTAGAAAAAGTTTACTACATAACACGAGTTGTAAAGCAATTACGCACTCGTGGAAATACGCACTCGTGGAAATACGTAATATGCTTCTTACAACTCTTGTTATGTAATATACTATTACGTCACTTTATGCAGATTTCTTCTCATTTAAAAATATACATATTTTTAGTAGGAGCTTTATGTTAAAGTATAGAATATTCCAGAAAGTATCAATGGGCTACTTGTATAAAATTATGGACAGTTCGTGTTTTACGATTCTTAAAGTATCTTAGTTTTCGTCCTTCCCTTAAAAAAGCAATTTTTCTAATTCTTTCTACAAGAGAAATCTGCAGTATTTACAAATCCCAAAGATAAACTCGCTTCCGTCGAACGTCCGATGTTGCATTATCTAAAAGGTATCAATTATTAATCATTCGCTTGTTTATCCGTCCTAATGAATATTTCGTTGCGTTAATCTGGAAACAGTTGTTACCCGTTCGTAGTGGAGAGCAGAGTCTGTGCAAATAGTGATAATGGTAGTGGATTGTAATCCAACGCGAATCCAAAACATAGTGTTTGCTAAAGACTCGACACACATCTGTTTACGGAGCTGTTGGTAGATTACGGGAAACGTCATGAATAGTTTCAAGTGTTATTTTGAAGTCGTGTGCAGTCTGAAAAAGCCAATATATTTGAAGCAAGCAAAGCTCTTGCTGTAATTATGCGTGTTTTAGCAAACTTTTCGAAGCCGCACTAGTGGAATATTTAATTTTGACAATCATCACTGGAATTTACCGCTTTACGTAAATCTAACAATAGAAAATATAGCTATAGATAAAAAAGTCTAATATAATTTTAAACAGCCCTTCAACATTTTTAAAAATTATACAGGGTGTCCCCATTATACACGGCAAAAAAGTAGGTGCTTATTCCTGAGTGAAAATGATGACCATTTGTCAAATATTTTGTTATCCGAAAATGCTTCCTTTCAAAGTTAGAGACCTCCAAAGTTGCAAGAAAAAAAATTCAAAAAATCGATTACGTCCTAGCCGTTTAAGCTAGAGCTATCAAACTTGGCCGAAATGTTTGGGTGTTTCCCATTGACTTTGTGGGATAATTAGAAAGAAAACACGTAATTGGAAGTATGATTTATAGTCAGGTCATCCGCTTACCATCTGCAGAATTTTTTTCTCTGGAATAAAATTGAAAAGGTCATTCGTCCATAAGAAAGTACGACTTAAGAGGAAAAAATTCGTCCCTCTTTGTTTTTTGCTGTAATCGTAGCCGTTTTCGAGAAAATTAGCGCTAAAGATGCATCGACAAACTCTGTTTATACACCTCAAATATTTTTTTTAACGAAACTTAGTTGGCTAATGTCATGCTTGCCTTAAGGCTTGTTCACAACCTAACCTTTTTTTAAAAATGTCATACACAAACTTGTATTAGCCGACATTCACTTAGTTTATTATGAACAAGCCTTAAGTCAAGCATGACATTAGCCAACTAAGTTTAGTAAAAAAAAATATTTGAGGTGTATAAACAGACTTTGTCGATGCATCTTTAGCGCTAATTTTCTCGAAAACGGCTACGTTTACAGCAAAAAACAAAGAGGGACGAATTTTTTCCTCTTAAGTCGTACTTTCTTATGGACGAATGACATTTTCAATTTTATTCCAGAGAAAAAAATTCTGAAGATGGTAAGCGGATGACCTGACTATAAATCATACTTCCAATTACGTGTTTTCTTTCTAGTTATCCCACAAAGTCAATGGGAAACACCCAAACATTTCGGCCAAGTTTGATAGCTCTTGCTTAAACGGCTAGGACGTAATCGATTTTTGAATTTTTTTTCTTGCAACTTTGGAGGTCTCTAAATTTGAAAGGAAGCATTTTCGGATAACAAAATATTTGACAAATGGTCATCATTTTCACTCAGGAATATGCACCTACTTTTTTGCCGTGTATAATGGGGACACCCTGTATAAGATACCTAGGTACTTTTCCATATTTTATTGGCAAAAATTCAAAATTTTTCCAATAACCCTCATATTCTCTGATAATGTTAAACGCGCTGTAAACAATGCGATTTTACCTTTAGTTTAATTTAAAAAGACCCCAAACAATTTTTTACAGCTCTTCAAAATATATCCTGAAAATGTAAAAGACACCCTTGTTGCAATGCATTTTGTCCTTCACTTTCTCAATTTTTCAGGATAGTTCAATACAATGTTGTACCTAATAACTTTTTGTGATCGAAACGATCAGAACTTTTTTATACTACATGATTTTTGTCTCTTCCTGTTTAGTACGTAAAACTTTTAAATTTCGAGCATCTCCGACGACGGTGAATATGACCGTGAAATACTCGCGTCACGAAATTTCCATCGATATCCGATTTAAAGAGAAGAAAAGTCAAATTAGCAACGGCAACAGAGGTAATCCCGAAATCCGACCTAATGTAAAAGTTCGGAAGCCGCATCTTTGTGTCGCTTTTATGAAAGCCTTTGTAACTTTCGGCGCGGTGTCCGATTATCACGCTTGATGTCGTGCGGCGATCACGATTCACGATTTGCTTCACGCACCAGGCAGCACAGCGCTCTGGATCGTAATCGATTAGGCCGCACCGCCGTTCGCGCGCGGACTCTTCAGAAAGACAATTCGCGAACGCAAACTAAATATTCCACGCGGACGAGCGTAAAGTTAAATGGCCAGAGATGCCGTGAGTTACGGAGAATCGCCATTTTATAACTATTTATGACTATTGTATTGCCATAATAACCGTAGACCATGCCAGATAACGTCCGATAAATGTGCCGCGTGGTTGCATTGCCCATTGTGCTCTCAAGATTTAAAACAACTTCGCGAGCTTCACTGCGAAAGAACCCAAAAATTGTTGTAATCAACGTTTAAACCGTTACGTCCACATCATTGTTAATGTGCTAAACTGATTAACGAGAATTTTTATTTTATTTGGTTGTTTCATTTTAAATACAAACATAGGGGAACGTGGGGCCGAATAGGGTATTTAAAGTATTTTATATCAATAAAGCATTTTTTGTTTGTTATGTCAATATCTTTTTTTTTATCAAAAAAAGAACTGGACGCGATTTTTGGATAACAATTTGGCTATAATAAATATATACAAGTTAAAAGAAATACATAACATTTATTCCGTTTTGCCCCATATGTGGGGTAATATTAATAATATTTCCGCGGAGGTGGTCCCCTTTCGGGTTCCTGTACTGACCTATTGGTCTATTGTACCCTCTGGTGATGGTCCCTTAAAAATCAATATATAAAAAGAAATGGAAGAAAATAATCGAAGACTATGAAGCCATTGGCCTGCAACACCAACAGTCGCAGAAGGACATCCTGTCCCTTTTTGATGCTCAACAGAACTCCTTTCACGTTCAAATTCGTCCTACCAGCGGTTAATTGTGCGCAAGAAAGGCGGTTGTTTACTCAACGCTGAATATAAACTTGCCTTGCACTCATTGGCGCCTAAATTAATAAATCAATTTCGAAAATACTCGTAGACCAAATCATCTCGACTGTTTTATTTTATTATTATTTCTGCGAAGCTGGTTCTCTTTCGGGTTTTTGTACTGCGACCTATTGGTCTATTGTACCCTCTGGTGATGGCCCCCTAAAGGAGTCCTGTGTTTTTGAAAAACTCCAGGATTTTCTTTAAGGGTGTTTTTCTTAACTCTTGTTTGGTTTTTCCATCCCTAGAAGTGTACGCTGATAGTGTGTGAATCCTTCAAATTGGCATATTACGTAAAGAGGAGTTTCTTCTTCTACGCCACATCATTTGCATGTATCCGTCTCTGAGAGCCCTATTATGTAGAAGTGTTTGTTTAGCCCACTGTGTCCTGTGACAAATCCTGTGGCTGTCTGATTTCTACTCTGCTCATCCTGAGCATTTCTTCTGTCTTTTCTTTTGAGACCATTGACAAGATAGCCTTGGAATGGGCTTGTCCTGCAATTTTTTTCCAACGAGCATTCTGCCCTGTATTAATATGTCATTAAGACACCGCTTGGCTGTTTCGTAGGATGTACCAACTGCGGATTCTGATCCGAAGAAAGGTGTTTCGCAGGCAACGTTGGCTAGGCGATCTGCCTTCTGGTTCCCTGGTATATTGGTGTGCCCTGGGCACCATACCAGTTCAAGATTATTCCTGCTTCCCAGCACGTTTAGTGCCCGTATGCGGTTCCGGACAAGTCCTGAGTTTACTTCCGACGAGCCAAGAGCTTTTAACGCAGCTTGGTTGTCGGACACTATGTTTTAAGAACTTGGTAAACTGGGTTCTTACCAACTTGACTTTGACAATTCAACCGAAAATGGCAGGCGAAAAACGAAATAAGCAAAAGGATGGAAATTTTGTTTTTACTGTTTTTTTTCCCATTAAATTTAGCTTGACCCTCGTATGTAAAGACAGTGGCGCAATTATAAATTAAGACGATTAAAGTCAAGGCCCCGCTAATAAACGAACGCTATTGCCGCGATGGAGCATCCGTGATTTATGAAAGTAGGGTAATTATCTGTAAAGATATTAACGAGTATACGGCGAAAGAACGTCGACTGCTTAATTTCCTATTCATAAATATAAGGTATTAAAGCAAACGTCGCACTTTGCATGCATATTGAGGATTCTTGCACCTTAATATAAACAGACATTAGCATAGCGAGCTGGAAATATTCACAACAGTGATTGCCAAGGCATAGGGAGACAGGGATTAACCTAAGAAGTTGTCAGGAGCACAACAATACTTAGTAATGTATTCCATATTATTAAGGCAAAACTTGCACACTCGTACATTTGGCCGCAGAGATAAGTTTTATGTGATTTTCTTGACGAACTTAAACTTGCAGATTTTTACAAACCACGAATTTTCACGTGCCAATAAAAATGGCGAACATTTTCCGTTTGTTTTTTATTTAACATTGGTTTTAAGGCTGCAACACACCATGTACAGGGTGGCCTATTTTCTATGCCCATACAGGGAGGCTATCTCGGTTATTTCCTTTTTAGTGCCTCGATCAAACAGCCGTTGGGCTAGTACATTTTATTTGAACCAACCTCGTACTAATTTGCTTCAGGTGTCACCTTTGTACAGAATGTGTAAGGTGGCAAATATTTATTCAGACATTGATATTTTTTATAATTGTAGTGTTTCAACTTTCAAAAACAAAGCTCTACTGATTTTACGTGCACCAGTTCAATATGATTTATTTTTGTATTAATTAATGCACATATATTTATTTGTAATATTTTTTTTAATGTTTTGGCTGATTAATAAAAGCATACTTATATTATGTATTATGTATATATCTGACAAGGGAAGGTCACGATACGTTGTCGCTAGAATTTGATTCCGGCTGTGTTTATTACATCAAGGGCCTCAAAAATAAATGTTTTCCAGAGTGATACGTGCCACTGGCCATTACCTTCGGAAAAATAGGAGAAAAACTGAACTGCTGATTAATAAAAGTAATATTTGCGATCGCGTTGGCCATGAAACCGTCAAAGACAAAATCGAAATTCTTCTATTTACCAATGCACGCATCCTTTGCAAGTAAAATGGTGCAAAGTTTTTGAAAAAATCTTAAACGGTTCCGAAGAAAAACACTAAAAACGAGGCCTTTGTAAAAACGGTTTTCCCTATGGTAAACGCCTATGCAAGTCGCATAGATATAGTAATACAGGTATATGACAACTTCTCAATTTATAGCGCTTTTGCAGGGGTTTCGTTTTTGACGTTTTTCTCCGGAATAGTTAAAGATTTTTTCAAAAACTTTGCACTATTTTACTTGCAAAGGATGCGCCTATTGGTAAATAGAAGAATTTCGATTTTATCTCTGACGGTTTCATGGCCAGCACGATCGCAAAAATTACCTGTTTGTACCAATTTTTCAGTTTTTCCCCAATATTTCCGAAGGTAATGGCCAGTGGCACGTATCGCTCTGGAAAACATTTATTTTTGAGGCCCTTGATGTAATAAACACAGCCGGAATCAAATTCTAGCGACAACGTATCGTGACCTTCCCTTGTGAGGATTGATTTGTATGATAAAATTAATTGATTTTTCTTAATGCACACATTTATAGTACCTATAATGTTACATATATTATTACGTATATTATATTATTGTATATCGCCCTATGATTGGGGTTTACCCCTGTTGGGTGTGATTTAATAAATAAATAAATAAATAAATAAATTATCAGAGATAGAAGAAAACCAAGTACGTAGTCTTGATTTCTTCTTACGAGTGAAATTCATTGCCGTAAACAGATTTTTGATATCTTTTTTAATTTTCGAAATATAACCAAAAACCGATTTTGGATATGGTCACCGTAAATATAATGCATTTTGTACTGTACGTAATTCAGCAAGCGAAAATAAATCTCTGTGCCACATACATTTGTGTATAACTTAGTGGTCAGAATTTTTAAAAATTGTATTAAATATTAGGCGAAACGGCGAAACATATTTTGCCATCAGTAGGTCATTAAGGATCGAAGATATTAAAAATAAACATACATTTTTTAAATGTTTACTAGTTTTTTTTTGTTTGTATTCTTAAATATGGTTATTTAATTAGTTTTGCTCAACATGTCATGATTGATTGAAACTCTCAAAGTATAGCTAGATGTAATCTAAAATCTAAACAGCGTTATCATAAAGCTCAAATAAAACGAAAACGTTACAACGTAGGTACCGTTAATGCAAAATCAATATAAGTTGTTATTATTCCTTCAAATATTAAAACAGATTATTGCGAGCACAAAATTTCAAATGCAAGAATATGTAAAATACTAAATCAAGCAATAAACTATGAACTACTGCGTCATAAACGCTGAATAATAAATATTGGATCAGGGAATTATTAAAAAATTTAATTGCGATTCGCATTCCCGGAATATTATTGTAGTTTCATTGGAAAATGTATTTATAGGATATCTATATCAAAGGCTCGAAATAATGTCACAAAGCATTCTATAATGCTAAATAATTAAAACGGATCTAAATCAAATATTCCATTAAACAAATGATTTATTTATGTTAAATACATTTAAAACAATTTTCGCAGTGGGATATTCACAAATAAAAGCAATTTTATTGTTTGTTTTATACTCTAATACTTTTAATTAAATTTTTTATTGACAGATAGTTCAGCTACGCGCAAAATTTCAAACAATCTAAAATCAGTTTGATGAATATCTCAGGAATGTTTTATTTTACATGAAATAATGCTACGAGTTGGGTTTCGCTAAAAAAAATTATCCGTTGGCAACAAAATACACTAACCAGGGAAGGTCACGATATGTTGTTACTAGAATCTGATCAAAGCTGTGTTTTTTTGCATCAAGAACATCAAAACTAAATCTTTTGCAGAGTTACACACACGTTCCACTGGCGAGAGGGAAAAATTGCAAAGTTAAATAACAAAAGTAATTTTTGCGATCGCGTAAGCCATGAAACCGTCAGAGATAAAATCGAAATTCTTCTATTTACCAATTCGCGCAACCTTTGTAAGTAAAATGGAGCAAAGTATTTGAAAAAATCTTAAACGGTTCCGGAGAAAAACGTCAAAAACGAAACTCCTGCAAAAGCGCTATGAATTGAGACGTTGCGGTCTATCTGTTATAAGTTAAAACTAAATCTATATGACTTGCATGGGCGTTTAACATAGGGAAAACAGTTTTTACAACGGCCTCCTTTTTCGCGGTTTTCTCCGGAACCGTTTAAGATTTTTCAAAAACTTTGCACCATTTTACTTGCAAAGGATGCGCGCATTGTTAAATAGAAGAATTTTATCTCTGACGGTTTCATGGTCAACGCGATCGCAAAAATTACCTTAATTATTCAACTTTTCAGTTTTTTCCCTATTTTTCTAAAGGTAATGGTCGGTGGCACGTATAACTCTGCAAAACATTTAGTTTTGATGTTCTTGATGCAATAAACACAGCCTTGATCAGATTCTAGGGACAACATATCGTAACCCTCCCTTGTAAACTTTTCGAAATATTATGATTGGGGATAAAATTGGAGTTGCACTTAGGAGTCTGAGTAAAATTTCGTTACAAGAAACTCGGAAATACTTTCAAGTAGATAGATCTACGCAACTCTGGTCAATACTTGTGCATATTTATTTATTTATTTATCCGGACCTCTTCTACCTTTCAGTGTAGAGGTTTTGGGGTTCATCCTAGCCTTTTCTTGCATACGTCTTTCCATTTTTTCCTGTCCTTTGCGATCTCACTGGCACTGTTCCACTCGCTGTCCCTCTTCGCTAATACCTCCGACACTTGATTATCCCACGTTTTTCTGGGGCGTCCTCTTCCTTTTTTCTTCACCTTAACTTTCCATACTTTCTTTGCTGTCCTTGTGTCCGGCATCCTCACCATGTGTCCCCACCAACTTAGCTGCTTTCTTTCTATCTTTTCTTGTAATGACTCTACTCCCAGGCGCTCTCTTATTATTTCATTCTTTATTCTGTCCCTCTTTGTTACCCCTAGTGTCCTTCTCAGGAATTTCATCTCGCATGCTGTCAACATGGATTTGTGTCTCTCTGTTAGATTCCATGACTCTGCTCCATATACCAAGACTGGTACAAAAACTGTGTTGTATATCTTAATTTTTGTCGGTCCACTAACTTCCCTCTTATTTATAAAAGGCTTTTGCAATGCATAGAATACCCTGTTTGCCGCGTTTATACGGTTGTTTATCTCCCTATCCATGTATCCATCGTTCTCTATCATCGAACCCAGATATTTTATGCATTCCACTTGTCTTATTGTATCATTATCGATCGTTATCTGAGTATCCATGCCTGCATCTCCCACCACCATTATTTCTGTCTTATTTATGTTCATCTTCATGTTGTATTCGTCTAACTCTGTTTTCCAACGTCTTATATTTTCTACTAGGTTCTTCTTGGAAGCGGCACATAGTATGAGGTCATCAGCATACATTAATTCTTTAACTTCAACTGGTTGTAAGTTTCTGTATCCTATGGCTACTCCTTTCGTCCTATTTTTTACCTCCTTTGTTACCTCATCCATGATTACAATAAATAACAGCGGGCTCAGTACGCTGCCTTGCCACACTCCCTTTTTAGTTACAATGGCTTTTGTACTATAGTTTTTAATTCTTATTATGTTACTTGTTCTCTTGTAGATACTTTTTATGGCTTCAGTTAGCTCTTTTGGTGTCCCTCTTCTTTCCAACACATTCCATATTTTTGCTCTATCTACCGAATCAACGGCCTTTTGAATGTCTATAGCACACGTATATATTTTCTCCCCTTTTCTTATTGTTTTTTCGCTAATTTGTCGCAATGTGAAAATCCACTCTTGGGCATTCCTTCCTTTTCTAAAACCGGCTTGAGTGTCTTCAAGCACCGGCTCGATTATAGTCCTCAGCCTCTTTTCCAGTATTCTTTCATATACTTTATTGGCCATACATAATAACGATATGCCCCTGTAGTTTTCACATACCATTTTATCACCTCGTTTGTGTAACGGAATTACAATAGCTGTTTCCCACCTACTTGGAATCCTCTTATCTTGTGCATAAGCAGACGAAAATTAAATTGAAACTGGACGTAATTTAATTATGTATACGAATTGAAACACTACGCCGCCATTGCCTGATAAATATTAATGAAGTTTTGTGGCAATATTGACACACCATTTCATAGTACACAAACTTGCCGAACTCCAAGCAGATGGCTCTCCACAGGTTGAGGATCACAATAAATCAGTAATCAAACTCCCAAGCAGACCTCCGTCAATTTCATTAGCAAACCGTGACAATTCCGTTAAATTTATGTGACAAAATGGATCATTCCGTATTCAAAGGAACAGCACAACACCAGCAGGACCAACAGTGGTAAGTATGGTGCCATAAAAGCCACAACTTTGTCTCAAATACGAAGCAACTTTGTCAATCTCTGGTGTAATTATGATCACATTAATGCTCTACTTCGAAACACTACTACAGCTTTACAGTAATTATCAAAACAGAAAATCGACATAATAAAAGCGATGTATACCCCACAGTAGAAGGACCCATGACTCAATAAATAAATAAATCAGCGTAAAATTAAGCAATTTTGCTTTCCGTTTTGTTGCTATCACATTGTCAGACATCGAAAACGCGACCTCAGTTTTATAGTTCAAGTTTAACTAAGAGATATTTAATACGAAATTGTGAAATATTCACTAACTCGCCGAGTTTCGGCTAATCGCAAGCGACAGTTGCATGACATGTCATTCGTGCCCGGGACGAATGACTACAAAATTAAGCACGATGACGTGCGTACAGCAAAAGCCCGTGTACGTGATGTGGTAGGATGAATCCAAATCCGTCCTAACTGTTTAACGTCATTGTTGACATACATCGGATACAAAAGCAGCGGAAACACTAGATGAAAAAAAAAAAATTACCGCTGATGTAGAAGTTATGAATGTGAAGTATAATGTGCTGCAGATTTTTTCAGCGTTGCTTTTGCACGTGAACTTCGCATTAAAAAAAAACAACTTTTTTTTGCTAAATCACTTTGCAGGGTTCTAGGTTGTTGTTTTTTACACGTTGTAACAATTTACATTAAGTACACAGAATAATGTGGTAATGCCAATGAAAAGTAATATTACCCTACTTCTGAGTTGATCAGGGACTAAAAATAAAAAATATTTTGTTCGTTTTTGACCGGAACGAAATATTTCGTTTTCCTTCTTTACGTTCACACTCACAAATTTCCTTTTCGTGAACCAAAATTTAATAACGGTTAAAATCGGTTTTACTATTTTTTTAGTCATCAAGTCGAGGACCAATTTTTTCTTAGTCACCGTCCTCTTTTTACGAAATTCAAAGGACAGTGTTAGAAACCCCATTAATACCCCAATTAGGTATTCTAATATTCGATTATTCAGATTATAAACGCCTCGCATGTATTAATATGTAAATCAGCATAGTTCGCCTTTAAATAAAAACAAATTAGGCATGATTATTTTGTACTTTTTGTTATAAATGTGAGCAGGGTCAGCCCTAGTACGCGCGGAACCCGACGCAAGGACAAGCTGCGAAGCCCCCTCCCCACAAAAAAAAATTATTTATACATTATTATACAAATAATTAATTTTTTTAATAAAATTTTGAACAAACATAAGCTTTAATAATATTATAACAAACATAACAAACCATAAAATTTGACAAATTGACTATGAACGAAGGAAAGCAAAACAAATCATATTTTTATAAACGAAATAGAATCTCAAGAAAAATTAATCTTTCTAGATTTTGCTTCTGCAAAATCTTTTAATAGGTTGTCGAAGTCCATCTCCCTCATGAATTTATTTTCAATTGACATAATTGCGAGTGAATTTAAACGTTCTTCAGAAAAAGTGGATCGTAAATACGTTTTCATTAATTTTAATTTTGAAAAACTTCATCCGCTCGCAGAGACTTTTACCGGTATAGTGAGGAAGATCCTTAGTGCAATAAATAAATTTGAAAACGAGGTTGGACGATATAGTACAAGCCAAATATTTAAGTATATTTAAAGGATTGCAACAACTTTGTGGAATAGTTACTTTTAATGCTTCTATTTCTTCCGCCAACAAGAATCCATTTAAGTCCACCAATTCGCCGTATTTTAAAGCAATTTGTAAACTAGCAACACATTTTAGTGTAGTCTCTTTGGATTGATTGTGATATGACCACAAAAAACTAAATAAATCTATAGTCTCTTTTAATTGTTTAAATCAAGGTTGAAGAGACTGCAGTGTTTTGTGTAACACTTGATTAAAACAGTTTATTTTGTATGCTTCCTTTGCATCCACAACAGGGTCGTAAACGTTTTAACTGGAATTTTGGAACAACATCTAAATCTTTTGCAAGATCATTAGCACCGATTAATACATCTTTAAAACTCTTTTCTTGGTACACTTCTAGCCATTTGCACAATTTTTCAAAAGTGAGTATTCCCGACGACAGATCTTAGGTTTCGCTTTGTAATTCTTTGCTTGCTAAGTTCACTTGGAAAAGCAAATCAGAAAACTAAAGATACCAAGAATTTGTAATCTTCCATTTGAGCAGCCAAAGATTCTGCTTCACTTTTTGCGTTTCCGTAAACGTTTCAACTGGAATTATTTCACAATAGCTTTTTTTAATTGATTTGATGATAATATTCAATAAATAATCTATTACATTACTGTGGTGTAGTTTATTAAATATTCGGTTCATTTCGTTTAACGTTTTCGTTCCGTTCTCGGTTCCTGATTATGATGCATGACAGCAATTTTGAAAATGTAATGTAGCTCTGACGATAGTCACTAAGAAAACAAAACATTTTTAAATTGTACCACGCGCGCAACAACGATTGAAAATCGTTCAGGTAACCTCAAAGCCATCGAAACATCGAGGTCAAAAATGTTTGAGAACACAGTTCTCATACAACGCATCAAAAACGTAAAAATGAAATAGAATACCGCTTTTACCGCGCGTTTTGGGACCAGAATAACACATCGGTGTATACGACGATAAAACTGCAAGTGATATTTTAAAGAAAAAAATAAAACATATTGTAATCTAACCTGAACCTTGTAAAGTGCCTGTGCCTGTTCCCAGAAGAACATCGATACTTCCATCTGAGAGGATATCGGAATCCTGATACGATATAGAAAAGGTAGCGTCGTCCTGAAGACGTGCCAACATAGCCGCTAAACCCGAGCGGTCCAAATCATCTGATTCTCGAAGCTGTAGGGTCACGTTACCGTCTGCAGCTGTACTATACATGAATACTGCATGTCCACCAGAATAATGCTGTAAAGGTAATCGAACTCCAGTTAGTTCGTGGACACCCTGCAAAGAAAAAACAAACACATTAGTATATTCCCACAAATTTAAAGACGCTAGCAATCTTTAGTAGTAACGCCCCTAAAGTTTAAAATATTTATTACTTACATAAGTCTAAGAGTAAGTTCAATAAAAAGAATAAGAAATATGACTGGGCGCTCCATCTTGTTGTCGTTATTAATCTCTGGGTGATCTGAGGTGTCAAAAAGCGCTTGATCGTATTCATTTCATATTACTTCAGAGGACTAGGTCTTTAGAAGTTGTGTATTCTAGCATTTGTAACAATTTTTCGGTTTTATTGTAGCAATTTTTAAAGATTAAAACATACAAATTGGTTCACTGCGGGTTTAAGCTCCAAATTTACCATATTAACTAGATTCTGTACTCAACTGACCTACAAAAATGCAGCATGTACCTAACCTAACCGATCAACAATAAGTAGATTAATACTTTCAACAGCAGGACAAGATAATTGTGCCAAAACTGTTATATCCTTGCCTTATAACGTTAAAACCCCATCGAATTTTTTGTTAACATATATTTACGTGTTTCGTTTGTCAAGATTTACAATCTACACGACTATAAAACCTACTAGGCAAGTTTTTATAGATTCCGTTAATTCTGGGACTCGGGAGAAATGTGATTTACTCTCGTCCTGAACTGCTTCCCGTTTTAGTAACCCCACATTTGAACAACCGTGCACTATTATCCGCCGGTTCACGAAGAACAGGTCATAAAGTTAAAATGTGTGGGATACGCGAGGGACCAACTACTCACAACACGTACACTAATCTAAATCAGGATAGCTGCTATAGTAATTTCTCTAAAGCTGATCGCCCGGGGTTAACAAATGTAGTCGTAGCGAAAGATGTTTTTTGCTAATAGATAAGCAGGAAAATATGTTTCTTTTCGGGGTTAATTTATAGCAATGTGGTCTGGAGAAGAAAAGTTCAAAATCGATAACTCGACCATATTCCATAGATTGGAATTTTCAAACCATGATTATCGAAAAAATAGGATGAACAGGAAACGAAACTAAATGAGCTGGCTTTGAAAACCTGACAAGCTAGTATTTGAGTAAGATAAGAATTACTTTCGCCATACGTAGCATGAAGAAAGTATTGTTTAAGACTAGCAACGATTTCTAAGAACAATCCAATAAAGAAGTAAAAGACTATGAAAAAAAAAACTGACAGCGAGCAAACTAACAGATTACGAAAAATATAAACAAAGAGAAAAGACCAAACGGATTGTGTTAGAAACAAATGCAAAGACTTGGGAGGACTTCGGAAAAAAAATGGAAGAACAACATGCGAGCAATCAAAAACTTTTCTACAAGGTATTAAAAAACCTAAGACAAGAATCCATACATTAAAGCAAATAATGGATAAACTGGAAAAAAGAATGACAAAAGAAAAAGAAACGATCGAAAGATAGGGAAATTATTTTAAGGAGTTATTGGAAAGGGATAACAATAAATGATGAGGAAGAAGAGCAATTGCAGGAGGAATACGAAACAACCGAACAAGAATATGAACAAGAAATAACCGAAGATGAGATGGATAGAGCGATACGTAATATGAAAATTGGAAAAGCAGCAGTTCATGATGGTATATTACCTGAAGTGATTAAGTACATGGGAGTAAATGGAAGGAAAATGCTGCTAAGAATAGTAAATAAAGAAAAAGAGGAAGACCAAGAATAAAATGGGGAAAAGAAAAGAGGTAGAGACCAGAAGAAAAAGGAGTTAGCTGGAGAGATGTGTCACAATTAGCCAACGATAGGCAGGAGCGGAGAAACTTAATACAGAAATAGAAAAGCATATCTCGACACCGAAAGGTACAAGAGGAACCGATTAAGTAAACGTCTGGAGAAGAAAAGTTCAAAATCGATAATTCGACCACATTCCATAGATTGGAAATTCCCAATCATTATTATCGAAAAAATAGGATTAAAAGGAAACGAAACTAAATCTGACATTGACGAGCAAAAGCTAGTGTTTGAGTAAGTTAAGAATCTTAAGTAAAAATTTTGAATGTTTTTACTTTCGCCTTACGTAGTATGAAGAAAGTATTGTTTAAGACTTGTAACGATTTCTAAAAACAATCCAATGAAGGCGTTTTTTTTTTTGCGAACTTGTCCAAGACTCAGTGGTCGAGAACCGCCGAAGATAATGCTTTTGTTTTTTTTTTTAAACAGAGCTGCCGACGAATTTTCTTAAATAAGTTAAGATTTGCTCGTTGAAAAATCTCATGCGGTAATAAGTTTTCTATTAGATATTATTAGCTTAGCTTCGTCGACGATATTAAAATTCGTTTCCAGCGTTAGTTTGTAGTGAAAACAAAGGCCGTGTTTAACAAATAACTTAATGTTGTTACACTGCCCCTTTGTAAATGTATAATCCCGTACACGGCTACTCACGACACGCGCTAGTGTTTTATATAAAGTCTTATTTGCATGCAAATACAAAATTTTAAGATTATGGCGGAAGCAGCGCGCTAAATTATGCGACGTCGTAATTTGTTACGTTTAAATTTTGTTGTGCTCGCGCTTTGCCCGAAAACAAGTGTGATTAAAGACTGGATAGCTAGCCCGAAAATTAACAAAAACAATACTTAACAAGGGGTTTTGCTTGTGTAAAATGAGATCTGAATTACCGGCGAGCTATGTTTTATGACCGTGGCATTTCGCCGAGTTAAAATTAGATTACGGCCGGTATGTTTGTGTTTAATTGTAGTGGCATATTGAAATGTTCAAATGTTACCCCACGGGTCACTGCCGCTTGTTTATGCAGTTATTTCCATTTCGTATGCCGTTGTGTTTTCAAGTGTTGTATTTCGTGAATTTGATACGCGCAACATTGTTGCCGGTATAGGTCATCGAGGGATAATGTACATTTCTACATAACGAACGTTTTTGTCAATGTATTTTACGAAATTTTCGACAATTTAAAGACTTACAAATTTATTGATTAGTCCAACAATGTATTTGATTTGCAATTGGTGTAACATGGCAACGAAAACAGAATTTCGATTATACTAATAACGTCTACCTTTGGACAGTAAAAAGTCCGGTGTTAATTTTAACACAAAAATGAAACGGAATTGAAAATATAAAGGTCCACTTTAGAGTGCTAATGTTTTGCTTTAAGAAAAATTAGATATTATTTGCCTTACCAGGGAAGATTACGATATGATGTCGCTAGAATTTGATCAAGGCTGTGTTTATTGCATCAAGAACATCAAAACTAGATGTTTTGCAGAGTTATACGTGCCACTGGGCCATTTTCTTTAGAAAAATAGGGAAAAAACTGTAAAGTTGAATAATAAAAGTAATTTTTGCGATCGCGTTGGCCATGACACCGTCAGAGACAAAATCGAAATTCTTCTATTTACCATCGCGCGCATCCTTTGCAAGCAAAATGGTGCAAAGTTTTTGAAAAAATTTTATACGGTTCCGGAGAAAAACGCGAAAAACGAGGCCTTTGTAAAAATGGTTTTCCCTATGTTAAACGCCTATGCAAGTAATACAGATATACGACAACTTCTCAAATCATAGCGCTTATGCAGGGGTTTCGTTTTTGACGTTTTTCTTCGGAACCGTTCAACATTTTTTCAAAAACCGTTTTACTTATTATTGGTAAATAAAAAAAATTAGATTTTGTCTCTGACGGTTTCATGACCAATGCGATCGCAAAAATAACCTTTTTATCTCTCAAGTAAATTGCTCTCGAAAGCGTCAATTGTCAAAATTATAGAAGCCAAAACGATTTAGAATGAAGATGGTACTCTCAGATTAAATAAAAGTTCATTACTGAAACATTACATTCAATTGTTAATGTAAAATGTGCTGTATAGCGTAGCTATGAAGATAAAAATCCAGAGCTGAGCGATAACCTATTTATTTACATATATTAGTCTTTTTTGCCATTAAAACTTACTTCACCAGCTGTGAACTCTAGTTAAACTTATCAATGTAAGATAACAGAGTGTTAATTACTTGTTAATTTACTTTAATTACAAATAAACAGCGAGCGAACATCTTATTCTGGTATTCGCAAATAATTTACACCATTGTTCGTCGTATTGAATTGTATTCCGAGATTTTAATTGTGTACACACGAACAATATAAAGGCATGAAGGGAGATTAATGTTTCGTGGTGGACAAAGCACGCGAGTGCCGCTATAATTGGACGCAGTTATGCTCGAATCTCGTTTATCGACGATCTATATTGCCGGCCGCAAGGAGATAGCGTGTCAGTTTCAACTAATTATATCAAAACAACGTGCAAGTTCTGTACTGCGAAGCTTTTGCAGAGCTACAGTTAAATTTAATTGTTTTAAAATGATATATATCAAGCATGTGCTCTGGGAATTGTTTAAAAAAATTAACACGTACGTGTGCCTTAAACAGGGTCGCGCTAGGGAGTGAGGGGTTCCGGAAAAATATTTTTTGTGGGCCTCTTTTTAAACCTGCTCATCATTCTTTTTTTATCATGCATATACGTGAAAGATTCGAAGTAGAAGCAATAAAGAATGCACTAAAAGGCATAAAGAATTAAAAAATCGCCTAGTGCAGGAGAATTTCCTGCACACTCTGGGGGTAGTCGTAGAGACGACTTTCCTAAAATTGTCTAATAAGTCCTTAGAAGGTAACCCGTTAATGGAAAATTGGCAACATCAGTTCACTATTCAAAAAAAAGTATGATAATGAATGCTTAGTTTATCGAGAACAATTAAAAAAGTTCACTAAAATACTATTCCATATCTGTTCTCTTTTTATTTTGTCAAATGGTTTTTCGAGATCTATAAAGTCGATATGCACTAGCCTACTTTTGTTGTATTGCTAAAACACTTGTCTGTCTCAAGCCCGTGTGACACGGTATAGTTTTCTATATAGAAAACTATACCAAATACTATATTGAAAATCTTATATCGTGTCATACAGGATTTTCGTACAAAATTCTATATAGTTTCTTGTACAGAAAATTCTATACGACTTGTTCTATTTCCATGTAAGTTTTGATATAGAAACGGCGTGCTACAGATGCGCATTCAGTTCGTGAATAATAGCGGCTGATTTTGAACATCTGCAGCTAAAGGAAATATAAGCAATAGAAATTCCTGCTAACAGTTAATTCTTGGTAATCCGAAGTAGGATGATGTTATTGTTTAAAATGGCAATTACAAGGGATAAATATCTTGTTTTAGAGGGAGTGCATATAGGTAGAAGTACATATTACAAAGAAATAATTGATAGGGGTGGTAGTGGCATATGGCTCGAATGAGAATGCGGCAGAAGAGGATAACAGTAGTGGTATACTACGGTTCCTGCGACAGTTCGATGGTATATTCATCCGGAGCTTACTATGATCGATGTTTGAAGGTCGCGAATAAGTCTTTCAAGGTCGTCGACAATGACCGGGGGGTGTTGCCGAAGAAGTCTTTCAAGGTCGTCGACAATGACCAGAGGGTGGTTGCTGAAGGAGTCTTTGAAATGTTTGAGGGTGTGCTTTTAGGGGTTGCCGAAGAAGTCTTTCAAGGTCGTCGACAATGACCAGAGGGTGGTTGCTGAAGGAGTCTTTGAAATGTTTGAGGGTGTGGTTTTTGGGGTTGCCGAAGAAGTCTTTCAAACATTTCAAAGACTCCTTCAGCAACCACCCTCTGGTCATTGTCGATGACCTTGAAAGACTTCTTCGGCAACCCCAAAAACCACACCCTCAAACATTTCAAAGACTCCTTCAGCAACCACCCCTTGGTCATTGTCGACGACCTTGAAAGACCTCTTCGCGACCTTCAAACATCGATCATAGTAAGCTCCGGATGAATATGCCATCGAACTGTCGCAGGAACCGTAGTATACCACTACTCTTATCTTCTGCCGCATTCTCATTCGAGCCATATGCCACTACCACCCCACCAATTCTTTCTTTGAAATCATCAATACTCAAAATCCAAAACTCAAAACCCGAAACTCGCATTCTGTTTGGGCCTCATCTGTGTTTATACTGTTTAGGCGCATGTGCATGGTTAGTAAATTGTATATAAAATATGTCTCCGTGTCACACACAGTTTTAAACGTTTGGAATTCTATATTGAAATCTATACAAGAAAAACAATACAAGATATTCTATATCGTTTTCTATATAGAAAACTATACCGTGTCACACGGGCTTCAGAGTAAAATGTTATTAACGCAAAATATAATTTCGATTTTCAAATGTTACAGTGTTCCTTGACTTTTGAAGAATACCTTGCCCATTAGCCCAAATAATCAAAGTTGTTTGGCAGTAAAACCGATATGTATAAAGAGATTGATGTTGTAAAACTCCATCTACACGAAGCGATTTGTTTCAAGATCTTTTTCCGAATTCTCCGAGAGCCGTAAAACCCAACTTCAGGTTTTAACGGATGTAGTTCGACTCTGCTTAGTTGAAACGTAAAAGTTTTCCGAACGCTCGGAGTTAACTAAAATTTCCTTTCGGGTACGATTCGATCCCTGATTCGACGATGTATCGCTTTTAATATGGGTTAGCGGTGGTTCGTTATAAATAGAAGGGCGAGAGCGTTCATTATCGTTCACGCCAAGCAGCCCCTAAATATGCAATCAGCTCATTAGGGTTCTTGACAGCTCGTCACTTTATGTTGAGGCCCTTCAGCGTGCGACAATTCCGCCACTTGTTGGATGCTCTCAATATTTTATTATATCGCGCGCGAGCTTGTTCAAACAGTTTTTGTGTTCGTTGCAAAAATGCGCGGTAATTACACCTTTTAACGGGACGGCCGTGAATTGCGCCGTTGTCACGTATTCTAAAAGAAAAGCGAAATTAATATCTCCCGTTCACGAGCAAATTTTTTAGGGCACTTAAGCAGCAAGTTTATAAATTTTGTTTTTTCATTAATTAAGCAAACCAAGAATTTTCTCGATGCGCTGATGTCTTTCAAATAATTATTTAACCTAATTTATAATAATTGCGTTTCAAATTTAAAATGTAGCAGGCGACTAAGTTTGAACATTATTAATTTAGGCTAAAATTAAACTGCTCATTGATCTCAAATACCAGATTGCATTGTTATAAACTCTTTCAGGGTTTAAATAATAATTCAACAAAATGTTTTATGCATAAATGGTGTTTGTTTAAAATAAACCAATTGACAAGGGCTACCATGACGCTAGACAGTGAGGCTAAGGGGTACATTAATTGAAACGGGTTCAGAACCGCTGGTTTAGAGTCTTTGTCTTATAAGCCACCGATTGTTTTTTAAGAGGGTATTATTAAACTACTGGAAGGTGGGCTGAAGTCATACAAAATAATGGTATTTACATAGTAGAGTTCTTTTCCGGAATAAAACTGTGTTGAAAGTTTCCTATAATCGACGTTTCGTCCTCCCTTGTAAGCGAAATATGCAGAGTTGATTCATTTAATAATTCTTACTTTTTAATGTACCATTACGGCTTCTAAACAATGGTTTTGACATTTTGACGTGGAACGTTAACAGTAAAAACTATTAAATGAGACAACCCTGAAGATGTCCCCTACAAAAGAGGTCGAAACGTCGGTTATAAGAAAACTTTCAACGAGGTTCCAATACGATAAACAACTCTACAAACTAGACATTGGCCGCGAAGGACTTCAAGATAAGGTATTTACATTGTTTAATACAATTTTATTTCAATACAGTAGATCCGTACCTCTGTTCCACGGAAAAAAAATATTTACAAACTCTTTGATCGACAGCAATACTTAATTATAAAATTATAAATCCAAAATGGTTACATATACGCAAAATAATGGCCAACATTAATGTGTAATTTAAATTATAATCAGCAAGATAACAATCCAATTTGTTTGTAATAGAATTTTGTTGGCAATGGATACAATCGAATTTTGTTCGGGCTGCGCTTTATTAGATTTTGGCAAACAAAATGTTTTCAATTAAAATTTCAACTGATTACGGATGAAATAAGCCCTGTATGTCTACATTAATAAAACCAAATATCAAACAAAATTACACTATACAGCTCATATACAATCGTGTTTCATATTTTAAGGCATAACAACTAAAAATAATTGCATTTAATAAGCCAATTAGTTGTGAGGTTAACAAAATATCGCTGTGTATTCTGCTACAACAAAGCATGTACAATTTATCCAGTAACTTTAAACAGAAGGTATCGTTAAATAAAGACAATGGGTTAAAAAAACCTTGCTCTCTGCAATAAAACAAATCTTTTGAGAAATAAAAGTGGATGTAAGCGAAATACAGGAGTTTCCTAATACTTGGGAAGTAATTTTATAGTTCATTACACATTTTTAATTCGCCGTTCTATACTAAAAGCGCCGAAGGAATTCATTCCGCTCCTAGTTGTGGAGAATATTATCCTTGCTGAAGACGAACTTTTATAAAACTGATTCCAAGATTATGTATATGGTAATGCAAATTTTTAACTAGTGGTTCTTTTTGTTAAAACTTTTCCCAGGGGTACATTTATTAAAGAATAGGAGTGTTGCAGTTCAAAAAAATCAAAGTTAAAAATTAGTTTTTATTTTAGACAGTTTTTAGTTCATCAGAAGATTGTTTGGTTTTAATACATTATTAAAAATTGGCTTAATTCAAAAGTTTTTTCTTATTATGAATATCTGGCGGAAATACTAGATTCGATTCAAGACAAAATATCCTACTCCGGCTAACAATATACTTTTAAAATTACACAAAAAAATACGATAACTGACCTATGTTCAGGGTGAGTCACGACGGACGCCACTGAGTTTTGTGGCGAAACGGTATACATTTTCAAACTTCTGTCGCGATTAGATTATGTAAGTCAATAAGAACTACATTTTAAAAATATTTTCAAACATACAGGGTGCTCCAAAAAAGAGTGGCATATCAAAGTTATACTTTTTCTTATGGAACACCCTGTATATTTTTGCATTTTTGGATTCCTCTTTAATTTACTTCAAAAAATGTATAAGGTTATATAGATTTAAAGTTAACCGTTTTCATGAAAATGCAGTATGTACTTTCAAAAATTTTCAACATTTAGAAACTTTAAAAAGTCTGAATAAATTTGTTTGGAAATTAGATTGACAATAGATTAATTAACGCTTTGTACTATCTACATTTTTAAAATATTATACAGGGCGTTTTTACGCTTGGTCAAACTCGTGAAATTTTAAACATCGAAAACTCAATTTTCTTAAATACAAAACTCAATTTTTTTTACACCATCTTATAGAAAATTTAATTCTCTTTCAAAAACATAAAGGCTGTCTTTCACCTAAAATTGATATTTTCCGAGATATCGCGATTTTATTGTTAATTATTAGGGCAAAGTAATATTTTCAAGTAGGCTATGAAGGTAGACAGCGGTAATTTGAAACAATTGAAAGAAAAAAACAAGAAACTTATAATAAAAAAACCCTTAGCAATTTATTTCCACCTTTATTTTTAATCAGAAACGCCTTAAATAATTTTTACACGTACAAATTTTCTAAAAGAATGCAAGTGTATACCTTCGCATATTTTTTTCAAAAATTTTCCAAAAGTGGTAGTTGCTTCTAAAGTAATTTTTCACAATGTTGGCAAGCAAATAAGTGTGCACTTATTTATAATGCAAACTTTAGAAAAAAAGTTTTGTTTTGTAAAAAAATTACCAACACAATAAAATATATTTTGAAATTGAAAGAGTTACTTAAGGCCATTTAGTATCACCCAAGCTCAACAAAATTTTAAGTTTTGAAAATTTCATGATGTTTTTTCGCGATTAACTTTACATGTCTGCAATATTTTTTCTGTTAAAGGTCTCAAAATAGCTCCTGTTTTTCTATTAATCCAGAAATTAATCCTCTAAGGACGCTGAAGCTTTCTTTAAATCCACAAGTAGGTATTCAAGTTAACATAAGCGAAAGGTCAGCACGAAAGCCCCCCAGAACGTTCATAATAAGGCAATATTTCACATCTGCAATCATTTAGCTCACATGCGTACACCTTCTCGGTTTATATCAATGAAATAATCGCGCTGTACAGCTTACAGGTAGGTATATATTAAGTCCCAAAAGCGCAGCTCCGTTCCCCAAGGTAATTACGCTCCGTTATTTCTAGAAAGCATGTAGTTTAAAAGTGCGTGCACGATGGGACTAAACGTGATACGAGGGAACAAAGGTCTATTAAACCGACAGCCTGAAGCGGAAACAGGAAGCAGCGCGCGCACTATCGTGCTTAGTTCCGTCTTCAACACGTGCTTCCGTTCAATACAATACCATGGTCTTCCGAGTTCCTGAAGGAAATATCCAGACAAAATAAGAAACAAGAGCGCTAATTAATTTTAGATGTAAACACCATCTGCGTGCTGCTATTTTATCAAAAAGGCGCTGAATTATTTATTACTTAATGCTCATACCGTGTCTTCCAATAAAAACGCCGCTGCGTATATGTTCCAGAATTTTTTACGTTTAAAAAAAATATTTAAAGGGAACATTTTCCAAAATCTTGTTATGCTTTGAGTTATGTGTAATTCTCGGTTTAGAAGGAAACTTCAGCAATCATATTACTACGATGAATCAACAAAAACAGCATCCAATCTGGATTTGATTTCCTTGGCGGGTTTTCCCTCCAAATGAAAAAATTTGATAACCGCTCGATATTCTTTTCTATCCATAATTAAGAAGGCACATAATCACACAAGTCAATGCTTGCCAAAACCAGGCTGTTTGAGGGATCGATTTGAAGTTTGCAGTTAATTCATATGAAAGAGTTGCCAATATAACGACTTAAAAACATTTGCAAAAAATGGACCCCTTAGTGGACATTCCGGAAATATATCAATCCACCTTTGTAGTTCTTTTGTACGTTCGGTCCTTCGAAAACTTCCTCTTTCTCGAATCTCGGACCTGGCGTTGCTTACGATCTTCTGTTACCGCCCCAATCCATATTTTCCAAGTGATAAAACGCATAATGCTAATATCTAAAAAGATACCCACTGGGACACTTTTTATGGAGCACACGTTACACAAAAACATTTAAACTCGTTACAGTTACTCGGTACATGTTTTTACAAAGGCACTTAATCACTAGTACATTTTACTTTGAAATTCTGCTAACTCCATTGAAAGTCATTTTGTTGGAAAGCTGACACGCGTTGCAGAAAGTCCTTTGTGCAATGCAAATTTCGAAATTCGAAGCCACATTCGCTTCAGATTCAATACGCTGAAAACAAGAGTAACGCGTCTAAAACTATTACATACATGTTTCGTTTCTCCGTGGAACAGTTTTGCTGTGTTGAATCTTCTTTTGTGATACGATAATACCTTTATGACAATTGGAAAATGGACTTGAACCACTTTCATTATAAATGAAGACGCAATGTCATTTACTAACGAATGTTTAATTGGTCATAACATGTGGATATTATTGTATAAAATATAAACTGTAATTTGTCTACAAATAAAAAGTTCACACTAAATTATATGTTTAGGCTTAATTACCTAGGCTGTGAAATGTAGCCGAGGTGATTATGATCCCTAAATTAGGAAAACCTCCCCATGATGTGTCATCTTACCGGCCAATATCATTGTTGCCTGTTATCGAAACTGTTCGAAAAGCTGTTGCTCAAATGAATGAAACCGATAATAGAAGAAAAAGAACTAATTCGCTTCCATTAATTTGGATGTAGAAATTAACATTTACTGGCTAATCCAAGAGGAATTCCTTTTTCTCTCGACATGATACTCTTACTTTACAAGCAAATTCTAAAGCCTGTATGGACATATGGGATACAGTTATAGGGATGCACCAAACAGACTAATATTCAGACCATCCAGAGATTCCAGAACAAAACACTAAGGAACATCGCTGATGCACCTCGGTATTGCAGAAATAGTGACATACATCGGGACCTGAACATTAAGAAGTTTGCCAAGAGCCACGAAGAAAGGCTCCATCAACATGTAAACATCGAGACGATCCAGCTCCTGGACACTACAGGATTAGTAAGAAGACTTAAAAGGGTTAAACCTCTTGAGTTAGTTTAAGCAAAAGTTTAAAAGTAGAGACTGTGCGGTAGTGTGCACGTTAATAATTAGTGTACTTATATTATATTAGCAAACTAAAGACTACTATTGGGTAAACCTTAGACTAAGTTTGAACATTATTAATTTAGGCTAAAACTAAACTGCTCATTGGTCTCAAAGTCAAAGATCAGATTGCACTGTTATTAACTCTATTAGGGTTAAAAAATTAGATGTAAATTATTTGTCGTCTCATTTTTTTCCATATTTCATTATAAACTGCCCAAATATGTCTTTGTTTGAAAATGTACCAAGTTCCACATGCAAGAACGTGGTCTATTTACTTGTCATATGCACGTGAGCAAATTTCGTTCATTCCAGAAACCCTTTAAACACGCAAATGTAAAATACAATAATTTAAATATTAAATAGACGATCAAATCAGTAAAATTTGCATTCGAATTGGCTTCGGAAGCGAAGCACTTTTTACACGTAACCGTATTCCTTAAACGGAAATTAAAGGTTGATTTAAAATATGAGAGAGCACGTCAGGACAACTTTTGTTGTAATTATTTGCTCAGCAAGGCAACGCAACTGTCTCTATGAATACTAATAAGCACTTAATTTCTGTTTGCCAACGGAAAGCATTTCGCGAAATTAACTTTCTCTCTAAAATATGCCCGACTAACGAAGAACAGAAACAACAAACAACTACAATGCATCTCGGCGGAGACGGCAGACGCAAACTTTGTACGAATCGTTAGTTGGCGAAGCACTTTTGCTTGAAGTAAACGTTTGACAAAGTCCGTTATAATGAATTTAACGTGTGGCACAGTTACAGTAAGAACCTATGCGATGAGCCTACCCGTTTCAGGAACTTTTGACGTGACTCAAGTTGTTGTAATCCGAGGCACGTGATGTTTTTACGGTAAAAAGGGGACAACTGTATCCTTGTTAACAGCTGAAATGCCGGTCGTTTGCTGAAAATTTGCCACACATGTTGATGTCTTTCCACATTTAACTAGAAACGTGCATGAAAAGCGTGTCAACCATTTAATTACAGTAATTATAAATATTAAGGATGAAACAAAAACGAAGAACAGATTTTAAAATCCTTAATTACCACATTATACTGAGTGGTTTAAGACGAATGACGTATTATTTTCTTGTGTTAAAAAAAAGATGGTCAGCAGTCAACGAAAAACTGAAAAAGACCAAAGATAAATGCGTTCAAAACAAAAACTACTATTATTGCAGCGAAGTACAAATTACATACCATCAGTCTAGAACAGCGTTTTCCAACCTTTTCTTAATCATTGGTACTGCATCGCCACCTTAAGTTTACTAGTATCGGCTGAGTTATCCAAGTTGGAAAATCAATTTTCTTTAAATCAGAAAACCTTTTATTTAAATCGCAGGATATTTTGCTCAAATGATCCGCAATAACTAGTTAGTACAGCAGCATCAGTTACCGCACAGTCTCGCTTATTTAGACAATAAAATTGATCGAATTTTTTGGCTATAACGTTCTTTTGACATAATTGCAAAAATGCTATAAAGCCAAAAATCTTAGCCTTTGCATCAACAAATGTCTTATTTGCTCATTGCAGTTGCTTATTTAACGTATTCAGCTTTTCGAAGATATCTGTCAAATAACTCACAAATTTTCGACCATCGACTGATTGTAGGAGTTTTATTTCAGGTTTGTCATTGAAAAACTAAGAATATTAAATAGTTCCAAGAATCTTCTTAAATAATTACCCTGTGACAGCCATCTTACCTCAGTGTGAAGCAGTAGTCTAACATGGTCAGCATTTTTATTGTCATAAAATTGTTTGAAGAGACGCTAACATTGGACATTAGCTTTGATACAATTTATAACCGAATTCAATATCTCATTTAGAACAGGTGAAAGTTTTTTGGAAACTAAATTTTGTCTGTAAATAACACAATGCACAAGCAACATTTCAGGATTGTCATCCTTCAGATGTAACATTTTTCATTGAAATTTGAGCTTCATTTAAATAATTTTTAAGTTTATTGTATATATCAGTGGTTCTCAAAGTGTGGTCGGCGGACCCCTGGGGGTCCCTGAATCCTTCTAAAGGGGTCCCCAGAACCTTATAATGTTCGAAAATCATCTAAATAAATGTGCCATGCTAAATTGACAATATAAATATTGTCCACAAAACAATTTGTCCTCTGTACGCTTTTGTTTTAAGAAGGGGGTCCTCAGAGCAAAAAGTTTGAGAAACACTGGTACATATCAATATATTTTTATTGCCTCTCAAAATATTCATATTGCTCCCCCTGTGGGGCGTACACCCCACGTTGAGAAACACTGCTCTAGAATGACAAATGTGGAACAGATTGACAGCTTCAAGTATTTAGGAAAAATCTCCAAAAAAAAAAAGGATTGGCAAGCAAATAAGGTAAAGCACAGAAAAAGTTGAGAGAATTTGAACAGATGAAGTACATATTTTTTTGGAAAGGATAAAATAGTAACCCAACACTTATGGAAGCTAAGTAAATGGGTCCAGCATATATTAACAGAATACAACAAGCTTCAAAGACTAACAATATGTTCTTCCCTTCTTTTACCCCATACACACACGTATGTGTACTTGAGATGAAATATAGATCATTACTGTAATATCAAGCAATTAATTGTCAATAAATGAGCCAGTACCAAACATTTTAAAGGCAACACTTTACCCCCCGAAGATTATGATTTGTGTCTGGTGGAGTGAAGCCGTCATTGTCTGCTATACAAGTTGCTCAATAAAGGCTCAGATATACTGTATGCAACTGGAACATGTAGAGGATGCGTTACTTCGAAAACAACCAGTAATGGTTCATTGGAAAAAAGTTCTATCCTTGCAGGATAATGCGTCCTGAAGACTCAAGCGGAAAAAAATTGTGCGTTAGCATGGGAAATTCTACCTCACCCACCATATTCTCCCGATATTTCTCCAACCAATTATCACCTTTTTTTGGTGCTCGATAATCATGGAAAAGGCTTATAGATGCATATAAAGGTGATTATTTTAATAAATAAAACAGATTCTAGTTTGATTTATAATACACAAAACCGCACGAATTTTTTGGGTTACCGTAGAATGGGGCAACTTGGGACAGTAGGGTAACTTGGGACAAAATGATATTCTCACCTAAAAATTTTGTTTACAACTGTCAACTTTTGAGATAATCAAAGTTGCTTAGTAGAGTTTTAAAAGTATCATATAAGCTTAAAAAAACGAATTAGTTTTTGAAATTACTACAAGACGGTAAGTTGAAACATCCATTTTTTTAATTAATATAAAATGGCCGAATTAAGAACTGTTTAAAACTTCTCTTGTACTTTTGTTCCGAAAATATACGTTTAATATTAAGTCTTGAATAACTTATCTCATTTTTTTATTTAATACTACCTATGTTCAAAAATGAATGACTGTCCGTTTTGGTGAAAATTTTTGTTCAAAAATGATTGTCTCATTAGTTTTTAATTCAATTAATATATTGAATCCTGCTTTAAAAAACTTTTTTTACAAATGAGACAATCATTTTTGAACAGAGGCAGTACAATTTTTTTAATTTTTCCAATCAAAATATCGTTTAGTTTAAAATTTTTGTAACTTGCGAATTAAAGTTTCATTTTCTTTATTTTTGATATTTTTTTCATACTGGATAATTGTGAGAGATCAATTTAATATAAAAAATACAATATAACTGTCCCAAGTTGGACTTTATAGGCTAATCTTGAGTCAAACTACTGAAAATCATATGTGTCCCAAGTTGCCCGGTTGTAAGTATTACTTGGGACAGGAAGTTTTTTTTGTTGGTATCTTGTATATATACATATATATTTATTTTATATATAGAATATTGTTCATTGGCACCTCACCCAATTACATAAAAAAAATCAAAGTTTTTAATTAAAAAATGAACGTGGTACACGCTTTTAAATGTTGAAACTGTCCCAAGGAACCCCATTCTACCGGTACCTTATAGTTAAAACTGGACAACTAATAGGCAAAATGGAGGATTTTTTTAAAAAGAAAAAGTGTAACAATTCAAATTTCAAATAGCCATAACTTCTATCGATGTAGAATCGTAAATAAGTTTTTTCAATTAAGTTTTTGGGACTTACCAGACTAAAGTTTAGATCTTGGAACTGCCCTAACTACAAAACAAAAACAATCTTACTTACAGCTGATTCCTGAACGTTTCTGTGACAAAATTTTGCACCATAAATTACGTTAAGATAACAGAGACGCATCAAAACTGAAAAGCAACATGAAAAAGACATAAAATAAAACTTCGGTCTGAACATCTATATTCATTATAATGCAAAATCAAATCCATTTACGAGAATTTATATCCTTTGTGTAAGGCACACGGATGAACCGTACCCCAAAGTAGAATGAATCTGTCGCAAGAGATACGCCTTCTATTTTTCGCATCGGTTCCCTACATTTCACGCTTGGCCGATTTGATTAGACCGGCCCTCTACGATATTGTCATTACTCTCACCGGACATTGCTCAGACTATGATAAAACTGAACGGCTATTGTTTATAACCTCGTATTTTCGTTTTTATGGTTCCAATGGGAAAAGAATGTGGAACCTGCCATGAATTGTTCACATCAGACAAATTGCAAATATCGTGGAAGCCTTGACTCGCCGACAATAGCCGCTAATAAAAGCGGTTTTTGTACAATATACATAGTGTTTCTTACCGACAATTTGAGGAGAAAGAAGTGTTTTTTTTTCATTTCTTAAGAAAAATTAAAGTTTTCTTTTTTTCAAGAAAAAAGTGGAATTTGTTTTTCTCATTTCTTCAGAAATTTATTTTTTGGCGATACTAAAATTATTATTGTTTTTATTAACAACTGTGAACTAACAAGAAAGGGTCACGATATGTTGTCGCTAGAATCTGATCAAGGCTGTGTGTTTATTGCATCAAAAACATTAAAAATAAATGTTTTTCAGATTTAAATGTGCCATTGATAATTTCCTTCTGAAAAATGGGGAAAAAACTGAAAAGATGATTAATAAAGGGATTTTTTTTGTCACGTTGGCCATGAAACCGTCAGATATACAATCGAAATTCTTCTATTTACCAATTCGCGCATCCTTTGCAAGTAAAATGGTACAAATTTTTTGACAAAATCTTAAACGGTTCCGGAGAAATACGTCAAAAACGAAACCCTGCAAAAGCGCTATGATTTGAGAAGTTGTTATATCTGTTATAACATAACTAAATCTATGCGACTTGCATAGGCGTTTAACATAGGAAAAACCCGTTTTTACAAGCGCCCTTTTTTCGCGTTTTTCTCCGGAACCGTTTAAGATTTTTTTCAAAAACTTTGCACCAGTTTACTTGCAAAGGATGCGCGAATTGGTAAATAGAAGAATTTCCATTGTATCTCTGACGGTTTCATGGCCAACGCGATCGCAAAAACTACTTTTATTATTCAACTTTTCAGTTTTTTCCCTATTTTCCAAAGGAAATGGCCAGTGGCACGTATACCTCTGCAATATATTTAGTTTTGATGTCCTTGATGCAACAAACACAGTCTTGAGCAGATTCTAGACAACATATCCTGACCCTCCATTGTAAGGAATAATTCATCTAATTTAAACAAACCTGTATCTCCTATAATAAACGAGATCCTCGTGCTGGAAATGTATCTGGGGAACCCTGTATAATCTTAATTTCTTGAGTTTGTGGTCTTAAAATTGATAGTAAAAAAAAAACTTCCTAATTAGAGCAGTCATTATAGTTTGTAAAGTTGATGTTACCAAACTTTTATTGTAATGTTAGTATAATTAACGCCGTGAAGTTGATTTTGAAGGAGCGTTTCATTTTCAATTTATTTACGTTACACTTTCAATTTATTTAAAAAAATCCGAGATACAACTCCAACTTCGGAAACAGAATCCTGGGATTTGATAACTTTTAAATTTAAAAAATCCGAACAAAAAAGTTGTCAGAAACTTTCGCAATTACTTCAAGTATTGAAATAACGTAATATCAAAAGCGCGACGTACGTCTTATTAATTTTGTGCTGCAGAAAAGTTAATTTAGTACGTAAACCTTCCGGTGAGGCTCCGAACACGGCCATCAGCTTGTTGAGCTATCGCTGTTGTTTGCTCAGCACTGCAGCAGTTTACACATTCACTTTGAGCAATACAGAATAAACAACCCTATCAGAATCGAATATTTATCTTAGTGAGGTGTTTCTACGCGAAAATAAACAAGCTTATGCCGATATTTCCGGTACGTCTGTAGCCACGACTCGAGTATTATTTTTGTTTATCGACTCGCGTCATCCTAAAACTTCCAAGTTTTGTAATTACGTATAAAAAGAGCTCACTCGAGAACGAAGGATAACGAGGACGATGCTACTACATTTGAATATTAGAAGTCGTAGGCTCTTCAGTTGAAGACCGTGTCTACAATTTAAATTTACAACTGGAGTCCTTCTAACACTAAACACGTCCCAATATTTACGTACTGGTAGTTCTAAGCTAGCAGAAGCTATCCTCGAGACGTAACAAGCATCTTAAAATCTTACGCAATTTGGAACTACACTTCAGCTTGTAGATTTACCTTCGTAAAACAACACACGTATGTGCTACAATTTGCTTCTTGAAATACCAGGTGAGCGCCAACATTCCCTGGCCTGACTATGAAAGAAACGGCTTAGGTTCAAAATTAAAATTTATTTTCCAATATAATCCCCCCTAACATCAGTGCACTTATTACATCGTTTTAGCAACAATTCGTACCCCTCAAAAAATATGCCTTCGGTTTGTCTGCTAAATGTGCCCAAACTGCAGCCTTCACCTCTTGGTCGTCACTGAAATGGCGCCTGCGAAGGTCCTTTTTCAAATTTCCAAACAGAGTCACTGGGAGCCATATCTGGACTATGCGGAGGGTGATCGATTTGTTCAAAACCGCAGTCACGAATTGCGGCTTGAGCAATTCCAGCAGTGTGCACGGGAGCATTGTCTCTATCAAATGAGTAATATAGGGGTACTTTGTCATTTTAAAACAAATAATTGTTTTTCATTGCGCTTTTGTTATTTGAAAATAAAAATAATTTAATTTTGTCTATAGTGGAAAACTAAGTACCTACCAAACAACTTTTATTCAAAACATTTTTCCCCAAAGAGGATATTTACTGAGATATGTAGCATATTCCATACCTTTTGGGCACACTGTATATGAAGTTTTAAAAGTGATTACCAGGTGAGGTTACCAAGTTGAATTGTCAAAAGTCTTTGTTTACGACATGGCCTATGTTTTAAGGTGTCCATCGGATGGCCTCGCGGATTTTACACCTGCGACCTAGTTATTTTTTAAGTAATTAAAGATAATATTATCGACAAAAAAACTAATGTGTCATTATAAATACAATGATAACCATGTTGTAAATACTGGGAATATTTTATTTTTTCTATTGTTTTTGTTAAAACTATTTAAATATAAATAGCATTGGCATTGCCAAGAGGGTCTTGATAATGCTCCAGGTTTCCTTAAAATAATAAAGTTATAAGGGTGCGACAGTCAAATTAAATCACCCATTATACCGTATATGTAGTACTTGCAGAATTCTTTACATGCTTCGTATAATATATTAAAATAATCGACTAGCATTAATTTCCAAATTTGCTCGATTGTTACCCGATAATCGTACATCTTTTTGTTGTACAGTCTAATTTAAAAAATTATCGTTAACTGACATTTTAATGTCGATGGTCTTGAAACGTGTGCACTGGAATATAAAATTATTGCATAATTTATTTGATTTCTATAGAACTCGGAAAATTCATAAAACCAAGTTAATATGACAGCCAATTTAGTATTTAAAAATGACCTTAACCGAAATTAAACCAATATGAGCGTAACAGTTCCACATCGCATTTCTACGCTATAAGGTACGTGTTATTTGTTTATTTTTACATTTAATTAACAAACACATTAATTGTGGTTAGCAGACATTCGTAAAATTCGAGACAAAATATTGACTTTTGCTGTTTGCGCCTTTCCTGTTACAAGCACAAAAAAAAGTTGTTAAGTAAATAATTACGTCAAATTCCAATGACTGTATTAATTTAAAACCTGTACAAAACATATTTTTAAATCAATATTTACTTCTAAGCAATCAAAAATTTAACTGTGCCCAAGGTAATATTTCTTTAAATTAAACTGGTACTTATTTTCAATGTACGTTTTAAATATTTACGAATAATTGCTTAATTTTTCATCAACCTCACAATTTGTTTCCAAAATAACTTACCACATTGTAAAATATTTATTATGCAAGAAGGTAAAAATGTATTCTACGCATGCAATAATAATTAATTTAAAAAAATAACAAATGTAGACGTTCTTTAAAAAAATTATTAGCCACCTACTTTGGAATTTATTCTTTTACGAAGGAAAGTAACCCCGGTTAAATTTCCACAAATTTTCATTTTGACTTTTTTCAAAAGAATACTAACCTAAGAAAACCCCGTGAGGGAAAACTGTATAAAAAAAAATTATGAATTTTTTTTCGAGATCAAATGGCACATTTTGGGTCATGGAAGCATTTTAGTTTATATGGAAATTATCTAGGTAGGGTGTACAGGGTAGGTAAATAGTAGATAGGCTTATGCCTTTAAGAATATAACTGGTAAAACAAATTGTCATTCTGTTGTTTTAATGCACTGCATTCTTATCTAAAAGTGGCTGTAGGACGTCAAAATAATTTTTGTTTATTTTCATAAACAAGCGAGATATAGTCATAAAAAGAAAAGTCGAAAAATTGAGTTATCGGCGATAACTCGAAAACCAATTTCAGTTTCACCATTAACTTTTTCTCGAAAAAAAAAGTCGAGGATGCGAGGTCCGTTTTTCAATACCTCTTATAGTTACCGAGATTCCCTATGAAAACATCGAAATTTGCCCTTCCTGTACATTTAATTCGATTCATTATTTTCTGTACAAAATTATGAGCACAATTTTATAACAATAATTAACGGTACAGTAACAAATATAATAACCAAAACTAAATTGTTTCAGCAGAAAATGAACAGTTTGAAAATAGCCATGATACTGTCATTATATCTGAGCTTCTCCCAAGCACAGGACACCTTGGAAAACTGCAAGTGTCGGGAAGGCTTTCATCCAGAAAACCTTCCCCAAGGAATAAGGTGCGTCGGGGCACCTAGGGTTTCGCCTCATCTCTGTAACATGGGCGACTTTCCAAAATGCACATGCTCCGATAACGAGGCGGTAATATTAACGGAACGAAACGGTAGCTGGTGCATCGTTCGGCAAAATGGATTGGAAACACGTCGTTGGGTGTGTGAAAATAAAGCAGAATGGGACCAATATTACGCAACGCATCCTGAGATCAGAGCATAAATAAAATGGATAAAAACTAGATGGGTGAATCTTAAAAATGAGAGATTTTTGCATTTTTTTTTCTTTCGATTTGTATAAATGAAGATGGATATAAGAAATAAAATTTGAGTACAAAATATTCGAATATTATTACTTTATTGTATAAATTTTAATTTTCCAAAAAGTTTTTGCAAAATTTTATATATCAGTATTGCTTAAATATTAGAATGAGTTTAAAATAAAAAATAAATAAAAATTAGTTTTATGACATTATTTATTAAAATGAAAGTGATGGGACATATTTTACAAAAATAACCCCAAGTTCAAATCCTACTTGTATCCAAAAAACAAATAATCTGTCTGAAAATATTTGTTGTTTGACAATATTCTCTCGTTTCTAGAATAAATAGTTTGATGATTGTGTGCTTATTATTTATTATCTTATCAAATTTGTAAAGCAAACACGTTCCATAGATCATGACCAGAATGATGGCAAGATTTATTTTTTGAAATTTATTTTTTGAAATAACCTTAGGACCAGGGCAACCTACTCTCGATCAGCCCATTTCAGGACATTGACCTTACAAAATCGGGACACAACCGAAAAAACGGGACCATTTTTAACGTCAACATTACCTGACCAGTATTAATAACTCAAACACCGTAAGAGTTTAAAAAAAAAAGTATTTTAAAGAAAATGGATTGGGATTACTCAAGAAACATATAAAGAATGTTTGGCAGAAATTGTAATTCCGTTTATCCCAAAGTTTCATTATAACGACGAATTTGTATTTTGGCCCGAAAAAGCATCTTCACATTATATGACGAAGAAAACAATTGAGTTCCTTAACACTCAAAATATCCCATTTGTGCCTAATATGCACAATCCAACAAACGTACCTCAATGTCGACCAATTGAAGATTTTCTTGGGTATTTGAGTGCCTTAGTATATGGAAATAGATGGCATGTAAAAAGCATAAAACAGTTGAAGGGTAGAATAAATACGTGAATTTAAAAAAATGAACACGAGTGACATGCAGCGTGCTTGTAGCAGTGTATTAGAACAAAATTACGTAAAGTGGCGGATTATTGACCTTATGTAGCAAACCATCAGGCTTAAAGTCTAGTTTATGGCAAGTTTTAACATTGTAACAATAAATATCAAACAAGTGGTGATATACTGAAGTGATCTTTTGTAAGATATTTAGTACAGATTTTTAGTTGTAACCCGTTAGTATAACGGTTTCATTAAAACTTTTCAAACATAATGAAAGAAGGCTAGATAACGTTTAGTTTTGGCAATTTCTAAAAAAGATATTAACCATACGATTAAAGTTACATGGAATAAATTTCCAAAGCAGGAAGTCCTTTTAAGTATTTCAATTGTTGACTGTGAAAAAAGCCAATGAGTAGTCGGTAATCTTTTTAATTTTTATATTGTACCTACATCAGGATCTTATGAAAAAAATCTACACCTAGAATAATTTAACGATGGATCAGCAATTACTAATGTTTATCACACTTGTCAACAAAGCAAGGTATTAACGACATTAGTCTAATCGGAAACAGCCACCGAATAATTATAAACACATTTGGAAAAAAACGAGAAATTTATAGCGACATCTAAATTTTGATAAGACAATAATAACCTATTAAGAAGCAATTTTTAAACACTTATAAGACACTGATTACAAAAAAAGCAGCTATTAACACGGCCTTACCATCGCAGTTGACTTTAGTTTTTGTAAAGACACGTACGATTGAACATTAAATTTGATTGTTCCTATTATCCAATTAGCTGATTGTTTAGTTTCAGAAACGTATTCCAAGTTTTCAGTTTGATTTAAGAACCGTTCTTAAGATGAAGACACTGCTAATTTTGTTGTTCATTGCGTGTTTGGCAATAACATATGGTGATGATACTTTGGTATATTGCGACTGTAGACTAGGCCAGTTGCCGAAGGTCACTGGTGATGGTATAAGATGTGTTTCTTATAGCGGGTCAATAAATCTTCCTTGCAACGTACCAGAATGCATTTGCGAGGAAGGTGGCGGAGTTGAAGAATTAGAATGGGGATATGGTTATAAGTGTGTGCTTTATAGCGACGACGAACCTAAAACATGGGAATGTGAAAACAAAAAAGACAGGGACGAATTTTACAAAAATAACCCTCAGTTTAAACCAGAACCCATTGAATATTAAACAAAAACAAAAAATGTGTCTGAACATATTTACTGTTTTATAATATTTTATTGTTTATTAATAAATAATTTGATTATCGTATTTGTGTACTTTATAATCTACAAAACCACGTATAGGATGTTCGATAGATCATAACCAGATTGATGGCAGCATTTATTTTGTGAAAAAATCTTAGGACCAGAGCTCCTTACTCTTTAATAGCATAACAGCCTATTTTGGGACATCGACATCACAAAATCGCGACGCAACAAAACAAACTTTTTTTTATGTCGACTAAAAGTAATAATTTTTCAATGGACGCGGGTTGGGTAAATAAATGTGTAATCAGGATAAAATCAAATTCAAACTATTCACAGAAAAAATCATTAATATATCTAAAACTATGTTAAAAATTTGTTAAGACAAGAATTACATTCAAAAAAATCTAACGTTCTATTATTATAGTATATTAGTATATACATAGTAGGTATATACACTATATAGTATATACTATATAGCAACGTTTCTCAAACTTAAGAGCACGCGACCCAAATAATTTTCTAGAAATGAGAGTACGACCCATAGAGGGGGTCACCATCCCCGCAAGAAAATGTTTGGAATTATACTTTTAGAAATGTGATTTTAAAGCATTTTACAACAGAAATTTATATTTCCGTTTCGCGACCCAATAAAAATTTAAGACCACTCAATTTTGGGTCACGACCCATAGTTTGAGAAACGCTGGTATATGGTATCTATATAGTATTTTAAAAAAACATTATATAGTAGATAGTATGTAGTATATAGCATATAGCATACAGCATAGTACAGCATACAGCATAGTATACACGGTGTGTAGAAATTGGCGGAAGCGCTACACGTGACGATGTTCTTCGTAAAATTCCAAGTCGAAAATCTTGATACAAAAATGTTGTACCATGCTTTCTATGGCATCAGGAACCATTTAAAAAAAAAAAAATTGGCAACATTGCATACATTGATTTGCGTTTGGACATTTTTTTATCAGCAATTTTTACTTAGGTATTTACAATTTTTGTTCGAACTGAAAGCCTTCAGTTCGTAAACATAGCTACAAACTTTTGGGTATCGTAAAACACAAACTAGAAATAATTACGAGAAAAACAGAGATGACAGCTAATGACAATGTTGCCATATGTATTATTTTCATTCAAATCAGTGATTTACATATTTTCAACACTAATTTTTAAAAGGAAGAACACAATATCTAGGTAAAAATACTATACGAAATTTATTTTTATTCCAAATTGCAGCTTTTTCATTAAAAAATATTAAATAATAACGCTTATTAAAGGACTCAATGTCAAAACTTTGAGGAACTCTTGCAGACACAGCAAGCATGGTACAACATTTTCGTATTAAGATTTTCGACTTAGAATTTTACCAAGAACATCGCCACGTGTAGCGCTTCCGCCAATTTTTACACACCCTGTATAGTATTTATTACACTACAAAACATTTTTGATCCAAATTATTATTAGATGTAATCGAATATTGGTAATAATTTTAAGGGTTTTGAAGCTAAAATATCTAAATATCCGTTCGCAATTCTTTGCATCATGTAGGTCTTTCAATAAGAAAGTATTTCAAATATTTTAGATCTCAAAATATCTTTCTTTTTTTATAGTATAACAGTTTCATTAAACACTTTTTAAACATTGTGAAAGAAGGCTGGATAACATTCAGGTTTTCCGATTTCTGAATAACAGTTTAACAAAACGCTTGGGCAGTTTTCTTAAAGTAACCTAAAATAAATTTTCAAAGCAAGAAGTCCTTTAGTCTTTCAATAGCCGAATGTGAAGGAAGCCATCGAGCAGTAATATTTCTAATTATATTTTGATGTTGTACATTAGCATCTTTAACCCTTTCAGCCCGAAGACCGTATATTTCCGCAATAAAATTTTGGGACCAACTGCCGAAGGCCGTGTTTTTTCGAACTTATTATATTTAGACGACGAACACCGTACGCGTCCGTTTGATAGGTTAAAATACGTTTATTAGGCTCTATAGATTCGTGTAAAATCGTTTAAACTCGCGTGCATATCAGTGCATTAGTCAGTCTCAGTTTTAACGTGTTTATTGTGCTTATAGTTGATTTTATTTGAAAATGCAAAGGTAATTATTATAGTTTATTTAACAGTTTAGTAAAATTCCAACGGAAGAAGGAAGTAAACAAAAAGTTAGGAGATGCGTTGTTTGTAGTAAGCATGATAAAAGAAAAGAAACGTCGTATTATTGCAAGGATTGCAATGCTCCTCTTTGCATAATTCCTATTTCGAAATTTATCATTGTAAACGTAATTACTAACAAACATATTTAATTATAATTTTTTGAAAATAAACAGAAAAAATTGAATATGCATTTTGATTTCTAACAGTGTTGATCATTACGTATAATATTCGAGTAGCGAGACCGCGGAACGTAGTTTGCCGAAGACAATTTGATAATTTCCTGTTTCGAAATTTATCATTGTAAACGTAATTACTAACAAACATTTTTGATTACAATATTTTGAAAATAAACAGATAAAATTGAATATGCGTTTTTATTTCTAACAGTGTTGATAATTACGTATAATATTCGAGTAGTGAGACCGAGGAACGTGTTTTGCCGAAGACAATTTGGTACAATGACGAAGGCCGTACGATTCCGCAAACGTCTAAAATAGCCCGGCATATGGGCATTTCTAATAAAAAAGTAGTCAGGGCTGAAAGGGTTAAAAAAATCCGTCTAGAATAACTTAATGATGAATAAACATCAGTTACCAATGTTTATGACATATTTCCAACAAGCCGGGTTTTTACAACATTTGTCTAATCGACAAAGAGCCACCGGAAAATCACTTAAAAAAAAAAACGACAGAAGCAAGTTTTACATAATTATAACACATTCGTCACGAAAACAACACTAACTAAAGACGACCTTACTATCGCAGTTGACTTTGGTTCATCAAAACTATCGCGTGTAAACAATGACGTTACCTCATTCTGCAACAAACATTATTTAACGCGGCGTAAAAATACTATAAAGTTTAGTTACAGTACAATCTGCCGCACACTATCAGTTAAAGTTTGACACTAGCTGATAATTAACACAAATTATTCAAACAGTTTAGTTGTTTGTCAATATCAGTTGCGTATTTAGCTTGAGGAACGTTGGAAGGTATGTGATAGACTTTAAATTTTGTTAAATAACGTTTTTTTGAAGACACACGCAAAGTTGTCGGTAAGAGATCGCTGTATATAATACGTTGATTTTATTTCCTACGTAAAACCTAGGTTATAGTAGGTACGTTATCGCATGATGTCACGGTTCTTATCAGATAACAATTGAGTTACAAGTTATCAACAAAGCTACTCATAATAAGTAGAAACCCAACAATCAATTGGCAGCATACAAGTTTAGATAAAAAATCATTTAACATGTTTAAAGAATCTCTTTTTGAAGAATGCACAAATTAGTTCCGAGACTCGTTTGTTTATTGGTACATTTATTATTTAATTGTTATACACGAGCAGCTAGGGATAATTGGATTTAAGGTTAATATCAAACTATATTGATTTACCTAATTTTACTTGTTGATTATTAAAATAACGTCGTTCAATTTGTGTCTACTAGGGTAGCGATTCTTAACCGGGAGGCCGCGGCTCCCTGGGGGCCGTGAGAGATTTTTAGGGGAGAGGGGCGCGAAAAATTTATAAAACGTATTTACTTTTTAAAATATTAAAATCTTTTTAAAAAAATATTTTTTGCTCCTTATTTTACTTTGTTTCAAAATGGTATTGTTTTTTTTTTGTATTAGTAATTTGAGTTCTACTAATGGAGATTTTGGAAAAGCCCACGTACTAAAATAAAGGAAGGGCAAATACGATTGACTTACAAAAAAATTCAAATTAAGCGACTCCTATCCGAAATAAGAGGATCCAACTAGCAATTGACTTTTATATTAACAAAATAACTCAAAAATAAAATCCTTCACCTTTTTTTAAATTATTTCTTAGGCGTCTTGTACAAGTTTACTTTTAAAAAAATTCCAAATAGAAAATAAAATAGTCAAGATACTATTTATTATAAATTATTTAGAACCTACCATAGGCCGGCGACATACTTGCGGGTGAACCGGTGCGGGAAAAGTAGCAATCTGCGACGTAAGTTTTGTAACTCACACGTTGTTATGGCCGAAGACAAACAAAGACACAAACAATGAGTCGCATTGCGTACGGGCGCATTACTAGTACATTGCGGGTAGATTTACGAACGCATCAAGTGCGATAGCATTGCGGGCAGCTGCAGATCCAAATGCAAGCATATAACAACGTGTAATGTGCCGGTACGCAATGTGACTCATTGTTTGTGTCTTTGTTTGTCTTCGGCCATAACAACGTGTGAGTTACAAAACTTACGTCGCAGATTGCTACTTTTCCCGCACCGGTTCACCCGCAAGTATGTCGCCAGCCATAGATGTGTATAATATATTAAAAATTTATAGTTTGTAAAGTTTAGTAAATATCGAACTAGCTCAACTTATTTACAAAATAGAAAATAAACAAAAATCGAATGTTATCATAAAAAAAAAACTATTCTTTCCATGAATACCAAACACGGGGTGTGTTTTTATTTGCACCCTTTTTTTTCTAATATTGGCCTAAATAATCCTATTGCTTTGTTTAAAAACTATTAACATTAGTTTACCTGAATATTTAAAAGATACGGATTAAAAAGGAAAATTTGTAAAATGCTTAACATAATATTATTCGTTTTTCTAGTTTGTTCCACATTTTCGTTATGTTACTATGTTTCAGAATTTAAATATTTTTTTAAAAATTTGTTTTCTCCAAGGAAAGTTGTTTATTTTTTTTTATCCTATTAATTTGTTTTCAAGTACTATTCTCACTCTACACATCTATTATTTTATAACTTCGTTATCAGCGTAAGCTGCTTTAAAGTTGTTAATGAGTTTTTTGTTGATGTAATATGACCAAATATGTGATTCATTATTTTGTTTAAGTTAAAAATGTTCCTCTTAATTTTTAAGATTCGTTTTGTTTTATTCATTATAAAGAGAATAAATAAATTATTATAAAATTAAATTGATGTAATTCGTTAATTGGTTAGTTTCAAAAACGTATAATAAGTTTTCGCTTTTATTTCAGAATCGTTTTGAAAATGAGAACACTCCTAATATTGCTGCTCGTCTCGTGTTTGGCGATAGCATATGGCGAGGACACTTTGGAAAACTGCAAGTGTTGGCAAGGACTCAAACCGGAGTCCACTGAAGACGGTATAAGGTGTGTTGGAACTCCCCGTAAACCATATCGTCCTTGTAGCGAACCGGTGTGCAGTTGCACGAAGGGTAAGGGAAATGGAATACTAAAAGACGACGCTGGTTACAAGTGCGTGGTTTGGAGTGATGGGTTTGCTTTACAAGAATGGCGTTGTGAAAATAAAGATGAATGGGACAGCTTTTACCAAAATAATCCCGAATGGAGACCCAAAAACTATCAACAGTAACGAAAAATAAATACGTATACGAAAATGTTCAATGTTTAAAAATATTTTCTTGTTTCATAAATAAATAATTTGAAGAATGTTTTTTTATTAACTATATAATCTACAAATCAAATTTGCCATGTAAAGAACGTCCAAAGATCATAACGAGATCACTAAAAACACTTGATTTTATTACTTACCCAAACATAGCTTATAAACAAATAAATAGGAACAAATTATAAAAGCGTTTTCCAAGAACTATTACTTCATATTTCTCGTCTTACTTTTTAATACTTCTCCAAAAACTATTCATGACAGAACTATATTTGCTTACGACGATCCAAAGAGATGTCGAAACGTCAAAACTATCAGCAGAATTTCTTATTTATTCATTCGTGTAAACATTTTAACTCTGATAACTATTTAACGAAAAGAAGGTATAAGTAGACCAGCGGTTCCCAAACAAAACCCAAAATTCTGGTATGGCTTGGAAATGCACATGCAGGAAAACATAAGAAATAAAAAGAACTTTTTGGAGGCTTAAAATTTTGCAATTTAAAAATTGTTTATGTTCATGTTGAGTAGAATTGACAAGTGTTATCGTGTTGTCACCAGTTGTACTTCAAAATCAATTACACCTGTCAATTCCACCCAATATGAACATAAACATTTTTGTTAAAACCATGGTAACCATCAAAATGAATAGTTTTATTTTAAAATATTTAATGGTTCATGTTCACTTATTTAATTTTTTACTTAAATACTGTACGGTTTGTGGGAAAAATTAAAGAACAAAAAAAGTTTTTCAACAAATCTAGCTGTCAAAGCAATTTTTTTTAATTGCAAAATTTCAACCCTTCAAAAAGTTCTGATAAAAAAAACAACAGTGTTCGCCCTTTTCAGCCCCTAGTGAAGGTGGGAGATGATTGATAATATTATTATGGGAAACCTTTCAATAAGGACAAAACATCTACGAAATATCAATCTCCTACATTTATCCAAATTTGAGAAATAAAATAAAAACCTAATTTTACCGTTCCTCTTTAATGGGGTGTAACTCCGAAGGGAGACGTCTAAGGAAAAAAATATATACAAGAGACCCTCTCAGTTTTTGATAAGGAATTGCCTCCCGATTTTTTTCGCAATATTTAAGAAACACTCTGTATACAGGTCGTTCCATTTAAAATTTTATAGTTTGGGTCCGTTTCCGGTTGAACCGGAAGTCCTGCGGGAACCTCAATACTTGCATCCAATCCGGAACATACGATTATGGTTTTGGTTAGATACCATATTTCATTGTAATATCTTTAACAGTAGGTAGGTATTCTAGATATTTGCTTGACTTTTGCCCAGAACTGTATATTGCTTAGCCCAACGGCATTTTTGTTTTGCAGCAGACCCGGCAAATGTACCTACTTATCGTCATTAATTGGCAAGGCAAATTATTAAAAATGAGCTTAAACAGCTTTGACGGTTACTTTTATCACACATTTATTAAAGAAATGGGGCCTTTATATCAGAGTACAATTGATTTAATTTCACATTTACAGGCTGGATGCGTGGATGTAGCTACGTGTCGTCTGGCAGGTTGATGACAATTTAAAGGTACATGTTGCCTGGGCCACAGCGCCCGCTAAAAACATGGACATATTTTAAAATTGCAAATTCGCAACTGGATCTTCACCGCTGTCGATAACCTCGTTCGGACCATAACAGTACTCAGGCAAGTTGAAATTCTATGGCTGCCGGCTGAGGGCATTCAGTAAGTTGCTGGCGTCAAAGAAACATCAGGTATGTTCTTTTTATACAAATAATAGTTTAATAACAATAGCCATTAAAATCGACAATTATAACACCGAGTAAAAGACAAGTGTTCTAAATAAATATCAAAAACGTCAGTGTTTTTCGTCAAGTAAAGTTCTTTTTTAAAATTATATTAGAATATCGGCGGACAAAAACTAATCATATGCCTTTATACTTCACTCCAAATATTAGATAATTTTTATGTCAGTTCAATAATAGATCAAATACATTACCAATCTGAAAATGTTAAATTAGTTTTAGTCATTTAATTAAAAATCGCTTATTTATTGTTATTTATATATTTAAATTAGTTGTGACATTCATTTAAATATATAATTTAAACAGGTTATGTTCAAAATACTTATATTATTATTTACGAAAAATCTCTTATGTACAATAAATTTAGCAGACTCTCATTTTTTTATAGTTTTGCTATAATAATTTACAAATCAACTGACCCATTTTGCATAAAATAATATTTTTCAATGAAATTTTCAAGTAAAAATTAAAACAGAACAGTTTTTTTAAAATTACCATGCGGTTTATTAAATATACTATACAGGGTCTCCCAGATTACATTTCCAGGATGGGAATCTTGCTTATTATAGGAAATACAGGTTTGTTTAAAAGTACAAAATTCCTCTTGCTTCAGATGTTATAAGTAGCAAAAAGTATGAAAATGTCGAATTTATTTTTTTTTTCTCATAACTTTTTTGTCTTAATCATTAGAACAATTTTATTTGTACCTTCTTAAGGTACTTTTTTATGTATAATGGAACTATAATCTTGGATTTTTCAAATCAATTGTGAGATATTAGGTACCTCTCATTTGATTTTTTCTTAGGGGTCGCGAAGTTGGCTATGTAATAGTTAAATGTGTTTTTTTACCTCTTTGCTATATCTATTTTTATAAATAAAACACAAAATCAAGATAAATAGTATTTTACCCACTTATCAAGCTATATCTACGAAAATAAAAACAAAAAACAACTAATTAAATGTCAAATGACAGTTGCCATTTGTCTGCGGTATTATTTAATAGAATTTTATTGTATTGTTGTGTAATTCGATAGTCTTTGTAGCTAATTTGTTTTGTTATCATATAATTATGGGCACATTTACAACTAATTAAAAATTTTATGTTGAAATACTACATTCCTTGCCATAGAAACTGCGTAAAAACTGATAATTCTAATTCTGTATTGATTTGTTTTGGATTTTTGGTTAGTTTCTCGAAAAAACCATATTCTTTGAAATTTATTTCCAAATTTCTGTAATTACGCACCCTTCGTTGCCTTCTCTGGGGATATATCTCTAAGTATATTCGCTCAGCTTCTACACAGTTTTTATGGTAAAGAATATAGCATCTGAACATGTCAAATTTTTCGCTATTTTTAAATGTAGCCATCATTATAACAATCACTACAAAGACTATCGAATTACATAACAATAATGTGAAATTCTAATAAATGATACCGCAGACAAATGGTAACTGTCATTTGACATTTAATTAGTTGTTTTTTGTTTTTATTTTCATAGATAGGATAAGTGATGGGTAAAATACGATTTTTCTTCATTTTCTGACTAATTTATAAATATAAATATAGCAAGTAATATCACATTTAAAAGAGGAAAAAACGCATTTAAAGTTGGCGGCTATGGAAAATTAAATTAGGGGTAATATCTCAGAACTGAAAAGTGATTTAAAAAATCCAAGATTATAGTTTCATTCTACATAAAAAAGTACCTTAAGGGGGTACAAATAAAATTGTTTTAACGATTAAGACAAAAAAGTTATGAAAGAAAAAAGAAATTCGACATTTTCATATTTTTTGCTATAACATCTGAAGCACGAGCAATTTTGTACTTTTAAAGATTGATTGTGGCTCCTCTCACACTTGGGAATAATTCATCTAATTTAACCAAACCTGTATCTCCTATAATAAGCGAGATCCCCATGCTGTGCATTCTTATCTTGGACACAAGGCTGCCCTTAATTTTCGATAGGGAATTACCCCTAGAAGTTTTTGGCTTTGTTTATGAATCACCCTGTGTATTACACCAACGATACGCATTATTCTAAAATAATGTCGTAAATATTATATACGTTGGTTTACCAAAAATCGCTAATCTGATTCGGATTTAGAATCACGTGATGCAGTTTTTTTTTTAAATAATAATTACAATATTGTTATTAAACGGTTATTGTAAAAGGTGTTCAAAATTATCTTAACTTTAATAGTGATACCTAATGGCAATTGTTTTTTTTTTTTAATTAAATGTTGCAGACCTCATCATAATGAAGACGCAACTTCTTCTAATAAGCATGTTTACATTGATAACTGTGTCCCACGCCGGCAAGGACGCTAATGCAACCGAAGAATGTAAATGCTGGGAAGGCTTTCACCCAGAAACGGGTCCAAACGGAAAATATTGCGTGGGCGTACCACGCATAGCGCCACTTCCTTGCAATCTCCCCGAACAGCCGAAGTGTAAATGCACCGGCGATGTCAATGGCATTACGGGCGACAGAACCGGTATCTGGTGCACGGTGCACAAGGACGGAAAAGAGATACAACGCTGGGAGTGCGAGAACCAAGAGGAATGGGACAGATTTTACAAAGAAAACCCAGAACTGGCCCCCAACAAAGACGAAGAGGACGAAGACGAAGAAAAAGCAGAGGAGGAAGAAAAGGAACAAGACAAACAGGAGGCCGAGATAGATAAGCAGGAAAAAGAAAAGGACAAGGAAGAGGCGATAAAGGAAAAGGAAGAAGAAAACAACGAAGAAAACCAAGAAGAGCAAGAGATAAGCCAAGAAAAAAGGAAAAAGAACAAAAAATAGAGGAGTCAATATTTAATTAATAATAGGTGCCTTTGTAATCATTTAATTAATAAAAAACATATACACAAATTTTAAACCCGCTGTTTTTTAAGTTGCGGCTATTTTAAAACACAGGGTGGTGCAGAAGTTACGAAGGAGGCTACAACATTTAAACTTTTTTGTTCTAGCTTAATTTCAATGGTCGTCCTAAAAAATGTACAGAAATACCTTTGTGAATTAATTATGTGGTTCCAGCAAGATGGATCCACTGCACACCTTCAAATTAACGATGAAATTAAAATTTTTTGATAACAAGAACTCATCAGGATTACCTGGTCTAGAGCTTTCAAATTTTGTCTGTGGGGCTATTTGAAGAGTAAGGTTTATGTAAAAAATCAAGAGCTAAATAATATTCGCGAAAAATAGGGAAATCAGAACCACATAGCTTGCGGAATGTTATACGAAGTTCTGTTGACAAACAAGAACGTGTCAAATTAAACTTGGAAATGAAATTTAAAAAAACATAGATAAAAAATTAAATAAATAATAATCCTTCCCCATTTAAGAAGATTTTTTCGACAGCTAAGTCAAAATCGGTTAGTAGTATTATGTGGCAGGTAAATATTATGTTACTTCATGACAATTTAAAGCCACAATTGTTTGATTTTTGAAAATGTATAGAGTAATTTATTATTAAGAACTTTCAACTGACTTGACATTTTATCGAAACGAATATTAAAAATGGGGAATTCATAACACCGTTGGCGTAACTAACAAAAAAAAAAGAAATGTTTATTACTCCTATAAAATTATGACCCTAAGCTATGCTAGTGACTTTTGAAAATGATCTAAAATAACGTTTTTTCAATACACATTAAAAAAATCGAATACGTTTTTATGCCATTTTATATGTACCTATATGAATGAGGTTTATATTCATTCGTTAAAAAAAAAAACGAGGTATTTAAGGTGGTAATGGTCTTTTGGACACGACATAAATAAATATAATTTTATTGGTATTTTTAATGTTCTCGCTTGTTAAGATGTGGTTACCATAATCAAAGTGTTTAATTGCTTGTAACAGCAATCGTAAAATTAAAAATTAAGTGAAATAATTGATCAAATCGCAATTTGATACTGTTTCAGCAATATGTAATTTTAATTCGTTGAATTTTAAACTGGTTTGCAAATATAACGCGACAAGCGAATAATAAAAGTATTGCCCGTCAGTTGACAATCTGCCGAGGTGCATATTAAATTTTTGCTGCAATCGTCAAAAAAATAGCGAAAAATCAAGCAAATACATGAAGTTTTACTTCATCTGTCAGATTCTCTTTCATTCTCCTGTCAAATATATATCTTTGAACAAAAGCACGCGCTCAATATTTCTAAATTAAACCAATGAGCGTGGCGCATTTTACTTTTGTTCTTGTTGAAAATATGATGAGCAAAAAAATTGACCAATTTAGTATTTTGTATTATAACAAAAAGTATTTCAAATATTTTAGAAGTGGGAATGTCTTCCTTTTCTAATAGCATAGTTAAATTAAACACTTTTTAAACATTGTGAAATAAGGCTTATTAACATTCAATGTTTTTAATTTCCGTTAAACAGTTAACCAAAACGATCGGACAGTTGTTTTAAGGTAACCTAAAAAGTAAATGATCAAGGCAGAAAGTCTTTTAATTGTTGAGTCTGAAGAAACCAACGTGTAGTAATATTTCTCATTATACTTTGATTTGCACATAGGCATTTAAAAGAAATAATCTCGACTTACAATAATTTAGCGATGAATTAACAATTACTAATGTTTACCACATATTTCCAATAATCCAGGATTTTACGACATTTTTCTAATCAACAATAACCACCGAATAATTAAAAACACTAAAAAAAAACACACAGAAGCAAGTTTCATGTGCTTGTAACATATTCACTTCGAAAAAACCAGCAAGTAGAGACGATCTTTCTACTGCAGTTGACTTTAGTTCATCAAAACGATCGTAAGTAAAAAATAGCATACCTCTTATTCTGCTATAAACATTATTTAACGAGGTTTCAAAACTAAAAAGTTAAGTTAAGAAACTAATACCACACATAATCACTCAAAGTTTGGCAGCTGATAATCAACACAAATTATTAAAACAGTTTAGTTATTTCTCAGTTGCTTATTTAACTTGAAGAAAGTTGAAAGGTATGTCATAGACTTAATTTTTTTTTAAATAACGTCTTTTTGAAAAAGTTGTCGGTAAGAAATCGCTGTATGCAATACGTTGATTCTGTGATCAATTTCCGACAAAGGCGACTGTATGTAATCAGATGACGTCGTGGATTTGATCAGATAACAAAAAATTGTTTGATAATACAGAATGTGCCTAATTTGATATGATTATAGGGTATTTTGGTTATCAACGATCGACATTTTGGAGCCACCAATGTTTAGTTTTTGAAGATAAATGGAGGAATTTATTATTAAGAACTTTAAACTGACTTGATGTTTTTTTGAAACGAATATTAAAAACAAGGAATTCATTACAATGTTGGCATAACTATTAAACAAGAAGAAATATTTACTACCGCTATTAAATTTTAAACCTCAGTTATACTAGTGACTTTTAAAAATTAACTAAAATACCGTTTTTTTAATATACCTACACCAAAGATGTCGAAATTTTTTTAATGCCATTTAATCCGACTCCCTATACAATTTTCTAAGATACAGTGTGCCCAAAAGGTATGGAATATGCTATATATCTCAGTAAAAATCCACTTCAGGAAAAAATGTTTCGAATAAAAGTTGTTTGGTACTTAGTTTTCCACCATAAGACAAAATTTAAATTCTATTTTATCGAATAACAAAAGCGCAATGAAAAACAATTGATTTTTTTTAAATGGCAAGGTACCCCTACATTATACTCATTTGATAGAGATTTTTTGTTTCTTTTCAATGATGGGGTCACCTTAAAAATAAAGTTTATGCTAAGAGGCCGGAGAATATCGAAAATTTAAAAGATCGTATTAGAGAAATTACACCTGAAATGGTTGGTAATGTTATAAACGGGTTTCAAAACCGAGTTTATCATTGCCAAGCTGTAAATGGTTCACAGTTTTGAACACTTGTTGTAGATTTCGTCAAAAAATTTTAGTTCTTATGTTTTTGTTAGAAATAAATACTAATCAATTAAAATAATTCTTGCGTTTTTCTCAATAAGTTGCTTAAGTAAGGGTAATAAAGTTTGCATCATTAAAAAGAGAGAAAAAAAATCTCTATCAAATGAGTATAGTATAGGGGTACCTTGTCATTTAAGAAAATTCAGTTGTTTTTCATTGCGCTTTTGTTATTCGAAAAAATAGAATTTAAATTTTGTCTTATGGTGGAAAACTAAGTACCAAACAACTTTTATTCAAAACATTTTTCCCTGAAGTGGATTTTTACTGAGATATATAGCATATTCCATTCCTTTTGGACACACTGTATATTAAAAAATTGTATTGCCCGTCAGTTGACAATCTTTAATTTTAGGACCGAAAAATGAAGATCGCTTTGGTATTTCTGATTAGCGCGTTATGCGCTTTTGTTTTGGCAAACCCGATCACGCTAGAAAACTGCATGTGCCGCAGAGGATATGTGCCAGATATGTTTTCAGGAGGGCCAGGTTGTCGACCACATAGCTTGGCATTTTTGCCGTTAAGGCCATGTAATACAAACTATTGATAAAAGTGACTATTTATGTATGGCCACTTTTAATGAAATAAATTCAGTTGGCAATTAATCTTTGTTTTTTATACCTCTTCCGTCGTGCTTTATCATTTTAGGCAACTACTGTTAAGAGAAAAGTATTTTGTTTCATTGTGGTAGGTAGAAAAACTAATATTTATTATTATAATTTTTTGTCTTGACGCCATGTCAAAAATTAGTAGTTTTTTAGTACTGTTCTGCTGTTTTCATCTCATTAACCTGCTTTTTTAACGGTTTATTACTAAAAAGAAAGGAATGTCCTTATTTCCAATCTTGTTTAAAATACAAGTAATTTGGTTATTATTAATTATTGAATGAAAACTTTTGTCTGACCAGTTTACTTGTATTATAATTTTATTCAGTAAACCAGAGTTTCTTAACCAATTTGAACCTGCGTTTTTTTAAGGTCTCTAATACATGGGTATTTTGCTGGAATCCTCTACCAACCTAGAGTAGGTACATTTCACCCCTTCTTCACGAACGACTCTTATGACACAACCTAATATATTGCTTTTAATCTTAAAATTTATTTGCTAATATCGTAATTTTGATCGCAGTTCCTGGTCCCAACAATGTAACTCGTTGCCAGGGTTGGCCTGATTTAAATCAGGTGATTTTTAAAAATTAAAATCATGATTTAAAATTTAAATTAAACTTTTTTTTCACGATTCAGAACGTGTTACTTCCACCCGTTGAAACAACCGCCGAAAATATTGCCTATTGGCTTCTTATAGGTCAGGGAGAAATAAAGTTTCTACAGGAATTTTCTTTTTGGAGACGCATTCCGGTAGATTTACCTTGTAAATTTTCGCAATAATTAATTTTAGGGTCAAAAGATCTACCAGCCTCATTCAAAAAGTCTGCAACAATTGGAAACGTTTTTTATTATCGAGTTCTCAGAAAATTTTATTCCTGATAAAAGTTGAAGGATTACCTAAAACTAATTTTGAGATGGAAAAAAATTCAGATGACACTAGATTTTAAGTATTTTAAAAACATACGCAAAAGTAAAGTGCCCCTATTTTAAAATTTACAAAAAAAATCTTTGGAAGAAATTGTTTAGAAATCAAAAATATGACAGTACGAAATTAAACGTTATAAATTTATTTTCAAATTTTATAGTAGTGGCAACACTTAAAAAGTTTGTAATAGATCGGAAGATTTTATTCTTGAGAAAAGTTGGTGCATGGTCTTTAACTTATTTTAAGTTTAAGAAAGTTCGATAAAAGTTCACATCACTAGATTTTAGCGTTTTTAGAACAATTCGCAAGATTAAAGTGCACTTATTTAAGGAGTTTAAGAAAAGATCAAAGGAAAACGATAATTTATTTAATATTATTTTTAAATTGTACACAATTTTTTTTAAACTTAAAAAAAAATTAAATAAGGACACTACTCTCTTCGAGTATTTCTAAAATCGTTAAAATCCAGAGTTATATGAATTTATATAAAACTTTTTTTTAACTTAAAATTAGTTTTACATCATTCACCAACTTTTATCAAGAACAAAATTATTTGAGGAACCCATAATAAAAAAGTTTTTCATTTTTGCATTTTGATGTTGAAATTACTATAAAAATAAAAATTGAAATTTTAACTACAAATTTCACCTTTTGGTCGTATTTTTGAAATCTGAACAATCTTTCTCTATGAAACTTTTTTGCAACTCTTAAAATAAGGCTCTTAGGATATTTCTAATCGCTAAACTCTAGTATCGTATGAATTTTTATGAAGTTTTTTCCATCTTAAAATTAATTTTAGGTCATCCACCAACATTTATCAAGAATCAGAGTTTCTAAGAAATTTTTAATAAAAAAGCGCTGCATAAAAAAATATAATGTAGGGTGAATAATGAATAAATTAGTTTTAAAAAGGATAAACAGACAAGTTTCTTAAAAAAATCTTAAAAATAAAAAAATCGTGATTTTTTAAATGAAAATCAAATTTTGCCCAACCCTGCTCGTTGCCCTAAATAATTTCTGGTACGAAAAATGCGTATGACGAAAACGTAAATACGTCACGTAACTGTGTTATCTAGCAAAGAAAATTACCTACGATATTCGTCTCTAAGTAAGACTACACCGGCACACACGCCGTTTGTCATAAAAAAAGACAGTAAAATTTCCGAGCGGCGGCAAATAAATTGACGTATGAAATGTCAATCTCAGAAATGGGCTGCGTTATATTCTAGGCTACTTTGCAAGATCGTAAATTCCAAATGCTCGCGAAATAGGAATTCTGATTCGATCTCTTTAGACTAGGTTATTTTTTTGAAGCCGCATAACAACAAAGAAATTAATTACGCGCACAAAAACACAATCGATAATAAAATTTTAAAGCGTTGTTTGTTTTTGTCGGTTTCTATTCTTGGTTTCGTACAGTTTTCATACTTTCAGTTTGTTCGACAGCGCATTGATTCGTCATATTAGCGAGGCTAACCTAATCTATATTCAGCTCTGCTGCATTATATGGCCTTTTCATTGTGGAAAATGTTCCAAGGTGATGTGATGTCAAATTGGTACATCATGTGACACCCTTAGATTTTATTTTAGGGAAAAATGTCGTGTCAAAACTACGGATGGCAGTTGAATTTCAAAAATCACATAAAATATGTTCATTACTTACTCATCAAAATGTAAACAAAAATTTGGATGGCAGTTATCCTTAAGATTCAGTTCCCAATTATTGTCGCTGGATGATACGGAAAATGCACATTGTAGTCTTCAATTTATTAGTAGATACTACGAATTGTAAAGATACTAGCAAATCCTTAAATCCTGGAATAGGTCTTTAGTCAATAAGAAATATAATTTACTGAAGATAATTAAAATTCTTTTGCTTGCTTTAATTTTAACATGTTTTTTGGGTTTTTGATAAAATACCTATGAAAGGGCCTTATGGCGATTATTTCTGTGCACAAACAAATTTTGGCAGGCTCTGTTTATTAGCTCGTTGCAGGATCTAGTAGCCATGGTAATCTGCTTTGTTTCATTTGCAATGGACAAGCTGATTAAGATTCGTTAAGCTTATTCAAATATTTACGTTGCTTAAACGGTTAAAATCACTAAACTGGCCATCGGAGACCTCCATAAATCTCAATATAAGATGCAGGGACACTAAACGCCTTAAGGGGGCCGTTAGCGCTCCCGAGAGGGTCTAATCCCTTCTATCATTACGGGCACCGGCCAAGCGGTAAATCTTGGACGGCAGTTCCAGCTCGCTACTTCCTCCTTTCCTAATACCAGATATTTCATAAAGTGTTTCAATTAAAACAGAATTGGAATTCAATAAATCTCGAAAATAGAACTAAAGTTTTGCCACCTCGATTTATAACTGAAAACACAAGTAGAACTAACGAATCCGTATTGACCAAATGAAAGTATTTTCAGAAGAGACAAATACCTATACAGTGTGTTTGAAATTTGACGCTCACAATCGTAAAGAGTGGCAGATACAAGTGCAATTTTAATTTTTGGTAATCATTTTTGAATTTGCATGATTAGTACGTTATACTCACGTTGTATTCACAAGGCATTAGCATTAGAAAACTCCTTATATTGGTTTAAAAATAAGTTCATTTTGACTCTGAATTTCTACTATGTCAAGTAGTTAGCAATTAAGTTACTTCAGGCCACAGGTCTGTTATTACGATGGCCAAAATTCATCAATTGAGCTTCGAATTGCCCTGCTCGCCAGACTTGACCCCATCAGACTTCAGTTTGCTTTCAAACATGAAAAAGTTTCACGCAGTTAAGAAATACGTGTCAAGTTACAAAATGATTGCGGCCACAGATACATATGTTGAGGAGTTGAACGAATTGGCGGATAAGGGTGGCATAAAAGCTCTGTCTCGATAAGAAGTTGTGTAAAAGCTGTACTACATTATACAATTTCTTGTACAAGAAATTGTATATGTAATACAGCTTTAAGTATAATACATCAATTGGTCATTATCGTTTTATTAAAATACAATAAGTAAAAAATTATGGAAGTCATGGTTCTAAAATTACGTGGGACTGTTTAGCTATTATAGTCGAAGCCGTTTTTGCCAATTTTAGCAAAGGACGCCCAAGCGTCGGTACCTCTTTTGCAATATATACCGCATATATGGATGGGTAACTAATACTGTAAGACAATACCCTTTATAAGATACAATAACTAGAAAATTGTTAAAGTCATGGTTCTAAAATTACCTGGGCATGTTAAGCTAACGTAGTCGAAGCCGTTTTTGCCAATTTTAGCAAAGGACGCCCAATCGTCGTTACCTCTTTTGCAATATATACCGCATATATGGATGATAACGTTAATACCGTAACACAGGTGTTCTATACCAGGGGTCCACGAACCCCAAGATGGACGTGAACCTTCTACAGGGAGTATGTGTGGTGAAAAGCAAGTAGGTACCAACAATTTTCGCACCAAATATTTTTTGCGCGGTATGTTCTATGCATAAAAAAAGTTCTTTTGTAATGGACTAATTGACAAGGGGTACCATGACGCTTCACAGTGAGGCCAAAAGGTACATTGATGGAAACCGCTGAGGTAGAAGAAAGGAGTAGGTACGTTGAAAAATGGTTATCATTATTACTCCTTTACAATATTTAGTTTTTTTTTTTTCCTAAGCCAGAAAATATTTATCTCATCCTCGTAAGTGGATCGCTAGAGGTAATTTACGTAACAGTATTAAGAGTAACTGCTGTTATGAACGGATAGAATCCTCGACAGAACCACATGAATTAAACACAAGTCAAAATTAATATTCATAGTCTTCGCCAACTAGATACCACCAAATCTGCGCCTTAATTGAAGTCGGTTGCCTTTAATGAAAGGATTCAACGCCTTCCTGTCGTCTAAAAAAAAATACTTCCGACTTCAGCTGTTTCGTTTGCGTACTAATTATTAACTTTTCGGTGTACTCCGCATTATGAAAGCTCACAAGCAAATCTGGTGGCGAATGTTTCGTCCTGTTGTTTACCGTCACGACGTTCGAGCGCGCCGTTTGTTCGGAAGTCGTAAAACTCGGTATTTTGCGACAACAACGGCTAATGTTACCTACATTCCGGTTTGCTCGGCTTTAAAACAAACGGTATGTGCGCATTAACGTATAAATTGCGGCGTATTCCTCGGAAGCCCGCCGAGCCAGAACCGTAACTGAAGCTTTCAATTGTCTCCGTAGCCCGTACTCGATTGGTCGATTGTGAGACTCGCGCCAACTTTGACGACAATACCGAATTATTAGCTGCCACCATTTTGTCTATAACTTACCTAATTGCATAATTTAATAGCACTATAAGCACACCTCCGTTGATGTCGTTAACTTTTGTACACGAGTTTCGACGCACACTTAACTTTAAGGTAGCTAATGTGAAACAGCGGAACGGCGAGATGACTCATTTCGGGCAATTTATGAGTTTAATTTTAGCGAGATAAATAAAACTGATCTGAATATATCAGCAGTTTTGTTTTACGACCCTAATTTCGCGGGATTAATATAGAGCGCAACTTTTTGTTCCTGCAATGCAAGAAAAAGTTGCCACATTTCGGTTATTTTACAAGCCAATAAAAAAATACGACCAAACTAATTCTTATACAAAGTCGCTGATATATACACGGTGTATTTTAAAGGTTTTTCATAAATTTAGGTATAAATTACGAAAAATTTAAGTTACTTGATTGTTATGTAATTTTCCCCCCATAAATGTAACATCATTTGTATAAGAGTGTGCGTTTTGATTGGAGCTAAAACTTGCTATACATTATCAGCTATAATGGACTCAAAGGTTCTGATAATTTCGCAATAATTTTGCCATGAACACGTGTTGCTTGGTATAAGCCAGAAGCCGTAGGCTGTTTATCAATGAACAAGGTTTGTTCGGCAAATAATGTTTTGCAGGTGCACTATTTAAGGGCAGTTTTGAACGAAACTAGAAAATTATACTGCCAAACTGACTATAATGTACGTCCCATAAGTTTTGGCACAAATGTCAACAAAATTTGTGTTAAAACAAAAAAGAATTTACATAAAGTTTTGCAATACACAGTAGGTAATCAACTGTTTCATACGCAACAAAATTATTAACTTAATTTAAATAAAGAGGACCATGGTTTTCCACAGGGCGCAACTTTCTGCATTAGGTTTTGGACGGTATTTACATCGATTTTTCGGACTTTTCTATATGTTCTACTTCGAAGTTCCTCCTCATTTTGGGCTTCCCATCCCCAATCTAAACTTTTCGAGATAAAAGAGCCCAAAAATCTTCCATGGGACGAGCCCGGGCAAGGTTAGGAGGATTGTCGTTTCGCGAAACAAATGCTAGCCAATTTTGAGTTGCTTAGTGACAGAACGCAAGTTCTGGCCAGAACATAATATCGTACCCAGCGTGTTTGTCTAGAATAAAATTAACCGATTTCGTAAAACAACTATCGATGTACCTTTGAGTATCTAGGGCTTCACCCCTCGACCCACATAAGGCCTGGGTTGCCAACTCTTAATTTTTCCAAAAGCAAATAGAGATTGACACAAAAAAGTGGGGGGAAATAATAAAATGCGCAGCAGGCCATTTTTTTTAATTTTTAGATATTCGAACGTGTTTTAATGCAAAGTTAGATAATGTAGAGTACTTTACCATCATCAAAAATTACAGTTTTATGAGAGAACATATTTTGATTCTAATTTGTTTAAATCAGATCGCCCCCACCCCCACGAAATTGTTTTTAATAAGGGTAAAAACGTTCACTAATAGTTTCCATTAATAATAATGAAAAATCGTCATTACACGCTGTTTTTGGTACTCTTTGATTTGGAAGTTCTCTTGCCACTGTTCGAAACTTTTGTACATCTTAACTTACAAATAATTAGACGAATGTTATCGCTATGCGACGATTGGTTAATACAGAAAGGGATTTATACCTCAAACCAAATGTTTGCAATAGAACGGAAGTGAAAAATCCCTTTTACAATAGAGTTTAAAACTGCATGGAATTTAAAGCCTAAAAAAAAAAACTAAATGTTCCATAATTTTATTGAATGGTTGGTACCCTATCATAAACTTTATTATTTGAAAATTTGTCGTTACAAGGGGGCGGGGTTTCAGTGTAGTCAGGTCGACTAGCCCGTTTTACCCTGTGACTTCAATAAGAAATCTTTTTTTCATGTGCACTTTTCATTGGGACTAACGCTAGTGTCAGCACTGATTATTATATCTACTGTTCCTTCATTACCCCAAAATTTTAAATTGTACCGCATTTGGGTGGACTAAAACTGCAGCCCCAAAAACAGAGCCGCCCCACCACCCTGCCCCCCTAGGTACGCCACTGCCAACAAGTCAGTTAAGGTACAGAGAGAAATTAGCTGGACGCAAGTTTTGACACGAATCGGCTAATGGGATACTTAAAAAACTTGTGTAACGTATTTCACAGATACATTGCGCCTGAAAAATGATTAAGACTGATAAGCAAATAAAATAAATCATAAAACACAAAATAGGACGTCTGTTGATTTAAACTTTAAAGAAATGTATCCTTCTTATTACCTATGTTATGCACACCACTGTAATTATTTTTGTTTATTACGAGGCAATTTAAAAAAAATATATCCATGCACACGTGGATATTAAATGTGACAAGAGACGTCGCAAAACAAAGCTAATGATAAAAATTGTGGTAACATTAACTAATTTTAAGCTCTTAGTTGGCGCAGTCCCAAAACTAATTTATTATTATTGTGCCTTTGAGCAGTGAAGGATGGTGAAGGTCGCCGATTACCGGCCTTATAACCTAATTATAAACTTTGCGCTCCAAGACTTTTACCTCGGTGTAATGCACCTGTTATAATCTTGAAAAAGTTCAGTTCCATTACGTACGCGATGAGGTTATCTCGGCCCGCGTGGATCTGCCCGCGTTTAAAATGCTTTAGGATGTCATGGTCTTTACTATTTTTTTTTTCCTGGCTAGAACGACGTCGTACCGGAGCGAAACGGCGGCCGTGCCAATTAAGTAGCGAGGGAGAAGAAGTAATTACGAAAACTGATTTATTTTTGTACATGTTTAGCCTGAATTTTGGGGCTAATCTTCCGTGCCGTAATAGCGCTGGCCTCATTTACGGTTCTCGTCAAAAACAACTATTTATCATCGCGAAAAAGAATGCCGATTAAAACATAAACATATTACAATACCGTCTGTTGATAGAGGACAGGACACGGGCGGCGATCACTTACCTAGAACAAAAAAATAACATTAAAATCTTACAAAAAATTCAGTATGTGCTTATGCTACATATTCGGTCTTAAAATGCCTTCGCAAGTATGTGTTAATGAAGAAAATGGCTTGTCAACTTTCCGTTTCGTTTAGAAATGTTATTAATTTTTAACTCATCCCATTTCTTAACCCACTATAAAATTTTTCAAAAATGCTAAGTTTTCATGTTGCAAGTTTGTTATTGGTTCTGCACATCGATCACAAAGACGTTGCCCTTTATATACATTTTTGCAATTTACAATTTTCCACCAATTAGAAATTAATTGCATAAACGTGATTGTACCCAAAGCATTCATTTTTAAATCATTTTGGAACATTTTTAAAGCAGTAATCTTCTTTTCGTCAAACAATTTAACACAAAGTCATACATTTTGTCGTTGAATTCCTATGGGACTTAAGACTAGCTTGCTTAAAGTAGGTGCAGTTTTAATTACATTAGAATTTTCTGAATAATAACGTCGCCTTAGGTGTGAAATTTAAGCTTCTAAATACCTATCGATTGTTACTTGAACGATGTTATCAATGAAGAACACTTAATATGATTATAGATGGTGGAGGTACAAAATTTTCTTCAATTATCTCGTTTTAGAGACCAGCAAAGACATTAAAACGTACCGCAAACATGAGCAAATAATGAACGGTCGGCCTTTATCCCCACCACTTTTCTCGCATTTTGCTGTAGGGAGTCGGCCCGCTAGTATAACGAAGACTCCGACTGTACCTATTTTACCGAACATCACTGTATATTTGGGCAGAAAATGCCAACATTTTAAATTATCTTGGTGACCATACTAACTCCTTAACAACCAATTCACAGCATTCTTTCATAAAGACGGACATTTTTCCATAAAAGCAATGATCATGCTTGACAAATAAATAACGTGGTTTCTTACTCCAAACGCTTTTATTAAAGCCATTTTTATTTATATACCAACATATACACACTAAAATATTCAGTAACACATCGCAGTACAGTTACCTAAGAAGCAGCAATATTTTACCTCACATTTAGTATGCGCAAAACTACACACGTAGAAACAAATGCTCAATGAATTTTTAAAAACACTGGCGAGGTTGAATTTGTAACTGTTTCTTTTCATATTTGCATAAAAATTGCTCAAGAATAATTATTTTACCTTTAGTACAGTAATCTTCATTCAAACTTTATATCTACTTATAGGTAAGATAAAAACCGTACATTAAAGCAAATAATAGATAAACAGGGAAAATACTGACAACAAAAAAAGAAATTATCGAAAGCAGGGAAATTAGTTTAGGGATTTATTAGAAAGTGATAACATAATAAATGATGAGGAAGAAGAGCAATTGCGGAAGGAATACAAAACAATCAAACAAGAATATGAACAAGAAATAACAGAAGATGAATTGTATAGAGCGTTACACAAAATGAAAATTGGAAAAGCAGCAGGTCATGATGAAATTTTGCCTGAAATGGTTAAGCAGATGGAAGAAAAATGCTGCTAAGAATAGCAAACAAAGCATGGCAGGAAAGATATTCCAAAGGACCCAGAGGTATTTGTTATATTACCGATATTTAAGACTGGCCATAGTAAAAAATGCGAAAATGATAGAGGCATATCTATTCTTAGTGTAGTAGAAAAATTATATGAAAGAATTTTAGAGAAGAGAGAAGAGAATACATTTCGAAAGAGATTGGGAAGAGGCGCAATGTGGCTTTAGACCGGGTAGAAGTACGCAGGATCTAATTTTACGTTAAGATAGTTAAGTGAAAAAACAATGGAACATTCGAAGATGCGTACTTGTGCTTTATCGATCTTTCTAAAGCCAAGGGAAAACGTCTTGAAGATATTAAAACAAAGTAAAGTGGGAGAAGGATTATTAAACGCCATCAAGAGTTTATATAAGAGTAGTAGAAATTATGTGCGAACCCATAAGAGCAGTTCCCAGGAATTTATAACAACAATGGGAGTAAGGCACATTAAGGCCACTGCTCCTTATAATTCTTATAGATAAAATAATTAAAGAATTTAAGCAAAACATAAAGAAAGCCTACTGGGGTTGGAATAAACTAAAACCAACATCCTTAACAGAACTAGCCTTTGCAGATGATGTGGTGCTGTTAACTAAAAGCTACTCAATCTAGACGTATGAACTATTACCTATTTAAGTCTTTAAAACATTCAATAAGGAGGAGTAATGGGACCAAATAGGAAATCTCTTTTTAAGTAGCCACAGTTTTAGAATTGTTGACAAAATATTGGTAGGAATAACATGTAGTTTTTCCAAAACAGTAAACTTTTTTGTAGCCTTAAACAATAATGCATTTCTTCAAAGAAATACATACTTCTGTTTTATTATGGCTTATAAAATGGTCTAAAAATAACCTATGACATTCTCAGATGTTAACGAAATAATTCTGCAATGTTTCGTCTACCCGTAACATATAAACCGAATTCGTTTTTATGTTCGAAATTTTATTACTAATATGCTTATAATCTTCAATAATTCAAACAACGGCGTATAGTTCGGTTTATGAATATTTTTTATGGAATCGTAAAATATTTCATCTCGCTTTATTACTTATTCTTAAACGGCGGAGGTATCATAAATTTGCTTACATCGAAGCAGTTTTAGCTAAACTCCACTATCTATTTATATCCCCGTATAAAGTGCATGTAATTAATAACATCACGTTGGCATCTTGGTGAATTATTGACGCTTAGTTTAACATTCATCATTCTAAATGCCTAATAATTCACACACAAGCTGGGCACTTTTTATTGAGAGTTGAAAGTACTCTTAGCAGCGGCGCCAAGGAAGTGCAACAGAGTATTAAAGTTATTATCACATTTTTAGTGCGACAACCGTTTGATTAAAAGTTAAACCCCATTTAACACGTTAGTTAGTTACACTCAGCACAAAATTTGTGCTACGATTTTTTAAATTTTTGGTTTACTTGTAGTTCACAGACCACAGCGGTGATAAACGGAAAAAAAAATTCAACATTAAGTAGGATTTTTCCCGTATTATGCGAGGTTTTTTGCTCATTTCTAATAATAATTGTATGGAGACAAACCGTTTTGTAAAACGATTATCACCATTTTCTCTCAGTGCACGAGCGAATTCGTATCTTGGGGAAAAAAGAAGTTGATTGCAATTAAAATTTACCAAAACTATGTTCTTTGCTCAAAGTAGGAGACAGTATCCGGCTCGAAGGACCAACAATATTACCAACACTCGTTTAAGAGGCAACTCCGAAATGTATAATAAGCAAAATCAGAAACTGTTGGTAATAAAAAAAAACACTTCACCGAGATTTTATCAATTAGAAAAAAATTTCTGCTCATGAAAACGTCGATAAAACAGTTTCACGCGCATACGGTAACTAGAATTAAAAGTTTTGAATGCAGTAATAACGATAGATGTACCGTTTTACATAACCTAATACCTTTGACGTTATTATGCAAAGCAAAGTTTTAGATAATAGCAGAGTAACTCAAGCTTCTTGAATATTCATGCGTCATTCCAAACTTGGTTAATTATTTACTTAATTATTTAAAAGACGTTGATGAATGTAAAACTCAACTGACAGCCACTAACTTCTTACATTTAGGGGCGGTTAAGCTTGAGGAAACAAAACTATTTAAAAAAAAAAACTCAGGCGAAGAGTGTAATTAACAAAAGACGTACTTACAAGAAAAACAAAGTTTAATTTTCTACATCAGAATTTTATTTTCATGTGTTACTTCTGCTAAATAAAAAGAAAAACGTTTGGTTAATTGTATTGGCTTGCATGTTTGTGTCTTTACTAATAACAGATATTTAAAACAACTTGTCTTAGCTGAGGAATTCATTTACAAAAAGCTCATAAAAAAGCCACTCGCAAAAACTTCGTTACTTTCAGTACATTGCTCAAACACGGTAATTTAAGAACTTTTCCAAATTTAAACCTATACTCTAGCTATTACATCTATAAATTATAAAATATACAGAGTGTTCCATTAAAAAAAAACAAAGTGACGTATCGGTGCGCAAATACAAAACACTGTGTATAGTTGAAAATAATTTAAGGTTATGTAGTAAATTACCACAAACAAGTTTTGAATAAAACTTTTTTTGTAAACTTGTCACAAGACGAGATATTGATCCGTTACGTTACTTTTTGTACACACTGTATAAAAAACAAAAGATAATGAAAGGGTTATTATTCCATACAAATAATTCTGAAACTCCTTAAATGTGAGGATGTCCACTACAGCTTATAAAAATTCTGATATATCTTCATTCGTAGCGATTTTGTTAAAACTCATTTCAATTATTGCTTCCCATTAAAGAAACTTCTGTCAGAGTACTCGTGTTTAGGGAATTTTTGTTCTTGTTAGGGTTTCGCCTTGTTTCATTCACAACATTTATGAAAAAGGACTCTCTCAGGAATGTTGGTTTCAAGCCATCAACTAAATGTCTGCTCGTTTTTCGTCCAAATGAAATTGATAGTATAACGCATCCAGTTTGACTAAAAATTTGTGTACTCTGAATAGTGTCTGATCGAGCGATTTTTCACTCAAGAAGATTAGTGACTGTGATTAAACAACCTCTGGAGCCCGAAATGGAACGCGCAAGAATTATAGTCTATTATATTGACGAGAAAGGGCACACTTTTATATCAAGTTGAAGGAAACAATTTATCAAAGTTGTTTTCGGCAACGATTTATTGCGATATAAAAACTTTTAAGTGATCTATTTTTTGTTTAAGCATAAATATAATCCCGGACGGCGGCGCGTGTTTTAGTACTTGTCGCTCGTTCAATTTCTTAAACAGCTTTCCGCGAACAAGTATTGAAAAGTTCGCTCTCAAATCCCGTCCATTTGTCGATTTCAAATAAGTCGAGTTGGATATTTTGCCCAATATATGAGCGAGACGCTGAAGTTTAAAGGACCGAGTTTGTAATTTACGTAATTGGTTTCCCCCATCCGTTATAAATTACCAAATTCCAGTAAGTATTCAATAACTTTGCAGACATCGTTGTTAATATTAACTCGTTAGAAAGACCGAACACACTTGTTAACATAATGCTTTCATTATATATTTAACGTGAAACTGTCTAATTATTTATCCATAATTAAACGAATTTCGATTTCGGTATAACGAAAGCGTATTTTTGCGTAATTTACCTAGCCATGAAAGAACAAAAAAATAATAATTTTTACATAACTACCTTTAACACTTAATCCAAAATTTCTTCAAGAAAAGATTGTTTGGTACCTCCGCCAAATAGACATCCACAGCTATCTTTGGCTCTTTATTAGCGGTAAATTTTTTGAGTAAGACAAGGAGGCACATTAAGTCCACTGCTCTTTAAAATTCTTTTGAATAAAATAATTGAAGAATGTAAGCAAAACACAAAGAAAGCCTACTGGGGTTGGAATAAACTACAACCAATATCCTTAACAGAACTAGCCTTTGCAGATGATGTGGTGTTATTAGCTAAAAGCGAAAAGGACTTGCAATTCAATCTAGAGGTTTGGGCAGACATTAAGTAGATATATAATATAAATATTAATATAACAAAGACAAAGGTTATGGTTATAGCAAAAATATATTTTGATTAAACTTTTCTCTTTAGCTTGAAAATGTAACAGTTATTTAACAGAATGACAGTTTTGATTTTTATATTTGATTTTCACTTAAAGTTCCAACATTATTATTTTATATCTTTCATTTTAAACGAAAGAAATGAGTTCTAAACTTTCATCAGTGGTATTACAATATTTATTTCGCCTGCAAAAATGTTTAAAGGAAAAATTTTATATTTCGATTAATTTGCATACCCCAACATTGTGTTGTTTTGGCCCAACAGTTTGTAAGCCTGTGTGGGAGTGTGGCGTACAAAGCATGACAAAAAAGTGATTTTTTCTTCTTTATTTTTCACGTTACTTGAATATAACCGTTGCTACTTAGCAATGTCTTGCTAGTAAATATAGTGTAGTAGCTGTAACATTTAATCTTGTTGATAAAAGATTACCGAAGGCATTTGTTTTCGCTCGTTATTGGTTAAAATTCAAAATACGCTCGAGCGAATTTCAGCTGAAAATGAGGTAATAATGAAAATCATTTTATGCTTCAGCTCATTATTTGACGCACGCTGCACACAAAATTGCTGATAATTCATCAGATAGAGCTGTATCTAGCTGAAAAATAATGAAATGTTACAATTAGTAAAACGCTTATCATCAGATTTTTAACGAGCTGTCGTCACGGCATTGCGTCATTAGCGAGCAAATTGTGCGGATTGGATTTGTGACAAATCAACCTTTAATATTCGAATTGGAAGCATTTTTTTTAGCGCGACGAGTAGCGATAATCTGACTTAGTTCAACGGATTTAGTTTTACACTTGTTGCAAATCCGTGTTTCATGCGTAGCCTGCTTAATTATGTACCCTAAATGTGCTCCGGTTTCTAATGTTGTTTTTAAATTGCGGTTTTCGTTTTATTATTTTAAATGTGGGCGTAAATTGGGACTCCTAATTGCTGCTCATTAATTATGTAAATAAAAGATTGTCCCAGCCAAGACAAACAATTCGACTGCTCTGTTATTATTACTAAAGGTACACAAAAACTGTTTACATGTTTGCAAAGGCTACAATGTTCAAAGTCTGTTAAATATTCCACGAATATACAGGGTGTTTGAAATTCGAGTTTAAGCATGGCTTTTTACCCTCGGTCAAAATAAAGAAACCTTAAACATACAGCAACTCCTTTTTTAAAAAATACAACACCCTATATTTTCTTATCTGGATAGAAAATTTAATTATCCTTCAAAAATAATAAGCCTGTTGGCGATTTTGGCTACTTAAGCGGGCTTTTTTGGCGATGCGAGCAACAATTCACCTGGTCACTCCGAGTGCAAGTGATAATCCTTTTGTTCAGCTTGTATCGTATTGAAGCAAATTATTTTTAAGGAAATCCCCGCGGAATTTCTTCGGCCTCCTTTCGCTTTTGCATGAAAACATATAGAGGCACAATTTTATCTCGTTGCATGCGCCCCTTGATAAACCGCGCCCGGGTACAAAACACCCCTTGCACGGCGCGCCCCTGATCGTGTCGGTATAGAGTAGCACCATTAAACTTAATTTTTAAGTACAAACGATTATTATTTACGCTAGTTCAGTCTCAATTCGCCGTCGGGTCAGGGATTTTTTTAATAATCCACTTAAGTAACAGCTAGTTTCGTGCATCAGTAGAAATTTCCCCGAGACCGCTAATTCCACGGCTACATTGACGGATCTATTTCCTTACGACGCTAAATGCTCACAAGTCTAATTCGTTAAGTTGACGTGGAGTTAAACTTGAAAGGGGAGGTTAGAAATTAAGTCCAGTTGGCTGACTTGTGGCGCGTTGCGATTAGTGTTAAGCCGTGTTCCTAAACTCGACTGAACTGCTCCGCAGCCGCCAACTATTTGTAACTTCAATGAAATCCACATTAAACGTCACTACGAGCAATCAAACATGTACAAAACTTTGCCACTGATAACAAGGACTAACCTGCTTTTACCTTAAACGAGAAAAAGATCTCGGCCAAAGTAAAAAAGTTGTTATAAATTACTTTAGAATGCGGATAAATGAAAATTAAAGTAAAGCATTTGTTATAGGTTGACGCAAAAGAGGCAATGTTTGCAAAAATCAGTACATGAGCACAAATAATAACGATTCAATATAAGAGGTAAGTACTCGGTGGACCATGAGCCACTTGCAGCTGGAAGAATTAATGATGGCGTTTTCAAGATGGTGATAACTAAGGTCCACAAATCTCGTGATGCCGTGATAATCTTTCTTTGAAGAAAGCATATGTGTTAATAACTATAAGGCAACCCTTTAATGAATATATTTTTCATACTAATTCATATTAGTCATGGATGACGTCTTCAAATATGTAGAAAACAAAACTAGAAAGGTTTCAATAAGCTAATGCCAGTGTACTTGTCAAAATGTGCTTTTGCTGATAATATGATGATTTATGCCCCAACGGAAAGGGCCCTTATTGGTGTGGGGAAAAAATAAAGAAAAGGAACTTAAAGATTAACACGAACAAAACAAAGGTTATTATGATAGGTAAAGAACAAAAGCAACTTGACATAGAACTGAACCAGGTAAAAACAGAACAGGTGGAAGAGTATAAATATCTGGAGTCCTGCTACCAGACAAGAATCTATGCAGTGGGTTAACAAAAGTTTGTTTTCCCCAATTAAAGCCAAAACACAGTTTTTGTCCGGAAAACTAATGACAACAATTTTTGGGACAAGGAAGGTGTTTTTCTCATTAAATATATGAAAACGGCACTACAATCAATAGCGAGGTCTATTTAAGGCGAAAGTTTTTAAGTTTGAAAAAGCGATAGGTAAAGGGATGCGGGAATACGAGAAAGGTTGGATTAATTGTATAAGTGTAGAAAAATAGACTTTTTTGGTCTTTCTACGTGCTTACTTTCATGGACATGTAGATTACAAAAAAATAAGACCTCGTACTCCCGGATTATAATGTAAAAAATAATTTTTGCGCATCAATTAGATGGGTCCAAAGGCAAAAATGTGCCTGCGGTCAAATGATTCAAATCTGTAAGTGGTAAAATCTTTTGAAATATTTTCATGCCTCATTTTGCATCGTATAAATAATAAAATTAAAAATAAAAATGCGTCAAAACTGACAAAATTTCCAAAAATATCTTAATTCCTGTCACACACTCCAAATAAGAATGCGCTGCATCTAGAAACTCGCACGTTAATCCGGCAAAATTATCTCACAAACCACCGTATATTTCATTTTTGACGCTTTTCACCCACGCTTCAATGTTTGCGGTTGTTCCTTATTAAAATTAGTGTCCCACATCCCACACGGCACTTGTTTATAAACTTTCGGAATGGCGAATTGTAAGGTCATCCTATTTCAATTTCAAAATAGTATAAATTATTCAGTTTACTACATAGTACGGAATTAACCCGGCCATTCGTACAAACAATTACGGCGGCCTACTGAAATTTTCATGCAAATTATTCAAAGCTTGCCGTATTTATACGGCCACCCGTCGAACTACCTGAGCGTTTGCTTTCAGGTTTGTTTGCGTGCGTTTGCATATTTTGGGCGCCGGTTTGCTAAGCGAACGCGGCAACAACACACTGATATTTTTACCTCGTTTTACGCGATCTTTAATAATAAAATATATTAGAGGTCGAAAGTTAAAATAATCCCGTTCTAAAATTGTGTCCGTTGACTAAGAGTCAACTCGACATCACTTGTTGATGTTATGCTTCAGACCCAGTTGTTTATTCTGCTCTGCATTTAACTACATATATTTCAGCCGAACTGTTCCTCACTTAAGAACCAAACAGTGCAAATCGTCCTTAAACAATCAAAACTTATGGAAAAAGAAAACAAGATAATAACTTGCTACAGTTCTTAATTAGTTTGATTTTTTACTCAAGAGTCTTAAAACTGGTCTAGTTTTACCACCAAAGAAGTTTTTCAAAGATAATAGGGCAAGAGATTTTCAAGTCAACCTATTAATGTTCTCTTTGAAATTAATCACTTTAGTGGAACGTTTATTATTAACACTCCAGTGCTCGCGCGGGATACTATAGTATTCCAGTGATGTATTACTGCAAATTTTTGTCAAATGGCACAATATTATGTCTTCGTCATTTCAGTACCTTTTCATCTTATCTTGTAGACTTAGTTAGCATTATTGCTTATCAGAGACCAGTGCTACAAAAGCTGACAACTTAAAAAAATTACGCTTGGGATACCTGAGTACCCGCGCGATCATTAATGTGATTTTTATTTTTATAGCTCGAATTTTTTTCGTAAGGTATTTTTCATATTATTTTTGTTTTTACTATTATAATAATGCTTCCTTATTTGTATAAACGATTGTTATTGATATTTTGAATTGTTTAAAATAATATCTTCCGATTTGAACATATTAAATTCCTACGTATGCAATTTTTTTTGTTTGCAATTATATATTCATTTTCGTGAAACTTAGACCATGTCCCAAACTAAAAATCTAGAGCAGTGATGTAAGTGGTTAGAGGAAATTGAGGAGAACGAAGAATATATAGAAGACAGTAAAAGAGAAGAATCCGAAGGTGATTATTTGGAAGACTATGAAGACGGAGGAGAAAATATTAGCGAACATGAATCGGAAACAGAGCAAGACATCAATTATGGTAGAAATTACGATTCATACAATGTAGATACTTACAAAGATAATTTTACTCACTGGAGAAAGAATATTTTCAAAAAAATAAAAGAACAGCTGCACGTAATATAATCGCTGAATTGCCAGAAACTAGGAGAGGCGAAAAATGCGACTACCTATTTAGAAAATTGTAATAAACATTAACGCAACTTTTTTTTTGTAATGCATTTCTGTCATAATTGTAATGTTCATGTTATATTATATTACAAACAATCAAAAATAATTTTTTAAAAGTCGTTAAAAACTATTATTGCTAGTGGGATACCATAGTATCCCACGCGATCACTAACGTAACAAAAGTGAGCGCGAGCAACTGAGTGTTAAAGTAATGCAAACACATATATTTTTTTTTAATTGAGAACATAAATAATTTACAAATAATTTTGTGTGACCTTTTCATTTGTAAATAACAGTTTATATATCTATTATAAATAGCTCATTGTCCAATGATATACAGGGTGTCCCAGTTATCGTTAACAGCAAGGGGATATCGTTTGTTTTATTGATGCAAGGGTTGTTAGGTTTATCTTTAAAAAAGAGTAAGTTATTGCATTTGTTAAGTTTAAACAACGTGGCCATTGAAAACCCCAACAAAACAGCACACAAATAAAGTAGCCGTACTTAATTTAACACAAATAACTTTAATAATTGAAGATATTTTTTATATTTCATAATAATTTATGATTTTTCAGTTGGTATAAGTGTTGAATCTAAAATATAACATGCGTTCAAAGTGTAGCCCACTCTCCATGGGTACTGCAAATTTGAGATCTGCACTTTGTACATAATAATGTTTTTCTAAGCATATTACTTTTTGTTTGATGAAAATTTCTCAAAACAGCTTATCATAAAACGACGGTTAAAAACAATTGAAGAATAAAGGTTGGCTAGTTTAAAACAAGTTCATCAAATAAAAAGAAATTTTTAACTTATGGTTCAGTCAACTTTAAAGCATAATAAAAGAGAAAATGATTTAAAAAAATGACAGGATAATACATTGTTTTGGTATCTTATACCTCATTTTCTTAATTATTTTTTTTAAATTCCGGGCCACACAACATTGTAGTAGGTATCTGTTTTTTTTTTTCAAGGACCACCAATAACTTATTGAAACAAAGGGGTTTCGAAAATAGTTTAGTCTTTAATTGCATAAGCAACAAAGATATGATTGTAAGTACGTAAATAAACAAAAAACAAAAAACAAAAATTTGAACTGAAGTTACACCCAGAAAAACAAGGCAGAAGAAATTCTCAGGATGAGCAGAGCAGACATCAATCAATGCAGCCACAGGACACTTTGGGCTGAACAAACAGTTCACATAATAGGGTTCTCAGAGACCGATTTATGCAAAGGATGTGGTGGAAGAAACTTCTTTTTACATAATATGCAGTGTGATGGATTCACACACAATCGGCGTAGACTTCTAGGAATGGAAAAAACCAACCAACAAGAGTTAAGAAAAACACCCTTAAAGAAAATCCTGGAAATCTTCAAAAACACAGGACTCCTTTAGGTGGCTATCACCAGAGGGTACAATAGACCAATAGGTCGCAGTACAAAAACCGGAAAGGGAAAAACCTCAGCGTAAATAATAATAATAAAAAATACATCCAGATAATTCTGTTTTTTTTTTGTAAGTTTACACATAAAGAACAAAATGTAGCCAAACCAATTAAGATCTACTACGCATTCCAGAAATTAGGTACGCAAAAATGGGATGGAAAACGAAGTTTGCGAAAAAAAAGAAGTAGGTAGAGGATGACCAAGAACAAAATGGGAAAACTAATTAAGACATGGACTTGAAGAAAAAGGAGTTAACTGGAGATATGTGCCACAGATAGCCATGGATAGACAAAAATGGAGAAACATCACCAGAACTAGAAAAATACCTCGACACCGAAAGGTAAAACAGGACCCGATTTTGAAGAACAAGAAGAAGAAGAAGAAGAAGAAGAAGAAGAAGAAGAAGAAGAAGAAGAAGAAGAAGAAGAAGAAGATTAAGTAAAAGAAGAATAATCCAAGAAATTTAGTTTTTTTAGGGATAGACAAAAATGGAGAAACATCATAAGAACTAGAAAAATACCTGGACACCGAAAGGTAAAAAGAGGACCCAATTTTGATGAACAAGGAGAAGAAGAAGAACAAGAATCCAAGAAATTGTTTTTTTTTTTTAATTTACACTTTAAAAATCCCTTGCCACAATTTCTTTTAAAATTTCGCTAAATTCAAATTCTGACTTAAGTCTGCGGGCTTTCATGAAAGTTTAGGACTTCATAATTAAATTTACAAACCTTCACTCCCGGAACGAGATCTATAAAACCGTCACAGACTTAATTTCAAGTTTCGTTTTGCGTAAAATACGCCATAGACACGTTAATATTCAGTACCCAAATATCTTGGCTCAAAAATGGAAATAATTTTTGCACGCTCGTCTACCAAGCGATGTTATTACAGAAGTTTGGATTAGCTCGAAGTTAATAGACTGTTTACGGTGCGTAAGAGTGCAATCGGTTTCATTAAATTAACTTTACTAGGGCGTAAACTTCGTCAAGATAATCTCTTTAGCTTAGTTTCGAATACAGGGCAATATACATTAATGGCATAATGAATTATGATAAAAGCCCGGTTTTTATAGTGAAAGAAAATCAGAAGGCAGAAGCGGGAATTTCGTTGGGCTATAAAACAACTTAATAAACATCAAACTACACCAAACTAGGCTCGAACGACGATGTTATTCAATACATCTTTTTTTTAAAATACGATGTGCACCAGAGAAACGTAAATATATGCTGGAGACATTTTTAGTACCACAATTGCGTAGTTTTCCTTACATTCCCGCTGCCTTATGGTTACAACAGGATGGAGCTACGGCTCATACAGCAAGAACTTCAATGGATGTTTTGGGAAATTTGTTTCCAAATCATTCACTGTTCCGGCATTGGGTCGGGTCCCCGGATCACACAGCTTGTAATTTTATTGTGGAGTTACCTTAAACCCAAAGTATACAATAAACGTCCACATACCATCGAGAAACTCAAGAATAATATACGGGAAGGATACCGGTAAACATGCTGAGAAATGTACTGAAAAATATCCGTTCACGAATAGAGGATTATTTTGTTCCCAATCTTTAAAACTGTTAGAAAACTACAACTACTATACAATTTATTCTTTCACTCCAGTTCAATAACAGTTGTCTGCCGTACACAGACGGCAATAAAAGTGCATGTACATTCCGACGAATGCGCCGCTATTGTCCATTTAGCAGGAGTGTGTTTTATTGAAAAGTGGGTTTAACTTTATAAGTCGTATCATGTGATGGGTTGAAACATCTCAGAGCGCTACTTACACATCTGTTCACACTTTTAAGCAACTCCATAAACGTTCATATATTCTTACTAAGTGACACAAAATGCTAGGAAAAAGTCTGTGTACACGGAGAGCGTTTACTGAAGAAATGCGATTCAAAAACCTTAAAGCAACATTATTTTAACAAACACAAAAACAATAATTGAATTATAGTTTGGGGATTTTATACAGAAAATCGCCCACTAAAATAAAATCAATGCAGATTAGTATCTGACGTTGGTAACATTCAAATTTTGAAAAAGTATGGTTCGGTTGACCTACTTATAAAGTGATACCTTCTCTGTCCAGAAACAAGTGTCCATTTGCAATTTTTATGTAAATGTCCAACAATAAGTGTCCGTTTTTGTCCGCTGTTGTTGGATACAAAGCGCGGAAATACGATTAGAGCTGAGCCATTCATTTTTCTTCAATTGCATGTAACAATTTTTCAATTACAATTTTTCATTATTCTTTCCTAGTTAAATTGGAAATAACCTTATTTTCCATTACCAAGACAATTTTAGCCATTTCTATTAGCAGGCTATTAATAAACAAAAAGCGATAAACCAAGTTTACCATCAAAACGCTTATTTTGATAATGATTCCAGCAAGGACGACCAACAGCAGCTAAAAACATTAGTTTTGTAGGGAAATGTTTTTGTAAAAAAAACTTCTTGGCTTTTTTAAATTTCAGCAACTTAAGGACCTTTATTCTCCAATTTTTCGAAATCATTAAGGCATTAGCTTTTTGTTCATTCTCCTAACTAGGAGTTAATTAACTGTAGGTGCAGCCGGCGTACATCAGCCTCATTTTTGACATTAAATTTTCCTTCCTTTAAGTTTTTTGCATGGTCAAAAACGACTGTTTCACGATAAAACGAACAGTATATAGTTTCAGACATGATATTTCCAGTTATAAGTAATAAAGAAATTAATAAGCTGTCACAGATATGCAGTTAAATATCAAAGCGAACCTTTACATCGGTTGGTTTTTAAATTTGCCGTTAAAGTTCGTATTTGTTCCTGTTTAAATTCGAACGCGCCTTGTACTTCACGTAAAATAACTAGGTTAAACCGCTCAATTATTTGCAAAATTCGCTCGCAAATCCTACGACTCACAGTCGCAATCCTCAGAGGTTAACTTGTAGATTTGTGTTTGACGATGGTGCACCACACATGTATACAAACCAAACTAGTGTGCTTGCTTTTGCATGCACATAGCGCTGGAACAGCTGAGCCTCTACAGAAGAACTTTAGCGTGAAATGGGATTATCTAGTAAACATACGACTAACGTTAAACAATCGCGAGACCAACGAGTAATCCACTATAGATAACATTTCAAACGATTAGGGTCACTATAAGCTTTTATAGAGTGTAATGGTAAGAAAATTTTGAAAGAAAGGCGACTTAAAATCACCACACGTGTGAAGAAAGAAGCGGCTCACGTTGTTGGTTTTATAAAAAAAAAAAAGATCGTAAAACTTATCGGATAAGCGGTTTCGATACATTTCGCGGAGTTTAAATCACAAAATCTTTTCTTTGTAGTCGCATTTTTTACAAAATAAAAGCTCATGTCTCATAAAAATAACAAAACAACGTTTCTGGGATTATAAATATTTTATTTTCCTTCTTTTTTTTGTAGATCCGCATACAAGACCGTCACAGTTATTTAGTAGGCAAATAAAATGAATAAATTACAGCTTTAAAGCACACTTCACTTTAACCGGATACAGATATATATCTGGGGTGTTTTTCTTCATTACGGCGATACGACACTTTGCTCGGAAGTACAATAAATAAGGCGAATTCTTTAAAGTTTACAAGAAGCCAGCTGAGTCCGAGATCCTCTCACAATTTACAACGTTTATTACTCCACCGCCGGCCCGAACGGCGGTTCGTATTATGGAAAACGGTAACGCTGCCACCATTTCTTCATGAAAATATCCCGTAAAAATGAGACAGAGCAATTTTATGGTTAATTTTCTCTCAGACTCCCCAACAATTTGATACAATTTCCATCAGGGAGAGAATAAACGCCCCATGATTACTTCCTGATGACGTTGCCAGCTACCGAAATGATTGAGTCGCGTGCTTCTGTATCGTATTCAGGCTCCAGCCATCATATCCACGGTTATTGCGAACTGTCGAACGCAGTACGTGCCGCTACACCATCTATGCAAGTTTAATACGATAGAAAAAAGAAATTTACCGTAAAAAGTTTGCTTAAACGGATTTGAAATTGGCGTGCAAGGCGCGACTGAAAAAGTTCCGCGAATTTATTGTAACTTGCAAAAGAGTAATAAAAGTATTTTCCGTCAGAAAAATTGATTTTCGATGTTTAATATCGGACAGATTAAATTTCCCGTCGTCAAAGCGTTACCGAAATTTTCATTGACTGAAACTTAGTTTCGATAATGTAATAAATTTTAGGGAAATGTAGCGAAATAGTTTATCAGTTACTGAAACTAATAAATTTTATATCGTGCCAATAATAACGCTAACAAATGTCTATTGTAATAAATATATCTAAAGAAAAAAAAAAGAAATAGAAATTTCACGTTCATAAAGTCACGAAAAACAACTGCATGCTATGTTATTGCTCTATCTAAGGTCACACATGAGTACACGCATGCGCTGTTCATAACTAACGTGAGCTCTGGTAGCTTTGCATCGCCCTCCCATTTAGTACTGGATTCTTAAGGTGTTTACCCTTGCGTTGCGCACATTTCTATGAAACCAATAAACACAAATGTCATTTACAGTTAGGCCAGTCGTAAAACCATTCCACCAACGGCTAATACTGGCCTATACATTTATTAGCACCAGTTCATGTATTTATACATGGATTGGTTTGAAATCGCTTGTTGGAACAAACCTAAGTTGCGTATACTGGAGTCTCTCAACAAGTAATTGTATCGTATTTTGTGTAAGCCAGCGGGCAGTGTACGTCGTAAAGTAAGGACTTGAAAGAAATCTGATACACGAGTGATAAAAAGAGATCAAGAGAATGTGATAACGTATTTGGTGAGAGCAAAAATATTAGAAAAACAGCAAAACAATCTGCATCTTCAAGTAAGCTGTATGAAAAGAATGACGAAAAGTTAGATTAAGTGATAAAATTGTAACGAAAAATGAAGTCGGAGATGAAGTCAGCAATGAGCAAGTAACAAAGCTGAAAGAAGTTAGAAACGAATTTGAAGAAAATATGTTGCAATTAAACCGGGAAAATGAGAAACTGAAGCAGGATAACGCAAACATATCAAAAGAGCAGGAAAAGAAAACCAGGAGAGAGTTACAGAATTCGATTAAAAAAATAGAGCAAGCAGAAAATAAAACATAGGAAAATAACATAATAGTGACAGGTCTACCCATTACCACAACAGACTCTTAAGGCCTAACAGTAAGCAATGAATAAGTTTTTGGATCGACATTTGATTGTTGAGACGCAGATCAAAAGGGTGCATAAACTTTTCTCGTAGAACTGGATAGTCAAAGGAACAAGAAAATGATCATGGCAAATAAATCGAAACTGAACCACATCAAGGAAAGTCAAATATTAATCACCAATGATTTAACAGAGAAGAAAAGAGATATGCAAAAGAAGATCAGATTAAAGCAGAGACGGAAAGAGAAAGTGGTAAAAGTATCAGAGTGAGATCTATAATAAATTAATAATTGAAGGGGACGACTATAAATGGAACAAAGATAGGGAAAAGCTAGAAAAATTCAAAAAACCGAAAAGTGAACTTAGGATGGCTAACAGGAATAATGACCAGGCTATAATAAAAGATATGAGAATGAAAATAATAAATCTGTACACCGTAGGGTAAAAGAGAACTGATTATAACTATAAATTAAATCTTAAGGCACTAAATATTTTATGCTTGCCTATTTCTTCCCCTTTTTTCGGTAAATGAAACTAAAGTAGACAAAACTTGTGTAATATGCGTTACTAAATTAGAGTCCACGTCGCTTCTGGAACTAACGGAACTAATAATTTTTACGTTTAACTCCTAAATTGAAGTAGTATACGCAGGTACAAAGTTGCCGTGTTTATTCGACTGTGTAGTTAGAGTTTTATTATCTAAAAATAAGCCAAACTTTCCGCTATCATACTAAAATAAATTAGAACGAGTTCTCGTAGACTGCACAAGAAATACGAACTTGTGTGTTATAAAGATTTTACAACTTTGCCACTACAGATGATATCGTTATCCGAGTTGGGCAAATGTCGTGGATACTTTTCATTCTGGGGCACATAAATCACTGATTTGTTCAATAAGTTTGCAGGTTCGCGGTAAACAGGCAATATTTTACCATCAGAGATGTGGAATACGAGGGTCCAGCGAAATTTATAGAGAGTAAAACAGACGAATAGTTTCTGATATTTAAAAAAAAATAATAAAGTAATTCCCTTCAGCAATAAGACAATAAAGACAATTAAAATATTAAAAAGAAAATGTTTTAATATGTAAGGCATTTAATTTAAGAAAATTACTTATTCATGTTTAAAATTTAGCTAAATGCCTAGAACAAATCAAAAGTTTAACTATTCATAAGCCACTTTAAGAGTTTTGTTAATCAAACTTTAAAACTCGATTTAGCAGAGAATTTTTCCAGAGTTGTCCGTTTTTAAATATTTCCTGACTAATTTTGGATTTTTAAAGGAATGGTGGAGCATTTTTGATTTTCTGCTTATTCCTCTTTTTCTTATTACCAATCTATTGATATTGATACTATGATACACATTTGCTGCACTATTTATTCTTTATTTTATCTCGTTTACTGTATTAACTTCTCTCTCTATCCAAATTCCCAGATATTTATACTCTTCCATCTGTTCTATTTTTTCCTGGTTCACTTCTATGTTCTTGCTTTTGTTCTTTACCCATCATCATAACCTTTGTTTTGTTCGTGTTAATCTTTGATTTCCATTTCTTTAATTCTTTTTCCCACACCAATAAGTTTTCTTGTAGGGACTTTTCCGTTGGGGTACAATCATCATATCATCAGCAGAGGCACATTCTGACAAGTACACTGGCATTAGCTTATTGAAACCTATATGTACCTTTCCAGTTTTGTTTTCTACATATTTGATGACGTCATTCATGACTAATATGGAGTGTCGGGCTCAGTACACCTCCTTGCGTTAAACCATCGTTTATGTCAAAAGTCTTTGACTGCAGATTATCTTTCCTCACATTATTTTTGTTATTAATATGTAGACTTTGTAGACTCTTTAATAGTTAATGGCTAATATTTCTACGTTTTAATCCTTCTCAGATTGTTTTTTGTGACACTCTGTCAAAAGCCTTCTCCATGTCCAAAAATGCCAGGTATACTTCTGCGTCTTTTGTTATTTTTTTTTCCATTAATTGTTTCACGATGAAGATGTGGTCGTGTGGACTTCTGTTTTTTCTAAATCCGCTCTGTGTTTCCGCTAATTGTTTTTCAGTTATTTCCGTCAGTTTCCTCTCTAGTAGAACTCATGGGCTTTGGATATAATGCTTAATAGTGTGATCCCTCTGCAGTTTGTACAGTTTCGGTTGTCTCCTTTCTTAAATATTGGTATTATTATTCCCGTTTTCCATTCGTTTAATAATTCTCCTTGGGTCCATGATTTGTTAAATAAGTGTTTAACTATGTATATTCCTTCATTTCCTAAATTCCTTACCATTTCTGGTGTGATACAGTCATGTCCAGCTGATTTCCCTTGCTTTAAGTGTTTTATCGCTTCTACAATAAATTCTTCTCTGTTTATGTGTTCATCTTCTTTCATATTATCCGGCATATAATCATTCTCCTCAGTTTAGTTTTCTTCTTTTGTAGTTAAAAACTCTTGAAAGTATTCTATCTATCTTTTCATAATATCAACGTCGTTTTTTAACATTTGGTTATTTTTTGATTTTACATGTTATATTACTTGCTGTGAACGGCAGTGATAAATCTCATTTGAAAACAATTCTCAGGTGAACTAACTCCCTTTTTTCATAAAACCAAACTTCCACTATTTTAAATAATTAATAAAGTGGGCTTTAACAAAATTGACTTTGGTAATTAAAACCTCAAATGACAAACAAAGAGCTAATTAAAATGAAAGTATTGATTATATTTATAACGGACTACTAAATTTATTTTTATTCTTAATACATTCAGCCTTCGCACTAGAATTTTTTTAAATTGGATTTGTATTGAGAAAACGAAGCGCTCTGTGGTACATAACATGCGGCAAATAATTTGCGATAGTAGCAAAAGAGAAAACATCGAGGATTTTATTACAAGAATTTAACTTCAAGAATAAAGCTCCTCAAACACTAGTAAGGAAGAAGATGGAACGGGATGAACATAATCTGTTCCAGGCAACGAACAAGGAGTCTAAGGGTTCTGAAGAATTCAATTCGTCTTAGGTCGGCTTTCTGTACGTTATTTCTTTATTTTCTGAAGCGCAAATAAGAAATGTTCTTTAAGGCTAAGATCTAATACATTTTAGGAGTTTCAAAGTTCGTTTTAGAACACCATCGCGAGTTTTATATCTTCCCTCGTTGCAATTTATACCGCACCTTACGTTCGCCGGCGTAAGTATGTAAAAATCGTGGAAAATTCTCTAGAGATCGTCTATTTAACGCGCAAATGTCGGACGAATTGCATTCTACAAGCATTGCTTGAAAGTGAGAGTGTATTGCGATCAAATACTTTGTTTACGTTAGTCGACACAAAGACACAACCTGCAAGCCACAGTATAATGGTTTATTATTTTAACCGAAAAACCTGGCTGTAAAATAATGAAGAGAATGAACTGAACGCATCAGTAAGCATACATCCATCAAAATTTAGACGTTTCATAAAGAGAAATAACCGAGATTCATCGCGTTTGCCGCATGGCTGATTTTGTTTGATACTTTGTTGTGAATAAATAACTTTATCTCGATATTGCCTGTGTGAGGTACAATTTCCATAAATTATATTAAATGCGTTCTCATAGCGACGTAGCGATTTGTAAATACGCTATGAACTTTAACTGCAAATGAATCGATTAAATTCAAACAAAATTACTTGAAATATCTTGAATTGCTAAAGAATCTTTGAAATTTTACTGTAATTCAAAAAGATTAATAATAAAATTGTCTCGAATCTTCTGATAGCAGACTATTGCAATCTCATTTCATGTTCTAATATTTTATGACAATATCTTTAATAAAAAAAGTATATTCAAACGAAAATATTACAAGAAACTCAAACGAATTACAAAATAGTGTTTAAATATTCTGTAGATCATGACATTCAACAAAATTGAATTTTTTCATTTAAACCATACCTAGCTTTATCCTAATTAAAAAGTTTTATTTTTTCTCTTTTTACTTACATAGGTTTGCATTTTTATTTTACTATTTTGTCTCGGAGCAATTTTAAATTAATAAACATGCTCAAAAAAACATAATTTTTCTTTTTAAATACAACTTCTTCTTTGCATCCTTTTATACTTCGACATTTCAAAGTTTTGTGTTATTTTAGTATTTTTTTTTAGTCCAACTATACAGGGTGTGTAAAAATTGGCGGAAGCGCTACACGTGGCGATGTTCTTCGTAAAATTCCAAGTCGAAAATCTTTATACGAAAATGTTGTACCATGCTTGCTGTGTCTGCAAGAGGTCCTCAAAGTTTTGACATTTAGTTCTTTAATAAGCGTTATTATTTAATACTTGCAAATGAAAAAGCTGCAATTTGGAATAAAAATAAATTTCGAATAGTATTTTTTCCTAGATATTGTGTTCTTCCTTTCAAAAATTGGTGTTGAAAATATGTTAATCACTGATTTGAATGAAAATAATACACATGGCAACATTGTCATTAGCTGTCATCTCTGTTTTTCTCGTAATTATTTCTAGTTTGTGTTTTACTACACCCAAAAGTTTGCAGCTATGTTTACGAATTGAAGGCTTTCAGTTCGAACAAAAATTGTTAACACCTAAGTGAAAATTGCTGATAAAAAAATGTCCAAACGCAAATCAATGTATGCAATGTTGCCAAATTTTGTTTCTTTAAATGGTTCCTGAAGCCATAGGAAGCATGGTACAACATTTTTGTATCAAGATTTTCGACTTAGAATTTTACGAAGAACATCGTCACGTGTAGCGCTTCCGCCAATTTATACACACCCTGTATAATAACAAATGCCAAATAAAACATTTTAATGTTCTTGCATAAAATTTTAAGCATACAATTAAAGATGCTCTTTTAATTTCAGTTCGTCGTCTCATTTGCTTTAACTGTTCTTAAGTTTTTCTATTTCTATTTATTTCTTTGCCCTAAAATATATTTCTGTTTACATTAGTTATTTCTTTTGTAAAATATGTTCACGATTGTTCGATTTATTGCTTTAATGAAAACCATAGTTTTTGTTTCGTTTTTATTGATAGCAAGACTCATATTTGGCCCTTGTATTCACTCTAAATAATTCACATAAATAAAAAATAATGTTAGCCGGTATTTTACTTCATTCTACGAATGGCGTAGCGAGACGTTCTTTATGAGATGGCATAAAGCAAACAAATGCTCCATAAACAGATGAATATGGAACAAAGCTTTGTGTAGAATGCTTGCCAGATGTAGCTTATATCTCGATAAACCTGCTTCGGGGTGTGAGATGCTGCTGATAGTAGCAACAGAGCCATATCAAGTGTGAAGTGGTCATTACATTCGCCAGCAGAGTTCTCGACATGGACAGATAAACCTGCAACTGCTTTACGATCAGTTGTTTTCGTGTCAAGTGCTTTCTGGCAACCTTTTGGTGTTAAGCCCTTTTTGATTTCAAAATATTGCCCCACCGTCTGCCGCCATTCAGACAAGCGAAATATTTTTGTTGTTGAATACGTGGTTGAATCAAATTTTTCTGTATTGAAGTTATCTCAATCAGTTCTTCCAATACCGGTAAATACATCGAATTTTCAATGGTTATTTTAGTTGGAAAAGTAATTTTTTCTCTCCAGTGATAGAACAATGTCATTTTTTATGTAGCAAATTAAATATGAACAAAAAACAAACATTAATGATCATTAAACGGACAAAGTATACATTTGAATAAAATTATAAATATGTATCCAAGAAAAACAATAATTATTAACGAACAAAATATAACGAAGAATTTGCAAATCCAAAATTTTGGTTTATACGTAAAATATACAGGAAAAGAAATAAAATTAAGGAGACGAATGTACTTGCTTCTGCCAACCCAGTAAGTATCCTCTTAAAATTAGTTGTAATGTTGAATAACTGAATTCCCATATCTGGTGCAGCGTCCAGACTGTTTCGATATTAAGTTTTTGTACCAGTATATTTATAAAGACCAGATTGGCACAAATATGCACTTGCAAACGGTAATAGAATTCGAATAGCCCATTATGATCAATTCGGATATTCGTCAAATATATCGCACCGGAACCTGTTCGAACTTAGCCTTGAACGGAGCATACATACTAATTTCAATTAAATTTTATTATCAATTGCATCAAATTTTGCTGGCTCTTCTTTTACTCTGCAAGGATTTCGCACCCAATAATTATCATTTTTCTTTAAAGTTGGAAGATACTCACAAGGGAGGGTCACGATAATTATGCTGTCGATATAATCTGATCAAGGCTGTGTTTATTGCATCAAGAACATCAAAACTAAAAGTTTTGCAGAGTTATACGTGCCACTGGCCCTTTCCTTCGGAAAAATAGGGTGAAAAACTAAAAAGTTTAATAAAAAAGGTAATTTTAACGATCACGTTGGCTATAAAACTCTCAGAGATAAAATCGAAATTCTTTTATTTACCAATTCGCGCATCCTTTGCAAGTAAAATGGTGCAAAGTTTTTGGAAAACTCTTAAACGGTTCCAGAGAAAAACGCGAAAAACGAAGCCCTTGTAAATAGTGTTTCCCCTATGTTAAATGCCTATGCAAGTCGCATAGATTTAGTTCATAACAGATAAACCACAACTTCTCAAATCATAGCGCTTTTGCAGGGGTTTCGTTTTTGAAGTTTTTCTCTGGAACCGTTTAAGATTTTTTCAAAAACTTTGCACCATTTTAGTTGCAAAGGATGCGCGAATTGGTAAATATAAGAATTTCGATTTTATCTCTAACGGTTTCATGGTCAACGCGATCACATAAATTACATTTATTATTTAACTTTTCAGCTTTCCCCCTATTTTTTCGAAGCAAATGGCCAGTGGCACGTACAACTCCGCAAAACATTTAGTTTTGATGTTCTTGATGCAATAAACACAGTCTTAATCAGATTCTTTCTAGCGACAACATATCCTGAGCTTCCCTGGTCAGTTAGGGATCCTAATAAGCTGTAGATATAATTAATATCACATTTTCGATCTTCAAAAATCTAATCCTGATCCTCGAAGAAAGTCACCAAGAGTCGAAAAATAAGCAAAGTGATACAACCAAACACTATCCCTAGTTTTAGGCGTTAACCCAGGGTTAATCCCGGCTTTAGCTTTTATGCTATCAGACCTAAATCTTCTTAAGAAAAGGTGGGTACCATTTGATTTTGCAAAATTGTGAACATTTCGTTTTTCGTTAATATTAAACTTTTATTCTCAATTAATTCGGCTTTTGAATCTTGCAATTCCGCCATTGTGGCGTTAAAAAATTGCTCCGCGCCGCGCATTCCTTTTGGGTAAAAATAAGACGCGTCCTGTCCATACTCCACATTTATTAAAAGGTCCGCCTACGCGCGAGAATTATTATGTCAAATGAACTGGATTGGTTCCAAAACGACTTTTGTGTAAAGAAAACACGTCGAGATTGATTTTACACGCCTGCTACTGTTTTGATCATTCCGTTCCAAAGTATATCTATGTATATTTGTTTTAAGTAATAAGGAACGTTAATGTACTTGGCAAAGTAACAGATTTGCGAGTTCCTTAGCTTTTTTAACGAAATTTATTGTGAAATTTGTTTGTTCCGACAGCGTCTTTGTTACTTCACGGCCGATGCCCCTAACGATCGGAATTAAACTGTTACATTTCTGCTTACGAAACGGCATTGTAATAAAAAAAAATTGCACAATTAGGTCGAACAATAAATTTTGGAAGAGCAGCTGGACTTGTTGATTAACTCCCGAGCTTCCATTTCACTGCATAAAAACTTTATTAACGTCTATTAAACCATTATTTATCCAGAGTAATGATAGATTAAGCGAACTATTAGCGAACAAGTTCAAGAAAGCTGCGAGCGTTAAAATGAATTATTAAAATATTCGAACTAAACTAAGCTAGGTTTCGAAATAGTCTAAAAACAAAACAACCATTTAATTTTCTCAACTTTACATAGCCACGGAGTGGTACTTGTTGTAAACAACCAGAAGCAACTAGATTAAATAGGAGGCAAGTTAATACTTAACGCTACTGCCCAGTTTAAAATTAATTAAATGTTAGTTTTAGTCCTTTTGGCTCTTTTAAGCATTTAATATGAAATGAATTTCAGAATTACATTTTATTTGTTAGGTTTATCTTCGCCAACTACCATACAATGAGTAAATTTATCAAAATAATGATTACATACAGGGCCTTTCAGAGTAAGTGCGAGGCCCGGAGCAAACAAAGTTTTTGAGGCCTTCCAAATTATAAACTACGAGGGAAAAATATAAAATGTTAATAGTCGTTCGATGATATATGTTATAAAACTCTTATTTCAAGTACATAAATAATATTATGTATTTTTTTCCAACAGATCAAGTTAAAAATTGAGGGCCCTAAAACTGTAAGGCCCGGGGCATCTGCCCCTCTTGCCCACTCCCTCTGATAGGGCCTGTTTTCTTACGTTTGTGAATAACAGGAGCTGGGCGATTATGAATACGCCATGAGTAAAATAGTATATTTTACAACAAGAGATGAAAGTCCAGTTTTTTTCGTGAGGTGAGATTTGTTCACGAGAAAATCTCACGAGTCGTAAATGCTATTTTTTCTACGAAATTAAAATTGTATTATAGAACGAACGTTAATATTAACGAACCAAATGACAATTTTTAGGTATAAAGTTTTAATTAATCATTTCATTTTCATAGCGACACCACCACACTGGCATTGACATAAATAAAATTATAACCTGCAAACGAAATATATTTAATATTAATTTTTGTACCAGTCTTAGGCTTTTATATAAAATTCTACATTAAATTAAATTATTTGATTAGAATATTAACGCAATTTTAATTAATTATGAGTTTAACCTTAAAAAAAAATCGTAAGTTTTACAATTTGATATAGACATTGACATTATTTTCGCCACTAGAGACGAAAGTAAAACTTTCATGTAGAGTAGGCAGTGGGAAAATGAAAACTTTCATATACATTAGTAGAAAAAATTATTAATTCATCGATTAAACATATGTAAAATGAAAATATCATCTCTACAATTGTTTAAAAGAATTTATTTTTACAAAATCTGTCAATCTTGTACGCAAATTCCTTTTACACATTACATTGTGTAGCATGGTCACAGAAATTCGTGCCACCTCTTCTAGGATTAGTTCTTTAAAGTTCTGAAATTTGCGTGGTTTTGGTGGTGATTTTCAAAAACCCCCAAAGGAAGTAATCACACGCGGACAGTTGGTGCTACAAACCACACCTCAAAGGTTTTCATAAACGTATTGAGGATTTTTTTTTCCAAATCATGTCATACTGATCAACGGGAATATTGCGTAGCCCGCCAGATCTCCAGATCTGTCCACATGTGATTACTTCCTTTAGAGCTTTTTAAAATCACACGTTTCGACCACCAACACCACGCAAACTTCAGGACCTCAAAGAACGGATACGAGAAGAGGTCGAATTCCTGTGATCACGTTGCGCAATGTAATCATGGACCTACGCGCAAGACTGACAAGAGTATGCAAAACTAAATGGAGGTTGGTCAGGTCATCTTAGTGATGTTATTTTTAAACAACTGTTTAAATTATATTTTTATTTAGCTCAAGTTAAATCAGTAAAGCAATATTTTTTTTCTTACTTATGGCGTATTCCTAATCGGCTGCTGAAGATTACCTATATTATCTTGTCGAAACGTCAAAAGCCCACCAGTTTTAACCAGGGCATGAAACCGGTTTTTTAAACCGGTTTAAAATACCGGTTAACCGTTATTTTTTGTCAGAAAAAGTGATTTTTAACCGAAACCGAAACCGTTATTTTTAAAGGCAAAAAAAACGGTAACCTTTAACCAAAATAATAAAAAACCGGTTTTTTTAATGTCTTTTTTTTAATAAAAATTACGATGAAAAATACAAAATCTGTAGTAAATGCGATTAGTTTACCAAAAGTCATTACTGAACTCTTGATTGTACATTTATTATAAAATTATAAATAAATAATATCATTTCATACTTTGCATTCCTGATCTAAATAATTTTAAAAACCGGTTAATTTAACCCGTTTTTTCTAAACCGTTTTTTTACGAATAAAACCGGTTTTTCAACAAAAACCGTTATAAAAATAAAGTTCTCGATTTCGGTTAACCGTTAACCAAAAATTTTTTTGGTTTCGAGCCCTGGTTTTAACAAAGCAACCCAAAAGAGCTATTCACCAAATGTATTTACATTAAAATCCATTGGATTCGTGTTATTTTTTCCTTTGCCTCTAACGGGCGCACACTGGATTGTTTAAATCTTTATCTAGGCTATTCGTGGATTATTTGCAACCACCAGCAGCAAAATATTGTATTTTATTGTTGGATGAAAAAACACTTAAGGGCGAATAAAATGTAAGACAATTTTAACGTACAACGGACAGTAACTAAAAAAATGAATATGTTACTGATTGTATTGTAAGGACACCATTTCAATATTGTTTATTAAAAAAAAGGCTGATTTAAAATAGTATTAGGACCTCACTTGTTATTACAGTTAGATATGGGTTTAATAAACTACTCATATTTTTCATCACAGCAACATATTTTGTAGAGAAAATATTTCCCCGGAAAGTCTTCATGACGGCAAGTGTTATATTTATTATAAGGGGGCATTTTTAATCCCGCAAGGCCATTAAATAAATTTTCCATAAACGTTTAACTCGTGATGGCGTAGATAACAGCACATAATGTAACGGTGAGTTGTTAGGTGACGTCGCTCTCCTTTGCGCCCCATTTAATCACGTGAAGTAACTACTCGGACAAGATGTGTCGTATTTCCCAGCCTACGGCTTTTCCTTACTCACATCCGTTGTTGCGATATTGTTTAGGAACAATTTTCTAAATGAATCGGATAACACAAAACGATATAATCCCGGCAACCATTAATAAATGTATAAAAGTATATTTTTATACTATGTGTTGTGACTGAAATCAATTATTTTATTTTACTTCAATGTTATTTCATTTACTTTTAAATGAATAAAATTGCAACAAATACTGATGCATCAGTTACTAAAACATGTAACACTTCAAAAGGGCCAAGTTATGAGGATTTTAACTTTAGTAAAACACATTAACGTTAAAATATTACGGTCATAACTTGGGTCCTACAATTTGGGTTTCGTCAATCAACAAACGATTTGTTGATAAATTTGTACATCATAAGTAGAACAAACTACTCGCACAAATATGTGTTTTTAGGAAAGAATGACAAAGATGCAAGTACGGTAAAAACGGGATAGCAACAGGGAACCCAAAATCTTGGGACAGTCGCGCTTGGGTAGTAAAGAACCAACCGCCGAGAAATGTACAGCCGGTCGAAAAATAAAGAAGATTGTTGTTAAAACTGTTGTGTTTTATTTGTTTCTTACTATGTAATAATTGCTCTAGACCTGTGTACTACGTAAAAAACAACGATTGAGGGTCCAACCATCATACAAAGACGATCACGAACCATAATTAACAACAATAAATATAAGAGTAATAAGTGCTCTTCCCCAACAAAGCGGCCCTATGTACAGTACGGTCCGTCACAGTATGTATGTATACATGTATGTAGCTAAAAATTATTTTTATAACTAAGTACTTATTTTCAGAGAAGTATGTATAACTTTGTATTAAATTTTGCCTAACAACCAAAGTTCTTGGCATAAATAATTCTTAACAGATTGTATCCGAACAGAAACACAAAAATAGATAAGCTAGAAAAAAAAAGAAGATTACCCTGAATATACTTAACCAGTGCTTTCCAAAGTGTGGTATGTACATATACCCAAAAGGTTTCAAGGGGTAGGTGTTAAAATGTTTGTTTTTGTAATTAGTCATTTGTTTTTTAGTGCAATTGTTTCATGATTTTTTAAATTATATTTCTGTTGCATACATATAAATTTAATTCATTTATTTTTAAAATATACTGTAGTATTTGGTTTTTACAAACATTTTAACAACATTTGTTGTAATATGTGGGGTTAACCCGTGAAATAGCAGTTAAAAAAGGCCTTTGTCCACGTTATAAGATTGCGAAATTGGTAAAAAAAAAAATATTCTCTGAACAAACAAAACGAAATGAGCTTCAACATTAACTATTCTGTCTACGGTTTTATGCGTTATTTATTAAAAGGTTCGCAGAGAATTTAATTAAAAATTCATGACACAAAACGGGCTTCCACCTTAAAAACACAATCCGCAGAAAAACAAGGTAATTAATAAACATCAGAAAATTTCGGCAAGTTTAAAAAAACACGTGCTAACATGATTTGCGGCTGTATGTAAATCTAGGTAACATCGGAAAACGTAGAAAAACAACGCAACCGAATTGTACGGAGTAATTAAGCATGCCGTGGCGGCGGCCTCAACCTGTAAAATTGTTTCGGAGTAACAGCACGAAGTACAGCTTTAATTGAAGGTATAATAAAAACGGGGAAGCTCGTTGCAGCTTCCAAATGAAGATGAATGTGCCGCGGGAGGCTAGCGAATGAAGTGTGGCAGGCATAATGGGAAACGCCGACATGACATGTGCCGCGGTTTTTGGCTACCAACGCCGAACGAACCAAAAGACTAATGAACTTAAAAACAAATTGTAAACAATACTGCGAAACGACTGCCGACGTTCGATTTCGCACGCGCAACGGCGAACAAACGAAGTTTTTTTAACGGGCAGGTGTGGCCAAATGGCTTCCACCTTATGCGGCGGTCCAAATTCGATGATAATCTCACTCAGGGTTGAAACATTTTTGAAACCCAAGCGTGGCTAAATTCATTTTAGTCGCAACTATACAAGTACTGCAACAAAGTAATTATTTTATAATAAAATGTACATACAGGTAGACATTATGTATATACCATCTGTCCCGGACTGATTTTTTTTGTGACGCTGTTAGTGCAGCCATATGTAAATGAGTAATGGAGTTATAAAGCTTGATACTTCAGCAACAATCCGTAAAAGTTTCATGGTGCTACAACATTCCCATCAATAGTTATGATGCCAGAAATAACAGGACATCATGTTTGACAAGCGTTGGAAAAACACGATGGAGCAAAGAGCCAACATCAAATTTGTTTTAAGTTGGCCAAAACAGCCTCCGAAACGTAAGAAATGATTAAAATGCTTTCTGGAAGTGATGCTCATGGTCGTGCTCTGGTTTTTCGGTGGTTTGCAAAATTTCGCGAAGGCAGAGAAGACTTGGAAGACGACCAACACTCGGGTCGGTCAAAAACTACTCGCTCAGTGGAGTAAATACCGAAAGAGCGCGAAGTACACTACACAATTAAATTTTCAGAGTACCAGACGATAAACGGAGATATTATTTGAGTGTTCTGCAGCATTTGGTCACGATATGTTGTCGCTAGAATCTGATCAAGTCTGTGTTTATTGCATCAAGAACATCAAAACTAAATGTTTTACAGAGTTATACGTGCCATTGGCAAGTTCCTTCGTAAAAATAGGGAAAAACTGAAAAGTTGAATAATAAAAGTAATTTTTGCGATCGCGTTGGCCATGAAACCGTCAAAAATTAAATCAAAATTATTCTATTTACCAATTCGCGCATCCTTTGCAAGTAAAATGGTGCAAAGTTTTTGAAAAAATCTTAAACGGTTCCGGAGAAAAATGTCAAAAGCGAAACCCCTGCAAAAGCGCCATGATTTGAGAAGTTGTGGTATATCTGTATAAATCTATGCGACTTGCATAGGCGTTTAACATAGGGAAAACAGAGTTTACAAGGGCCTCGTTTTTCGCGTTTAAGATTTTTTTCAAAAACTTTGCACTATTTTACTTGCAAAGGATGAGCGCATTGGTAAACAGAAGATTTTCAATTTGATCTCTGACGGTTTCATGGCCAATGCGATCGCAAAAATTACCTTCATTATTCAACTATTCAGTTTTTCCCCTATTTGTCTGAAGGAAATGGCCAGTGGCACGTATAACTCCAAAAAACATTTAGTTTTGGTGTCCTAGAACAGGATCATATTATTTCTGTAGAAAAGAAAACGGGCCAAATTAATTCCACCTAATTTTTGAAAAATCAAAATCACTTGTGCCACTTCGCTACTATAATGCTAAGGGTCAAAGTGCTACAAATGATTTTTTTAAATGAGCCGAACGAAATAATATCAAATTTGGACCGCCCTGTAGATAGACATGTGCGAAAAACACCTCCAATTTATAGAATTTCAAGTCTACGTCATAAAAATTGTGAACAAAAATATAATTAACAAAATAATCAATCAGCTTCTACTAAGACACAGAGTGAGAAATGTCATTCCAGGATTATACTAAACGTTATCCCAAGATTACTTGTCAAAACGACGTTTTATTTTCTACCCTATCCACTTTCAAAACGACGGGTAGCGTCACACGGTTTTGCCTAGCAAACGGTCAGACTTACAAAACAAATCTGATAATAATTATACAGTATGAGCTTACCAGGTGTTGAGAAAAAGATGATAAATAGGATCACTTACCTAAAACAAAAAATATGGTTAAAATTTAAATTATTACATGTATTAACTAGTGTACAAAAATATATTTACAGTAATAGTTTAATTTTGTATAGTAAATTTATACAGCGTTATCAAAGATCCCTTCAGTAACACACATCGAACAAAACTAATATTTAGCCCATAATTTTTTTAAACTATTTATTTTGAAAGTGGCTTAAGTCACTTTACAGATGAAATATGGCGATTCGTTAACATATGTGCGTCATTATGTAATAGTGAGAAAAATATAAGCAACCGATGTAGCAAATTTGAGTGAAATATCTCTATAGTTAGCATAAATAATATTTTTATGCAATTAAAATGCAAAACATTTAATATCTCAAAATTACATAACAGTTACTTATGTCACTCTCAAAATAGACAGCTTATATACTTGAATGAAAATTCACCTTTAAAACAACGTCTTTTTTGTCAGAAATATAATCTTCCTTTCCAATAATGCAAGATAAAGGCCAAATTACATGCGACTAAATTTTAAAAAATGCGTTACCACAAATGAGCAATATATTAACCTGAAAATGGAAATTTTCTTCGTCAAATTGTGGGTGCTAACCCTTTTTAAAAAGTAATCACAGTAACTCGAAACCACTTACTCTATTCGATGCATTATTACACTTCGGTAATGTAGTGGCGAAAGTTACTAAAAGGTAGTTAGGAAATCATGCATCTAACCCCATCAGTCATTCTAGCAAAGCTATTTTTATTATCAAAGAGATTACATACCTGCTTTGCCAGTCACAACTTTTTTGAGAATATATGTTTAGGTCTTTAAAATTAGAGGACAAGATTGTTAAAACCATAAATTGTTTTTAGTATCATTTTAATTTATGAAATAAAACACAATATTTGATGTAAACTATGTAAAAATAACACCATTTTTTAGTGGATCTATTTAGATTAAATTCCGAGTAATTTTGGTCTTAAAATTGACACCGTCCTTTTTACATTGTATTACAGCATTAACTATTTTTATCGATTACCCTTTTGATCATGTATGAATAATAACTATTCTAGAAACGTTAGTTCTAATTTCAAGCGTCAACGTTTACCGTAAATCACAAAATTTGAGCCAAAGTTTTCCTTTCGTAAATCAACTGGGATACTACATTTCATCTGAATTTTAAATTAACGTTTTGAGGTCAGCCTTCCTGATCCCTAAAACGTACGTACGATTGCAACCCGACTTTGTAGGTTTCGTTTTGAGTCCAACTTCACAGAATCATTTAATTTACCCACATAAATATATAATTATTCATAAAGCAATACATATATGAGGTGGTAAAAGTTGTAATAATCGTCCCAAAAAATTGTTGCCACGCACATTTTTAGTCTTCGTCCTAGCAGTTTTTTAGTTATGATTTTCATGTTGCTTACGTAAGATCGTCCCCTTCTGCATGAAATATGCGAAAGATGTATGAGCCAGTCAGATATGCTAACTCTGCACGAATGAGTGAGCTCTTTAATCTTAAAGAAGGCAATTTAGGGTCGTTATTAATATACAGCACCCTTCAACTTCTTGCTAATTAAATTTCTTATTAGTATTGCCATAGTTAATGCTGCCAACTGACAAGTCGACAGCTGCCACCCTCATATTTGATTTTTAATATTTTCATCTTCATTGATCTATCCAACAGACGGCAGAGTTTTAAATCAGTTTGGCAAAAGTCGTATCAATTCAGAAGAGAACTTTGCAATTTGCATGATATTATAATCCACATGATACTGTGATTTAGTTTTGGAATTATAAAAAGAGGCATCCAAAAGTTCATGTTAGTGTGTTTTAAAATTTTTACTTCTTGAATTGTGTGGACGATTTCGACATACTGCAAAAACAATTGTGCTTTCAACTGCTTTTTCTAAGTAGAAGTTTACTTGTGTGGGATTATTTTTTACATGCAAAAAAAATAATAGAAGTCGTTCTTTTTATTCTGATAGGTAATTCATAGCAAATCCTAATCCCTTTATAGTACAAGGCGTTGTGTATTCGTGTTCGTCAATTTCGGTAGTCTGAAGTAGTTATTGGTCCTAGTCTGGTATCAAGAAATATTACAGTTTTGTACAACATTTTTAGTTATGTAAATAAAAATTAATATCGCTTTAAATATTAGTAATAAGTAATTAAATGTAACTTTAAAAAAAAAAACTGTCGATTTATTATACTTGGCATTTTGCTTGTTCATTATAACTTAAGGCCTAGTCCATATTACTGTGGATTTGTGCCAAGGTCTTATAATTACCCAAGTACATTTAAATTAGTGTTGCATGGTTTTGAAGGTTTCCCGTTGTTGCTATTTTTGCGTCGTGCTACGTGCAAACATGTTCATAAATTAATTACACAATGCGTCTAATAAGGTTCATTTGCGTTCCTTCATAGTTTCTTTACGTTGTTAAGCTTTCTCGGGGTGTTAGCATTAGCGTTCGTGCTAGCCAATTTGCGATTGTCGCCCCCACTGCAGCATTAGCGTTGGAAATGCCCTCGTTGACCGGATTTCCTCGTAACCCCAGCACGCTTCTCGTGGGTATTTGCAAAGTATTAGGTTAAATTACTTTATATTTGCAGGATTTGTTCTTGCTTTAGTTTCCTTAACTGAAATTCGTCTCGTGCCTCGTATTTCTTATTGAATATTTCGTCTGTAATGAGAAACGCGAGAGGCTTGTTGAAATAATACTGAAGCTACATCGTTTGAACAACTAAGTACTCTCAAGAAAACGTTTAATAAAAACGTCATTCGTTTTTTAAAAAATAATTATTGATAATTATTGTTAATGTTTTTTTGAATGGGCAAGTCTTCTTGACATGCTGCAGTCTTCCTTAATAAAGTGTTTAATAAATTAATGATTTTGTAAGTGATTTTTTTACCTATTTCGGAAATTGCTTTGAAGTGGAATATACTTTGGTTGCTATGATTTTATTATTATTTCGCCTGGTGAGTTATTACCTTATAACGCACGGTAAGCAAACCGCATAATTGCCTAGAAATGTCAAAGTAGGCTTACGTAAAAATTGACAAGACAACGTAATTACATGTGTATATTAGCCAAAAAGCCGTTAAAATCGTAGGTATTATGTGATCATAGAAAAAGTAAGCTACATAACACGAGTTGTAAAGCAATTACGCACTCAGGGAAATACGAAATATGCTTCTTACAACTCTTGTTACGTAATATACTATCGTTGCAAAAGTATTTTTTATTAAGTGTCCCCCAAAACATTTATACTGGATTTGTTTAACCCCGTCACATCAGCTACGTGACAAGAAAACTACCCCACCAGTTTCGGATTAAGCAAAATTTAAAATTATATATTCCATTCAGCAAAACATATCTATTGTTATGACAGTTGTCATCCATTTCTGATTTGTCCCCCTATAGGTATAAAAACAGCTCAATTTTAATTGCCAAAAGATTCTAAACATTTGTCTGAGCGACTTCAGACTTTCGTTCTTAATTCCGTTCCAAGGACCCTCCTACTCCTGCGAGGACGCAGGTTTCTATAATACATCAGCGATATTTCTCTCTCGGCACTGTCGTCCATGAATTTATCATCGGGGACAGGTTTTCAAGAACCGCATTGTATCGCGATATGCCATTTTAGAACAGCTTCCATTCAGCGAATTTAAATATATAATGACTAGCTCGAATCCTTAAATCTCCTTAATGTTATTTGAACAGGTTTTCAGGTATACACGAGCCCTCATTGCAGAAAAGTTCTACATAGAATTTTAATTAGACTCACTATGCAATTTTCTATTACATGTTCTAGATCTTTTAGTGAGCTCGAATGTTAGCGTGTTTCTTCAGTATATATTTATCAATCCAGAATTATAATTCGTACGTCGTTCATGAATAATACAAATCAGCAATAATGCGAGGAAAATTATGAGCAGAAAACGCTCCAGAATGGAAGAAACAAATCCTCAAAGGAAACAAAAAAAGCTTTTAAATAAAGTAGAGAATTAGCGTACGTCTCTGATGCTCCGAGCATAACGCAGCTTAGAAGTTATTCCCTATAGAAATACATCTGACTCGTCTCGAATTTATTAAATGTTCCAAAATTTGCATAAAAATGAAAGAAAATTCTTTAAATTCTCATCAAGGAAACTTCATTTTGTCTACAAGAATAGATGGCACTGCCATTATGATGGATTCCTGTACTTAACGATAATGGTAAGACATAATGGAAAGTCGATATCCAGATAGCGGTGCTTCAAAAAAGAAATAGGTGAAAACACATTAATACCAGACGGAATAAGACATCCGCAATTTCGTAATAAAACCGATATTTCACACTCTCCAAATGTAAATAATTCAGTATTCAAAACGGAAACGCAACTTATCTCAATACAGTCTTTTTCAATGCTTTTACGCGTGTACATTTTTAATGGAAAACAATTAAAGATACTTAAGTCATAGGTTTTATACTTTTATTTAATTCTTGTATATACAGATAACATTTCCAGAATGGGAATCTCGCTTATTCATAAGAGACACCGGTCTGCTTAATTAGATTAATTATTTCCAAGAATGAGAAGAGCTATAGCTATAGAGTAATAAAAAAATCGAAATAACAGTTAGGTACATAAAGTACCTTGAGAAAGTAGAGTAAAGTGCCCTAATATGGAATACTTTTTTGTTTTCGGCAATAATATTCACATTTATTCAAAAAAAAATTGCAAAAAAATTATAAGGAATTTGTAATGAATAAGCAACACATTACTCGAATTCTGGTACGATATTACTATAGATATTTCTTATTAGCTATTTTTTTAAATGTTACTACTATTCCATATTAAGCTCCCGGGGAACCTAATATGGAATACTAGGGGTTCTTAATATGGAATATAGGAAATATACATTAAAATAAATAACTGCTCATAGTTCAATCTTTAATTTCTTTTTGATTTACATTATTACTTAAACCAAACCAAAACTCTGTTATTTATGTAAATTCAATTATAATTCAAGTGTCATTCGAAATAATGTTGATAATTTATTTAGGGCCGTTATTATAAACGTCAGTTAAATAGTCGAATAGCTAACCTTCAAATAAATTTACTTGGCGAGTAAATCTATTCCCGCTATTATAAACGAAAATTGCCGAATAAATAGTTAACCGTGAAATAACTAATTAAAGTGATAAATAAACAAACACAACCTCATAAATTCATAAATCGTGTGTAGGTATATGCGATATTCTTATAATTATTTATTACTTACCTTTTATAATTATTATTATGTCACATTTACTAAGCAGTTGACATGAAAAAGTAGAGTTATGTTTATTTGACAGTTAAAATTTATCCCGTGGTTTATCAGAGGTTAGTTAACTTCGGGGAATTACTTGGCGAGTAAATTTAACTGAGGTTTATAATACTCAAAATAGATATTTATTCCGGAAGTAAATTTTACTCCACGAGTAAACTACTTATTCGTCGTTTATAATAACGGCCCTTATTATTTACAGGTAGAACAATAGAATTGTTTTTTTTTGGGTATTTTGCACATTTTTCGTCTGCCCATTCCTGCACTGAACCCATATTCCTGTACTTAGTGACCATAATCATATTCATTATAAGGCACCTCTATGTATTCCATATTAGGTATCAATGTGACATTTCAAAAATCGGTATATGTAAAACATGAAATGGCCCCGATCAAAATTTTGGTCTATTTAATTGAAATGTAAAGGCTCATGCTAAATAAACACGCAATAAAATATTTTATATCATTTACCCTAGCATATAATATTTTGCACTGAAAGATTTAACCTAAAAACTCAGTAGCACGTCAAAAATATATTTGAAACTGTTATGTAATCTAGTGAATATTTTTTAATTATTTTACATTTGGGAATGTGTGATCGATGTACAAATAGGTACATATACTTTTCAACAGATATCGCTTATTCATTGTCATAAAACTGATGTATTCCATAATAGGTAACTGTTCCATATTAGGGCACTTTACTCTACTAATAATATTGATCTTACGTTTAAGACAAAAAAGTTATAGGGGAAAAATAAATTCAACATTTTCATATTTTTGCTATCACATCTGAAATAAGAGTAAGAGGATTTTGTAGTTTTAAAAATAGAATGTAGCTCCTCTCATACTTGGGATTAATTCATCTAATTTAACCAAACCTGTATCTCTTATAATAAGCGAGATCCCCATGCTGAAAATGTTATCTGGGACCCTCCCTGTATGACGATTAAAAAAATATTATATCTTTGGACCACAACATTTAACACCCCGTCACTTTTGGGTAAATAACGCCAATAGAAGGTACCTTAGGATGCCCTACAAACAGTAGCATAGGCAGGATGCTTCCATGGGGAGGGTTAATAAACGCAAAAAGAGCTGAAGACCTATTTTTTTAGGTCACCACTCTTTTTAATTTTTTTTTTTTGCAGCTGGATGTTTGATGATTTCATCATGGGGGGGGGTTAATAAACTGTTTTTTATTACAAGTATTTTCCGACAAAATAATAGCCTTGATGTTTTCCCTCTCTACGACATTTTTTCGCGAGATATACGCTGAAAGAGTCCCTCAAATAACTCCTACCCTAATTGATACATTTTAAAATCGCGCACTAGAACATCACTGCCAACAGCAATTTTTATTTCATTAATCATATCGCGGATTAACCGATTACGAAATTCGTCGTCGATATTTTTTCAGAATTTATGTTTGACGTTTAGGACTGACGGTTAGTGATATATGCGTTTCAGCTTTAGTTTATACCGGCTACGTGGGATACATAACGATTAGGCCCGTTAGCGATTGGCGCTACTCATACACGATAATGTCGGGGGGTTTATCTGTTACGAAATTCTCATAAATCGCGCCCGATAGCTCTTTTTATTACAGATACATTTTATTTATAATTCCGCGCGCCGCCGTAAACGCTGCCCGATGCGACATTCAAAACGCATCTTCCGTTTGTGGAATTGCGAAAACATACGCGCGCCCACGGTTTTTTCAGTAAACACCGAACGAAATGAGATCACCGTTATATAAACAAAACATTTCGCAAAACAAATCCATACGCGGAATATAAACAAGATGAAAAAAGAGATGTCGGTGATGTATGTTTTGTATCAAGAAGAATCAGCGCGGCTATCGATTTCCCTGCTCAACCCCATTCAGGGGTAAAACGCGCGCCTACCAAGGGATGAGCATTAAAACAAGGCTCAGATGGTTAACAGAACAGAAAACGGGACCTTGGCGCAGTTGGTCAACAGCGTAATGGTTGTTTGGTCAGTGTAACTGTTTGATTTAAACTAACGTCCCACGACAAGCTATGCTTCCGTTTTATGGGCCTAAAGCAGAGAAAACAAAACCATTCTGTTTGATTTCGTTCAACATTATCGCGTTCCATTATATTATATTTTATTTCTAGTATACGTTACATAAAATATGAGATTCGAGAACAAAAAGCACTCCACTGCGCCTTGAAAACTCTTAAGGACCAAAACAAGCTGTTTAATACACCTGCTTCTCCAATATAAATTTAATTAGAACTCTCACATACAATAAGGCTTTTTAAAATAAGCATAGTACGTACATTCATATATCTCGAATCTCGATAATATCATCATGTTAATGTACAGGGTGGTCCAAATTCGATGGGTTTACATGGGTATCTACCTTAATGGTCGAGATAGAGAAACGGTTAAATTACCAAAAATGTGCAGTTCTTTGAGAAACTCAAAACAGTTCTCCAATATATTCTATCATTGTTTACCAAATTCTAATATTGAACTTAATAAAGAAAAAAGTGTTTTTATATCGACAGTCTAATTCAAAATTAATCGGAAACCCTAAACCAAATCAATAATGACACAGTGCAGATGAAATTATGTTCAGAATATTCTGCGTCATGAACTTTGAATAGACCAAAGGTAATGTCAGCACAAGTATAGATTATCAATGACCTGTCAAGCTAACAGGAACACAGATTTGATTTGCTGTATCGCTTTAATTAATTAATTATAATAGGATCTGGGAACGGGCTACAAGTTTGCAACGTTAACGTACAAACAGGCCTAACGCAATAATGTGCTACTACAAGATGCAGATTACGGATCGATCGATGGAGACGTTAATCACGGCTTTGAGCCCGTCGCCATTAATAAGAGAATCGGGTTCTTTAAGTTCGACATAAGACTTTGGAAATTTGTAATTCTAAAATGGCTGTGAATGGAGCAGTTGCAAAGCTCGCCAAGAGCTTTTTAATAGAGATTAAAGAACTCTAAATTTGTTCGCGCAGGATGATCCGATTCAAAGGATAACTTCGCGAGAAAAATGTATGCCAAGGAAAACTTGGCTTTTATGCAAGCACACATTAGTTGGGGACAAAAAATGCGTTTAAGTTTGCTGATATACAAGGCGTTCTTAAAAAGTTCGGAGGCTAACCTCATATTTTAAAGGTTACGGACGATTCAAATGAGTCTTTACACCTTATACTAGGTTTGTTCCAACAAGACTGTGTACGATCTAATGTACTATCAGGATTCTGCGCAGTATCAAAATCGCGTTCAAGCACAGTGTCTGACAGTTCACCACCGGACGGTTAGTCGGCATGTTCCAACAGGACGGTGCTACGGCCCATACAGCTCTTCAGTCGATAAACACTGCGCGAGATTTTCCGGGAAGAGTTCTCACGATTCGGTGACATACAATGGCCTGCAAGATCACCCGACCTGAGTGCCCCTGACTTTTATTTATGGGGCTATCTCAAGTCTAGAGTGTGCAGGGATAAACCACGCACACTTTAAGAACTGAAACTTGCAATTAAACGTGAAATAAGGAACTCTATCCCGATGCATTGCAGCGTGTGATGTTGAATTTTGTTACGAGATTACGTCTATGTATTAATTCTCATGGGAATCATTTGAACGAAGTTATTGTTAAACACTAGGTGTATGTAGTAAAATTGCATAATTTAAGCTATTAATTTTAGTTTTTGGACATGTGATTGGTTTTTGTTTGTTCGTTTTACCGCCTAATAAAACCCCGTTATACCTATTGGCCAACCCTAAGTAGTGTTAGCCACCCAGAGCCGTGACACCGAATTTCAAGCGATGTCAAAACGCTAGTGTCACCATGTCACCATTTATAACAATTAAAACTATCTTTACATGTATTTGTTGTTGGATTTTTGTTGCTTAGGTTACAAATATATTTTTAAATTACATTAGAAATCATTAAAGATTACTGAAATGAGCAAAAAGTTGCCATTTGCCACTGCAAGTGACTTAAAAACAACTTTTTCCAGATGAATTTTCGTACATATTTCAAGATTCAAAGTCGGACCACGAACTTATTGATCGCACCACGTAAAACCACTGCACTAACTTTTTCCAATGGGATTTTATCGACTCGACTTGATCAAAGCACCAGTAAAAATGCTTCCTGCTATAGAGCTAAACGAAAACAGTACTTATCCTATAAGATTTAAAGCATACATCAAAGTGAACTTAGACATTCAAGACAAATTACACGACGGAGAGCATTCTTGTTTACGAAAATACTCCATTTGTTCCGTGATATAATCTAGCGGTGGAAGAAAAAAAAACTTGAAAGCAGCTTGGCACAATACACACGTTATTTCGGTGAACAACAAAACAAATACGACCATTTTGTGTTATTCAGCAGGAAAAAAAAACTCTAAACCAGACAATACACGCGAATATTGTAAACAAACAAAGAGATAAAAATTTTCGCCATAATAAAATTTACAGTTACAAATTCGTCCTTACAGAAGAAACAACTCGGAAACATTTTTCATCTCGTAAAATAACAAACTATTTTTCAAACGCTTTGAATGTTAAATGCAATTTAAAAAAGACTAATCGTGTAATTTACAAAAGATCAATAATGTAAAATGGAATTGCAGGTGTATCACGACTTCATAAAACAGATATTATTGTCTCTCGCGATTAGTAACAATAAATGGTTACATTTCATATCTAGGTATTAACACAGTTAGCTGGGATCAACTAGTAATTAAAAAGCTAATTACAGAGTATTAAATTTTTACCTACAAAGTTTACCCACCAGCAGTATACCAAGTGTATATCCCAACATGGGGTTCTCGGAAAATTGTTAAAAGAATTAGCAAAGAATTATGTTTTACATGCTTGAAAAAGAATCTAACCAATATTCAGGTGTGGGTTGTGAAAATTGTGGAAAATAATGTGGGTTGTGAAAATTGTGGAAAATAATGATGAAAGGAACACTAAAATAATTCAAACATCTTCTTCTTCTTAATCGCTTCCTCTTGTACCTTTCGGTGTCGAGGTATGCTTTTCTATTTCTGTGTTATGTTTCTCCACTCCTGCCTATCGTTAGCTAATTGTGGCACATCTCTCCAGCTGTCTCCTTTTTTTTCTAGTCTGCCTCACTTATTTTTCTCATTTTATTCGTGGTCTTCCTCTATTTCTTTTTCCCTCCATCTTCATTTTCCATTCTATTTTCGCGTATCTACTTTCTGGCATGCGTAGTAAATGTCCAAGCCATCTTAACTGATTCGTCTCCATCTTTTTCTTAATATCTATTACTCCTAGGTTATTTCGAATTTCGTTACTGATTTTATCGATCAGTTTACATCCCTCTATTCTTCTCAGAAATCTCATTTCCTGTACCTGTATTCTTTGTTTTTGTTTGGGTAAGTGTACAAGTTTCTGAACTGTACGTGAGGATGGGTACGTACACTGCATTAAAAACTCGCGTCTTCGCTTGTTTTGATATCTCCTATTTACTTATCAAACATTTATTAGTGGCGTAGTAATATTTCGTCGCTGCCGCTATTCTGTTATTCAATTCTTCCTTCAATTCAAACAATTACCATTATTAATTGAGCAGTTTATTTTGAAAGTAGATTAAGTCACTTTCATGTCATTTTTGTTTATTAAATGTTTTACAACTAATTTACATAAAAATATTACAGAAATTTCACTTATATTTGTTATTTCGATTACTTCTATGTTTCTCGGTACACACAACCTTCCGCGTTTAAATTGAGGTTGTGCTATGCTATAAACAAGTCGGTTATTACCCGTATTCAAGTAAACATTTCATTATTAAACTACTACTCACTACTAAATACTAATTACTATCTACTATCTACTACGTTCATTGTGAACGCAGACTTACGAAGTAAACTTAAAATTTAGAACAATAAAAGATTAAAGCAGACCTCAAATATATCTGATACAAATTTCACGTTAGCATATTAATTATTTTACTGTATTACTTTCCGTCGACGTTTTATCCCGACGCAGCGAATTCATATAGACTAAACACAAAACGTTCGTTGTGTTTTACACATGATAGTGAAGTTTCATCCCATATAACCAGATTATATCTCAGCTGGCCGAAAGTAATCGCTCGAGAGAGAAAAAGCCCTGTAGACGTTCGAAACTGCAGAGCAAAGACACAAAAAAGATAATCTTCTAACCGCATCCGCGCATGTATTAGCGTTCGAAAAGTAAACTCTTTGAAGTGGATACGTCCGTGATGTATTTAAAAGAAGGCGGGACCCGTTTCGCGATATTGTAATGCGAAATTGCGCTATCTACAGATTCATAGTTCAGTGGCTCTTCCATAGCGTAAATGTATGGATGTCGACGCACTCATGGAATAACGTTAGTGAAATTTCAATTCCCAACTCTAAGGCCGCCAAGATACGAGAACGCCGTGGAGTGTGAAAAAGAGTCAAATGTGAATGTCAACTCTTGTACGGGAATATCTTCGGAAAGCGCTTTTCAAAAGCGCGTTTTAGATGAGATTGATTGTACGTAACAAAAATAATATACAGACGGGAAAAACATCAACGTCCCCGCGTCACCTGCGTTATCAATCACAAGTGCGCTGTGTTTTGTTAAACGGCTAAAAAAATAAAATAAAGCACTCCGAAACGGAATAGTTATTTTGCACGGACGAGCTTTATCAAAGCGGATTTTAAAATAATTACGGCGACGCGTTAAAATGTGCTGCATTAGCAAGAATTAAAAATTAAAGGGTAGAGGCAGTAATTTCGCTTTTAATCCTATTAAATTAAAAACAACAAAAAACGCTCGAGCGGTGCGGATTAAAATAGCACTTTGCATAAGCGTCTACAAACCACTGAATAAAAAAAATCTCTAAACAATCACTACAATATTGGCCTACTTTACATAATAAAGATAAGGCATTTTATTACAATGCAGAAACAGGTAGATCCTTCCCTTTTTGAAAAATCTTAAATTTAGAGAGAAAAGTAAAATTTTTAGATATTTTGCATACTGTTATGGTGTCTACAATTTTTAAAAACAATATCACACATCAACTAGCCTCTAAGCACTAAGGGCTCTATTAAACGAAGTGATAGTATCAAGAAAAGTACCGAAGGATCAAAGTGGAATAATCCTACCATTACACAAAAAAAAAGGGACAAAGGGATTGTTCTAACTATAGAGGAATAACATAAATGAGTGTACCAGGCAAAATACTGGCAAGAGTAATAAAAGGCAGATTTAAAAAAAAATAATTGAACACACTGGAAAAATCCCAATACGGTTTCAGACGAAGAAGGAGTACACAAGAATCAGTCTTTATATTAAGACAAACAATAGAAAAGAGCTTAACAAAAAACAAGGAAATACATTTATGTTTTATAGTCTTGGAAAAAGCATTCGATAAAATCAAAAGGAAAGACGTATGGAGGGGCCTAAGAAGGAAGGGAATAGAAATAGAAACAGTCGACTTAATAAAAGCGATGTACGAAAAAACGGTAAATATTGTAGGAACCAAAAATGAAGAATCGGAAGAGTTTGAAACAAAAGAGGGCTTAAAACAAGGATGCATGCTCAGCCCATTATTACTCTCAGTAGTTATAGATGGGGTAATTCAAGAAGTAAAACAAAAAATGAGACCGTTTCACCTAGGCAACTGGAAAATGAAAAAAAAATAAACATAACGGAACTAATGTTCGCAGACGACATGGTTTTAGTCGCGGAAACAGAAAAGAATCTGCAAAATGATCTAGAAACTCTAAACCAGGAATTGGACAAATCAATACGAAAATAAATACCGAAAAAACTAAAACTATGATCGTTACAAAAGAAAACAAAGGGCATAATATTGCTTTAAATGGGCTTAGGTTGGAACAATTAGAAAGCTTTAAATATTTGGGAGTGATCATAGAGAAAATGAAGGAATGGATAAAGAAATAAGCCAAAGGACAGGAAATGTAGGAAGAATATTTAACAGTTTAAGAACAACATTTTTTGGTAATAGAGAAAGAAGTCCCAAAACGAACAAAAGTAGAAGTGGTCAAAAAGGTAGCAACTCCGGCGGAAGTGAAACGTGGACACTCACAAATAAAAACAGTAGCCCAGTGAATGCAGCAGAAATGAGATTTCTAAGAAAAATCCAAGGAAAAACAAAAAAAAAACAGAATCAGAAATGAAACATATACAGAACAATAGATAAAATCAGTTGAAACAAAAATACAAGAAAGACAGCTGAGATGGTTGGGTCACATTTATAGGATGAAAGAAGAAAGGTTAACCAGAAAAGCCTATGAAGCAAGAGCACAAGGAGAAAAAAACAAAAGAGGTAAGACGAAAGTTGAAAAAGCACCAACGGATAGAAAAATCAAATGGAAAGACATAAAAATGCTAGCACAAGACAGGAAACTATGAAAAAAAATCACCACAACACCACTCAACAGTCCTACACCTAACAGTATTAAGACTCATGAATAAATAATAATATAAGTAGCCTTTCAAAACTTTACTGCACACTCGTGAGAGGATAAAAATAAAAAAGGGAAGCTAGGTGTTAGTAGTAATATGAAAATAACCCTTTAAGGGTTTTGGGAAATCCCAGCGGGTTTCAAGTTGTTGATAAAAATGTTATTTTTTCCATCCTCAGCGAATTAAACTCTTACAATTACGTGATTAATTTTGCGCAAATAAAGTATTTTCTCATTTAATACTTTGACGCCCTAGCATATTTTTTAAATTTTACTTCAAATTTTTTTCGTATAAATTTTAAATAAACAACATAAAACAAACACTGACCCAGTTGTCACACTTCATAGGGATCAATTATGATAGAAAGGATTTTACCTTTAATAAAACAACTAACGTTACAAAATTACGGTCAGGTTATCACTTAGGGATGCACAACGCCAGTTTCTGAGTTTAGTCCAACAACAAACGATTTGTTGATAGATTTGTGCATTATTGTACGTACTACTCGTACTATATGTGCTTATAGGAAAGCAGGACAAGGATACACTTACAATGTTACAATTAATTACTAAAGAAAGCTACATGGACAAAAATCTTAGGACAGTCAAGCTAACCAATGAACGAGAAATGCACAGCAAGTTAAAAAAAATTAAGGAGTTTATCAAAAAAACTGGTTGTGTTTTGTTGTTTCTTACTGTCTAATAATTGCTCTAGACTTGTGAATTATGTAACACAACGTTAGAGGGTCCAACCACCTTAAAAAAGATGATCACGAGCCGTAAATAAAAATTATAAATATAAAAGCCTATTGCACAGAATAACACAGGTGGTAATATACAAGTTAATCCCTAAAACTATGTTGTTTAGATATGCTAATACATTTCCTGTTATGTTATTAACATAAAATTAACAATAATCCACACGTTTTCGTTATGAACTAAAGAAACAAAATATTCACACATGTCCCACCAGCGTTTGAAACGCAATTTACTTATTTAAATATAGAATGGTTTGCATTTTTTGAACATTCGACCATTCAAACCGTCTCAGGTGCCACTCCACGGGCAATTTCGCAAAATAGCTCGAGTTTAGTATAATCAGAGATTGTCCCGACGTCGTCCTGGACGCGTTCTGAATCCATGTAATAGTCCTGCGTCAGCGTCCATCTACCCTATAGCCCATTACATCACATTATCTCCGCTGTAAATAGGCGTTGCACAGATAACGCTATAGAGCAATCTAATATAAAGTAGAAAGATAACGGTGCTCGTAGTCTGTAATTGTATTGCTTCCTTTTTGAAAGTATTCTCAACTGTCACGCATAAGAAACGACGCCTTAAGAAGTTGCTTTCTAAGTGAACTCCTGTAGATTTATAGACTTTCAAGTATCAGATATCAGCCTCACTCAAATTTAATTTGAACCATGTACAAGACACAGAAATAAGTTACATTTTAAACTGCACGTTTATTCTTCCAGTTGTATCCACAATTTTAGATGAAATTTTGCATCCAAAAGAGCGCCATGATTTTTTGTATCCTGCTTAGTTTCTCCTCTTCAAGTCTTCCAACTGGTCGCGTATATGTTCTAAAGTATTTTAGTCTGTTAGTTTCTTTTATTTCTTCTCCCCTTAGTTGTATCTGTATACCTTCTATCCTGTTTGCAATTTCTTATAATCCCTGTCTTCTCCGTGTTTATATTTAGCCCAAATTTTTTCAAACTTATACTCCGTTTTTCCATTCTCTCCTGTACGTCTTTCTTATTGGTTGCAAATAATAATTGGTCGTCGGCATACAATAGTTCGTTCAGGAACACCGAACGAAGTTTCCTATATCCTAGGTGTGTTTTCCTTAGACCTTGATTTACTTCTTTGAATATTTCGTCCATTATTATAATAGAGATTACTCAGTACATCTCCCTGTCTAACACATATTCTTGTTATGAACGTATCAGGTGTTTTTCCGTTTACTCGTACTACATTTTTTTTTACTACTAAGGAAACATACAAACTTTAAATTTTAATGCAGAATATGTTAAAATAAAATTACATGCACCAAACTTGCGAATCATAAAAAAAATTAACACACTTATGAATGTGAGAATAAGTGTTGTATGTAGGTGATAAAAGTCTACATAAGAATATAAATAAAAATTGGTACATGATTGTGCCGAGAATTTAAAGTCTTAAATGTTTTATTTTGCAGATAATGTATTAATTAACAGCATGTACATCAATCAAGAAGTATTTAATTTAGTTTACTTTAGTTTTTAAGGTGAATTAATGGAATAAGCACAATCAAAAGCTGAAAAATATCACCGATTTGAAAGCTTCAGCAACAAAATAGCATTTGTAAGGCTAAGGTATATTACCTTAAAAACTTAAATGAGCAATTTCGGTAGGTCTGGAGCTTTTGTTTACAAATTTTAATTAAGTACATCTATTCAAAACTAGTCTTTCGCAATCAGTCACAAATTCAAAGACCCTAACTAAATTCTTAACGATATTTCTGCAGACGTATTTTATTTACTTTGATAGGTAACAAATATAACTAAACATTTTGTTATTTTTACTTTGACTGTAAACTTATTTTATTTACGTTTCAGAAATTCTATACAATGTAATACCTAATTATTTTGCTGTGTTGGAGTATGGAATTTGTTTATTACTTAAGTTGACTGGTACATGTCCAATTCTCTTGCTGGTAAAATTGACATGCACTGACTTAGTTTCATTTAACATTATACGCCATGTTTTCGTCCAGTTGTTTATCTGACTGGCAGCTGCTTGTAATTTCTCGGATGATTTTATACCGGGTGATTCAGTTTGACTGTCGCACCCCTACAACATTTTAATTATTGAAAATAACCCCAACAAACCTTATAGTTTTGGGAACGGCGAAAAATTCTTTATTAAGTGATGTACATTTGTTATCTCTACGATGACGTATGTCAAATCCGCGATAGGCAACTGCTTTTTTTTTTAATTACATAGTATACATGTTTTTGTTGATTCGGATGAAGAATTCAATTCTGAATCCAACCATGTATTAAAAAAGTATGCATACATAAAAAAAAATTCTAGAAAAATCAGTTCAAAGTTTATTCAAATGATAGCAAACAGTCTATTTAACATAACAAAAAACGATCAAATCTTAAAAATTATACTATAACTATCAATGGAAATTCTAACATTGGAATATCACAAGTATACAATAGGTATAGGACCGGACCTAGTACGTTTCCTTGTGGAGCTCCTGCTTTAATTTCTTTAAGTTCTGAATAAGATTATTCTTGCTTTATTCTGAAGTGTCTCTCTGAGATGTGGGACTGAAGAATTTGGGACTATTGTTTTGGGAGGAGCGATTGATAAAGGATATGAGAATGAAAATAATAAAGCTCTGCATCGTAGGGTAGAAGAGGACTGATTAAAACAAACAAAAATTTAAAATTTTTCAGGATATTTCAGGAACTGCACATTTATAGTTTAGATTCAAATTAATTGCTAATTTAACCTTCCTCTGAGCTCAGATGATTGTCGAGATTTCTATGCTCTTTTTCATAAATCGTACACCTTGTATAGTTCTCAACGTATTCTGTTTTTGTTCACTAACGAATTTTGCTTGAAGAACGTTCAAATTTCACGGATTATGTTATTGAATCTTCACACATAGTCGCAACCGTGATTAATTCTGCAAACTAACGAGCGTCAAGATGCGATGTGCATAAGAATTTTAAACTTAAGAGCACCAAGTAACTATAAACAATATGCAAATAAGAACGCGAATTAAATAAACTTTAGTGTTATGTTTATAAGGGGCGCAGCTGCTGTTTCCCACCGCACTAATGCAAGCTTTCCGTTCAAGCAGCTTAAAGCTCGTATTAACCGCGAGCTTCATGTATTATTCGGGAGCTCTTAAATGTGTAGGCGGGACTCTTAAGAGCTGTTTGCGATTACAGCGTATGTAAGAATCATAATTGGAAATATTGTGTGCAAAGTTTGCGGTAAATCGAATAATTTATTAACTCTCAAGCAGCCACGTACGCCCAAAGTACCCAGTTACGAGTTGACTCGGCAAAGCCCTCTTAATTTAATACAAAATATCATTTCGACGAAGCTCTAGTGCCATTCAAAACGCACACAAAACTGAGATTAGTCGATTTCGCATAGAAACACGGAATTTCGCAAATGAATGCTCGAGTACTTTTCATATTTCCTGGAATGTGTGGAGGTGCTTCGGCTCATGTTGGCACGGACGGTCGATAACGCTTTAAAATGTTAGCTACATTTAAAATATATAAAAAATTCAATTAGAATACACGTATGCTTTGAAATATTTATAACAAGCCGAGCGCATTTTTAAATGAAACGCTTTTTATTACTTTATGCTGTAATGAAATTCATTTTATCTTGTAATGACGTTGAAAATTTCATTACGTTGAAAAAAGTGTAACGGAAAAACGAAAACATCATCTTATTTGCGAAACTGAAATAAGCAAAGTGTATAACGCTCTGGCGTCTTTGTGGCAAAAATTTGCTTATATCTAAACTATTTATACCAAATAACTGACTAAGTTCAAAATGGAAATTTTTCTTAATTCCGACGCGTAGAAAAAAAAAATTGTACATAAACCTTGAACGCTTCTCGAGTTGCCGCATCCCTTTAAAAACAACTCTTGCGGAAGCTCCGCAAAATTGGCATCAGCAGCTGTTTGGCTCATTAGTGACGGTAAATTTTCTGCCCCTAAGATTTTGTTAAATTTGTGAACAAAAAGAAGTCGCTAGGTGCTAAATCAGCGCTTTAAGGTGGATGTCGCAGCTCACCAGGAAAGGTCACGATGTGTTGTCGCTAGAATCTGATTAAGGCTGTTTTTATTGCATTAAGAACATCAAAACTAAATGTTTTGCAAAGTTATAGGTACTGCCACTGACCATTTCATTCGGAAAAATAGGGGAAAAACTCAAAAGGTCATTTTTGCGATCGCGTTGGTCATGAAACCGTCAGAGATAAAATCGAAATTCTTCTATTTACCAATTCACGCATCGTTTGCAAGTAAAATGGTGCAAAGTTTTTGAAAAAATCTTTAACGGTTCCGGAGAAAAACGTCAAAAACGAAACCCGCGCAAAAGCGCCATGATTTGAGAAGTTGTGGTATATCAGTATAACTAAATCTATGCAAGTTGCATAGGCGTTTAACATAGGAGAAACAGTATTTACAAGGGCCAAATGTTCTGATAAAAAAAACAACAGGGGTCGCACTTTTCAGCCCCCTGTGAAGGTGGAAGATGATTAAAATTATTACTATGGGAAACCTTTGAATAAGTACTAAACATCTACCAAATATAATTCTCCTACATTTATCCAAATTTGAAAAATAAAATAAAAACCTAATTTTACTGCTCCCCTTTAGGGGCGTGTAACTCAAAAACCAGACGTCTAAGAAAAAAAATGTATATGAAAGACTCCCCTTAATTTTCGATAAGGAACCACCTCACTCAATATTTAAGAAACACTCTGTATACACGTGAGACCATGTAGAATATGACGATATAGTCTGAAAATGGTATAAAAACTTGTCTAATTGCTGAAAAAATGTATTTTAATAACAAGTTTAATTTTCCCTCTTTTATAAATTTACAAGCTAATTATTGTTAAATGATATTAATATATTTGTCTTCGAGTACATAATTATTATTTTGAAAATATTTTAGTAACCAAGGGACGCCAAATTTTTTATGTATATTAGTCGCCAATTGCATTTCCTTTCAAATTATACTTTTTCAGTTGATTAAAATAACAGATTATTATAAAAATCAAACAATTGTAAAGTATTTTGTACAATACATTGCATTGCTTCTTCTTGTACCTTTAAAACGAATTATTTTTTGATGTACAACGATTTAACGACGTATAATGTTTGCGGTGTCTGGTTGTAGCAACAAAAAAAATCCACTATTTTAATTTAAAAAAAAGCAAAGTAACAGAACTCAATCAACGGTTTAAAATTGTAGAGATCGTATCAGACTTTGCTTGACGAGTTTACAAAAGAACTCCAATAAATTTTCCCTTTGACATTGCTAAGATTAATATATTTCTTAAAAGTCAAGCGTAGTAAACATCAGTTATTTACGTATTTTTACAGTATACATCAGTTCAGAAAGTAAATACGAGTTTAAAATTTCCAAGTATAACACATATTTTTAGTAGACTATCGATTTGAAAAATGGGAGTTCATTAAAAGCAGATACCTTCAAGAAAAATACTTTTAAAGCTTTGATTTATTTCCATTCAGCTGACCCACTACGTGCTACCGTCTATAAAATTACTTGCAACATCGTTTCTTCGCGATTTTATTATTCAAGTTTTCAATAAGAATCACTTACTCTGTAGAAAATAATATCGTAAGGTACTTAAATACACAGTAGACTGGTTTGCCGGCGTCACACGCTTCACTGATCTGAAAATATAGACTTTGTTTTTCGTCTACGATTCACGTAACAGCGAAGAAATATATTTATTATCTATTATGCCAACATTTGAAACTTAGATCATGATTGTTCAATCGCGGAGGTGGTAGTCTTATTTTGACAACATTTAGGTAATCACCACACGGGAAAAATTTTTCAGATCAATAAGGAAAATTTCATTAGAAAAAATTATTTTTTAATCGATACGTGATTATTGATTTATTTAGTTTCCTACATTACGTCTTGTCTAAAGTTTTTATTTTTATTATTTCCACGCAGGTAGAGTCCCCTTTCGGGTTCCTGTACTGCGACCTATTGGTCTATTGTACCCTCTAGTGATAGCCCCTTTTCCTTTTTTCCAATTTTCCAGTTTTTTCCCTATTTTTTCTCTGTAGATCATCAGTGGGACGTGTAACTCTGCAAAACATTTATTTCTTGGTGCAAAACAAAGCCTTGATCAGATTCTAGGGACAAAATGTCGTGATTTGTTAGAAAAACTGATACTAGTATATCCAGGCTTACAATCTAATCCTTTTAGTGAATATTGATGCTATTATTATAAATATTTATGTTTTTTAAAGTAAAATCAAAATAAAATTAAGTGAATACAATGATTGAGTATAGTTTGATAGTGAATTGAGAGAAAATATCCTACTTTTTGATTCCTAAAGGATGGCAACGCTATCTCAAGTGTGTTCTGTTATTGAAAGCCGTATAATGGCTGTTTTCTTCGGACCAAGACACGTCTGAAACTTGTTTCCCGAACGGTAGTTGCAAAAATGGCAGAAAGCAGCCGCAAGCGGTAACCTGATAGATCTGTTTGTAATGTAAGGAAGTCATTAGGGAGCGGATGTAAACTGTACTGGAGTTGAACGTCAACAAGTTTACACAAACAAGGAGTTGTGGCCGCGTTATAAAGCTTTTGTAGACAGGCACGGAGGTTAATGCGTTACCTTTACTCGCTAAGTAATACCTCGATATAATCTTAGCTTTATGCCTTTGCGTACATCGTCTGAAATTTGGCGAGGCGATGCGAGAGCTCTTATGCCGCGGCGACGCGTGTATCGACATAATTGTCTTATTACGTCCTTCTGGTAAGATATTTCCGAAATGTGCCGCTAAAAGGGGAATAAATCTTGCGTTTTAGGTCATTCCGTTGATTGCGTTATTTATTTATTTATTTTGGGTTGCTTGTTTTCCTGCTCGGATCGTTATTTCTGACGCGCGTAAAAAACAACTCGCAGTTGGCCAGGCGAATTAAAATATCTCGAAACACCTAAAATATTTTTGTTAAAATCTATGACCCAATTATAACAAATTAAGGCAGTTATTGGATAATTTTATTTAATCGTTTCTAATAAATTAATTCGCACTTTTTTTTTTTAATTAAAAAGCAATAAATCAGGAACATTTACTTGACATATGCAGTCTGTTCTACAAAATGGGCAAAGACTATCGTAACTTCAATTGTAATTTAACCATCTACAAACCATATTTATTATTAAATGGGACAGTCTTAGCTGCAACTTGGCGAAAAGAAATCGGTTTTAAACAACTTCATTTATTTGTTGTGACGTCACCGACATTTTTTTAAAAATTGGTTGGTTTAATTTTTTGGGTGTATTCTTGTAGAGTGACCATTTTCAGTACTTTTCAACTGTCTAGACCGGGGGTTCCCAAAGTTTTGACCAGGCGGTACAAATTGTAGACTCCAAATATTTGGCGGGCCAAAAAAAAAAGAAGTGTTTTTGAGAGACCTTGGTTCGTGGAGAACCGACAAAATCTCGAAATTTCAAAATATGTAGGTAGTAGGTATATACTTTTTTTGTAACAAGAAATCTATCTGGTATGATTTCAAGATGGCGGATGGTCTGACATCGCGCAGGCCGTATTTTTAGGGACCGTGGGCCGCATTTGTCCCGCGGGCCGTACTTTGAGAACCCCTGGTCCATACTTTTAGTAAGGTTATACTATAAAATTTTTGTAAAAAGTGCAAAAAACTAATTTGAGCTAGTAACCATTTAATCAAAACTTCTGTTAAAAAAAGATAATTACTCATAATCAAGCAAACTTATATAACCACTTGCTTAATTAACTGTAAGTCAGTGAAATTTGAATGATTATTACTAATGGAAATAAGCGAAAGGACAGGAAATGTGGGAAGAATATTTAACAGTTAATGAACAACATTTTTTGAAAATAGAGAAGTCCCAAAACGAACAAAAGTGGAAGTGGGATAATAACTCTTACACTTTTATACGAAAGTGAAACGTGGACAAAAATAGTAGCCGAGAGAATGCAGCAGAAATGGGATTTCTAAGAAGAATTCAAGGAAAAACCAAAGAAGATAGACCAGAAATGAAACATAGAGAACCATTAAAGATAAAATCAGTTGAAACAAAAATACAAGAAAGCCAGCTGAGATGGTTGGGTCACATTATAAGATGAAAGAAGCAAGGTTAACAAGTAAAGCCTATGAAGCAAGATCACAGAGAAAAACAAAAGAGGTAGATCGAGAAAACCTGGCACGACGAAGTGAAAAAAGCAGCAACGGACAGAAACATCAAATGGAAAGACATAAAAAAGCTAGCACACTACAGGAAAACATGAAAAAAGTCAGCACAACACAACTCGACAGTCCTACACCTAACAGTAGAAAGTGACTAAATAAATAAATTATTATCAACAGAAAAATATTGATAAGCTTTTGAAAAACCTTTTTAATATTTCTATTCGACGCACCAGTCATTATTAAAATTTTTAATACTTAATTTTTGACGTGTGCTTTGATGTTTTGTAATACCTTTGGGCTTAAAATGCATTACTATTGCTTCTGCATTGATTCCTCCACAATATTTTGTAGGAACTACAGCACATTACAATCTATAGTTGCCAGTAATGGGCAAAACTACACACATCAAAATTGGGTACATTTTATGCTTCCAGCGTACAACATTTAATCATCCTGCATTGACGTGGGGCACAAACCATTGCAGGAAAACAGGACGTGCGGCAACCCCGCTCTCAGAACACGTTAACTTTGACCATTTTCTCGAACAACTCCCGTATTTAAATATATCTCGCGCCAGTCCGTGAAATAACAACCAATAATCGTAAAGCTCACTCTCAAATATGAAACTGGGGCATTTTTACGCTTTATTTCTTGTTGCTAAATTTAGACGTAAAACTTTATGCAGTCGTAAAGCGAGAAATTATGGCAATAAAGGCCCCAAAAGTTTGAAATTGTTTCGCGCATTATTCTATTTCGGGTTCGCAAATTAAGCGTTGCAATTACACTTTAATATACTGCGATCAAAATGCTTCTTAATATTCACGGCTCACAAAATATCAGAGAGAACAGGATCGACGTTAAACGGGTCGTGAATCGTAACAATCGAGACAAAAATTAACTTAATCACGACATGCTGTGTAAACAGATCCATTTTCTTAACGAGCACCCCGACAACATACAACTAGCAAATGCATGGCATATGTCACTCACCAAACACAGTTTAAGATAATTAATCAACACTATATATAGTTCATACTTGGTAATATAAACAGATCTAGACACTGAATGTATCATCCAACATAATTATTAACTTCCGAGTATGTATTGATTAATATACGACGAGTTTAACATGGCGTATCAAATGAATACAAACAGCGTAGCAGGAATAACAGTTGCACAAATAAAAACGAAACCAGAATAATAACAGAATATTACAATGTAACGTAATGAGTAATCGATTAAGCAACATAAGTTTCCAAAATAAAAATAAACAGTTATTTAATCGGTTTGTTGTCGTCAATCATTTCTTTAGACACAAATTGCAGATTTTTAGGGTATTTACCGTCTTACAGACAGATCGAATAATTAATATAAAATACAGGGTGCACCACGACCCTGAGATTCTTCGATAGCTCCTTTATTAATAAAAATATCAAAAAATATTTTATACAAATATTGTGCGAACCTATTTTCTACATTATCTAAAATTATTTTCAAATGTAGGTATTGCTTGTGCAGCACATAATATATGAAAATGTGATTTTTTTTAATGGAACACCTTGTATATTTTTACATTTATGGTTTCCCCTTTAGGTGTACTTTAAAAAAAAGTTAACCATTATATGGGCGTAAAGCTAACCGTTTTTGTGATATTTATATTTTTATAAAAATTTTGAACGATGCAGCACTTTCAAAAATTTTCTACATTCAGAAACTTTGAAAACTCAGTCAAAATTAGATTCGCAATAGTTTCACAAACAGTTTGCACTAGTAAAACTTTCGAAATATTATACAAGGTGTTCACTACGCCGGGGGTCCAATTCGGTAAACTTTAAACATCAATAAGTAATTTTTCTTAAATACAACACGCTGTATATTTTTACATTTTCTTGTAAAGAATTTAATTGTCTTGCTTCCTATAGGTACCTAAAGTTGATAAATTTCGATCTATCTCGATTTTTATTAGTATTATTAAGGCAATGAAATATTTTAAAGTCGCCCATGGAATTTTGATAGCATGAAAAATGTCCTACAATTCCCAAAACCTTTTTTTATCGACCCCTTCGCCAAGGCATGGTTTTTCTTCATTGTCAAGCTTCAACTTTTCATAAACACATTTAGAAAATTGTATCTCAGAACATTTCAATGCGCGGAACTTACGTAACTGTAAAAGAATTTAAACTTCAATTGTCTGAACGTAAAACACAAAAGCTTTTACCCAAGAATGTAAAAAAAAAATTCACGATTGGAAAAAGATCAAGATCAAAATACAAAATCTTTAATAGAATGTGTGCAATCATTTTATGAAAGTTGTAATTACCTATTTAAATTAGTGGAATAATGCTTTACATGAACTATAACTGAAATCTTGCTTGGTCCAAAGCAGAAAAAAAAATCGTTTTCAATAAAATAAAATAACAAGTAAAAAAGGTATTTTTTGATTGTATCAAACACTTTGTAACTAAAGAAAAATTACAGATATGGCAGCTAAGTTTTTATTTAAAAATATATATAAATGTTAAAACCTATTGCTAATTGTTGAGAATTCTTTATGTTTGCCAGGTTTAAGCGCTTCTACTGAGAGGGTCTTTTTTATTATAAATAAAATTTGTACCAATGAAAAAAAAATTAACTAAGAGTCGAAACACTGAAAGCTTGCACTAATAATTAAACCAAATGTAATAGTACTAATATAAACTGTGTAGAATTTTATAATAACATAAAACATAAAAATTACCTGTAAAAAACATACCCCCAAAAATAGCATTAAAATTAAAATTAAAATGTAAATTAGTATTAACAATTTATTATTTAAAGTATTAACTATATTAGTATTGTGTAAAAGAATTATATTTTTGTTTACTGATGTAAAAATGCTTTAAAATTAAAATTTCCGTTTGTCCTTAATAATTTGTAGTTTTTTAAACCGAATCATCCAACGTGGTTTGGTATAGGTTTTCGCCCGTAGGCTCTATTTGTTCTTTATTTTATGAAAGAAAATATGGTCAGGTATACGAAAAGTGATCACACAAAACGCTATTATAAACATGATATTATTAAGATAATTACCACCTTAAATATCAAGTTTGTTACAAATAACCCTTACAGATTATATAATATTAAATGGGGAAAAAACTGCATAACATGGCATCATAAAAGTATACTCAAAATTTAATATATTAGACACGAGTTATTTTTTCACAAGATATTAATTAACTTGAAAGTTATTTTACTTTAAGAGCTTTAATAAAAAAAGTTGCAAAACTGTTTTGCTTGGTTTTGTACAGCGTTTCTCAATTCGAAGCTCAACATGATAAAAAATAGACAACGCGTCTGTTAGAAAATCTAATAAGAACAGCTCTAAAAACTTGGAAATCTAGACCAGGCATTTTAAAATATATTTTTCCGACGACCACTATGTAAAGCGAGTAATTTCGCACGACTTACTACAACTGAAAATGACAAATTGCGCATGACACTGGAAATTGTGTGCAAAATGCACTTTGCACACAATTTCCTGCACTTTGCACACAATTTCCGCTACTTTACACACGCTAAACGCGCTGTCAAGCAAATCTAACCTCACAAGTGTCAAGTGTCACCAACGTAAAAAAAATGTTATTTTCACAACTTTTTTGCAGAATTAATGATTATTTGTCTAACTGGTCGTCGGAAAAGCATAGTGTACAACACGTGCTGAAAGAATATTTCAGCACTAGTTGTACAATATACTATTACAGTATTATTGCGAAATTAGGCAAAAAAACGCCAATTTAAAGCACGTTTTACAATGTATCTTACTTATAACTAACCTTAATAATTTTGTACGGTGAGTGGTTAGATAGACGCTCGTAAAATCCTCCATTGTTTCTTGAATCTTACAAATTCCCACACAAACCACCAAGTAACGTAAATGTTAATAATTAAATCACAATAACCCATTTAGCATGCAGGATTTAATCACTTTTACCAACAAATCTATTACTTATTTTGTTATTTGGAATAATTAAGTCCTTTAAATTTTGTAAACACCATTTTTAATGACAATAACTTATTAATTAAGTTAAAATCGGCACAAGTTTCGCAATGAATTAACACAGCATGTCTTCAGAATTTCACCTTTTCGCCATTACTATCGGAACGGATATGTTAGCACATGGTTTGCTCTCCAGATGTTCTCGACTGAACGTCATCAAGAATTTCTTATCAGCAAGTTTTTTAGCTTTTTAAAAACCGAAATTACGCCAGGTATTACGTTAAATTTTGAAGGACATCAATACAATCGTTTACGCGATGTTTTATTTTTACGGAAATGTTATTAAACAATACTTTCTTTCGCTTGTGCATGCAATATTAGGCTCGATGCACACGTACCTACATTTTTCGCCCGTCCGAGCGCTGTGAGGGCGCCCGTCCGGGCCCGGACGGGCGAAAAACGTACGTGTGCATCGACCCTTAAATTTATTTCATCTTCTTGCAATATTAAATAGTAGGTCATATACTTTATATATTTTGTCGGTTTAAAATTAAAATTAAAACAGGTATCTACAGTTTAATAGTAAGTATATTACATAAGAAAAGTTGTAAGAAGCGTCGCGTATTTCCACGAGTGCGTAATTGCTTCACAACTCGTGTTATGTAGCTTACTTTTTCTACGATCACATAATACATACGATTTTAACGGCTTTTTGACTAATATACACATGCAATTACGTTGTCTTGTTTTAGCGTTTCACAATACTTTTCAATAGATCAAACAGCAAACCATTAAATTAATAGCGGCTTATTTAATAGTAGCGCAAGCTGGGATTAATATTAAAATTGTCTTGTAATGAGTCGTTATTCAAAACAAACTACGCTTTGCAGCCATGTAATAGATAATTCATCAGCTGAAAATTTAGGGACGACTCTCCTTTGCGTATATATTTGTAAACAGGGCACGACACAAATCCGTGGGGATAACATTTCATTTTCTAAAAAGTTTTATCAAAGAAACAAAGAAGCGAACTGTATTTATTGAAACGGCTAGGCCGGCTAAGCAGTCTTATAAAAAAAACTTCCCAGATTGATTCTCAAATCCGTCGCGGAATGCCTCGAATGCGGTCTCTCAGAAAAGTAGCCATAAATTTTTATACAGTTTGCGTCGGCGTGTGTCGACTGCAAAACATAACGATAAATTTCAAACATGATACCGTGCTTTATCAACGTTATTTAGGTTTCAGTTTTCAGCAATAGAAAATAACTCAGAAACTGTTTCCATTTCTATTGACCCAGTTAAAAGGATTGGTACAAATGGGTAGAAATAGGGTTGCTAGAGTCATAATTTTGGTATCCGAGCCAATTAAAAAAAAGATCCCCTTGAAGAACAGTACAATAAAATCCCTAAAACAAATACTCCAAAAAGAAAAGTAGCAAAATTTTTACTAAAACGCAAATAAATGGCAAATTTAGAAGTATTTTCTATTTTATTGGGAAAAAACGCATATTTTCATTGATTATGCACTACATGGTCAGGAAAATAATTGGGCCCGTTATTTAATTATTTCACCATAAGAGCTGTAAGGTACCTACACACATTTTGACTGAATTTTTTCAACAATTACACGATTATGAGCTTTTGCATGGCTATTTTCAGCAGGACGGCGCAACAGTACATACGACATGAGGAACTTGTCTCCGCGAGTTTTTTGGTGACCGGCTAATAAGTTTGCATACAAAAGTTGAGTTTCCTCCGGGATTACCTTGTTTGACCATTATTGACTATTTTGTGTTCACTTACTTAAAAAATAGGATTTTCAGATCTCCTGCAGCTAATTTGCAGGAACTGGAACAAAGAATTGTTGCAGGATGTACAAGCATAACGCCAGTAATGCTGCAAAATGCTTAAGTTAATTGAATTAGTTAATTTGACACCGAAATGTTTTATTACCATTTTTTTACAAAATCATGGCAAAAATTTTCAAGATTTTCCTTAATACACACATTTTCCAGTAGCATCAACTAGTTTGGTTATATTTTTTTGTGTTTTGAGATTTATATCTTGCCATATACTTAGATAGAAACTTAACAGACGTGGTGAGTAAAATGTAAAACTTTAAACAAAGAATTTTCCAACGTAAGTCAGACGACGCGTGCATTCGAGTTGTAATAAATAGGTTCAGTCTGCTTTTTTGGCCTCGTGGCCCTAATTATAGCTTTCGCACGTCAGTCTGCAATTTACTACACAAAACTTTTGTGTAAATTTACTATCGATGACGCTAATACGATGACGTATCAGGAATTAAATCAAAATCGTTGCCCGCGCCAGCGTATTACACACATTTTTGAGTAAGCGCCAGATAGCAGAGGCGTTAATGTCTAGATGTTCCCCTCAAAAATTTCTAACTTAGCAAGACACCAATTAATGTCCGCCGTTATAAATGTAACTTCACAACGAAAAACTTCTCGGCGAGCGCGTAGCTAAACGCAAAAATTGCCGTTCGAAACTTTTCTCTTTCTTTTTATTTACAATTTCGCCTTTATAAATGCTAATTGCGAGTTCATTTTTTGTTCGCCTGCTGCTTTGAAAGAGATACAGCACATAATTCGCAATTTCTATTAGAATACATAATGTAATACTCTATGTGGAGCGGGGGCCGTTAAAAAGTAACGAGCATTTTACGTCAGCTCCTTAAGTTTGGAGGCTAAGCGCCTGGGTTAATATTAAATACATGAAGAAAGAAAATTGAGCGGCGAATTGTTATGTGTTATCGTGCCCGGAAACACGAAAGCTCATTTCGCTATTTAACAACACTTTTTGTTCGACTTTTACCGTCTTACTAGGACGTTCGATTGTACGTTATTTTAATGTAGTTAGTAGGGACGGGTAATAATATTTTATTAAGTCATGTCCTTCTACTGTTAGCTGCAGGACCGGTCATCTATATATCGGGGCCCGGATGCAACAATTTTTTTGGCGCCGCTATAAAAAAGTTTGGTAAAATAAAATTTTGCATGCTTTGTGCGTGTCACAAAATTTGCAAAATAATTTAAATACGTGTCATGTTGGGGCCCCCCAAGTCGGAGGCCCGGGTGCGTTGAGCCCATTACACGCCACTCTTGACCGGCCCTGGTTAGGTGTAGGGCTGTTAAGTTGTGTTGTGCTAATTTTTATCCATGTTTTTCTGTCTTGTGCTAGCTTTTTTATCACTTCCCATCTGATGTTTATATCCTTTGCTGCTTTTTTGAGTTCGTCTCGCCAGGTTTTTCTCGGTCTATCTCTTTTGTTTTTCCCTGTGCTTCATGGGCTTTTCTGGTTAACCTTTCTTCTTTCATCCTATAAATGTGACCCAACCATCCCAGCTGTCTTTCTTGATTTTTGTTTCAACTAATTTTATCTTTAATTGTTCTCTATATGTTTTATTTCTGATTTGATCTTTCTTGGTTTTTCCTTAGATAAATAAACGAAGTCATGTTACTAAAAATGTCCTGTTTATAAGAGCAGTTGATAGTTATTATTAATAATAGCATAAGTTCTTTACTACTAGGGGTGCAATATTAGGTATATTGCAAAAACTAATCATACAATATGTATTCTTAGAAAGTATGTATTTTCTTCACCTTGGCTTAAGAAAGAAACTCTTAGGTCGATTAAATAATTTCGATTTTTTTTTTTTTTTATTAAACTGATTTATAATCACGTAAACATATAGCTTAAAGATAAAAATAGAACGTCATTTGACATTTAAAACAAATTATCGAGATATTTCCAAAGCCGACTGGTTAATTTCCATTAAATATTTTGTTTGTGCCCATTAATTATCATAAAAACCGCAATAACTCGATAAATATCAATTTTAGACATAATAGACCTTTAAAAAATTTTACAGATAATTAAATTATCGATAAGAACATGTAAAATATATAGGGTTCCATTTAAAAAAAATTACTTATCTGTGTTTGAAGTTTAACCAATTGGACCAAGCATAAAAAACACCCTGTGTATTATTTTAAAATTTTAACTAGTCAGCAATCACTATGATACTGTTGTCGAACAAAGTTTTAAAGGAATTGGTTCTGAAATTGCTATGTTGTGCAATATCAATATTTTCTTAAGAGTCCTGTTTCTGTCAATATTTTCATAAAAACTTAAATAATATTTCTAAAAACAAACTGCATAATAGAAGCCGTCATGAACATTGGAACACTACATATTTTGTTACTAATTAACTAATGTGTATTGTTCTTTTTCTGTTTGCAGAGGATTTTAAATCTTTTACAACATATTTTATGCATCTCTTTAAATAATTCACCTTATGCTGTAAGCTCATCAAAGTCCTAACGTCGTATAAAACTTTCTAAACATTTCTTAACTTAATAAAAATTGCATATAACATATTCCTTTCATCCAGACGTTAATTAAAAGGATGTACATGTATTTTCAACGAAATTAATACCATCAAGAAAACTTTTACAAAGTTAACAAGCTCTAAAGTGTGTTATACTTATTACAGAATCCATTAAAAGCCAAGTCTAATATGTGAAACGTACTAAAACGTTTACATTTACTTTCGTTAATTAAAATTATGTTGTTTATGTAGAGGTACATAAAGCAAACCTACGTATTAAATGTTATTTAGGTAAGGCAAGAGCAAATGCACATTTTTAGTATTACCAAAAGCGATTAGTTGCGTCTAAGTAATGGTAAAGCAGTACTTGAAAACAAATTTGTGTATACAGTGTGTTTGTTTTGTCCAAGTAAGTTTCATAGCACTTTAGATATTGGCTATGAAGTTGGTGCATTACGCAAAATCGTCAGTGTTTCGGTTTTGGGGCGTTATAGAAAATAGTGGCTTAAGTCACTTAACAGTAATGAAAAATGGCGTTTCGTTAACGTCTATGTGAAATTATGTGCACTGAGAAAAATATAAGTAAACGATAAAACAACTATAAGTGAATTTTTCTACAGTTAGCATAAATATTTTTATGCACATTAAATTGCAAAACATTTAATATTTCAAAAAAACATAAAAGTGACTTATGAACGGCTCAATTCATAATGTTAATTGTTTAAATTTTTTATGGTTTATACAGTGTGTACAAAAAGTAACGCAACGAATCAATATGTGGTCTTGTGATAATTTTACAAAAAAAAGTTTCGAATAAAAGTTGTTTGTGGTAACTTACTACATAACCTAAAATTATTTTTAGCTATACACATTGTTTTTGCCTCCCCCTGAAAAATTTCTGTGGACGCCCATGGGGACAGGGTATATCCCAATTCTTAGGGGAGTCGTAACCCCCTCTAAACCCCTCCTGCGTACGCCACTGCATAGGTGTAAAAAAATTTTAAGATCACATCGCCTACGTTCGCCAATATTCAATGAAAACTAAACGCGTACGGCTAAATTCAATTTCATCCTGGCAGGACACCCCGAAACGAATCAAAATCAACTTCAATTCTGCAAACGATATTTTTAATTAACCGCTCGTATATTTACCCGTTCCACTGACAGCGCGGCGCGTAAATAAACAGAATTAATTAAACGACGTATTGAAATGAGAAGCATAAAGCGTATAAAATATCGACGAAGTACAGCTCTGCATTCGTTTGATCTTCGCGCACGAGGCGCGACCGTCAATTATTTTCGCCATTGTCTCGAGCGTCCGTCGAAAGTTGCAAAGTGCAACCTGTAAGGCTGTCAATATCTATCGGTAAATTAAACAATGCGGCACATCGACGGTAATTAATCAGACTTACCGCATTGACAGCTGTCATGTCCTTGGAAGCGGGCTCAGAATCGGCTAGGCTGTCACTCTGTAAAAGGAATAGAGATTAATCATCAGAAAATATAGAACAAAACGTAGACAGTTAAGGCAAAGATCACTTCCATTAGCTGGAAACAGCTGAGGTACAACGCACTTAACAACTGAAAGTTGAGCTTTTGCGCGGAGTCCATTTATTCAGCAAAAGTTACCAATCGCCACTCGCTACCCATACAATGATACTCATGAACCGTCAATATCGAACGATACTTTATACACGGCTACAACCCTAACTGCGATGGCGGTGTTACTTCAACTATTAATTCCAAATTAATTAAAACAGAGACCAAGCAGAATTATAAAAGCTTAAATGCATATTAATCATAGAGATTTACGAATTTAGATTTGCGGGTAAAAGTTTGTACAACATTTAAACGGACAGGAGTTTAAAACTAATATCGCTAAATCCTTGTCAATTCTTCGCGGTATAAATATTTATGAGAGTGAATTTTTACGAAGATAAATTCGTGTGTGCTTTCAAATTTAGACCAAATGACGCGGTACAAATTTTTGTCCTGATTTTTTCCCCTACATCGTGACTATCACCTTTGTTCTTCATATAAGATATTAATGACCACAATGACATTTTTTAGCTTCTTTGGAGGAAGCTTACAACTTTGTGATTCGCAAGTTTTAATTAGGTTCATTGTCCAACATTAAAATTTGATTATATTACCCGGCATCAAGAAGTACTACTGTAGATCGATAAAATTAAGACTTACGACGGGTTGACCGGGTTCTGCTTTTTTTCGCGATCTACTACGATATTGCTAACTACTAACAACCACGATTTAACGATCAGGTAAGAAAAAGGACAATTGAAAGATGTATTTCACACATGATGAAGACTACCCCAAAAACATACAAGAGGAGAGAAGATTGCTGATACCGAAGCTAAGGGAAGCAAGAAATCAAGAACATAGTGCAGCCATAAGGTACAATAAACTAATAATAAACAACGAAATATACAAGAGAGAAGATGCTACACAATGGAGGAATGGTGTCTGATGAGGGAAAAATGGGAAGTACCAACCAAAAAAGAACAGTTGTTCAAAGGTCACCAGAGGGAGACAGTACCGATGAACAAATAACGAAAATAACAAAAACTTCGAGGCAAAAAAAAACTAATAACAAAAGGAAAGGAAAAAACGGGGAAAAATGAGCAAGGAAAACGGAAAAGAGGACAATCAAAATAAAATCAAGAAACAAAAAGACAATATAAACAAAACACTTCAGATAGGAACGTGGAATGTCAGAGGAACTTATACAGAGGGAGCACTGAGAAAAGCCTTTCGGCAGAGATCAAAAAGTACAAAGTAGAAATTTTAGCTCTGCAAGAAACAAAACAAAAAGGCAATGAAATAACAGAATTGAAAGACCATGTTTTCCTTAAGAGTGAAGGAACGAATACAATACTTGGCACAGGCTTTCTTGTGAACCAAAAGATCAAACAGTTGGTCTTTGACTTCAAGCCCATCTCGGACAGATTATGCTAGCTAAGAACAAGAGGAAGATTTAGGAAATCTAGTATCTTAAATAAACCCTTACACAATATGGGTAAAAAGAATATATTTTAAAGTCAATTCCCTTTTTTGCCCAGCACCTCCACCAAAATTATCATTTAGTTGTTAATATTTATATCTCTTTAAAAATATATTCGATACAGCATCTTTTCAACTTTGACACATCTTCTCTAGGCTATGAATTTCATTTCATGAAAACACAATAAGTTTCTTCAACATTACATTTAAAAAAAAATTAAGATGCTCAAATATTTTTGTAAAATTAACATTTTATGTACAATAAAGAGCCTACGGCTATGATTATTAATTGGAAAATCCAAGTGCAAAAAAGCTCTACAAGATCTAAAAATAATAAGCAGGAATACGTTCTTTATTAATGGCTTTAAAAAAACATTTTCGCTTTTAAATCCAATATTCATCGTTGTGTTATTGTATTCTACAAAAAAAACTGGTCGAGGAGAATTTAAAAAATGTTTAAAATAGCACATTCAAAATAAGTTAAACAGCCCCTTTTTTTGCTTTTGGATGCATTGTGTAGTCAAATAATTTGTTTTGATATTTAACTAACAGATCAAGATACAGCAAGAGACAAAAAGCAAATTGAATTAATTTGAAATCAGAGTAACTGATTGGACTAAGAGGTGGAGAGTAAGAATCAACAAGAGTAAATCAGCGCATATAGACTTTGCCTACAAGCAAAATGAACAATTCCCGATATCAATAGCCAATGCCAAAAACCCACATTGCGATACAGCAAAATACTTGGTAATGAATCTGTATATTCGTCTTCGATGGAAAGAAAACAAAGAAATAAAAACTTGACGCTGAATACAAAAAATGTTCTCTCGGATAGGAAGAAAATCACAATTGTCTGTGCATAATAAGTTAATACAGTACAAACAAAGCCAGTCTGGACTTATGGGGTTCTGCTTTGGGGATGTGCAGCCAAAAGCAGCAAAGATAAGATCCAGGTCTTTCAAAATAGAGTGCTCCGAGATATTGTCGATGCTCCATGGTACTATTGGAATGACCATTTACACAGAGATCTGAAGATCCCAAACGTCAAAGAAGACATGAAAAAGTTCGCACGAGGAAGACTTTACTCCCATGGCAACACCGAGGTGCTGCAGCTCCTAGATAATTCAGGTTTGAAAAAAAGGCTCAAGAGGATCAAACCTTTTGAATTGGTGTAGTGTATATCGCGATACAGTGCTAAAGCAGAGCATAGTGTTTTATGTTAGAAACTAAGAAACACCAATGGGGACATCTTGGAAAAATACCTATTCTTTAAGAAATTTAGTATAAAATTGTAGGTTAGTCTCCTTAGACTAGTAACAATAATTAAATATAAAGAAAAGAAAATTGAAATCGATTTATTAATAAATTGATATTAAATTTTTTCCAGATTTATTTGCATTCCGACGATACAAAACCAGTCCTAATGTATTAGAAATGTTTACTTCACACCTATTTGAGTGAAGAATTTCGTTGAGTGATGACAATTGACAATCATTCGATTAAATGAACCGTCTTCAACTTCTTATCCATTATAGCTCTATCCAATTTTCCCAGTTAGAATTGTTCCTAAATTTCGAGGCTTCAAATTATTAATCATAGCTTCTCAAAATATTTTATAAAAATTATTCGAAATAGAATCCATTTGCATATATCAAACGCATGATGGCTTCTGATTTTATTGTAAACACATCAACAAAAAATACCACGGTTTGTTTATATTTAACCAACATTGAAATATAGATTGCAAACTTTAATAAATAAAAACCTACGCTTAGAGCATCAACATTTACTGGTCGGATGATCTGCATTCGATAACATCGGATAATGCAGGAGCAAACAAATCATCAACGCAGAAGTTATTTTAATTAAAAATAATATTTACAAAGCCACTGGTAAACAAATAATACAGAATTTATCTCGGCTCGTGAATAGCGCTGAATGTTTAATTAATTGAAGTGAATCAGTAAGCTCGAAAAATCATTATCGGCGCATTCGATATTTCAATAAATTTCCATTAGTCAACACCGAAACATAAATAAATGTTGCAGCTTAGCGCGCAAAATGGATGGACGCGTCAGCAAAACCACAAAACTCGAATCGCATGCTGTTTGTTGCAGAATTTAAAGACAACGTGTGACATGCAAACAAACATTTCCGAGAGCTTTTCGTCCGTTTGTTATCATAAATTGTTTTAACATGTAGCAAAGAGGATTATTAACGATGCACTGCAACAAAATTGCATTTTATGGCGACCACATCAAATAGAACAGCAAGGATAGACCAGGAATGAATTTGCGAATTCGATGATTTACGATTAGAGAAGCTGATGATGGTCATAAAAAGACGAGACGTCTGATACAATATCCAATTGGATAAGTACGTAGTAAATAAGTACAAGGTATCCTTATTACATTAGGCAGGATACAGGGTGTATAACTTACAAGAAAGGGTCACGATATGTTGTCGCTAGAATCTGATCAAGGCTGTGTTTATTGCATCAAGAACATCAAAACTAACTGTTTTGCAGTTATACGTGCCACTGGCAGATAAAAACAAAATTCTTCTATTTACCAATTCACGCATCCTTTGCAAGTAAAAAAAAAAAACTTAAACAGTTTCGGAGAAAAACGCGAAAAACGAGGCCCTTGTAAAAACGGTTTTCCCTACATTAAACGCCTATGCAAGTCACATAGATTTAGTTATACAACTTCTCAAATCATTGCGCTTTTGCAGGGGTTTCATTTTTCTCCGGAACCGTTTAAGATTTCGTAAAACTTTGCACCATTTTAATTGCAAAGGATGCGCGCATTGGTAAATAGAAGACTTTCGATTTTATCTCCGACGGTTTTATGGCCAACGCGATCGCAAAAATTACTTTTATTATTCAACGTTTCAGTATTTCCCCTATATTTCCGAAGAAAATGGCCAGTGGCACGTATAACTCTGCAAAACATGTAGTTTTGATTATCTTAATGCAATAAACACAGCCTTGATCAGATTTTAGGGACAACATATCGTAACCTTCCCTGGTTAGTAACTCCACAATATTGTAAATGCTCCTTGGTACATAAGGAATTGTGACCTAGGTGTGGAGATGGTTGCTGACGAAGCTAAAAGATTTGCACAGAAGCCTGAGGAGAAATTTCACAATCATGTTAACACTGAAGCAATCCAACTGCGTTTTGTCTATGTGTACCCAACCAGAACAACCTGAGAAGACCAATGGGTAAATTCAGTAAACACTTAAGCTTAAGATACTGTTAGGAAAATCTTAAGACTAGATTAATTGTAATCTACAACACCAGTAGGTGTTTTCAAAAAGTATATATAGCAAAAATTAGATCAGTTATAATCAGGGGTTTGGAGCAGCCCAATTTTTTAATTCCACCGTTCCAGCTTCGCTCCGGCATCAAAATGCCTGCTCCGCTCCATGCTCCAAATATTGTTAACATATTTTATTAAAAAACATTTGATTAAAAAAAATTGTTTTTAGAAACAAAGTTTTAATTTTATCGGATATGTGTAAGTTGGTCAAAAATAACAATATTTGGCCCTAACAAACAAGTGACGTTAAATAAATGTTTGAAGAAACAGATTATTGATCTTCAAACGTTGAAAAAAAGGGGGAAAAAAGTTTTTTTTACAAATTTTCCATAATAAACTGGAGCAGTGGAGCAATCAAAATTATTTGTTCCGGGCTCCGCTCCTGCTCCGGGCAAAAACCCATTGCTCCACTGCTCCGTGCTCCAGCTCCGAGCTCCGCTCCAAACCCCTGGTTATAATAAATAGCCTGCGAAAAAATATGAAAACAAACAGTTTTGAAAAAAATGATCAGTCTTTGATTAACTATTAATGATCAAAATCATGGACAGATGTCCCGATATATATTTTGAAAATATCAGTTAGTTTTACAACAATTACACATTTGAACAATTTTTACTTGTTTATTTTGCTTATAATTTGTAGCTATTAACTAAAAGAATTTGTAGCAAACTGACATACACCATACATCAAAAGCTGCCATTTAACGTATTTAAAAATACAGTGCCTTTAAAAAATATGGAAAATATAAAGCTGACGTTTAAAATATTCAGTACCACAAAAATTCCTTTATAATTGTATATAATTTATGCCCTTATTTTTTATTTACAACTAGTTTATATCGTAAAGGGTGTATCTGCAACATTTTATTACTTTTTTATTTATTGTTTTTTAGTATTCTTTACAGGATACGTTAGTTGAAACAATAACACACAATAACACTAAGAAAAATAACCTCTTAGTTAGTTTTGCACTAATAGCTTGAAACTAAAAAGATTTTAGTAATTTTTTGAAAATCAATTTTAAATTAGCATATAATTTTCCCAAAATTGTACCCATTAATTTTTTAAAATTATAACTAAATTTAAATTAACTTTATTTTTGCAGCGACATCTACTGATAACAGTCCCTTACAGGTTTATTGTTAAATGAAAATGAACGGCAGTTATAATAACGTCAGCCGACCTTAGACCGCAAGCGTTAAAATATGCCGGCGGGGGCGCCCCGACATTGGACCGCAAAGGGTTAAAACTGTACTGTCTTGCATTGAAGGAGTCACAAAAACTACAGCATAATTAGGAAAGTTATCACAGTAACATTGGTAGGTGTTTAACATACAATTTTTAGTTAAATTTTCTGTGTAAGCCCCAACTTCCAAAACAACGTAAAAAAAGCCCTAATCCGCCGCTGAGTCGGTTCTAACAAAGCGGCCAACTCCATGAAAGCCACATCTTGGAAATTTCGCATTGTTACTTATCAAAGCGCATTTGCCGTGGAAGTACAATCAACCGCAATATTGTTGGTCGATATCTAATTCCTTGAAACAATTGCCGACACTATTTCATTTCATTTTCGTACTGCCAACTTGTTAAGCTTTGTGTGTGGTCGGAGGCTCGAAATAACAGTAATTTAGCGGAATCGTCCGGATTCACTTTCTGGATAAGTTTTTCTGAGGCATCGATTATACGTTAAATCTATATCATTACGCACTAATGGCAGTGCTTGCTTTCGAGAACTTCTGAGGGTAATAATATACGATAATTAGAGGAGAACCCAACCACATCGGACGATAAATTATCTACACAGTTTTTGCGCGGCTTGTGTAAGTAATTTTCTAATTTATGAACCACGCAATTAGGAACAGTTTAGTTTATCATTTGGAATGAGAGAAAAACAAAAATTGGAAAAATTAAATCAGCAACAGCCGCTGTATGAACAGGCCGTCCGAATTCAAAACTCGCCACAAACACAGTTAAAAATCGACCAGTGTTAATAGGCTTGGTGTACTTGGAAAAAACTTTGGTGCCATTTTATCTTAAATTTGCTGTTGATTATAAACTTTGTAGCTTTTTGCCGCTTTTATGGCGTTTAAATTTCTAAAATATATGTTCCAAAAATGTTTAAATTTGATACACAAACTAAACCAAATAATGTCTAATTTTTCTTCATGCAAAATAACAATTTTTAGGACCTATGTAATATCAATCCTGTATCATTTAAGTGTATGACATTGCGGCTTGATATGTAAAGTGCAAAAAACTATCCCTAAACAAATGGTAGAAATAATTAAATTATATCTAACAGACAGAAGGTAGTGTGCTGGGCCCAATACTCTACCCTATCTACAAAACAGATTCATCAAAAATTCTTGGTGCTACCATGGCCACCTACGCTCTTGATACTACTGTATTGGCGGTGGGAAACACTATCAAGCAAACGACTAAACAGCTCTAAAGTGCAGGCGATAAAATAATATCGTGGACCAGTAAATAGCGAATAAAATTTAATGAAAACAAATCTACGCTTGACGATATCACTAACAAAACAGTGTGACACATCTATGTTGTAGGTAGTGATTGCAATACCGGACCAAAATTCAATACCGGTATTCGGTATTTATTCGCAAGTAATACCGGTATACCGGTATTAATACCGGTATTGCTTTTTTTTTTAAGTATTAATTTTGAAAATACAATATATGCATTTTACACATATGTACAATGTACATATAGTAAGTATAATGTCAAAACACAAATTTAAATAAAATAAAGAAACTTAAAAAATTACATAATCTGTAAAAAAATATGGACACAAAAAACTGAAGATATACAGGATAATTGATTGGGACCGGGCATTAAAAATATATGAAGAATGAAAAAGGGTATTGATCTGAAATGTTGGTTATTACTATAATGGCATATGATCTGTTTAATGAAAATATTTTCAAGATGGCGACCCTTCCGGAAATACCGGAAGTTGACGTCTACTTTCTTATTTCAAATACAATGGTCTATTTTTTATTGCATTTTTGGATTTAACACGTTATTTTAGAGCGACTATTAATTGCATACCCTATACCTAAGTGCAGTTGTTTTTTAGATTTTTGGACTTTTTTGAATTTTTTTGATTTTCATCGTGATGCTTAATATTATCTATCGCCGCCATTTTTGAAGAGAAAACGCTTAAATTTAGACTATGCATAGAAGAATTTTTGCAATCGATGCAATTTAATTTTCTTTTAATACAATTTCAGACCAATAAAACTCGTTTTTTCAAATACAATGCCCAATTTTTTTTTCATTTTCTAATTCAAAAGTAAATTCTACATCAATCTATATTAGCGTTTCCTATACCTATCTGCAATAATTTTCGAGTTATTAAGAATTTTTGATAAAGTTAAGAGAAATTGCAACATTTTTTAATAGTAAGCCTTGGAAATGACAACAAATATTCCAATGTTGCAATATTCTTTCGTCTTCTAATAATATCATCTCTCTTTTAATTAACTTAAATACACCATTTTGTGGCACAATTTTGTGTTTTGCATTTATTGCTATTTTTTTATTTATGGCAGACTGCAATTATAAAATAATAAAAATAAAATTTAAAAAAAAAAATATTAATACCGAATACCGGTATTAGACCATCAAATGAGACGGTATTTCGGTATTGTAAAATGGCACGGTATACCGGTATTCGGTATACCGGTATACCGGTATTGCAATCACTAGTTGTAGGCTTCCGCGGCCGATGTCCAATTTGTATAAGTTGTTTCCGGGTTGGAACCGCGTCGAAGGTTTCTTCAAAAATAACAACCCTGAACATGTCCCCTATAAAGGAGGACGAAACGTCGGTTATGAAGAAACCTTCGACGAGGTTCCAACCCGGAAACGACTTATACAGTGTGACACATTCCAATACTACTTAATAACCAACAAAAAAAAAACGGCGAAGTATTTGGGAATTAACCTGGATGTCATACTTAGATGGATGTAATGTTTTTGTCTTATCCTTTCATCTGCCTATTTTCTTCATTATGTCCTTATCGTCTATTCCATCTTTGCCTATTGTGACTCCCAGATATTCGTACTGACTAACGTTTTTAATTGTTCCGTTGTCTGGCTATATGTCCTGTCCTCTTCCTCCTATGTCTATATACTGGGTTTTCTCTGTATTTACCTCCACTCCCCACTTATTCTATTCCTCTATAAGTTTATTTAGCATGTATGTCATATCTTGTTGATCCGCTGCTATAACTATTAATTTGATCATCTGCAAGTGGTGAGTGAAAAGCAGAGTATTGTGTAGATGCGCGTAATCACGTGAAAATTGTGACTTTATTTTAAAGAAATCTAACTACAAGAACTATTTAGAAATTAAAAACTCTGGATTTACAGGACGGTTTTTATTGATTTTGGTTAAAAATCCGACGTTTCGCACTTAATGTTTTTAAGGCTTCTTCAAGGGCTGAAAACAAATGTGATTACATTTTTCGTTTATAAAACTATTCTTAACATGACTTGAAACGATTAAATATAAATAACATACATTTTAAATACTAGATACAAGTTACAAATTAGATTGAAACAATTATACAATAAAAATACTTACAATTTTAACAATATTCATTGATAATTGACAAGGCTAACATGGTGCACATAACCATTTGTTTTTTGAATGTGTAGAACAATTCGAAAGTCAAAAATAACAGTGATACAGTCGCACTAATTTATTGTAAAATGTAAACAGTCTTTTCATTGAAAGGATTTTATGTGTAAAAATGTAAATTAAAACGGATAACATAAAATTTTAAAAAAGACAGACACAAAAGCAAACACTTTAAAAATTTTACGTACAATAGTCAGGTTCAACACCAGTAACATTTTATAACAGTTTTACAGAAAGGGGGGAAACTGAACTATGTGGACCAATAATTTTTTAATTAATTAGTAGATGTCCTAAGTTGGTTTAAAACAAATTCAAATTTTATTGAAAACTACTTTTGAAATTAAGATTATTTGGAGTAATGTTATTAAAGGAATGTATTATTTAATTATTAAACTGTTTTGGTTACAGATATCAAAAAGTAATTTGTAAGTCTTTTGACAAATATTATCAATGTCAGATCTGTCATTACATGCATTTTTGTTTACATTAATATAAATACTTTCAGCTATAAGTCTTTTAAACAAATTTTCTTCGTGGTGAACAATCTTAACGTCATTTAAATTGAAATTGTGATTGGTATTTAACATGTGTTCTGTTAAGCTAGTGGTTGTTGGAATATTTTTGTTATTATTATTCAAATTTAAATTGTCTTTCAATTTTTTAACATCGCTTTTGTGACCATACATTCTATTTCGTAATGTTTGTTTGGTCTGTCCTATGTATATGGTATTGCATTGATCACAAGAGCAGCTATATATTAAATTGTTTTTTAAAATTTTATTTGTAGGATCTTTTAATTTTGTATACACTGATTGTAGGGTAAATTTAAAATTTTATGTTATCCGTTTTAATTTACATTTTTACACATAAAATCCTTTTAATGAAAAGACTGTTTACATTTTACAATAAATTAGTGCGACTGTATCACTGTTATTTTTGACTTTCGAATTGTTCTACACATTCAAAAAACAAATGGTTATGTGCACCATGTTAGCCTTGTCAATTATCAATGAATATTGTTAAAATTGTAAGTATTTTTATTGTATAATTGTTTCAATCTAATTTGTAACTTGTATCTAGTATTTAAAATGTATGTTATTTATATTTAATCGTTTCAAGTCATGTTAAGAATAGTTTTATAAACGAAATTTGTAATCACATTTGTTTTCAGCCCTTGAAGAAGCCTTAAAAACATTAAGTGGGAAACGTCGGATTTTTAACCAAAATCAATAAAAACCGTCCTGTAAATCCAGAGTTTTTAATTTCTAAACCTTAAAACAACGGACGTTCAACAATTTATAATACAAGAACTATAGTAGTTAAGTCATTAGAACGATAGGATTGTAGGTTAGTCGACCCCGAGACTCCGACTAGTGCAAGTAAAAATTTAAATTAGAAATAAAAATTAAGTGTTAAAATTGACACGGCACTTTTAGTTGTGTACTGGCAAAGTAATTATGATAATGGAAGCACTAGGAAGCATCTGAAGTGCCTATTATAACTGTCAACTAAGCAAACACATCAACGTAACTGGCTGTGCGTTAAAAGTCACTTTAATGGTGCCTGTACACCTGAGAGTAAAGTACTCTCGAGAGTAGCGTCGCCAAGGATACAGCCAATCGCGAGTTACTCTCAGGGGCTGTATCCTTGGCGACGCTACTCTCGAGAGTACTTTACTCTCAGGTGTACAGGCACCATAACGACACAGGTGAAACCCTTCTGCTTCACAAGAAACAAAAATCGCCTGCGGACACACTTTCACCAGTTACATATGTAAAACACTAAATCATACTTTATCGTGTATCGTGCACGGCCCAGATCCCAACATTTTTATGCTAGAATCCAACGTGACGCAAATAAAATGCGACCTTTTTCAAGTCTTTTCGAACGCTATCCGAATATCCAGCTTCACAAATTCGACCACGCAAGAACTCGGACAAGTTGTACACATGCAGCTAATCAATACAAAAAAAATCGAACGTGACAATTGTACACGTTAATGTTCTAAAACTCGGGCGCGTCGTAATCCCACGTCCGTTATTTTGCAATCGGCATTCGGTAATCCACTTAATCATCAAAATGGATTTGCCAGATATCAAAGCGGACTATAAAAACGAAACATTTATTAGAGCGAACGTTGAATCAAAAAACCGAAGTAAATAAAATAAAGCGAGGAATTTTATCTGTCATTGTCATGTACAAGCGCTTTTGTTTCAGAAATGGTTTTCAAAAAGCTCGTCCGGGAAAAGTGGGTCGTTACGTTATTAGCTAAAGTCGTCCGAAGAAAATCGCGGGACGATATTTTTCGTACTTGGTTTTGTTGCAGTTACGTTTCACAACTAGAGCAGTGTTACAATAACATTACGAAACATGATCTTGGTGTTAATACACAGCTGTCGGTGTTTCTATAATCTAAACATCGCGCTTTTTCATTAAAAGCTATATATAACCGCATAAACATTTGAGTATATACACAAATACATGTAATTTGCATGTGAAACTCGACGCCAGAGAGTGAATTTTATTTGAAAAGAGATTGTCTCAGGTTCTTCGTCGATATTATTTATTTAATATCACACGACTTGAATTTTGGCAGTAATATGTCGTTTATGAAAGTAATAACGTTGTTTGGCAACTGACACGAAATAAAAACGTTAAAGAAAATTCAAATATTGTTTTTACGAGCTTAATCGCAATTCGCAACAGAACTTTAGAACAAAAAAAAAAATATTTCACACCGATCGACAAACACAAGCACAGTTTGGCAACATAAAGAAGTTTTTATATTTAAAAATATTATAAGTTGGTAAGTGAGTAATTATAATAACAGATCATTCATCCCTAAAAGGTTATATGATTTTTTTATTAAATTATTAAAAGACACCATTGTGTTTTTATAACTTATTTAATAGAGCGTGTGTTTAATCACGGAATAAGAACATAATTGACCAACTCTGCATCTCTTACCGTTCTCCATGCACAAAAACTGGAACACCCTGTATAATTAAAATTTTTACATTAATGTCCTTACTATAATACAGTTTTGTAAAAATTTCTGCTAATTAACATGAATTCTCTTTGTCTTTAACAATGAAAATCAACAGTTACAAGCAGGGTGGATAAAAATCATGATTTTTTTTTTTAAATCAAAAAAATCGATTTTTTTGATTTAAATCAAATGTACCATATTATCGAATTTAGTGACATATTCACATGCTATTTCTATTTTGTGCTAATATATTTAATAACCAATATATTTAATTCATTGGTGAATATTTATCAAAATGAAAAATTAAATATAATGATTAAGAATTTTTTAAAAATCAGTGGTAAATGGTGAGGTTTAATTAATTATATACAGGGTGAGTCATTAGTGCGGGATCCGTCAATTGTAGCTAAACGGCTTGAGATATGAAGTTGATTCAAATGCTATTTTCTACAGTTTTTTCTAAACAACGCAATAAAACTATTTTCAAATATACAGGGTGAGTCACCTTTCTGGAACTAATAGCAACTTTTATATTTCAAATACAACACCCCATTTTTTATTTAATATTTTTGACCGCCTTAATTTTAGCTTTGCATCAATATAAAATACTACAAGTTTTTATACGGCGTTGTAAAAAAAAATAATTTTCTAAATTATTTAAGGTTTTACGTCTTTATTTAAAAAATTCTTCTGAAGTTATTTTGAAGTACAGAGTTTTAATTTGGTATGGACATGCAGAAAAAATTTCTCTGTTCGCTCGATATGAAAAAATTTGAATCACACATACAGGAGTGTTTATAAATAGGTGGCAACTTTCATGATTTTCAAAAGCTCGTAATTCGATTTTTTCAAATGCGAACCCCTGTATTTTTTTATGTAATCGAATTCGTCCTATACCCAAAACTCATACTTTTCGAGATATTCGACATTTTTCTTCATATCGTTATTGAAGCAATATAGTGCCGTGGAAATTGAAAAAACTGACTGTTCACTTCGCTAACGTCAAAAACTTGTCATTTATTTTTTGAATCATTGCATTTCCACAATGAATATTAGGTACTTTACAAGAGCAAATTGATATGGTTTATTTACCATTTCGTGTATTTAATTACTAATAGTAATACAATTTTGTTTTATTATAAATATTATATTGTATCTACTCATATAATCTGTGATTTAAATTGATAATTGTTTTTTAAAAATCAATTGATTTAAATCAATGATTTTTTTTTTTAAATCACTTGATTTAAATCGTGATTTAAATCAATTGATTTAAATCTGCTCAACCCTGGTTACAAGTCCGGCTCAAAAAGGTGGACGAATTTATATCAACCACTTATTAAAAGTAAAGCCTACTTATTCTTTGGTTTTTTAACTTAAATTTTAATTAATCTCAATCGTTGACAGTTCACGTCTGACAGTTGAATGAAACAACTGAATTAACAACAAAAAAGGACTTGTAAAACTTGATTAAAATATATTTTCCAACAATCTAGTTAACATCCTCGTCCGTTATTCGGGCAACTAACGACAAATATACAAGCGTTCGAGTAGTTGAATAAATAATTCGCAGTGTGTTCACCTTCCAACGTTCGTGATTAAAATAAGGTAGGCACTGAAAGTCCTAGATCGAGTTTAACATCGCTGAAATAAGTTAATTGCGACAGAAATTTAATTTAAATGCATAGGTCTTGATTAACGGCTTTTCTAAAAACGTATCCAGGCGAGATTAAGCTCGGAACATTTTCCTGGGAAAAATTGCAAATTTCATTAATATTGCTGTTAATTAACGTCATTCAAATTTCTTTTCATACCGTGTTAAGACGTATAAAGGGACGCCGAATGTCAATCAAGGTGCGCTCGAAATTAGAAAAATAAAAAAATAAAGAGTATTCTGAAAAGCTACTTCGGTTAGAAATTCGTTTTATATGGCATTATAAAACAGATTTGTTTATTAGTGATTTCATTTAACAGAACGAGAATTTTCATTTTGATTATATAAAAATACGCCCTCATACATTTTTATGGAAAAAAAATGTATTATTTATTTAGCCAGTAGAAGGACTCATGACTATATAATAAATAAATAAACACACAGAATGTTAGCTAAACGTTTGAAAATCGATCAGGGGACCCATAATATCTTAATGTCAAAAAAAAACATAAACGAAATACTTACCATTTCATAAGACCTATAAAAACTGAATAAAGTTCTCAATTTTTTTTTTAATACAAAAACAATAAAACCTATGCTTAAATTCTAATAATTAACTGAACCTCATGTTGGAACAAGAATTTCAACAACCTGTGTATGATAATGTAACGGACCCAACAAAATTTGTTTTATCGCTTTTAGATAATTTTAATCTTGGAACATTATGGCAGTTATAAAATAATTTTTACGAGACCATTATGATTGTAAAATCAAAATTTGATCGACTGATGGAGTAACAGGATAACACTTAAGCGGTCATTGACACATTTATTTAACAATGCAATCCACAACTCACAAAACAATCCGGCGAAAATAAAAACAGCACTTTAAGCAAATACTGCCAACACATCCTTTCAGGTAAAAGATGTAGCTACTACATTCTCCTCTAGATCGATAAGACCATAATGTATACATTCATAAGATATAGATAGACCGGGATATTTTGGCGGATCTTCACATTTTTAGAACATTGTCACTTAGTGGATTTTACCGGCTTTTTTTATGGCACGAAACGGATATAAAAAAAATTGGCAGAAACCCTGGCTTAGCGTTTATCACGATCAGAGTTAATGGTATTTTAGCCTGAATTGATTTAGTTTTTGGTTCGCGTAATAAATGGACACCGCCAGCCCCCGCAAACCCATTTTAAACCTTAAAATAACAAAATTCTTGGGTGAAACGAGCACATACATTCATATATGTATGCTACCTTAAATGTTGTTTAATAAGAAACAACAACATATTATTCAGCAAAAAAAAATAGTGCAAGGAATAATTTAGCAATATAATGAAATGTCAAATTTGCGAAATAAAATAATATTGATATCGTGGTTTACAAACCGGCAAGCTAATAAATGTCACTTTACAAACTAATGTTGTACATTAAGACATAAAAACCGGTAGTAATATTTGGAAGTTAAAAAAATAATTTTATTGGCAGTATTCAGTGTTTTACTGTGTACAGGTTAGTTCAACTTAGAGTTTATTGTAAAAAGGGTTTTAGGTTGTTAAGCACACATAATTTGAAAACAAGCAAAAAATAAACTAAAACTATTTCATGGGCGCGGACGAGATTTGATACAACGTTTTTTTTCCTAGCTATTTTTCTTACTAAAATACCCTATATGAATTTAAATTTGGATAAACCCATACAAAATTATGCACCATTCTTTATAGCACTAATACAAAAATAAAAATATGTTAAAAATTGTAGACGCATAAATTGCTCATGTTCGCTTCCTTTAAATAAAAATATGATTTTTGTAGACTGGGTATGAATTAAAGACTCGAAATGCTCAATATAAACGATAAGCCATTACACAAGAGTTTACGACGAGCAGCTGGTGTTGCTGTAAAAATGCCGTAAAGTGCATTGCACGAGAACTAAATGCAACTGGAAAAATGCTGAGTAAACTTCAGATTTAACTAGGTTATGACATATTAAGACGGAGCTCGAGGAACAATTCGAAACTGAATCAAGATGTTATGTATGTAACCTGAATTCTAAACGTACCCACTCAAGAGTGACCAAACTAGAGTAAACTGTTCCGTGCAGTTCTCTTATTGCATAAGCAAAACACTGAGGATGTTCTCCTTGCCAATTGAATTAGCAGGGCAAAGGCAAGGCAAGCAGAAACGTCTGTCAAATTGTAAGCGTACCTGCAAATGCTCATTAGGGCCATTTAAAACAGTCCAGTTAACAATTAAAACAAACGCTGTCTGTCTTTTCTTGACTAACAATTTGTTTCTCATATAACAAAAAATTTGTATCTTTTAATCCTAGATCTACAAGGCAAATAAGTATTTCAAAATTTGCCAGTTAAAGAACTAAATTACACATTTTGCAAATTATTGGCTTATCAAAGTGAGCTGTTTATTAGCAGAATAACCTTGACAATATAGGCTTTCAACATTTTGATCAGTTTCTTCTGCTACTCAGTTTTACCTACATGCAATGGATGACGAAATATAGTATTGTAAATTACATCAAATATAAAATAACAAACATTTGAAGAATGGCGGCCAATGGTTGTACACCAGTAGATCCCCCTGTATCAAAATAGTTCTGGAAAATTGCGCCACTTCCAAGCAAAATAAAGGCTATACCACGTTGTGTCCCACTGCTCAGTTTTGCTCCATTATCTCCTACTTGTTTTCGGTTGTGTAAAAAATTTTGTAACTGTGATTTTACATTTGAAAGACAAATAACAATGTGGCCACTCGACTAAGATGAACGAAGACAAACTAAAAGTAATAATCGAAAAATGTCACTGCAGGCAAGGATTATCAACAAATTGGTATATTTAAAGAGGTAATAGGTGTTAAATGACCGAAATTTGCCAGAAAACGGCAGAATATCTTGCGCACGATAACGTGTGATCACACAAAGCTTGAGAGACAAAAAAATCTAACTTAAATTGGAGAGTTTTATCAAATCCCACATATTCACCAGACCTTGCCCCTTCAGGCTATTTTTTTCGTTCTTTGCAAAAAGACCATGATAAGAACACTTTCCGAAACCAAAACGAAGTAGATTTATACCTGTAGACTCTTTTTAATTTAATATCGCAACAATTTTACGAAAATGGGATTCACAAATTGGCTGAACAATGACCAACTGGCCTAAAAATTAAGTAAAAATTACTTAAAAATTTTGAGTTCCATTTCACTTCTTCTCCACTGACGAGGCTTATGACTCAACCTCTTGCTACTCCATTTCTTAGTCAAATGTTCAACAATTTAATATTTAAGTAGAAAAATTAAAAAACTCTCTTGTAAGGATTTAACCAAAAACTTAATCCAGCTCTGATTTTTGTGGAAAGAAAAACAACATTAACATTTTTAAATGTACATTAAACTTTGCTATATTCTAAAGGTTAATTTCCACACCTGTTCTATTAAAGCTGTTAAGAAATAACGACGCAATATTGTTTATTGTTTTCTATATAATATGAATTCAGCAGGTCACGGTTAAAACAAAACCGCCCGCTTCTATTAGCGACTGGTTATGTGTACGTACGTAAAATATACGAGCGGTGTAATAATAACCCAAACATTATTAATACAAAGCAGGTGCAACACAATAGTTATGCAAATGTTAACCAGATATAAGACAAAGCACCTATTTACGTAAAATTCCTACGGGGCCGCATTGTACTTTCGGAGGTGTTTTCCCACTGACAACAAAATCGAATCGAGGCCGGTACACGTAATACGCCCACTAGGTCTATAGACACCTTTAGGACAATTAAAATGTTAACAATGTTGGTAGTGGCCTTGTATTACACAAACAATCCCTTGGATCTTCACCGAGGATCATAAATAATTTAGGGATTCAGTCGAACAACGAACAAGCACCTATTTTTGATCAGCAGATTTAGAAAATATGTTTCCTTTCATTATAAACCACAACACACACAAAATACTATTCAACCTACTAGAATTTTTCTCGTAACTAATGATACTTTTTATACAAAGCATAATCGAAAAGTAATTACAATCAGGTGATTAAAACTAATCGAGAAATTAGTTTAGAAAATTTTGTATTTCCATTAGATTCGCCATACCTACAAACTACTTTTCTACATAATTTTAACCAATATTGAGACATTTATCCCAATGAGACACCAGCTTCTATATACCTCTTTAATAGAACAGGGCTGCCTATAAGGATTTCCATTCCTGCTCCAATTCTTTGACGCTCTCATAACTTTCCTCCCATTAGCCGAAAATTTCAACAACTGCTCTTAACAAAACTGTCAGTTCGTTTGTACTTTTGGAAATTATGCTCACGCTGAGTGCTGAAGATGTTTTCCGAAGAGCACCAATTGTTGCTCAACCCTTACACGTAATGTGGCTATACAAACAAATCTTATGGGTTTCAGCTCTAGAGATGTACAGCTAAAAGCAACATAGATAAGATCCAGGCATTTTCAAATAGATTGTTCCTTCCGAAGTATGGTCGATGCTCCATGGTACTACAGGAATGACCACCAGCACAGAGACTGAACACTCAACCATCGGAGAAGGGATTAAAAAAATTGCAGAAAAGCACGAAGGAAAACTCCACGCGAAGGTTCTGCAACTTCTAGATAATGCTGGTTTAAAAAGATGGATCAGTCAAACCTTTTGAACTCGTGTAGTGTATACAGTGCTAAAGCAGAGCATAGTGAATCTGTGCGAAACACGACAAACTTGTGTTTTATCTTAGAAAATAGGAAACACCAATGGGGACATCTTATATAAGTACCTAGTCTTTAAAAATTTTACATTAAAATTGTAGTAGACTAGTAACATGTTGGATTAAAAAAAAATTGGCTAGGAACAAATGGATCACCCTCCCTACAACCCTGATTTTCATCTGTTCCTGCATCGTGAGAAGGTCCTTGCTGGTCGGAAATTATTCGTGAAAGAAGCAGTTAAGGAGTGGCTATTCTCAGAGGCGGCTCTGTTCCACGAAGAGGATATACAGAAGGTAGTGCCCAATATGATAAATGACTTAATAATGATGAAACTCATTGGAAAACAGTAGCAGGACAAGTTCATTATAAGCTATCCTGTGAATGTCTCTAAGGAAAGTACAAAAGAAATGCCCAGGATGAGCGGAACAGACATCAGAGCAACCAAAGGACTCGTTGCAGGACACATTCTGCTAAACAAACACTTCTACATATTAGGGCTCTTAGAGCGATATATGCAGAGGATTGGTGAAGAAGAAGAAACTCCTCTTCACGTACTGTCAGTGTGGATTCACCACCTATCGGCGTGGCCTTCAGGGGACGAAAGAAACCAACCAAGAAGAGTTAGGAAAAACACCCTTAAAGAAAATACTGGAGTTTTTCAAAAACCTGTAAGGGGGTTATCACTAGAGGGTACAATAGACCAATAGGTCGTAGTAAAGAAACCCAAAAAAAGGGCCACCTCCGCGGTAATAATAACAATAAATAATAATGATGGGACACTTTGTAGAAAATACTTCAAGGTATGGTAAATATAATAAAACTTAATTGAAAAATAATAAATTCTCGGTTGATTTAAAACAATCAAGGTGTACTTATTTCCGAATAGGTATGACTCGTATATTTTACTGACGAAATCTGTGGCACAATTTACACAGCCAATTTTTTATTTCATACTTAACGCAAAAATTTCATAAAGTTTAACATTTCACATGTACAATGTAAATAAACATTGCAAGAAGTTATGGAGCACCCCAAAAAGTAAAGAACATTCCATGAGCAAAATTTTTATAGCAAAATTGAAGTTTTCTGGGCCAAACATAAAAAACCTTGCCGTGCTGTAGGTATATACTTTTGTTTTTAAATTCCGACTAAAATAAAACTTTAACGCGCCGAACCAAAACGCCGGTTTTATTTTGACACGAAATGCAAATCCCGCCGTCCCCTGCACTAAAAGAAGCTGTAAAAACAGTGTGCATACCGTATCCTTCCGCCCCCGATATAAAACGCGAAGCCAAACCTCACCATAAAGAAAAATTTTGTATTGTAAAACTTGTCAAGACAAGACGGAGCATATTCGCTTGGACGCATTCATCGAATGGCTGAATCGTTTAAGATGAGAAAGGTCGATTTATTTTGAGGGTGACAACCTTCGGAACTATGTAGGTGAGCGAACGCAAAGATGCGGGATCCGAGAGCTAGTCCCACATCTGATGATAGATGCGCCTGCAGACTAAAGTTAATTGAATTTTATTATGATCTTACCCGCCCACTTTACTCGATATTGCGACGGCCTAAGTCGGCTAATGCTTAAAGGGATGAAAGGAACGACGAAGCACCGACACACACTCGAGTCTTATCCAATAAAACACGAAAGAATTATTTTATATTAAAAGAAAAAAGCGGATATTTGCTGCCCTCTTAACTTACAGGTGCATAAGTAGTGCTCTGATAGTGATTTTAAATTAAAATTTTATTCAGATTCATGCAAATATATGCGCTTTGCTTATATTTGCATGTAAAAAAGGCTGAGTCTAATATATTTGTTAGCCAAGAAAACATTCAACACCACCGGCAATATACAATAGTGAAACGATTATCCTAGGTAACCTGAGGGAACCTCGGATAATCAGAAACTCGAATGACACGAAAGATTAAGCAAATAGTTTTTACACAAAATAATTTCTAGTGTACACTCAAATTTCAGGTTAGACCTGCTTATTGACCACACTGACTTTTAAATCGTGCAATAAAAATCTTTTAATGATACACTAAATACTCGATAAAAGCAACCGTTGAAAAAGCAACTTTTTTCAATTCAGTTACCTCAAAAAATGCAACTTTAATTTTGTTTTTACTTTCCAAAAATATTATCATTCCATTTGGTATCAATGGTCACTTGCATAGTAGGTGGTTTCTACATGTATACTTGAGCTAACTGTGACAATTACAGTAAAATAGAACAGAATTAGAACAACTTCTAAGAAATTCAGAATGGGTTCAAAATTTTGGAAAACAAGGGTTCGTTTCAGAGTAGCTTGTTTTTAACAGGACTGAAAAGATGGTGTAAAAGGAGAAATATTTTGATATCTTCTCAGTTACTCATGAAAGTTATTTTGTGTTTGTTCATATTTGTACTAAGAGTGATAATAATTATTAAAAGTATTAATTTTGGCGCATAAAAATGAAATTGTGCCTGAGGACAATGCAATAGTATGCAACGCGGCCCTATCCTGTTGGAGTCACCCGTTTGCAATGTCATACGTTTTGTACAATATTCCCTCGCGCACATGAGAAAACCCGCAACGCATAAAACGTGTTTAGGACAGGGCTTAAGACAAAAAAAAATTGGTTAACGGTTAACCGAAATCGAGAACTTTATTTTTGTAAAGGTTTTTGTTTAAAAAACCGATTTAACTTATAAACCGGTTTTAAAAATCGGTTAAAAAACAGGTTTACGACATTATTTAGATTAGGAATGCAATGAATTAATAGATATGATCTATATTTAATTTTATAATATATGTAAAATCAAGGGTTCAGTAGTGACTTTTGGTAAACATCGCAATTTAATACAGATTTTGTATTTTTTTAAAGTAATTTTTATTTAAAAAAAGATTTTAAAAAACCGGTTTCATGCCCTGGTTTAAGAGCAACAAAGTTTAGAATTTTTTACTTCTTAATGCATCGAACATTAAGATCGCAAACTTTAATTTCGTTGCGTACACATGTGATGAAAAATTATAGAAAGCATTGGTGCTGGTCATAAACTAAGACTTAAGCAGATGCAAATAAAAACGTTAAAATATACGATACTCCAAAAATAACCCGGGATTAACACTTGAAACTCCATTGCTTAGAGATTTATCAAACAGGGTTCAAGAGAACCTAAGCTGAAGAATTTAAACTGTTGCCATCAACAGGAAACCGAAAAAACTTCACGATATATTACAAAGCTTTCTCATATGTCAGGTGAGGCTGACAGTTCGTATCAAACCTTATTTTTTTAGGCATTATTTTCAATTTTGTATTTCTGTAAGTATTTAGAGCATAAATAATCCAAAAAATAACTGTAATTTTTAGCGTTAGTGGGTTAAGACAAAATTATATTTTTTAACTGTTTTCCAGAAAGATCAGGTCAGTTCTGCGGCAATAAACAATCCGAAACGTTCAAGGGAACTCGAAACGTCTTAAAGCTGACATTTTGTTAAAATCGTCAATAAAAATAGTGAGGTAAGACCGTTAAAGTCGTAGAGCACAGCTTCCGGTAAGAGCCAGAACTGTGCCGATCGAAAATCGATATATCCAAGATGTAGACAACTGCCTAAACTATACTTACAATCCAACTCAACATGATATTTTCGACGGTACCCACTTCTCCGCTACGATCTCCAATATATCCTGCACAAGTAGGCACATCACTTCCTGTTTATACGCTATCAAATGCAGCGCGAACTCACATCCAACATAACTTTACATCACATAAAATAAACACCTTTATAGGTCACATTTCTACAATTGGATTGAACCTCCAGTCGCGGATGTATGCAAGTACGTGTAGCACTCACATCAGCCAAAGTTTGTCACTCTATTTAAAACCAACATCGTTCCGACATAATTTAAAACTTGCTCAAGACGTTAGAGTGCCTAGTAAACAAATCAAACACATTTCTACCACAATCGATTTCGAGTAATTATCATAAAAATTTTATACACGGGAAAAAAAGGCTAATTGGGTGTTTAGAGCGGACGGTTGTAAACGTCAACAGTTTCGTTTATAACTGACGTTAAAAGTAGTCAAATTAGCAAGCATAACAGAGGCTATAATAACTTCAGAATGCGTGAAAAATTTAGGACTGAAATGTTAATGACGACTAAAAATAAACACCTAAATCTTTCAGAAACTAGAACTTTAATTTAAAACTTGTGTAGCAAATTAGTTCGTTTTACAAAATCTGTTTCAGATACACTTAACCACCGAAAGACATAGTAATAAGTCTCACTGACAGACGACGGTGTGCTATTTCGATGAAACTATACTAATTTTATCACCAGGATTTAATATGTCACTGTACCGTCCGCCACTAGCATATCATTATCGCGTCTGCAACAACTGTAAATTTCGATTTAATTTTAGAAGCGCAGCTTCGAAAATAAAAGTAATGTCAAGTTATGACCCGAAACAGGCCATAAAAATATAAAATATATATTACCGAACGTTAAGAGGACGTCACGGTGACAGTAAAAATTTATTACAGGATGGTAGAAAAAGAGCACGTCGATGCAACGCCACGCAAACACAAGAAAAATGTAGGACACGTAATAAATGCACCAGAACCAACACACACGAAACTGAAATCACGCCGTACAAAAGAAATGAATGCCGTTTTCAACGCGTCCTGGTACGCGGCATCTCACAATCCAACTGCTATCTGTTTAACATCAGTGTCGTCGCGACGCTGGCCACAGAACAAACGCCCACCTGCTTTGCACGTCTCTAATGTGTATCAGTGCATCTAAAAAGTTCATAACCGATCGGCGGACAACAAAATTCGCATTACAATTAAAAACAACAAAAATCTTGGAAATCAATTTTGCAACAAATATTGACTGAAATATAAATAAGTTTAAAAACAAGGGAGTGCACGCAGGTTACAGAGGTTAATGCAAATAAAAATAAACGAACTCATGTTATTTACATACTAAGAGAGCACGTAGAATTAAAACTAGGAGATGAACAAGCAGCTTTTAGACCAAAAAGACAGACAAGTGATAACATATATATTTAAAGGAATATAACAGAAAGAAAAATAGAAGAAGGAGAAGAACTTTACTTAACATTTATAGACTTAAAAGTAGCCCTCGATACTGTGGACAGAAGAGAAATATGGAAAACCCCTATCATCATAATTTCTGTTTACTTTAATTTGTTCTCAAGCAATATCTTTTAAAATTATTGGTCCATTTCCAATTCTGTTTTGTAATTCTTCCTTTCTCTTTCTAAACAGGATTAGATCTGCATACATGAGTTCATTCATTTGAGTTGGCATTAATTTTTTATAACCTAGGTGTAATCCCCTTGTTGTATGGTGTACATTTTTGAGATGTGATACATTATCATTGAAACAGCACTGGGCTGAGACTGTTTCCTCTTTGTTGTAAAAATCCCTTTATTGTGTTGCCTCTTGTTCTCACAACATTTTCTGTTTTATAGTACATACTTTGCACTACCTTTATCAACTTGTCACTCACTCTTCTTTCTCTGATCGTCTTCCATATATTTTCTCTTTGTATCCTATCAAAGGCTTTCTCAAAGTATATTGCACATATCAAAAGCTTGTTAGTGTTTAGTACTTCGGTTATTTGTCTTATCACAAATCTTGGGTTGATTTTTAAATCATTTTAATGCTTTATTAACGTAAAGTTAAATTCGCTGTTTAAACATTAAACATGACATTCAGTGAAACGAAAAAATATTAAAATTCCAATATATTTATAATAAAATTGCCGACTGTTTCTACTCCTACTGGAAATGATCTTTTAATGAAAACAATTTCACATAAAAATTTAATAAAATGTATGAATTGAAAAAGATGAATCCCAATTTATTAAATAAAATTTAATTTAGTTCGACAGCTTCTTTGGCAACATTTTTTTTAGCAGCGAAATTATTATAATTAATTAAATCCAGAGATGACTCAAATAGTTTTGTACCTTTGTAGGGCTTATTTATTATCAGCCAATTTCTCGTGTCTAGTTTTTTTTTTTTTTTTAGCTAAGCATCCATTTCAGACTAAAAATCTGTGTAGAGACAGCGAGAAGATTACAAGGCACCTTGTGTATATATCCAAGGGCGTAATTACTTCATGAACACCTACACGAATCGCTGGTATTTTCGTTTCGTTTAAAGAAATTTCATATAAATACCGAGGAAAATCAAATAAATGAAGTATTTTTAAATCTCGTCTAGTTTATTACATATGAGCACGCGAATCACGAACAAACAGTTACCATTCAGTCACGTATCACGAACTAGAAACAAAATTTAATTCCACTGTACGAGTTTCGGAGCTTTTAATGGCCAAAGCTCTTTTTAACAACAAAAAGATTTTTATTTACGACAAAATAACTGCTCGATCAAGTTTGTTACTATTATAAGATAACAAACAGATCGATAAACTACAGGTAATGTGATGCAACATACAGATACGCAATTAAATGCCTTCTCCAACCAAAACTAATACCGCACAAATTCATTAGTACACATCCAATACGCACGCAGAAATCTATAATAATTGGAACACGTACGGAGGAAATGATTATGGCATCAGTATTTCATTAATTAATTTACAGCAAAAACATCCATTCCCTATAATTTCCAGCGCCCCTAATGGTTTTGCGTTTAATGCAATACCTTATGTTTCTTACGTCGGAGTAAATACAAAAAGTTTTCAATCAAACCGCTACAAAATGATTGATTGCTTTATTTCGTGATACGAGATTGATATAAACACGTACTTTTACAATAATATATCTATCGACCACGACGATAGAAACAAACCAAAAAGTATTGTTTGATTTATATGTGTATGGACAAACATTGAAAAAAATATCATATTCAAATAAAAGTAAAGGAAAATTGTTTTTTTTTTGTTGTTTGTTGCTTTCTGACACAAACCAATAAAAATAATAATAAAATTGAAAAAAAAAATTGATAAAGACGAACAATGTGGATTCCGACAAGGACGCTCATGCATAGACAACATTTTCTGTCTAAAGCAAGTTATTGAAAAAAGATAAGCTTATAATTTAAAAACATGTGGATTTGCAGAGGGCCATGCAATGACAACCGGTTAGGAAATAGTTTAATACAAATTGTGTATTGTGAGCTGGGGCTCCATCATGTTGAAAGTAATTCAAATTTTTATCTGATTTTGTATTTCCGATTATGAGACAACGCGAAAAACTAGACCCTTGTCAAAGCGGTTTAAGACCTATGCAAGTCGCAAACATTTAGTTATAACATTCTGCAGGGGTTTGGTTTTCACGGTTTTTTTTTTCGGAACGGTATACGGTATCTCAAAAAAAATTGCACAAATTTGCTTGCAAAAAGTGCGCGCATAGGTAAATAGAAAAATTTTGATTTTATCTTTGACAATTTCATGGCCAACGCGATTGCAAAAATGAACTTAATTTTTCAGGTTTTTCCCTATTTTTCCTATGTAAATTATCATTAGCGCGTATAACTCTGCAAAACATGTTTTTTTATGTTCTTGATGCAATAAACACAGCCTGGATCAGATTTTAACGACAATATATCGTGATCATTCCTTGTAAGAACCGTTTCCCGATTACTTATGTTTATTTCATGCATAATTCGGTAATAATTCTGCACATTGAAAAGACACATCGCTGTAGTACAAAAATGAGCCAAATTTGCCAGTCACAAAGGTGCTCTGTAGGCAAAGTGCCAAATATCATTGTCACAACTAATATTGTGTGTAAATTTTAAACAGTAAAACAGCTTTTAAAGGTTGCATGCAAAATTAAGCACGAAATTCTGTAGAGAAAATTAATTTGTCCAGTTTTCTAATCTTATTACACACTTAAATCCATAAAACAATTATGCACTAGAATTCTGTACAGCAAAAAAAAAGTTTTAATAAGTTTTATCAAGAAAATGTTTTTCAACAAACGTTGTTTTAGTTTTCTAAATGCTAATAGCTAATGTATTTGTTATTCAGCAAAATTTTCTTTTATATTTGAAGCATATATTTATGTTTAACCTAACTTTTATAAAAACAAGAAAAAACTGAAATTGTCTTAAACTTTTGACCTACCGTGTATATATATTTTATTTGCGTGAACATGTTTTTTTTTTTGTTGCTATTTGTTTAAGTGGTAATCCAGCAAGTTTTTACACTGTTTTTTCAAAAATATGTAAAACATAGGAAAGCAGATGAATAATATTTTATTATGAAGTAATCCTTAAAAATACTCTAAAGAAAGTTAACCGATGTTAATAGTTATTTACGTTACAAGACCGGAAAGTGGTACTTTACGGGACGAGTAGACAGTTTTTGGACGAGCCGTAGGCGAGTCCTGAAAGCATACGAGTCCAGTAAAGACACAGCTGTTACAGTTGTGTTACGTACAATATTTTTTCTGCGTCCGCCACTGACAAAATCACTTTCAACGCCATCCATAATTAGACAATCACTTCAACTAAATGTGAGAACTCGACTGGAGGTATAATGACATTTGTTTGACAGCGCAAATTTATATGAGCGCAAATCAACAAAACTAGGACTAGTCCAGTAAAGTGTTGATTTGCCATGGCAACCATCATTTTACTAGACTACGCCACTAAAGATGTATTTTCCAGCCTAAAAATTGATCGGTAATAACTGATTTTCTGGCAGGACGCAGAAAAAACAATGCAATGAAACTTTTAGTGCAGTAAAAGGGAAAAAAAATAAAGAAATCTAGAAGGTTGCAGATAATAGAGAAAAATAAATTATAAAGTCATGCAGTGATTTTAAAGAAGTTATCTTTGTATTTTGGTTTGTAAACATTTATTGTTAGAGCTGGGTAATGTATGGAAGCAATAGAATGTTAATTCATTGATAAATAAAATGTATGTACAGGCGTTATTAATTTTGTTTGTTTTTTCATGTAGATTTTATTTATTTATGTAGTACTCGGCACGTGTTATACTGGCCGAATTCTGTTTAAATTTCGCAATAAATCTGCAAAATCTAAACTCCCAACTTAGCTGTCGGATTACGGCCCTTGTTATAACGATTACACATTGTTCGTACAAAGGATAATATAGGATTTGACATTGTTGTCTAACTTCATGCGAGTGTTGCAACCCTTGGCGGTGTCGGATGAATAATGAATGTTGTGTATCACGAAGAATCGGCGACATCTGCGACGTGCGGTTGGACGCCGAGGACGTGGTTACTCTGCATGTCAAGTAAAGATATATGGAGGTAGTTTAAATTCGTTATTTATTGCTATTTATAACGCGTGTCTAATGTATCGTCTACTTTTATTGTCGTTGATCTGAGTGTGTTACGGAAATAGTCTCTGAAACAACTTTACTACGTATATGTATTTTTGTTATAATAATATGAACGTCCGTTTTATATTAGTTTCGATATCGAAGAAAAAATAAAACTCTGGATTTACTGGACGGTATTTTGGTATTCAGTAAAAATTTCTTTTACATTTAAAGAAAATTTTTTGTGTTCAACATCGAATTTTTTTTAAAAAAAGGTGATTTCAAACTTTCGACCGGCAGTGTACAGGGTGGCCTATTTTCGTTGCCCATACAGGTTATCTCGGTTTTTATCAGAGATGAAAAAAAAACTAAGTACGTAGTCTCTATTTCTTTTATCGAGAGAAATACATTGCCGTTAACAGATTTTTGATATCTTTTTTAATTTTCGAAATATAGCCAAAAATCGATTTTTAGCACTTTTCAAAAATGTTAAATATCTCGCTTAAACGAAAAGATAAAGAAAAACTTTCAAAATACCTTTTGCATGGTTTTTTGTTCTTATTGAGATAGCGATATTCATTTTTTTTTTACTCATACGAATATTGATATATTACACCTCTTGTTCTTATTTTAAATGGCAACCATGGTTGGCTTTGGCTTAAATCGAAAGCTTACTTTTTGCACTTTTAAAAAATATATAATTTGCTTATGGTTGCTATTTAAAATAAGAAAATTGGGTGTATTATATCGATATTTGGGCGAGTAAAAGAATATTGAATATCGCTATCTTATTAAGGACAAAAAAACATGCTAAATATGTCCTAAAAGTTTGTTTGTTTAAGCGAGATATTTAACATTTTTGGGAAACGCCAAGAATCGGTTTTTGGCTATATTTCGAAAATTAAAAAAGATATCAAAAACCTGTTTACGGCAATGAATTCCTCTCAAAAAAAAAATCGAGACTACGTACTTAGTTTTTCTCTATCTCTGATAATAACCGAGATACCCTGTATGGGCATCGAAAATAGGCCACCCTGTACTACATAGTTTGAACAGTATATTTAATTTATTGATAATATTGCGAATAAATAATACGTAGTGTGTCATTGGCGTGAGCTAAACAATTACCAATCAGTTAATTTTCCGTTGTTTATTTCGATGACATGAGAATGCTTACCTGAAGTTGCTTTTTAAACAGAAATACAAGGTCTAATTAAGAGAAATATCCGAGCTTACTTTCTAATTCCCTTTACAAAAATAAAAATATGAGCCCGCGTACAAAACACGCACTTTGTCTGACAATACCCTCGGGAATACTTTGATGTAAAATGAATAAAATTTCATTTTTACGACTGGCTTTTAAGGCTTGTAGGAGGAACGTTCTCCGAGTTAACTTTTGCCTTTCATTTGTTTTGCTGTCTGCTAAATTTCGTTAATTTAAAATTCTAAATTGTGAGTGGTCGTATTGTGGCTTTAAACGACTATAAATTCAAAAATGTCACAATAACAGTTGAAATAATACGCTGGAGCGAATAAAATGTAAGAAAAAATTTGGTAGAAGGCCAAAAAGCCAAAGAGGTTCGTGTGTGGGTCGTAATTAACGACTTCAGCAGATTTCGCACTAAAAAATATATTTAATTATCTATAATATTTCGAAGACAAATGCAATAAATAATTTATGGAAGATATGTAACATAAGCGAATGTGGCAATTAATTAGGGGAAACGTTTGGAAACAAGACTTCGTAAATTATAATATCATCAATAAAGAACATACTGACATAGCCAATTAAATAAAAAACTACGAAATGTATAAGTTGTCTTGTTGTTTTTGTATACATTTTGGCACAGTTTAGGCTTAAAAAACTATTTTTTCTACGGTATTATTTTATACCATCTGTTGTTCTTTAAATTCAACTAGAAAAATATAGCGCAATATATAAAGAAAACCAAGGAAGAGTTTTATAATTACATGAACTGCTGTGCGTATTTATTCAAAATTTTGCCAAAAACAATATGCAAAGCTATACAATGGGATCATTTTCAAAATTTTAAAGAGGCATACAAAATAGTTTTCGATGGTTTTTGAACAAACCAAGGGTGGCAATGTATTGTTTAGGACAGTGGCGAACCTTTTTGTCTGCGTGGCAATTTTTTAAAATTTTCACATTTTGAAATGTTGTCGTTTTGCAATTAATGGAAAAAAAAACATTACTGATTGTGAGGAGATGAAGAGTAAACATTACAGTATTATTATATTGAATGAATATTTTTTATTGACTACTAACAGAAATTTGTAACTAAACAACAATTAAAGATACATAGATAAATTTGAAAAGAAATATTAAATATTTTACCATTAGAAAGATATAATTAGACAAAAATAATAATTGCACATTAGATGTGTTTAATTTTCAAACAACATTATTTAAGTAAGTACCAACAATAAGAATTAAAATATGAGTTTTTGATGTGATTTTTGTTGTTGAATGCTTTTTGATCAGTTTCTTATACCAGGTTGGTATTTCGTTACTTTTAATAAAATGCTTGCTCAGCTAGATTCATCCGTTAATGTATTTCTGAATTTATTTTAATCAAATTCATTTGTGAAAACAGTGACTCATGCATATGTGAAAGAAAATATAGTTAAAACAACCGACACTAATTTCTTAAAGATTTGAACTCTTCTGGAATCGTTTGCCAGGCATTAATAATTTTGCTTTCAGCATTGTTATTAATTTTTTCCTCCAAACATTCCCTTTTAATTATCTCTAAATGTTCCCTTAAGTCAATAAACTTTTGCCTACAAATTGCACTTAATTAAAAATCAATTAATTGCATTTCAAAATTTTCAAATTTTAACCATCCAAAAATTTCCAAATCAAGTTCATCAAATTTGATTATGTCTTGGTAAATTATGAATTTTGAAATTTCTTCGATATATTTAAATTGAGAAAATCGCGAAGAAAATTCATCTATTACTGATTCCACAGCGATGGTTAAATCTTCAGTCGATTGAATTTGATTTATTTCAATTTGACATGTCGGATTTTCTATTTAAAAAAATTGTTTGGACAACATCTGAAGGCGTGAGAAGCAATATCTCGTTTAAATACCTGTAATTTTCTTTGAAATTCGCATAGTTGTGTAACAAAATGCATGTATTTTATTTCAATAAATGTAATTTTGTGTTATTAATTCATTATTTAAAGAAAAAAGTATTAATTTTTCAAAAATTTTAGAGAAGGAACTATTTCTCCTGCGTGCCAATATTTTTTTTTTTGCGTGACAGCTGTGGTACGCGTGCCATAGATTCGCCACCCATGGTTTTAGGATGTCTTTAACATTTCTTTCAAATATAAAGACCATTACTAAATTTTTAAATTAAACCCAATAAAAATCCAAGGTAACATTTGGAATTATTTTTCAAAATTTTTAAAAGCTATAAAAATCGTTTTAGGCAATTTTTAAATAAACTAAAGGCGCAAACGCATTACTTAGGGTGTCTTAAACATTTCTACAAAATATAGAGACCATTGCTATGCTTTCAAAATTTACAACATATTTTTGCGAGCAGAATTTTCATACAAAATAACCTCGGTTCCTTAAAATTTCAGAACTTGTAAGGTTAGGTTAGGTTCGGGGGAAAAATTTGGAGAATACTAAATTAGAGTGTCTTTAACCTTTCTACAAAATATAAAGACCATTGCAACTTCCGAACTATTGGCAACGAAAAATGTCTTGGAACTTTTTAAACACTTTGAGGAGCTGGAAACAATAGTTTTCAGCTGTTTCTGATCAAACTAAAGGTGGAAATTGCATAAGGTGACTTTATTGGTGATAAGCAAATATGTTCACAAAATCTTTTTCATATAAAAATTTGCTAAAAGCTCAATGCAACGAAATAATGAAAAAACATGCAGAAATAAAATGTGTTTCCAGTTTCCCTTCCAGATTTCACATTGAGTCCCTCAAATAAAATGCTTTATAAATACTATGCAACTACAGAAGTAAACGAGAATTAAAAGTAATTAATAATCTAACAGGAAGTTAGAGTTCCAAGCTAACAGAAAGAGTCGGTAAAAAATGGAAAAGCAGCCAAAACGCAGTTGTATAATTTGCAACAGTAGTTATATTCTCATTTACTTTGTTTTTATTTCAAGCAAACAAAATATTTCAGCGAAACTAGTTATTAAAATAATTTATGCGCGGAGTTATCCGGAATAATTTATTTTTATTCTCCATTTAGAGCAAAATTAAAAACGTCTGGTGCAACGAAGCGTTCACTAACTTTCGATTTAAACACCGGCTCCGTTAAAAATTTTAATTCCCAAACACAAAAGAATAAAGCTGGCGTATTTATTTTTACACGCATTTGCATACAACTCTAACAGCGGATAAACATCTCAAACGGTAATTTTCTTTCTATGTAAGGTAATTATCAGGTCAAGGACACAGATAGTCACGAAAGCTCCGGCATAGTACGATCGAAACTTGTTGATATTCCCAGCGTACGCGTTAGAAAATGTAAAGTTATTTTTTGCTTGTTAATTTAGCCGCTATTAAAGCGTATTCAGTCACGAAAAGTAATCATTCCATTATCGATCTTTTTTTATGAACTTATTAAGCAAGAATTAAACAAGAAATTAAGTGTTGCGAGCAGGGACGGCGCTAGGATTTTCGGCGACGCGTCATATAAAGTTAGTTCACAGAGATTTTATTCATTAAACTGGCCTTTGCCGAAGATGTGGTGCTATGGTCGAGTAACCTGGCTTCATATTTTTGGGCAAAATTCTTGATTTCTGCCTGCCTGTCTTTATTTTAAGATCCCGAAGGATGTTTTTGTTTCTCGCACACCAAGGGGCATTGACAATGTCCCTCAGAACTTTGTTTTGAAACACCTGTATCCTACCGGTATTTGATGGTCTGGTTACTTCCCCATAGCTGTACTCCAGATGTCCATATGGGTTTTAGGACCTGCTGATACAACAGCAATTTATAATGTACCGTTAGTTTGGATTTGGGACCTAGTATCCAGTACATTTTTCTATATTTCAGCTTTAGTTCTTCACATTTGAATATTGCATCATCTTTCTTGCAATTTATAAAATCTTTCGTAATTTTTGACGGGTTATACACCACCATTTTCTAGTACGTAAATAAAATTCGCAAAAGTCTCGAAGTCCTGGGAATTCCCGGGACTTTGATAAAAAAAAAGTCTCGAGTCCCGGGACTTAAAAAATTTTCGACTCAGAATCCCTACTATTTACCAATGCGCGCATCCTTTGCAAGTAAAGTGGTGCAAAGTTTTTGAAAATACCTTAAACCTTTCCGGAGAAAAACATGAAAAACGAAACCCCTGCAAAAACGCTATAATTTGAGGAATTGTGGTATATCTGTTATAACTAAATCTTTACGACTTGCATAGGCGTTTAACACATGGAAAACTGCTTTTCGCAATTTTCTTCGGAGTTGTTGGGGGTTTAACTTTAACCATACAAGAGCATGTAAGAAACGAAACATTAAGACTGATGATAAAAATAAACAATACATTAACAAATATTATACTGGTACAATCACATCAGAAGGATGGAAAAATAAGAAATACTGGATAAAAAATATGAGTGGGAAAAAAAAGGAACACCAAGATGAAATAGAGATTACGATGGGAAAAAGTGATCTTGAAGAAGATTTCATGCAAAATAAAAGCAAATGAAAAACGACTAGGTATAGACGTATGTACTTGTATTATTGGACATGAGAAATTGCCAGTTCAAATAGTCATCGAGTTACCCAGTGATATATCGAATCAACGTAACGTATACATTGTTTAGCCCGAAATAGTCTATAGAAAGCTCATAAACTGAGGTGGCGTAGGTAGTACGTATTTTATGGTCACAGATTAACGGTTAATTATTATGCAACTAAATCTCTATTACGAAACGAGCTGATAAAACTTACGGGATAAATCACTTGAAATTTATGCGCCAAATAGAGAATGGAACGAACACATGATAACTTTCTTGTAGGTGCATGTCCTGCGTCTCATTTGTCGCACCTGTGACAAGAAATGAGACATCGAGCGGTACATAAACCTGAAGTGCGCCTTGCAAACGGGAATGTTTAACAAACTTGACGCTTTCGACTCGAAATATCTCGGGTCATAGCAGTTGCATGGATATAACTACGCTGAAATATTTAGTTTTATTTGGTTACCATGGCGGTTTAGACACGATCGCTTTTATAGTGCCACGGCAAACAAGACTTTCAACTTTACAAAAGGCTCTTACGACTCGCGATGTTTACAGCAAGATGGATAATGTTTGCGGATCGCTCAATTAATATTAAAACCTTTTGAGATCGTTTTCGTTTCGTTACGTAACAATGGAGTTCAGTTTTTGATTGCAATTGTTTCACCGACTTGTTAATATGTACACAAAGAACGTACACTCGAATCCAAAGTTCGGAGAAACAGAGAATAATGTACATCAGTTAGCGCAAATCATATGATTACATCTCGTCCCGTAACCACACAGTCGTTTCATCGCTATGCGTATGTCAAAATATTATTTTTGAAAACTGTACTTAACGTATGTCGAAACACTACACATATTATGTAAAATAAAGAGTATTTTATAAACTTTGGGCAATAGGCAACCATCGAATTTGGGCCGCCCTGTACAACGCGTTTTATGAAAAATACCTCCACTTTTCAGCATTTTAAAGCGACGTCATAATTTTGAGCTAGCCTAGAGGTCTTTCAAGATAAAGTGAACTGTGACGCAGACACCAAAACTCGTCTAAAGCGTTAATTACTGCGCCACCTAAAAACATACGTCTATTTAAACAACTGGGTTATAACCTATAATAATATAACGTTTTTAGAAAGGTCTACATTTCAACTACAATCTCCTCTCTTTGCGCATTTCGCAGTTCAGTTTATCTTGAAATACCTCTAGCAATTGGTCAGACTTGCAAAATAAATCTGATAATATCATAAACAGTATTAGCTTACCAAGTGTTGATAAGAATAGAACAACCCCATCACTTACCTAAAACAAAAAAGAAATTATTAAAATATGTAAAAGTATGTAAAAAAAACGACATCCACAGTAATTACAAATTAAATTTCGTATAAGTACCTACTTAAGTTATAAGACATTGGAAGCAACAGTCAGTTTGTGTAGTGCAATATAAATATTAAGCCAATTATCATAGCAATTAAACTACTTACTGGGATTGGGAATACAGCTAGCTACCAGCTACATAATTATTATATTGTATGGACATCTACTACGCATGCCAGAAAGTACGATAAACGAAAATAGGATGGAAAATGAAGATGGAGGAAAAAAGAAATAGAGGGACCAAGAACAAAATGGGAAAAAGAAGTTAGGCAGATACTTGATGAAAAAGGAGTCATCTGGAGAGATGTTCCACAATTAGCTAACCACAGGCAGGAGTGGAGAAACATAATACAGAAATAGAAAAGCATACATTGACACCGAAAGGTACAAGAGGAACCGATTAAGAAGAAGAAGATATATACACATACTTAAACGTTTAAAGTTTGTCCCATAATTAACCGTACCTATAATCTGAACCGAGAATATATTAATTTTATAGCATAGAAATTGTTTTTCTCAAATTACATCAACTACATTCCTCCCCATTTTATCATCTGATCATTTTAATCTTTCATCTTCTACAAGTAAAGTTATCCATGCACTAAAGTTCCTTAATCATTAAAAGCTAACGTATTTTACTATTTATTTGCATACATAGATTGTTTTTTTTTAAGGGTCACTTATAGCATTTTAATTTTGTCGCCCTGTATTGTCTGAGTAATTAACTGAAGTTTTCCGTTGTTCTTGTACATTTTTTATAATTATACATTTCAAAATTCAAAATTGTTGTCGTGTTGGTTGGAAGCTGTGCGCGGTTGTGGGATTTACCTAACATAATAAAAGCAGGAAATCGCAAAGACTGTCGGATATGAAGTACCGAAAAAGTTCCTAAGTCAAGAGTCAAACTACGTGGGAGGAATATTCCAAATATAAAAACGCGTCACGGAGAAGCGTGCCTCTGCAAGTTAACTGGAGCGAATTTACCGAGCTTTTCAGGTAAAAATATCCACACAAAATACTGAACTTTCTCTTCCACACGTAGCGAGCGCCGAGGATGAAAAAACAACACGCGTCGCGGTCGAACAAAAAAAACAACATAAAATTTAAGTAACAAACGCCACAGTTGACGCTAAAAGACAGGTGATAGCCGCTAGCCGAACGAAAATCAAAATACAACAAATAAAAATTCACAGCCATGAGCTTAGAGCACTGGAATAGTTTCAATGCATGCGTGATTTGTTGTGCTAAAATTAAAGCTGTCATTTTCAGCCTTATTGTTTGCCTGTCGTGTGGCAACATTTATTTTGTGCAGGGACGGACTCGGCCAAAATTTACTGATGAGAATAAAATTTAAAAAAAAAAGGATAATTAAAAAAAAAATCTTGGAGAAATACTGAACCGGTTTCGAGATTCTCGTTTCTTCATCAATAGCAATCGTTATTAAATAAATAAATAACATTACTATTGACGACTCTAGGAGAATCCCCTTGCAAGAAGAACTTTTAAATGTCACCACGAGTAAAAAAATTTTTCAACAAATCACTCACATATTTTTGGAGTAAATTATAAAGTGTTTTCCTCAACAAAGGCATAAGCTTTTGGCACTATCCCCACTTCTTTTTCGAGATAGGATTTCCTGCAGTGGTTGCTTTGAAAACTTAATACAGGCCAAAACTTAATATTGAACGAGAAGCAAGTGTATTAATTTTAAATATGAGAACCAGCTTTAAAAAAAAAACATGTTCTTTGAAGTACCTACACACGTAAAAAGCATTAGACTCAGATATTGAAAACAATCGGTAAAATAGCACATACAAAGGGTTTTCCAAAAACAGCTTAAGGATTTTGAATGTCGATAACTACAGATTGGCTTTTGGTATTCTGGTGGAATTTTATTGGCCCTAATTTAAGATTAAAACAAGTCACAAAAACAACAAAAACTTGTTATGAAAATGGATTAAAAAACAACAACGCAAAATTCGTTAAGTTTTTACTTAACAAGCAATTTGGAGTTTTGTAAAAATATTTGAAGAAATTGAAATCGGTTTATAATAAATCACCTTTAGGAAGACCAAAAACTGCACGTTTTGCTGAAAACGTTCCTGCTATACGTACAACATCAATTCCAAGACGTTCTCAAAAATTATGCTTCGCTAAAACCAGTTGATGTAAAATTTTACAGAAAGATTTGCATTTGCATGCGTATAAGATTCAGTTAAAGCCAGAACTGAAAGAAAGGAACCATTTGCAACGCAAAATTTTGTTGCTAGGATTCTAGAACAACGAGCAACGGAACCTCAGTTGACGCGTAAATTTATCTTAGCGATGAGGCTCATTTCAGGTTAAATGGAAGTGTCAATAAAAACAATTGTCGCATTTGGGGAGAAAAAAACCCTCGAACTATTTACGGACAATCAATTCATGCACAAAAATGTACGATTTGGTTTGTGGCTTGTGATCTGGAGAAATTATCGGCTCATTTTTTCTTTAAAGATAATCGTGGCAATGCTGTTACGGTGAATGCAGAGCGGTACAATGCGATAAGAGGTATTTTTTTGCTTCAACTCGATTGAATTTACATTTTCGATGTTTATTTTCAACAAGATGGTGCCACACGAGCGAACGTAGGTTATTAGGTTTGTTCCAACGAGCGATTTAAAACCAATTCATGGATAAGTACATGAAAAAAATCGAAATAACCTAGGAGTTACGGATATTAAGAAACAGACTTGGCTTGGACATCTACTACGCATGCCAGAAAGTAGATACGCCAAAATAGGATAAAAAATGAAGATGGAGGGAAAAAAATAGAGGCCCAGAATAAAATGGGAAAAAAGAAGTGAGGCAAAGACTGGAAAAAAAGAAGTCAGCTGAAGAGATGTGCCACAATTAGCTAACGATAGGCAAGAGTAGATAAACATAGTACAGAAATAGAAAAGCGTACCTCGACACCGAAAGGTACAAGAGGAATCGATTAAGACGAAGAAGATATGTGTTGCAAAAAAATTTAAGTGAGGCAGAGACTAGAAGAAAAAGGAGTCAGCTGGAGAAATGTGCCACAATTAGCTAACGATAGGCAGGAGTGGAGAAACATACAGAAATGGAAAAGCGTACCTCGACACCGAAAGGTACAAGAGGAACCGATTAAGAAGAAGAAGATATGTGTTGCAAAAAATTTTAAGTGATGCAGAGACTAGAAGAAAATGGAGTCAGCTCCTGGAGAGTTGTGTCATAATTAGCTAACGATAGGCAGGAGTGGAGAAACTTAATCCAGAAATAGAAAAGCATACCTCAACACCAAAATGTACAAGAGAAACCGATTAAGAAGAAGACGAAGTTATTTTTTCATTATAGTTCCGGCGAAATACGAATCCAATTTACCGGTTTTAGTTGGAAAAAATCCCCAGTCCTCCTCTGATCTGTGCAATAAAGCTTTGCCAAAAACCACCTACAGCTTATCCGAACCTCCCCGTTTTTCATAACCGCCCACGGTTCATGCAGTCATCATATTTATATAAGCGAAAGTTACATTCTTTTTCGTTTTAGGATAAATGACGTAACATACGTAAAACAATCGTGTAAGATGTCCCATTTAATATTCCAATTACAAGACGGATGATGAGGCCAAATTAGGTTGAACTTCGAACATAAAACTTTTTAATGAAGTCGATTTTTTCGGCTCCCACGCAATATTCATTGAACAAGTCTGACATTTAAAAAGTACAATGAAAAGGGCGGGCAAAAAATAGTGTTCGTACCGAGGCGAGCCCGAAATCTTTCAGCAACGCATCTGTATCTGAAAGAGATTAATGAAGGATAATGGCCGAGTTTCGACTCGATACAAATAAAAATAATTAAAGTGCTAAAGGACTCGCGATTAAAATCGAATAAAGAAACGGGAAAATGGATATAATATCGTTAAAAATAATTAAATAATCTCTTAGCTGAAAATCAATCCCCCCGGCGCTCGCTGCTATTACAGCTACCGATTCAAGAGACATCGAATGTAACAGCTTTTATCAGAAGCTGGGATCTGCAATAGACGACAGAGATAGCCCAATGAGCTTTATGCGCCATTAGTTCATTACGCACCCGCCAGGGGGCTAAACAATGACCCAATACTTCACTGACCGTATCTGATCCTCGGGCTAATACTCGAGTTGGTTAATAACAAAAGTTGCTGGTTGCTTATCGCAAAGCTCAACCACTAGACCTGATTATTATTATTTATTAATAGAACACACGGGAGACATTACCTACACGTTTGTGGCAATAAAATTGGTCAACCCGACGTTACAGATTTATAAAAGTAAATAATGAATCACAAATATTAAGACTTCAGAACAAAAAACAAGACAAAAATGTTAAGAAAATAAAAAATTATAAACCCAGATTTTTGTACATCAAAAAGAGTGCGATTTCATAACCCAAAAATTATTGCCAGTGTTCAATCTTTATATTGCGAAATATCCATCCATTTTTGATAGGGATGACTCAATGTACGTTGTCAGAAATTAATAGAGTATATCTACGAGGGGTGTTTTTTTATATTCGCGAAATGGGGTAGTAAGAGACTAAAAGATTTATGTTTTATAATTTTATATTTCAGTATATTATTTTCCAACATGTCTACATTTGTTAGATCTTTCAGTTAATTTTTCTAGTCCTTTTTAAAAATTTAAATCCTAGTAGAGTTTATGTCAATGCAATCTGGTCTTTGAGACCAATGAACAGTTAAATTCTAACCTAAATTAGTAATGTTCAAACTTAGTTTAAGGTTTACCCAATAGTAGTCCTTAGTTTGCTAATATATTTTTTAAAAGGTCTAAAGCGTACTAGGTCCGGTCTAGACCTTTTAAAAAAAGTTTTTCTATTGTTTAAAGGAACTACACAAGAGATGGTAGTTAACAAAGGACTAAAACAAGGAGACCCTATCAACCACTCTATTTAACCTGGCACTGGAGTAGGTACTAAGAGAAGTGAATAAAGGTAACCTTCGAAAAGGCAGTGATTATAAGTAAAACAAGGAAATTAATGGAAAGCATGACGAAAGAAATAATAAGGTGTGTTAGGGTAATACCGCCCGGTCTGAAGGGTAATACCGCCCGGTCTTAAATATCGCCTAGTTTGAATTTCCCGCTTTGCAACTTTTATTTTATTAGCCAAGGGTCGTGTCTGTGATTATTGAAGAATATAGTTTTTGTTTGCAGCTAATATTTTTATTTTTAATCTCGGACCACATTTTTTTAAAAATATCCAGAATAATGTTCTAGGTGGGCGGTATTACCCTAACTCACTATAGATCAAGGAGAAAAATGGGATTGAACGTAACTCAAGGAAAAACAAAACTCATTGAAAATTATCGATAATTTTTGGTTAATATGCCCGAATGCAAGTTGAGCTGAAAAAAAAACACGAGTGCACAAAGTGCGCGAGTGATTTTTTTCTGATTCAACTTGCATGAGTAAAGATTTGTCAAAAATTATAGATTATTTGCAAAGCACGAGTTATATTTTGTCAGATAATTTCCTTCACCTAACCTACCTATCAAATTAAATGTATTTTATGTCAAATTTTACAAGTACTGTCAGAGTGATGCGTCAGGGGTGTGGTTTAATCTATATTAAAGTAACGCTACTGGTCGCCGAAATTCGTCAAAAAATTATCAAGACCAAAATATTTAATTACCTCTCCAAATTTATATTTTCGACCAATCACAAACTCAGATTTCTTAGAAACGACCAATAAACGCATGAAAATCTGTTAATTGCGAAAAGGATATTATCAGTGTATGATTATGTTTATTGGTCGTTTCTAGGAAATCTGAGTTTGTTATTGGTCGAAAACGCATATTTGACAGGAGGATCAACATCTGACAGGGGAATGTAAAATTATTACCGTGTAATAATTGGTAGTCTCTAGAAGATTTAAGATTAGTAATCGGTTGAAAACGCAAATTTGACAAGGAAATTTTCAGAAAAAGGGTCTCCACAAACCGCTTGCATTTTATTTATAATGTTGTCCACACTTTTTTCATGTTTTGTAAGAAATTTCATTGCTTCACGAAACTCAGTATTCGACATTCTTAGAACTAACACCCACACTAACTTTTTTGACGATTGTAAATGAACGTACAAGACAATCAGCACGAAATATTTTTTTTATGTCAAAAATTATTATCTGATCTAACAAAAACATTTTTATCTTCTGTCTCATTCCGCGAAAATAAAAACACCCCTCGTAAATTACACGTTTATTTTATTTTTAAAGTTTTACGCGGACGAGTTGTTGACAAAGAATATTTTCAAAAGCTAAGACCAGGACAAAACAATATTCATCAAGAATGATTAATGCAGCATCTGAGTACGTACTAAGCCCCAAATCCTCCAGTTCTACAATTCGACTGCTATTGATCCCCACAATGTCTAAAACTGCCGCAATTATTTACATACATTTTTCGATTCTGCTTATATTGGAAAAAGAATAATAACCCCAATTCCCCGATACATCTAACGACATATATCATCAAAGTATATTAGGTTCCACTTTTTCAGTGCACGTTGATTCAGCGCGCAAAAACATATTGATATAAAAACGAATAGACTTATAAATTTTTGATTTATTGTGTCCTTTGCCTCAAATACGCGACTTCCATATACCTATAAATCAAATATAAATATCTACCTACATATTAAAATCACTTTATCAATATTATGATGTTTTCATCGACGAAATAGCTGGGAAATATAACAGTCTATAAAAGTCAGACCAAGTGTCTATTTTAAAATCATTCATCGCGAGTCGTGGGCGCCGTATTGGCACCGTTCCCCAGAGACTTAATGCACATGCATTCTAAACGTGTTTATAACATCTGACACTATTATTTAAGATCATTCAGCGATTTAAACTACCTTGTAATACATGCTTATAAATTCTATTGGAACATTTGTACGATTCAACATACATAATCGACAAAAATATTGGTATTACGAATTATAATGTCCAATTTACTTATCTATTAAAGTATTTGTTCAGTTTTGGGTTTAAATGGGAAGTACACAAAAACTACTAGCTAAAAAATTCGTTTACCGTTCTATTTTTTTGTATTCTGGTAAGGCGAAGCAAAATACGTGTAGCTTATAAATGAAATTTTATTGATAAAATACGATGTCTCTGTTCTGCTAAATGCTTTAAAACAACTCCACCTTTATCAATAGAAACTGAGAAAGTATTTTATGAGGAAAGACTTTCTGTTAATAAATTAAGAATATGACTAAGTGACCGAAGCTTAGATCAACTTTGTTTTCTTAAATCATATTACAAAAATGTATTGTAAAAATTATGTTATTGTGTTCATACAAATGATATTGCAATATTAAGGTAATATTTCTGAAATATCTGCTTCTCTCGCCAATATTATTTTAATAATCAATTTTTGAATCAATTATTATTGTTCTCAAACTAAGTTCGCAGTAGATATATATTCTTTATTTTCACACAAATAAACGTGTTTAAAATAAAGGCATCCTTCGATCAAATTATTTTCTAGTGATTTGAGTGCAAAAAGCAAGCAACATTGTCGCCCCAAAAGGCTGGCGCCCCGGGGCTACAGCCCATTTAGCCCTGTGGTTAAGGTGGCCCTGACGACTTGCATGGGCGTTTAACATAGGGAAACCCGTTTTTACAAGGGTCTCGCTTTTCGCGTTTTTCTCCGGAACCGTTTAAGAATTTTTCAAAAACTTAGCACCATTTTACTTGCAAAGGTGCGCGAATTGGTAAATAGAAGAATTTCAATTTTATCCCCGACGGTTTCATGGCCAACGCGATCGCAAAAATTACCTGTATTATTCAAGTTTTCAGTTTTTCCCTTATTTTTCCAAAGAAAATGATCAGTGGCACGTATAATTCTGCGAAAGATTTAGTTTTGATGTTCTTGATGCAATAAACACAACCTTGATCAGATTCTAGCGACAACATAATATCGTGACCCTTCCTTGTAAGTATATTTTTACGATTTCGGTAACGAAAAAAATATCAATTCTGATTATGCGGCAAAAATGCTTGGTCCTTCAACCTAAATAGTTGATTAAGGAAACATAGAACACGTTTTCTTCCAAAAATGTCTGCCTCAATGTCTGTGTATTAATAACTATTAGTCAAATTGGCTAAAAGCAGTTGGTTTTGCTTATCAAGTGTCGGAAATTTTTGCCAGAGCATTCTAGTGAAATATTTCTATGGCCAATGGTCTAAAAACATTGATGACTAATAGAACATTTAATGAAGCCGTCCCTTTGACGCATTAACGAACATAAATTGACGCAAATGGCGTTTTCACTAGAAAAACACGGTCATATTTCATTGACGACTTATAGAGAAGCTTAAGCCCACACAAAAAAGCCAAAAGCATTTACAATAACTAATAATAATAATAGCCGATAAGCAAGCAACATAACGAAATTGAGTCCAATTATTTCAATGTCCAGGAAATTTTTCGTTTAGAACTGGTATTATTTTCAGTTGTTCAAGTTATTCGGTTGAGGAAGATTCAAAAACATACTAAACCTTACATCGCAATGGACTCGTTGCCAGAAGTGAAACGTTTATTACATTTAACAGGAAAGAATGCGTCTAAAAGATAACCAATGGCACCTTTCCAAGCTTAGAATTGAGCAACGAGACATAGGAATTAAAGTTTGTCATGGCCCGTTTGATTTACACCACTTGGGGGACACAACAGGCCTATGCGCCGTGTATAACTAAAAATAGTATATTATTTTAAACAATAATCTCACGCTACTGCGTTACAACTTGAAAAAGGTAACTCCCTTTATGATTTATAAGGCAATTTACTCCTGAATGAAATAAAAGAAAACCGTTGGGCCGGCCGACGGAAACTGTTCTCAGGAAGTCAGAACTGCAGGAGGCAGCGAGACGAAGAAGCGTGTAGCTGTAGAGAAATGTTTTCCAGCTTAAACGCGTGCGAGACAAGTAAAAAGAAATTTTCTTTTATGTCCGTGGAACAACTACGGCTTCGGTATTACATTTGTGAAATGCTTTTTCCAGAAACAAAGCTTTCACCGTCACAAGATAAATAACTTCACGTGTTTCCGTTGAGATTAGAAATTTTGCCTTAAAACAAATACGATACATGATTATTTTGCAGATTACAATTTAAATTGGATTAAACAAATACGGGATTGTAAATTTACAGCCACGACACTGCCCGAATTGTAAACAGGACACAAGATATGCAGGAAAAAAAATCCCACCCTGTAACTCCTCTATTTCAGAAGCTTTAGTTCCAAATTTTTATTGTTATTTAATTTACTTTTCTATCAGATTTCCATCAAATGGCAACCTATATATAAAAAACTTTATCATTTGGAAGCTTTTTAAATAGCCTATCAAATGATATGTCGCTTAACTATCTTTTGCGAAGAACTTTTTCATGATAGAAAAACATTAGATCAATGTGGCATGTAAAAAAAATTTTAAACGATAAACAGTAGAGAGAAGTAACTAGAATTCTTTCATTAACTGTTAAGATGGAAATATTGTATAAATAATAAACGAAAACATAAATGAATTGAACATATAAAAAAAATGAGATAGTCGATTCTGAATTTTTGGTTTACATTTAATTATTTTCTTTTAAATCGCTATCTGTAATTTTGACCAAATCGTTTAAAAATCATTGTAATTGGATATCATTTGGCATAAAATATATTTTATTTCTATAAGCAATGAGGAATAAACTATAGCATAGAAAACTACAATAAAAATTAAATAGAACAATGAAAACATTATTTTCCATTACCAATATTTAAATGGGCTTAGATTGGAACAGGTAGAAAGCTTTAAGTATTTAGGAGTGATCATACAGAAAAATGGAGAAATGGACCAGGAAATAAGCAAAAGGACAGGAAATGTAGGAAGAATATTTAACAGTTTAACAATAACATTTTTTGGAAATAGAGAAGTCCCAAAACGAACAGAATTGGAAGTGGTCAAAAAGGTAGTAACTCCGGCACTTTAATACACAAATAAAAATAGTAGCCGAGTGAATTTAGCTGAAATGAGATTTTTAAGAAAAATCCAAGGAAAAATTCAAGGAAAAACCAAAAAAGATAAAATCAGTTGAAACAAAAATACAAGAAAGGCAGCTGGGATGGTTGAGTCACATTTATAGAATAAAGAAGAAAGGTTAATCAGAAAAGCCTATGAAGCAAGATCACAGGGAAAAAACAAGAGAGGTAGACCGAGAAAAACTTGGCAAGACGAAGGTAAAAAAGCAGCAAGGGAAAAAAACATCAAAAGGAAAAACATAAAAAAGCTAGCACAAGACAAAAAAACATGAAAAAAAAGCCAGAACGACACAACTCAAAAGTTCTACACCCAACAGTAGAACTTGTGACTAAATAAATAAATAAATATTTTTGTTTTGAATTATGTTTATTCGTGTTTATTATCTGAATAATAATTTAATCATTAAAAGTTTATTAAACAAATCTAATTACTTTTTACTACTTTTTATGGTTTAATTAATTTTTTAAAGGCTACTTCATGAGATTTAATGGGTAAATAATATATCATGATGTGATGCAGAATTTTTAAACCTTTTAAATGATACATTTAAAAATATCAGTTGCCTTTTAAAACAAAGTCATAAACTTTAAAATCAAAAACCTTGAAAACAATAAAGTATTGATAACACATAGGTAAAACATGATACAATTTTTAAAAGCGAATTTCTTGATATTCCGTAATGAAGATGGAAGTTTTATCTCCTAAATTAAAGAAGGATGGTGAATTCTTACACTTTTTTCTATAAAAATAATATTTTAGGGCTGTTTAATGACATTTTTCACCAATTAGGTACCTTTTTACCATTTAGGTCAAACAAAATGTGTTAAGTATATATTTTCGGTAACTATTTTAAATTGCACCTAATTAATTAAACATATTTGGATGACGAAATAATCGCTCTAGTACGTTTGCAATATTAATCGGGAACATAAAATTTTGCTCTGCTGTAAGATAACAATCTGAATCACTTTATTTTGACGTTCAACTGCATACATTACATAATATGTGTATACTAATAGTAAATAAATCTACATATTTTTGCCATGGCGTGTACCATGACTCACTATTTATATTTGCACGTTATATCACACGCTAGGAAATTTTCACGACAGCTAATATAAAACGGCTTTATTGCATCCTTTAATTTGTTTCCGCTTAAAAACAGTATCATGAACATTACATGCAGTTTTATACTAGCAAATAAAACCAACCCACCATTTGTAAAGTAAAAATGGAATTTTTAAAAGCGCATTACAAAGCAAATTAAAATTGAAATCAGTTTAATTTTCTCATTGAAATTGTAGTGAGAACAAACGGAAAACTGCGATGGAACATTTCTTTTCGTAAATTCACTGACAGTTTAAACCGTGGTATGTAGGTTTACATGGCGAAACCAACAGGCATTATTTCAAATTATAGTACCGTTTAAAATTTCGTTGCAGTAAAAACCCCGTTAACGGTGGCTGAGTTACTATTATGCGCCTGTCAACAATATTTTGCGCCATCTGTTGGTGTATTAAACGTCCCTTTACGGCGTAGCCCTCTATTCAAACGAATATGCAAAGTACAAATAACTTTTTTTATGCGCCAGACGATTCGTATTATATTGGCGATTGTCTTTAAACACCCAAATAAATCCTAACATTTATGAACTGTGATGAGTTACAACTGCTACAAACAGGAACATTCGGCACGTTTCATTATTGAAATAAGTTTAAAACAAGCTGTACCTATTTAATTATTGGGGGTGCTTTAAGCTCCTCAAGGCGTTGTGCCAGAATTTAACACATTTTGATTTCAATCTTGTTCGCACACAAAGTATCATCTTCTACGTTCTGCTGTATAGACATTGTATTTTATACTGCATACATATGATTTCTAAAGTACACGTGTATATGCAGCACCATTAAATTTTATGTACATTAATGCACATCTGAGTATAATAACGAAAGCTATTTTTATAGATTATAAACTTCTTGGGTATTCCTTGCTTGTACTGTAAATTTCTTTTGTATATCATCCACTTTATTGCCCGTATTTTTACATCGTTCGTAAACAAAATACCAATAAAATATCTATTTACGGCTAGAGTAATGAAATGCTGAACATGTCTGCAGGTTTAATCAAACGAAATCAGAAAGTTATTAAGGATTTTTGAAGAAAATAAGTTTTTGATTGATGGCGCTCCGTGTAATTCTACAAGAATAAAAATTGTACAGAGCGATTTAAATTTGGAATAATAGTCGGGCAAGTCAATAGTTTGCGAAAAGCTAATTTACGTCCCTCAAAGAATTTTCCGTCTTTACTGGTGAAAAACTCTTCCTGAATTTTTACATCCTCTTCAGAATTAGAGGTCTATCCATTCAATGTTTTTTAAAGAGACCGAAACAAGTGGAAATCGGAAGGCACAAGATCGGGCGAATATGGAGGTTGCTGCAAAACTTCCCAGCCAAGTTCCAGTAACTTCTACCGCGTTTGCAAAGCACTGCGCGGTCTAGCATTATCCTGATGGAATACAATGCCCCTACCATTAGCTAGTTCTGGACGCTACTGGTAGATTGTTACCTTTAATTCGTGTCCGGAACATTCTTCGCGCACAATTCTTCGCCCACAATTATTTGTTCACAATTCTTCGCCTAGAATTTTTTTTTTACATAATATTAAAAGAAGAAGTATTAATATACAAGAAACAACTTTAGGTTAATGTAAAATAATCTATAAAAATTACATTATAAATAAAAACAATCACATTTACAAATAAAGTTTGTGATATGCTTGTATGCGGCGAAAAATTGTGGTGGCGAAGAATTGTGTGGGCGAAGAATTGTGGGCGAAGAATTGTGGGCAAAGAATTGTGGGCGAAGAATTTAGGGGGAAGAATTGTGGGCGAAGAATTGTGGGCAAAGAATTGTATGCGGAGAATGTTCCTAGACTCCATTTAATTTGCCCAGTTGATCACAGTACACATTAGAATCGATGGTCCTGCTCGTGTGGAAATAAGCTCGTAAAAGACACCCGTCCAATCTCACCAAATCAAAAGCATAACCTTCACCGGGTGAAGTCTTGCTTGTTCTTCTTAACCCAAGGATCAAGCAAATTGCCTGTTCCGCCTCCTTGATACATCATCGTCATTTACATCTCTTCATGGGTCTCCTATTTCTCTTCCTCTTTCTGGTTAATACTGCCTTTAATAATTTGGCAGTTCCATTCTGTTAATTTAACTTTATTTTCTCTTCCAGATCACAAATTCCTAGATCTTCTCTTATATTTCCACTTCTTATTTTGTCTTTTCGAGACACCCTTTGATCGTAATGTTGCTTTATACTTCATACGACTTTATAAAAATGAAATTTATTCTTTGCAACTTGGAACACCCTGTACATCAATATAATTTATATGTCTCTGTGTTTGTTAGCTGAACGATTATATTCAAATAAATTGTATTAAGCTATTTATACTCCAGCCATGAATCACGTCGATTTTTGCTTTCGGGGTAATAAATGAGTTTAGTTGGCATCTTGAAATTGAGAAATAATACCATCAGTCATCGCCAATCCAGATATACCGTGCCGGCGCATGTCAACCCAAATTACAGTTCACAATTGAAAAGCAATAAATACACATCACTACAGAAGCGATTTTTGAATCCGTACTTGCTTTTACACGCGACACGAATAGAACAAGTTAAAAACACGGTTGATATACCCACCGGTAACGCTAGATAAGAGAAACAGAATATTTTTTACGGAATCACACTGACGCAATCTTAAAATTTTTTGGACCACATAAAAAACACAAAAGGTCTTGAAAAATGACTACAAACATTCCGTCGGCATTCAATTGTCACCTTCTTCTTCCATTCCATGGACGTTGTGTTTGTCCGCAAACAGATAAAATCGTCCTGGCTTTGTTCCAGGAGTAAATGTGTTCGAGATAAAAAAAAAATGTGGCAAAAGAGCACACGCGAATAAAAAGCAAAATTAAATATGTTAGCTTTCTGTGAGGTAATTTCAACAAAATAAAAAACTAACCGTAAAAAATAATCTCATTTTTATTGTGCCGACGTGAAAGCGATAAATTTTTTTTGAAACAGCGACAAAAAGCTTTATAACTGTACTACAGTGGCGTGGCTAAACTTTCGAGGCCTTTCGGCAAAAATTTTTAGGTAAAATATTATTGTAAGTTAAATCATTTTAACAACTTGTATACTTATACATTTATATACAGTTTTGTTGTAAAATATGTCAACTGGTTTTAACAAGTCCTTTAATGTAACTTTTTAAAACATTCCTACATGTTTCGTCCGCTTATTTTTGTAGACTTCATCAGGGCTAAACATTGTTTTATACAGAATCAACATTGTTAAACGAGCCGATTTTATTTTAAACTATTATAACTTGGAATCTGTTGTAAATTCTTACCGACTTGATCCAATACATAATTACACTGATCTAGGTAAATCATGGTTCGGTAGAGTTTTTGAAGCATAATTAATATACCGGGTGATTCAGTTTGACTGTCGCACCCCTATAACTTTTTAATTATTGAAAATAACCCCAACAAACCTTATATTTTTGGAAACGGCGACACATTCTCTTTTAAGTGATGTGCATTTGTTATCTCTAAGATGACGTCAAATCCGCGATAGGCAACTGTTTTTTTTTTTTTTAATAATATAGTATACATTTTTTTGTTGATTCGGATAGAGAATTTTATTGTGAATCCGACCATGTGTTAAAAAAGTATGCATACATAAGGAAATTTTCGAGAAAAATCAGTTCGGACCGCCGCCTAGCTACACCACTGGAAAACCCTGCTTCAGAGAATGCATTATTTCAGCATTTTAAACTTTGATTACTTAATTTTCGTCCAATATTACTTCAAATGTGCAGCACTTTTAGACATTTCAATTATTTTTGGGAGTAGCTTTACATATAAGATTGTACGTATTTGTTATTTGTTGCTATATAACGAATATTTTCGTTTATAAAGAGGACTAAGGACGATTTTTCTAAAAAGAAATGAGCATCCCATATCTTGCTGTTAACAGATTTGTGTGATGTGCCTTAAATATTTTAGAAGCACGATTTCTCTGGGGCATTCTCAACAGACGGTTGACTATGTAATATTCCTAATGGAAAATCGAAAAAGCCAACAGAATTTCATATTCTCAGATATCCCGCAGAATACCTGCAGCATAAACCTTTTCCCATAGCTTGCTGCATCGCATTACGTTTTGCAATCTAAAGTGGCCATTGCATGGACGTTTTTGCGCGTCACCCTTTGACCTGCATATACAATTCCGCCGACCTTAATATAACTTTTAACCGTTTTTTTGCCGTCGTTAATTCTCTCTGTGCATTTCAAGAAGACAAAGCGTAATACAAGAGTTTTCTTTCATTTCTGACTTTTAGTTTTTGTTCGGGGTGTATTAAAGAATGATTTATTCTGTATATTTTCATGAAATTTTAACTTCGCGGACACCTTACTCTTTCAAATGTAGCAATAAATCAGGGCTTACTTCCTACAGTTGATTATTTTATAACTAAAGCGCGACGAGAAGTTTAAAATTTTCTCGTTATAATTAAATGCAAATAAATTAGGGCCGGCCACATCAATACGAGTAAAATAACGTCTAATTTAGGCGAGATGGCGTTTGTGTCGAGTAGAAGGTATGAAGAGTTTAAATAGAGTGCCAAAAATGAGTGAGTCATGACACCTAAAAGTGGATGCACTTGCCAATGTCGTGTGTTTACGGTTTTTATTTAATCCCACCGCTAATTTCGGCCAAGAAAATAATAACAGCAGAGGCGTAGCAAGAGTAGGTAAAGCCTTAACTCTGCAAAAGAAATTATAAAAATCGAATTTCTCCATTAATTTACAAACACCCTGTATCTCTATGAATTATTTTCAGCCCACAATGCTCAACATAAAAAATATTGTAAAGTCCACTAAAACAGTTACTCCGAACAAACCCAATTACTTGCAACCATATCCCTCTTGATCTACAAAATTAACTCCATCATAACAATAAAACCGAAACTCAAGCAAAGCTGTATTAGATTTATGTCATAAAACCAGAACGTAGGTAGCTAAAAGGTCTTAAAATATGACATCCTGTTCCAAACAATATAAGGAATTAATGCAATATTAGTAGATATAAGAGCTGCGTTGCTAGGAATATAGCCAAAGTCTGTCTGAGGAGAAATTATACAAAAGATATTATGCTCTTTGATGGTCTTTATCATTAATTTAAAATTAACAGTCGTTAACGAACACCACTCGTTGATTTAGCATTTGTAACTGAAGAACAAAGGATCTGGAATTAGTTCAAGATAGTTACGTAATCAAAAGAATGAAGCACGCCCTAAATATGAATACGCAGTAATCCTTCAATTAGCAAAATTAATTATTACTAGGTAAGTATCAATAATCAATACAAAATTGCGTAATTTGTCCAACGTCTTGCAAAATGTTAACCATTTTTTTAACTTACATGTTTAATGATAATTTATGGAGTACAGCATAACAACAACGACAGTGAAATTATTTACATCAATTAACAATTTGTGGATTTTTTTAATCTATTGCTTATTTATTTAGTCATGAGTCCTTCTACTGTTAGAAGTGACCCAACCATCCCAGCTGTCTTTCTTGTATTTTTGTTTCAACTGAATTTTACCTTTAATTGTTCTCTATTTGTTTCATTTTTGATTTTATCTTTTTTGATTTTTCCTTGGATTTTTCTTAGAAATCTCAGTTCAGCTGCATTCGCTTGGCTAATATTTTTATTTGTGAGTGTCCACATTTCACTTCCGTATAAAAGTGCCGGAGTTACAACCTTTTTGAACACTTCCACTTTTGTTCTCTATTTCCAAAAAAATCTGATCTTAAACTGTTAAATATTCTTCTCACATTTCCTGTCCTTTCGCTTATTTCCTTAAGGCTTTCAACCTGTTCCAACCTAAGCCGATTCAAAGTAATGCTATGCCCTTTCTTTTCTGTTGTAACGATCACAGTTTTAGTTGCTTCGGTATTTATTATCAGTAGTAATATAACAAGGGCAATGAAAAGTATCGATAATTTTTGGTAAATATGCCCAAATGCAAGTTGATGACTGACTATAAATCATACTTCCAATTACGTGTTTTCTTTCTAATTACCCCACAAAGTCAATAGGAAACACCTTAACATTTCGGCCAAGTTTGATAGCTCGAGCTTCAACGGCTAGGACGTAATCGATTTTTTGATTATTTTTTTGCAACTTTGGAGGTCTCTTACTTTGAAAGGAAGCATTTTCGGATAACAAAATATTTGACAAATGGTCATCATTTTCACTCAGGAATAATTATGCACCTATTTTTTGGCGGTGTATAATTGGGACACCCTGTATACAAACAGGATGTGGTTTAATAACTCCTTTTTTTTTTCTTGATAAATTGGCGTTAATTGAATTTTAAAAGCACTTTTAAAAACGCTAATCAAAGAATTACCTTATTTTATAATTAACGAACTAAATTATTATGACTTTTTCTACTAACATTAAAATATAGGTAAAGCTCACTTTAAGCCACAGAACCACATTTATTTTAATTTTCTACGTAATCTAAATTAAAAATATCATAACCTACTTCTGCATTTAGCTCTGCAATTGTTTGTTTTTCAAACATAACTGTATAAAACTGTCATCAGATCGTTTTTTAAACTAGATATGCAGAACGTTTCCGCTTTTACATCGTTAAAAACGATCAATTATTGAGAACACAACGAAAACTATCAAAACAGCATCAGATCCATTCCATTTTACAACTACAAAAGCACAAAAGCGTTTCGAAATTTATAAATTATGACAAAATGCCCGCGGCGATGAAAATGCGGGCGTATCCATTCGTTTATCTGATACGGATGCTGCAACGGAAACTCTCAAATTGATTTTGCAGTATCTCGTTCATAGTTTATAAGGATTCTGTTAACTTTCAACAGGGAAACCTCAAAAATTCCTTATCTCGGACTTGATTTATGGAGATTCAATATTGGAAGGAAGCTAACTTTACTTACTTAGTCAAATAAATTTAATTACTTGCCCAAAGTATTGAAAACTCGTTTAGTTCTCCACACTTTTGAGCCCCAACAAATGGAACTATTTTAAGTATTTTAATTATGAAATTGGGAAACCCTAAAACTTGAGGATAATTATTTGATAGAAATTAAAAGTGAGCTATGATCTTTTTATATCGTTTAAGTTTACACAGACTTTTATAACTTTAGCGATTAAAGTGAGATATTAAAACCAAACTTGCTTTTTACATTTCCAAATACATACAATTTATTCTAAAAAAAAATTCTAGAGAAGTATTCTATAATTGGCTAATTTTTTTTTTAATAAAGACAGGCAATATTTAATTTAAATTTTGTAGCAGCACGCTAACTAGAACAGTAGCAAAATTAAATGCAAGAGTACTGGAGAAGAGACTAAGAAAGCAGATAGAAATTACACTAGAAGAAAGTCAAATGGGTTTTAGACCAAACCGTGGGGTTTATTTATTGTTCGGCAGGTATCGGAGAAAGCAATGATTGAGGTAAGGAACATACACATCTATTTCATCGATCTGGAGAAAGCTATTGATCAGGTTAGAAGAGAAGATATATGGACAATTTTAGAAAAAAGAGATACCTCAAAAAATCTGATCAAAGGATAAAAAGCTCATGCTAAAAGACAATAAACTACGTAAGAACGAGGCATAAAGAATCGGAAATATTTGAAACTATAAGAGGAGTAAAGCAAGGTTGCATTTTAAGCCCTCTACTATTTTCACTAGTCCTACATGAAGCTATAAAAGAAGCGAAGAAGAACGTCAAAAAATACGAAATGGGATATTGGAACATGGAAAGAATAACTTGTATCAGAAGTTTGTTATGCAGATGACATGGTAATATTTGCGAAGCATGGAAAAACACTAAAAGAAAATCTGGATAAACCAAATTGGACAAAATTAGAAATACAACGAACAGAGAAAATTTAAAAGTGAAACCAATAAGAAATAAAATAGAAGAAGGAATACTGCGATGGTTCGGACATGTAAAACGTATCGACAACATAAGGTTAACAAGAAAAGTGTCTGAAGTACCAAAAAGAAAACAAGAGGCAGACCAAGGAAGAGGTGGCAGGAAGGAGTGAAACAAGCACTGAACAGAAGAGGTATAAATTGGGAGGACGTGGGGAATAAGATTCAAAACGGAAGAGAATGGAGGAAGATATGGAAGACTCCAACAAACGAAAAATGAAAACTCAACTCCACCCAATGCCTTACACCCGTGAGAGTAGACAGGCGACATGGATTAAGTAAGTAAGTAAGCACCATTTGATATTATAAAAAGACCTCCAAGAGTATGAGGTACTAAAGGATTAAAACTTTTTTAATTTTTGAGGAACTTCTACATTGTGTGGTGTTGCATTATCTTGTTACAATATAAACTGTCTTTTTCCAATAAAAGCAAGACGATTTTCAATTAAAGCTACATGAAATTGCGGTAGAATTGAGCATAATCATTTGGTCAGGATTTAGAACCGCAAAACTTACAAACTCCTGAATGGTTATAACATGAAATTTACTTTAAAAATGTATCATGATCTTAGTTGCTTTTGAAAAACTGTGGATACTGATAGAAACAACTTTATTGGCAAAGACCTATTCAAATAGAAAATTTGTTTTATTAAAAAACGATGTTACCTAATCAATTTCTTGTAGTTATTGACCATTTTCCACAAAATAAAGTTAGTTAAAAGCATCGAATTTAAACATAGTATATTTTTATGAACTCTTACTATAAACCGTCGCAAAGACAACATGAAAAGCTGTTACTAAAAGTCCTATTGGAATAAAAATTAATTACTTATTCGTTTTAAATTCATTTATTTTAGCACAGCTGTAGAACAAACACGGTACCATTAATATTACAATAAATATGGCCCTGTACACAGCCAGTTTTTTACTGCTATGAAATTTTATATGCAGTTAGTCTTGGAAATTATAAAAGATGGCAAAGACAACTGGGTAACGGTCGTACAAACAATGGTAACAGGTGCATCAGCTATTTTAGTCGTCAGAACGGCGACTGTATTTAGCTCGAATGCGGCAGATGAAACCATTCCTGCCTTAATTACCTTTAACAAAACTAAAATAACACTAACTATTTTGTTCTCCAACGTTTCAGTACTTATACACTGCGCACCACAAACCACTAACGTTTTATAACTTCGAAAATACTACATTAAAGATCGTTAGATTAAATTTTAACGGAAGGCTTTATCGAAACTCGAAAGTTCTTGCGTTTTTGGACCGCAGCGCTAAATGCCTTAATTAAAATTGACCGTGCATTGTTCATAGAATTGAAATATTAATTACACCGAATAGAAAAAAAAAAAACATCTGCCTCTCTGCTAAAAGCTACATAAAAAATTGATATTGCACGAAATTATTTACAGCGAATATTGTCAGGGTATCAGGGACACCGGAAATAACCGCCTCGAATCAATAATAACAATAACGAATGTCCTATTGGAAAAGTCCCATCAGAAATGTAGTTTCGATCAACTGAAAAATTATTATTATTACCCAGGATATTTTGTTATTTATCTTTTAAATATGAATTTTATTTAATATTTTAATAATAGTGTCTATTTTATACCGCCAGATAACTGTGACATTTATGAATGTAATTGCCAAATAAGTTTATGTCTTGTGAAAATTAGTAAAATCAGTCTACAGCAGAGGTTCTCGACCGGTGGTACGCGTACCACCAGTGGTACTTTAGAAAAAAGTAAATGGTACGCGTAATATAATACATTTCGTACGTTACGCTAAATTGCTCATTCCGTACAACTGAATATGCCACGGAAGAATTATTTTTGTACCTGGTGGTGGTACTAAAATGTTGTAGTATTTCTTTCAATGGTACGCGGTTATTAAAAGGTTGAGAACAGCTAGGGTGTTGAAGTGTTTAAAATATTTGACGAAAAGGGTGATGAACCGAAACTTTTACACGAAAAGATGAGTGTATGGGGAAGGTTCATCAACATGTTTTTCAGTAAAATACTGTTTTTAACATTTTAAAAGGGAGCAGAGAATCGAGGGTTGTTGACCCGAGGTATGGAAGAACGCTGGAGGTAACAACAGACGAAATTTATAAAGAAAGTTGAAAATATAGCGTAGATCTATCGCCGATTGCAAGTTTCAATTATGGCCAAGGAGTTAATGTATCTAAAACAATGTTTTGAATATCTTACATGATAATTTTGGCTTTAAAACAGTGTCTGCGCGTTTGATACCGAGACTGCTTACACCAGAGGGAAAACTTTGTAAATATAAGTTTCTTAAGAAAATGTATAGACTTAAAAGCAGACAGAATAAGAAACAAAAATATAAGAGAAATAGCAGAACAAGAACCAATAATAGAAAAAAAAAAACTAAACTCGTATGGCCATATAGAGAGAATGAAACCTGATAGAATCACGAGAAACATAATGGAAATTGGAAAACTAACCAAAAAACAAAGAGGGAGACCAAGAAGAAAATGGAGGGAAAATAAGTGAATTGGGGTCAGAAAAAGAACAACACAAGAAGAAATGAAAACAATAGCAAAAGATAGACGGGCATGGTGGAAATGGACCCAGAACATGAACCCTCCGACGCCTGAAAAAGTAAAAGTAGTCGAGAAGGAGAAGAAGAAGAATAATAAGAAAATTTGGATACAATACCGAACGATAACATGTCTTTTTAAGTGTTGTAACTGATGCAAAGACCTCCATAAGGATTCACCACCACCCAAAAAAGTCACAACTCAATCTATTGCAGAAAAACTGATGGCCACAGTTTGCTGAGATGCGAAAGGAATCTTTTTGATTGAATCTAAGCAACAAAGCTCTACAACTACAGAACAGGTTCATGGTCAAACAATTCAAGAGTTTAAAATAGCTTTACAAGAAAAAGGACAACATTTTTCGGTAAAAAAACAACGCTGCTTCACGACAATTCCATAACAAATTATCCTGGATCATGGCTTTGCTAAGCTTATACAAAAAACTACTAAAAAATGTGTAAATTCCGAACTTGATAGTTTAAATAATGACGTAAAGCCAAAACCTCAAAACAACGTAAATAAAAATTTATAAACAATTTTTTAATAAATGAACCATGCTCTAATAATTACAGTTGCAATAAAAAATGTTTATTGACAGAAAAAAACACGTGTTATGTAGCTTGCTTTAATCCACAATTAACTCTCTATACTGCATAGTTCCAAATAATAAACCGACGTTATCTTTTATGCATAAATATCAATAAAACCAAACCAGTTAGTTAAAAGCAACGATCGAAACTAAAATAAACAGGCTTAAAATAGAAATGCCTGTTACTTCTGTTTAACAGCCGCGGTACTTTTATAAACATTGTACAATAGAATACACATCTAGATTCACTCGATAAAAAAAAACTGGGTCAAACTGTGCAGCCCTGAAATTCTGAAAGGATAAAATCTACGCCTACTCTTACTTGTATCCGGTTATTAATTACCCCCAACGTATAAATTTACGTATTTGACAGGTTGGCAGAGGGCTCCAGAATTAATCCTCCAAAATTTATACGAAAGAAGGGTAGGCAATTTTAAAGAAGTTTAATCATTCTCCCTTGCATAATTACAACAAAATAAAAAAGGAACTCATTAAACAAAAACTACGTAAAACGGTCCATGTTGATTAAAATCCAAACTACTGTAACACTCCACTTTGTGATGTTTCGCTTTCCGACGCTTCGCTCATACGACAGTTTTCCATTGTCACCGTTTCCCGCGATTTTGCGATGAATTCAAGACTAAAGTTTAGCAAAATTCCATGTGCACAGTGCTTATTTTACCTTTAAACGCCTTATACAGGGTGTCCCAAATTCGAGTAAATGCATGGGTATCTCGCTTATCTTAAGAGCTACGAGGTCGGTTAAATTAGGACAAAGTTGCTAAATTCGATGCTTATTGATAATCTAAAGAATATATCTCAAACAGTATCCGAGAAAATTAGGAAAAACTGGAAAGTCCATTTTTGAAAATCGTTTATAACTCCTTTGGAGTTTGAAATATTTTAACTGTGTAAAAAAGTTGCTCAAGCAACTTTTTAAGCCGAATCGGATGGTGGTCACAAATTTTTCCTAGGTCGATTCGTTTTTGTTTTAGACAACCAACTTTGTTTTTTCTTATGGGCAGCATATCGCGTTTTTCTTCGTTATTTAAGTTCATTTTTACGACCAACAGGCCTTCAAAACTTTTAGTTAGTTGATCGGTTGTCATGGAAACAACATAAACTACAATGACCGGCAAACCTGATTTATAATGGTTATTGTTTAAAACGTATTTTTTGAAATTTGACAATGAAAGAAAAAGTAAAACACCATGTGTGATATATCAATGGATTCAGAAAAATAAATGCTATTTGATTATGTAAATAGCAAAAATTGCGCCCATAAGAAAAAATAAAGTTGGTTGTCATAAAACAAAAACGAATCAATCTAGAAAAAATTTGTGACCACTATTCGATTCGGCTTGAAAAGTTGCTTGAGCAATGTCTTTACACATTTAAAATATTTCATACATGTTTGAAAATCTCTCACATCTTACACTTACATTTTTATAGACGCTCGAAGACAATTCTCAACCTTAAGATGCGCAGACCGGGCCTATCAGGCCTGGAGAAATGGTTGGTTACTTATAGTTTGCTTAAAATATTTTCAGTTGTAATATAACAAGTGCATTGAAAATTATGTGTGTGGTGTGGTTTAATCTATATTAAAGTAACGCTACTGGTCGCCGAAATTCGTCAAAAAATTATCAAGACCAAAATATTTAATTCCCTCTCCAAATTCATATTTCCGACCAATCACAAACTCAGATTTCTTAGAAACGACCAAATCTGTTAATTACGAAAAGGATATTATCAGTGTATGATAATGTTTATTGGTCGTTTCTGGGAAATCTGAGTTTGTTATCGATGGAAAACGCAAATTTGACAGGAGGATCAACATCTGACAAGGGAATGTAAAATTATTACCGTGTAATAATGCTCCTATTGGTAGTCTCTAGAAGATTTAAGATTAGTGATTGGTTGAAAATGCAAATTTGACAGGTGAAGGATATTTTCAATCGAATTGGCGTTTGGGTTTGCTCCGTACACGTTTTTATTTAACTCAATCTTGATTCAATACTTTATATACAATAATTTTTTTACTACTCTCCTACAATTACAAAATCGGCCTCCAAAGCTGGTCGACTAATCTTTCGTATAAAACAGGTATCAACTGGCTTAGAATTTTTATAACTTGTCAGACAATTGATGTACGGTAATCTGCATGTTTATGCCCGAAATTATTTTACAATATCAATAAAACTGCGGGCGGCGTCGACATTATAGATCGAATGGTGTCGACATACACATGCAAGAGGCATTTTTCTTCAACATCATAGATGTTTATAGTTTTAACCAAGAAACGTGCAAACTACAACATAGTTGTGACTCACAAGCAGAATGTTTTTGTAAGATTTAGCAGAGGAATTAGTGATCCCACATATGCAAAGAAGATCGACTAATATACAGCGTAGTATTCTGGAGTGAATGAAAAGATTTGTTGCTATTTCTGATCCGCCAACTGCCCAAACAAGTGCAATGATTAAGAAAATAAGGTACTCAGTATGCTCTTTAAACACTAACCGTAAAAATAAAATGATATGTACACGATATGTATAAGTAATACCTTTATTGAGCATAGTAGTAGAATGGGCACTATTTGCTACTCTAGGCAATATATTTTTTACAATAATAATATTTAATTTCCGATTTATAGCATATACTCGTACATATCTGGTAATAGTTTTATTTTAATAAATATGTTTCCATTGCCACTTATTGTGATTTCATAGGCCGGGTCTCTGAGACAGACTATGTAATGGCCGATGTATCGGTCATGCATCCCAGGATTAAATTATTAGATGTTTTAGGATAAGATTTGTTAAACCCCAAAATGTTCTGTGATTGAAATGAATATTTTTGTAACATCAAAATGGTTTGTTTATGGTGAGTTCCACAGATCTCTATTTATAGCAGGACAAATAATGGTCAAGAATTACCAAACTAGTATTAAACATAAACATAGCTGCATTTATCTATCAATATTACGCCATTATACAGTTTGTATGGTCACAAAAACAAAAAGGCGCTCTTTAAGGAGTAATTTTTGTCGACGTTTAACGATTTCTAGGCTCAATTCTTCCATTATTAGAACAAAAAGCATAATTTATGCGTCTGATGGGTGTTTGTACAATTGAGCAGTTCCAGAACGTCCCAGCAAAAAATTGTTTATCTCCTTCTTGTTTTCCGACGCATCAGAGTTTCGCCGTTGTCTTGAAAATAAAAATCTCTTAAATAATAATTTCTACAAAAGTTGTGACACGCGGCGCTCATATTTCAAACTTTTTTGCGGACAGATCGATCACACTTTTATTCTTTCCCGGCTTCCATTCTACTATTTATGGAACGAATTCCGCTTCAAATGCAAAATCGAGCTCAAAAAATGGAACAAATATTTCACCGAAGCTTTTACAGCGCTAACAACTTGGCATACTTTTAAATTTTGCTTTAGAACAATTATTCGTCGAAAGCTTTTTGCGCGACGATCATGGAAATTTTTTCAGCCGCGTTTCGCGTTTAATTATAAAGTTTAGATGAAATGGCAGATTTATTAAAAACATTTGAATAATCACGACGGAACCGAATAACGTTCGCCATCATTCAAAACGAAACAAAAATAATTATAAAACATATGGCAACGTCATAAAAACAACTGAATATGAAAAAACTGAGTACATACCCAACAATAAATACATTTTGTTTGTTTGTGAAAGAAATCAAAAACATGACATAAAACAGTTTTTTGACTATAACTCCAAGAGAATATATTAAAATAGACTCATCCTTAATGTTCCATATCCCCAACTTTTAAAAACCAACTAAACTTTATTGCTTCATCTTTTTATAGTTCAATAAAAACTATTAATCCGCCACTACGTAGTAAATGTTAAAGCAACTTACAAAGTTTACTAAATTTCTTAAAAATTAAGACTTACAATACATCTTACGTTTATATTACGCAATAATTATTGGAATGTAATTGTGTGAAAAAGATTTTCTGATATAGAAACTGCAAATCAGCTTCATTATGTAACAAGAAAAGTTTTCATAATTAATATTGGGTCACACGTTACTGCCATCTCAATAACGTCGTCCATTTAAAAAAACTCCCCATAATTCGGAGCCTAAAAATGTTGCCCGGGGCAAAAAGACCCACCAAAACAGTTTTTTTGGGAAGCACAATTTGCAACTCATTATCTTAAATCTAAAATGGTTTTTGTTGTCGATTTGGACAAAGAACTACAAGTTATCTCCATAGTACATCAGAGGATGACCAACGAACAATTATTGATAAGAAATAGGCAGGAATGTACGTGGTTGTTATGGTGATGAGTTGCTTTGTTGATTTTCGCTGTCAAATAAGCGTCGTTATGCCATCATGCGAATTTGTATGAGTAGTTTGTTAAGTTATTGTCTGATTCATGGATGGTGACGATAATGATTTTGGTGTCACTGGCAAACGGAAAGGAAATATTGTACTTAACATGCCCGCAAAGTGTCTTCACTGAACTCGTATGCTTTCAGGACTCGCCTACGGCTCATCCCAAAACTGCCTACTCGTTCAGTAAAGTACTACATTCTGGTCTTGTAACGTAAATAACTAACTGTATTAATTTTTTTAATATATATTTTTGTACAAACAATAACTTCCTGAGAAAGAAATGTACATATTTAATAGTGAGTAGTTTTTAGGTGGAGAATATTATGCAATCATATATAAATTTCTGTTTCCGGCAACGTGCCCCGGAATTGTCTCAGCAATAGTTGGCACCGCAGATCAACGGTTTTTCAAAATATTCTTAATTGGAACTATATTTTTTTACGTAATACAATATGATTATTCTAAAAGAATCCATGTTGACTATTGTAATTTAATGGTATCACGACACCACAAGTCATCCAGACGTGGCTGTCTTCCATTATTTTAATAATTTCCAAAGGTTGCTCCAGAATTTCTTACCACTCTTCTGCCGGCACGAAAACCATTTACAACTCAATTAGGATTTGTAAAATCAATTAGGCCGCGTGTATTGTTCGGCATTAATGACGTTTGTTTTATCCCGTGGCGGCGTGAGTAATGCGCATTCAAATTTTAAAATAACAATTATTTACACAGCGGCGTGACGTTAATGGCCTTTTCAACGAAACACAGCGTTACGCGACTAACAAAGAAGTAGTTCTGGTCAAACAATAATATTTAACAATAAAATGTATGTTCGCAATTCACGGCCCACTAGATATAAACTTCGTATAAACAGAACACCAACGATGTTATGTCAGTAACTTAAAATATCGGTCAAATTACGTGCGGTTGTACAGAGACGTAGCGAGAATATGCGCGTCCAGGCGAACTAAATTTTGGAGTTTTTGTCCCTGCTGGCACAACCCATCCTCACCTAGGCCGTCAAAGCCAGGGCGGATACTAAAAGACTAAACGGAAAAAGGTATTAAAGTTTTTGAAACCAGTAGTAAATGTAAATTAAGACGGTATCCAGATGAACAACTAGATAAGGAAAACATGTAACATCCAAGAAGTCAAAGATGGTCAAAGGGGCGAGCAAAATAAGGGAACGAAGATGTACAGCAAATGGAGGAGAGAAAATAGCAAAGACTTGTATTAGAGGACGACCAGAAATATCTGTACCCAAAAGTGATCCGCGGACCCTAAGGGTTTCGCTATACTATCTGAGGGGGTGTGCAAATTTTATTTAAGGCAACATGATGCATCTGTAACAATGTTTAATGTTAAAAACAGTATTGAAGCATTGATAAAGAAATTAGAACCATTGGCTCATCGTCTGGCTAACAATATTATCTCGCAGTTTTCGATGCTCTATAATTTTTTTAAAACTATTAATAAAAAAATTGCTTACAACATACGCAAGATTTCTTGGATCATTAAAGTACTCTGATAAGTAATGTTATAATAGTATATCACATAACAAGAGTTGTAAGAAGCATATTACGCAAGAGTAGAAAAGTTGCGCACGGAACCGCGTAGCGGCGAATGCGTATTTCCACGAGTGCGTTATTGCTTTACAACTCGTGATATGTAGCTTACTTTTTCTACGATCACATATAACCGGCTTTTTGGCTAATATACACGTAATTACGTTGTCTTGTCAATTTTGAGGTAAGCCTACATTGCCATTTCTAGACAAGTGCGCGTTTTGCTTACCGTGCGTTATAACTCACTTACTAGAAATGCAGGAAGTGTTTGACGTGAGTCTACTTTGAACATTTCTGTAAAAAAAAACTGTGTTTTTGCTTACCGTGCGTAAGGACCAACTTACTATGCATGCAAGCTGTACGTTAAAAGTCATTTACATTGGTGGTGGTAGAAAAAATATATTTTTCATCTCCTGATTCCAATAACATGTGGATTAAGAATCCTTTTATAAATTTATAGTAATTATAAAAGGCTTAACATATGAGGAAGGAAACTTAGCATAGATTTCTTGTAAATAGTTCGTTAAATTTATTGTTTAACAAATATACTTTCATTGACTCTTGGTTACATTTACGCTCTGAATATGCAGAATCATCAAACAAGGTTTGAAACATTTAATGCCATTTGTTACGACTTATTATAGCACTTCTCTACACTAATCCTAATTAATTCTCTTTATTACATGGAGAAACTGCATATTTTAAAGAATGTGACTATTTATACACACAGTATGTATGAATAATTGGCTATTTATACATACAATAAACTTATTTCTAAGGCCCAACTTTTTATTAAGATATATTTTTTACATTAGGTTAAAGGTTAGGCAAGGTTTTTTTTTTAAGAAAAACTATTTCTTAGTTTCATTGGTTTACCTCAATTATTTTTTAAAAAAAGTATGTATAAATAGTCAATTGTTGAACTTGGTTCTAGGGTGCTGAACCGCGTCTGTTTCTGGTCTCTAGAGAGACCGAGTTTTCGACGTTTCGACGAGGTCACACTCGTCATCTTCAGGAGTCTGGGTTGACTGGCGATCTGTGTCGTGTCTGTGTTTATAAACCCGTTTCTGTCATGCTTCGCTGAGCGTTTGCGCTTCGTTGGTTCCGTGCTCGGCTTCTCGTGACGGGTCCGTCGAACGGTTCTGTGTTGTCCTTTGGTGGTGGTCGTCGGCTTCTGGTGTTGGGTGTTCTTTGTGGTTCCTTTATAATGGTTGGCCGGTGTGTTTTTACTGTTCTAGTATGGGCGAACAGTGCGGGTCTCCATGTTGATGGGAGTCTTTGGCTGTCATCCCGCTTGTTGAGGTTGTCTGGTCTCTTTTCTATTTCTATTGCCTCTCTGATGATTCGTGATCCGAAGTGTTCTATGTTGGCGAGGACGCGGGTTTCTTCAAAATTAATAGTGTGGCCTGTCATTTTTGCGTGTTCTGCCAATGACGATGATGTTTCGTTTTGTCGGACGGCTTTTTTGTCAATTATTTATACATACTGTATGTATAAATAGCCTCATCCTATTTTAAAACACATAAGTTCAGTTTTTGCTGATATATATTCTTTTTTCTAAGATTTCTGGTCTTTTTTATTATTGTTAGTACCAGATGCAAAAATTTAGGCAAGTTTACGCAAAACAAGTCTCTTCTAGGGGCCCGCTGTATTTTTTAGGTTAAAACAAAGTTCCTTTACTGTCATAAGCTGGAGAACCGCTGATCTATACAACGTTTTGTGATTCCCCAAGAGATGGATTCAGAGCTGGTTTTCCTTATCATCAGAGTGACAGAAGTTTCGAAAAACAGGAAGACCCCTAGCCGAAGAACAAAAAGAAGATAAAGAAAGATTGAGTACAATTTAATTGTTTTTCTTGATGTTTTAACTGAATGTAAGATTTGGTTATACACTATAGTAACATGAATAGTAGCACCGTTTAACCTATTAAGAGCCACCATTCTATTTTAAGAAAATTTTTTCTTTTTTGGTACAAATTGGTGAAATTATGACCAAAAAAAATCTTTCCCCATTATTCTTCGTGCGCTACGCCCGTGTCTATCGCTCCAGTTTAGACGTAATGGGTGCGGAATATTTTTAGAATAAAAGTACCCCCGTTAAAGTTGCGGTCAGGTTACATGCGCTCGCAACATGAATAATTCACGCAAACATCTAACGTAGGTGCAGTCCGGGGATAAGGCGGTTAAACCGTTGCAAAAAGTATGAGCAGCATCTGTTATAAAGTACATAAACCAGAATACATCCCATGGTGAAGTTCTGAAGCGAGGAGTGTTCGCTTTTAAATAAATCAGCGGGCACCACTGACTCTTAACTTCAATTAAAAGATATGAGAGACGCATCAGCGTTTGTCACGACACGGACGGATTTTACATTTATTTACGCTGTAATAAAGTTTGTAATTAACGGGAGGTGCCCCAGTTAAAACGAAATAAAAAGAATACCATAATCACACGCCATGAATAATACTGAAAATATGTATAGTCGTTACTTTAATTAAGGATAAATAACAACAACCATCATATGCTGGAAAATAAATCGTTCTACATGTCCTATACTTTACAAAACACCTTCAATGCTTCAGTTATTTAAAATACAAGATGTGTATAATTTGGTGGATAATTTCAACGCAGCTAAATCATAAATCTTTTTACAAAAACTTTGGCTGGGAATAATTCAATCCATACAGCATGTTTTTAAAAACAAATTAACAACATACGACTTGAAAAAAGCATTCGATAAAGTTAAAAGAAAAGACGTATGGGGGGGTCTAAAAAGGAAGGGAATAGAAATAGAAAACAATCGGCATAATAAAAGATGTACGAAAAAACGGTAAATATTGTAAGAACCCAAAATGAAGAATCGGTAGAGTTTAAAACAAAAGAGGACTTCAAACAAGAATGTGTGTTGGGTCCATTATTATTCTCAGTAGTTATAGATGCGGTAATTACAGAAGTAAAACCAAAAATGAGACTGTTTTACCTAGGCAACTGAAAATTGGCAAAAATAAACATAACGGAGCTTATGTTCGCTGACGACATGGTCTTAGTCGCGGAAACAGAAAAGAATCCACAACATAATCTAGAAACTCTAAACCAGGAAATGGAAAAAATCAAGATCAAACTAAATACAGAACAAACTAAAACTCTGATCGTTTGCAACAGAGAACAAAAGGCATAACATCACTTTAAATGGAATTAAGTTGGAACAGGTAGAAAGCTTTAAATATTTAGGAGAGGAGAGCAAAATGGAGGAATGGTCAAGAAAATAAGCGAAAGGACAGGAAATGTGGGAAGAATATTTAACAGTTTAAGAACAACATTTTTTGAAAATAGAGAATTTCCAAAAAGAACAAAAGTGGAAGTGGTCAAAAAGGTAGTAACTCCGGCTTTTTTATACGGAAAAGAAACGTGGACACTCACAAAATAAGAATAGTAGCCGAGTAAATGCAGCAGAAATGAGATTTCCAATAAAATCCAAGGAAAACTCAAAAAACATAGAATCATAAATGAAACAAATAGAGAATAATTAAAAATAAAATCAGTTGAAACAAAAATACAAGAGACAGCTGGGATGGTTGGGTAACATTTATAGAATAAAGAAGAAAGGCTAACCAGAAAAGCCTATGAAGCAAGATCACAGGGAAAAAACAAGAGAGGTAGACCGAGAAAACCCTGGCAAGACGAAGTTAAAAAAGCTGCAACGGAAAAAAACATCAAATGGAAAAACATAAAAAAGCTAGAACAAGACAGAAAAACATGAAAAAAAGCCAGAACGACACAACTCAAAAGTTCTACACCCAACAGTAGAAGGACTTGTGACTAAATAAATAAATAATATTTTTGTTTTGAATTATGTTTGTTCGTGTTTATTATCTGAATAATAATTTAATCATTAAAAGTTTATTAAACAAATCTAATTACTTTTTACTACTTTTTATAGTTTAATTAATTTTTTAAAGGCTACTTCATGAGATTTAATGGGTAAATAATATATCATGATGTGATGCAGAATTTTTAAACCTTTTAAATGATACATTTAAAAATATCAGTTGCCTTTTAAAACAAAGTCATAAACTTTAAAATCAAAAACCTTGAAAACAATAAAATATTGATAACACATAAGTAAAACATGATACAATTTTTAAAAGCGAATTTCTTGATATTCCGTAATGAAGATGGAAGTTTTATCTCCTAAATTAAAGAAGGATGGTGAATTCTTACACTTTGTTCTATAAAAAAAATATTTTAGGGCTGTTTAATGACATTTTTCACCAATTAGGTACCTTTTTACCATTTAGGTCAAACAAAATGTGTTAAGTATACATTTTCGGTAACTATTTTAAATTGCACCTAATTAATTAAACATATTTGGATGACGAAATAATCGCTCCAGTACGTTTGCAATATTAACCGGGAACATAAAATTTTGTTCATCGAACACAGAAAACTTATATTTAGCTACGAAAATTTAAAAAATGTCTACTGTATCAAATTGTCGAAGTCCTGAAATCCTATATACAGAATAGACATTTTCTAGTTGTATACAAGGATGAATACTCAGAATTGCATTCTATACTGGCAGGAGTTCCACAGGGAAGTGTGTTAGGTCCCACATTATATCGCCTTTATACAGCTGACATGCTTATTACGCGATTGACCACAATAGCAACATGTGCCGATGACACCGCTGTGCTCTCGTCACATACTGATCCTATAAGAGCTTCTCAACATCTACAGATTGCACTGAATAACATACAAAACTGGCAAAAAATATGGAGGCTGAACGTAAATGACAAGAAATCCAATCATATAACTTTTACCAACACAAGAGAAACTGTCCTGCTGTAACATTTAATGGTCAACAATTGAATCATGTAGAAACAGTAAAATATCTTGGTATTCATCTCGATGGAAATTAAATTGTCAAAAACATATATTTGCAGAGAAACAGCTCGGTAATTTCTTTAATTTCATACTTAAACATTAAACATTTGCACACTTTTTTGTCACAATTCGATTTACCAATAAAAAAAATTGAAAAAAAATGTTGGGTCCGACTTTAAATAAATTTTAGTAGCTTAAATGCAACCGAGAGACTACATTAAATTTTCATGAATATCTTAAACATTGACCTTCAAGAACACCAGTGCAATTACAAAAATATGTGTGTATATCTTCCGCTACACTTGTGGGAAGGTTTTTGAAGCGATTATTGTATAAATAACTTAATACATAAAATATTTTATGGACTGGTTTTCTTACAAGTTCGCTTTATTATTGGAAGTGACCTAGTAAATTTGCCTATTTACCTTACCTAACGCATTAAAAATGAACAAGCTTAAATAAATAAAAATGTTTTACGTTCTTTGATAAACAATTAAAAGTAAGTACACGCAAGCCATACCGCTTCTAATGTTTATAAAAATTACGCGTTTTAAATGTGTACGTAAACAAAAATTTTCTTTGAAGTTCATATGAGGATATGACTCTATATTAACTATAACATAAACTTCAAACTGTGAAAAAATTATATGATTTAAATACTAATATTAAAAAAAGGCCGTTCCCTGCAAATAAAAGTACACAAACCCATCGTCAAAAAACCAGACACACTTAGTCCTACCCTAATCCTACAATACAATGCAATTGCAATACGACTTTACCCTTTTTTTTTCTACTACCACTAATGTAAATTACTCTTACCGTACAGCCTGCATGCAAAGTAAGTGGGTGCTTACGCACGGTAAGCAAAAAGCACAGTTTTTTAAAAGAAATGATCAAAGTAGACTCACGTCTAACACTTCCTGCATGCCTAGTAAGTGAGTTATAACGCACGGTAAGCAAAACGCACACTCGTTTAGAAATGTCAAAGTAGGCTTACGGCAAGATTGACAAGACAACGTAATTACATGTGTATATTAGCCAAAACGCCGTTAAAATCGTAGGTAATATGAGATCGTAGAAAAAGTAAGCTACAGAATACGAGTTGTAAAGCAATTACGCACTCGTGGATATACGCACTCGCCGCTACGTGGCTTCGTGCGCAACTTTTCCACTCGTGCGTAATATTATACTTCTTACAACTCTTGTTGTAGACTGTAGAGTATGAAATAAGAACGTTCCTAGCATTTTTAGTTTTAACAAAATTTGAATACTTTATCCACACATTCTCTGTAATGCCCTGAAATGTTTTCTCGGCTGAATGACGAGGCAAATTCAGTAATAACAAAATTTGTTTCGCAACTTTTATAATATTTGCTTGAAAATACATTAAGTAAAAAAAAACACCATATTAATTACAAGGTTTAAATTTGCCTCTTTTCCATTTATTATTACATGAATATTTTAAACCATTTATCAGAACCACGAACAGGTAATTACTTCAAAAATTAATGATAGCATTACATGGTATAAGTTGTTTAATAACGACGTTATTAATAAACAAACTACTTAAGTAATTAACATGATTTAAGCTACTTCCTCTACAATTACTCCGACGTAAAAACAATTATAATACGCTATTTTGCGGCGATTAATTTTCCTCACTATTACTTGTTCATAGTTCAATTACGTTCTGCATTTCAAACAGTTTTAAATTAAACAAGTTTAATTAAAAATCACTCATCTTCTAAAACGAACCGATTTTGAACAATATTTGTACGAGTATTTTTAAAGTTGTCGTTAATTATAAAATGGGCCCGAAATAGTGAACAAATAGCCAAAACGTTCGCAGATCATTTAGAAAAAACGTTCCAACCACATGGAGAAAACGAGAAAGCTCCTAATTGGGAAGAAATCCTACAAGAAAACAATGAAATCAGACTTACAACACCTAAGAAGTAATTTTTCTGAAATTAAAGAAAATATTAACCCGAAAAAGCCCCTGGGTTTGATTTAATTACTGGTGAAGTGCTAAAGACATCTCCCAAGGAGAGCCTTAGTAAAACTGACTACCCTAATAAATGCTGCCTTTAGGCTCTAGTATGTACCTAGGCTGTGGAAAGTGGCAGAGGTGATTATGATCCCTAAATTAGGGAAACCTCCCCATGAAGTTTCATCTTACCGGCCAATCTCATTACTGCCTGTTATATAGAAACTGTTCGAAAAGCAGTTGCTCAAAAGAATGGAACCAATAATAGAAGAAAAAGAACTAATTCCCTCTCATCGATTTGGATTTAGAAATTAACATTCAACTATTGACCAAGTACATAGAATTACGAATGTCATAGATAAAGCCCTAGAAGAAAATAAAGTTTGCTCCACAAATAACTACACTTTATACATTTTTTTAAATTTCGTTCGTATGTTTCACGCAAATTTGTTTTTTCCCTGATCAGAATTTCATTCAATTCATCTTAAATCCAATTAAAACGCCATAAAAGAACTTCAATTAAGAGCATAACGAGAAAGTCTCGGAGAAGCGGAGGGTTCGGAATACCTATGAAACAAAAATACTTGTAGATCAAATAGAACAAGGAAATTTAAAATTAAATTTGTACCTTTATATTTTATATTTATGAGAATAAAAAATGCTTTGTTAACAGAAGGGGAGCACAAATTGGGGGATACATAAAAGGCGCAAGTAATATGTGATCGAATAACCACTCTTCTTGAAGAGGCAACAGGAGACAAATTGCTACTCTCCAAAAAAGGTAATACTAAACTGAAATTACATTCTGAGATGAATTGCACTACGTACCACACAAGGTTCTGACTTACATCGCGAGAAGTTAAACAAAAAACCGAATTGGAACTGATATAAAGAGTCTTCACAATTTTAAAATATTTTCGAATACTACATCGCGTGTTTGGGAGCCACTGTTTTAAGTAATTACAAACGGATATGTCACTCATCGTTTTGTTCATCCGTGTAGCAGGTCCATCTTCATAAACACCAGAAAATGTCAACAAAAACCATGTTTACAAAAATATTTTTCAGGTACATTTTTAGACCATTTCGGAAAATATTTCCGGCGCATCAGTCGACTGCTTACAAATAGTGTAGTTTGGAAAACACAGATATTTTAGCAAAATCTGTCTACTCAAAGTTTTTTCTTTCTGTATTACTGACTATATCCTTATTTAAATAATTATACAGGCCGACATTTCAGAACTTCGTGAAAGTTGTTTTAATTTTGATAACTGCTCTTGTATAAATTACATGCTCTGAATTCAATGGAACACGCAGTTTTTCGCTATCACATCAAGTTTTTCAGCAAAATAAAAAAACAGACTATTGAGGTTCTAAAGAAAAACAACACATAATTAAATTTCAAAAATATCTAAACAAAAAACTGTTTGGATAATTTACATTAGCATAGCTGTCCTTATATAAATCACATGCTCTGAATTCAATGGCACACACAGATTTTTGCTATCTTATCAAGTTTTTCAGGAGAATTAAAAAGCAGATTGATGAGTCTCTAAAGAAACCAAACTCATTTCAAAACTATCTAAACAAAAAACGATTTGCACAATTTAAATAATAATAATTGCTGTTCTTATATAAATCACATGTTCTGAATTCAATGGCGCACACAGATTTTGGCTATCACATCAAGTTTTTCAACAAAATGGAAAAACAGATTGATGATTCTTAAAAAAAAAACATTAAATTTCAAAACTATTTAAACAAAAAACTCCCTATATATTTAATTTATATTAAAATTGCTGTTCCTATATAAGTAACATGCTCTGAATTCAATGGCACAAGTAAGTTTTTGCTATCTCATCAAGTTTTTCAGCAAAATGGAAAAAAGGATTAATAAGTCTAAAAAAATTGTTTTACTTCCAAACTATTTAAACAAAGAACTATTTGTATAATTTATATTAGAATTGCTGTTCTTATATAAATAGCATCCTCTGAAGTCAATGGCGAACACAGATTTTCGCTATCTCATCAAGTTTTTCAGCAAAATGAAGAACAGATTAATGTGTTCAAAAAATAAAAAATACAGTAATTTATTTTTAATTTAACTGATGTATACAACAAACGGGTTATCTACATATATATTTTAAGGGTTAATAAAGTTACTGTTATTATATTTTGACTGATTACTAACTGTTACAAATCCGGGAAACCGGGACATCAGGTAATGAGTAGCTGCTAGCCTTGGGACCAATATGCTCGGGTCTACAAGACGTCGCGTCGTACCTGCACAGCTGGCGTGGCCAAACCAATTTATTAAAAAATTCTCTTGTGTAAAAACCTGATGTGATATCAAAAATCTAAAAGCAGATTCGTAATCAGCGCCACCGAATTAATAAATAACACCAATCAAGTTCAAAACAGGAAAAACATGTCGGCCTGTGTTATTAGTCTTAAGTTTTTAATGTTTTCTCATTTCAAAGAAGTGCCCTCCTAATCAACGAAATCTTCACCACATCAGCGTACATAATTCTTACACGTATTCATGCAAAGAATTCATTAGAAGTCGCATAGCAAAGTCTAAATAAAGATGTCTGCTGAATGCGGTACCCTTCATTATCACCTCTTTACGACACTTTTATCTCCGCGTCGCTTTGTCGTGATGTTAGTACTTCAACTAGCAAGAGCGCTTGATAGAAAAAAAAACGTTATTTACATAATAGCGGCACAACACTCTTGAATCACCGTCGACCACATTTTGCTAATTGGAACTTGAAATTTAAAAAAATGTATGCCGGCATAACCACTAGAACCATCTTAGTTTTCTTGTTAGCGAATGAAAATTACGACATTTTTGCAAAACTGTCGCCAAAATTAACAAACAGGGCGTGCAAAATTATCACCTCTGAATTCATACTTTTTGACGACAAAAAATCATAATTTTTATCAGTTCAAACGGAACAAAGATACAATATTTTGATTTAGAAAAATGCCAACTACCAAAAGTTAACTAATAAAATATCTTATTTTAGTTCCCAAATACAGTGAACCCTCGATCTTCGATCGATTTGATGTTCGAACAATAAACAACAAATTGTTGTGAAACTCGAAAATCGAACAAATATACCTACGGTAGTTTTTAAGCGTTTGATGTATGTCTTCGGATTATTTTTTACACCTATTATCTTTAATAATACCTGTTCAGTAATGTCCGTCCTACTATTATTATAGATTGATTATTATACATGTTTACGCATGTCCTATTACTAAGAAAAACATACAATTATGTAAAATGAGTATACTTTTTTAATTATTATTCGCCAATATGATCTTTTGAAATAGGCACTGAAAATCTTTTTTATTGAGTAAATTTTGGAGGTCTGAAACCGTTTAATTTATTTCCATTTTTTTGTGCGGAATTTGAACTCTTAAGTAGAACAACTCGAAAGTCGAACTGTCTCCTGAAAAGTTATCAAATCATATTTTTGCTTATATTTACTGTAAAATCTGGCGTATAATAGGCATGCTTGATTTAGCTAAAAAATTTCTAACAAAAGGGATATTTGTTATTAACATTTTGGTTTATGAAAAATTTGTAAAAAAACCTGAAACAATAATAATAATCATAATCAGAAAAAGGTACGCAATAAATAAAATAAAGCACGTTCAATTTTGTTCCATTTTCACACTTAAATTTAATAGAAACTCGACAGATGTAGTTTATTTTCGATATCAAAATTATGTATTTTTTGTACTTGCGTATTATACACAAAATTTAGCCAAAAATTGTGCTCAATCTTTGGAAGATTTTTAGAAATCTCATAAAACGGAAATCATATTAAAATATTATGGACCAGTGGGCCTCCACTGCTGCACAAATGCGTGCCAACTTAAAAAACTTATCTGCAAAACATCCCTCGTTATACATCGACTTTGGAACAATTAATTTCTTATTTACTAAGGTTAATTAAACAAATCAAAATTACTAAGAAAAGTTTTAACATTAGAACCTTATTTCTATATACATTGACCTTATAAACTTCAAAATAAAGGCACTATCGGCTTTTGAAAACTTTCAAATTTTGATTTGGTTGACTACAGAACTAACCCTGCCGTGTATCACACGAATCATGCGTTTTGTATACTTGCGCTGTCCATAAACCTCATCCAGTCAAGTATTTTTTGCAGATAAAAATTGGACGTTCACAGACAAACTTAGTTTGTGTCACTTTAATCGTTTCCGTTAAAAGAAAAATCGATTGACATCGTTATTTTGTTTCCGTTATAAATTTTTTATTCTGTTCTCATCCTCAGCAAAAAATCCAAAAAGAGTCGGGAGTCGGTAGTGTTTTCGACTCCCGGCTCTTCAAAAAAGCTCTGACTCTTCGACTCCCGACCTACTATTAGGTAGGGTAGCGTATAAACTAGGGTAACCTATTAGATAGGGTAGCTTATTAGATAGGGTAGCCTATTAGATACGGTACCCTATTACAGTGGTTCTTAACATTTTGTTAGTCGCGGCCCCTTAAATATCCTAAAATATTTTCGCGGTCCCCTAGTTTGTAGTAACAAAAATATTACGATTTATTTAAGAAGATATCTCTCCGATGGTTCGAGTAAAATGAGGAGCAAAACATATTTTTTAAGATCTCAATATTTTAAAACGTGAAAACGTTTTATAAATTTTTCGCGGCCCCCCTTAAAATCTTTCAGGGCCCCCCGGTTAAGAATCGCTGCCCTAAAAGATACAGCGGCCATTTAAAATTATTTATGCCATATGCCATAATGAATTTATCATCATTGTTTAAGCTTCTATCTTGTGTAAATAATTTTATTAATATTATCAAAAATTAGTGGCGAAAATAGCTAGAAGGATGGCCAGAATTTTTTTTCACATACTAGAAAAAATTCAAGGACCAAACCTATGATGAATATGCAGTAAAATACAAATAAAATACAAACATTTTACAACTTCAAGTTAAAGAATGGACGCTATTATTCGTCGTAATTTATAATAGTATCTATGCATTAATTATTGTTTGCATACGACGGTGATACTGTGGTGATGAATTCGGTGACGTTTACTGGCAACCGACGCCAGCATGTAGAGATTACAATAAAGGTATTTTATGCCGCCATTCAGCGGTTATACCTAGTCATAAATATATTTTATTAGAACGATGCTAATCGAGATTACGCAGTTATTTACGATAGCTTCTCGGTTATATCTGGCGTCTCGAGGATGCGTCGCGTATGCGGTCTGGACGTTGCCGAAGGACGACGAGAGCCGGCCGCTACAGAAACAGTCGTAAATTTATTCTTACCGGAATGGAGGCTTTTTCCTCGGAGGCGGTTCCCCCATTTGGTGGCACATGTCCGGCTTTGGCAACAAGCCCCGCCGGCACCCGCACTGTGAGGCAGTCTGGCGCTGTGCCCCACTCGCAAGTGGCCCCTTTTAAGACCACTTTACTCAGTGCATCTCCCGCACTCAAACCGGGCCCGACACAACTCGCACGCTGCTGAATCGGTACCACTCCAAATAGTACGGAAATACACTACACTTAAAAACAGCAAAACAGTCGTACGGATAACACGTAATATACTCTTTGAAAAGTGTGTAAATCGGCCTCAAAGTATTTCGGAATTAAAACCAATCAAGTGATATCGGTTTCGGGCTCTTGGAACGCAAAACAGACTGCTCGTCGTTAAATGATTAGTGCCCCAAGTTTAATCGTGATGTAACTGAAATATAGGCCGCATATGCGTGGGGCCGTTCGACTGCACAACACAGGAAAATGTAACAATCACCAGTTTCTATGGCTATAACGCGGTGTCTACGCGTTTTTGGCACTAGACGTGTATAACAGTCGGGTCGCTGTACGTGTGGATTGCGTTAGCAGCTGTTTTTTGATGTTGAAGTGACAAATCTCGCGTGGTCGGATGTTTATGTGAACAGCTGGGTACTCGACTCTCAGGAAGGTTGTGCGGCACTGTTCGACGACGCTATTGAGCGACGCCGCCGTTAGAGCGCAGGAGCGTCGCGCCGTCGCTGCACGTCCTACTACCTGCTGCTTGTTCTCGCCGTTTGCGCTTTGCTTGCGTTTGCTTGTTAATAAATGATCATGTTTTCGAGTATTTTTATCAAATCTAGGTGAATGCTGTTTTTAGCGCTGGGGCCATATTTTTCACCCTTTTAGCGATAGTGTCAAAATGTAAAATGTAGTTAGTTAAGCGCTTTATTATACGAAGTAGACCGAAAATATTTACCCGAAACATTTTGCTTATGTCGTGAGTTCGAGTTACTTCGGCATTAATTTCGCCTTTGTATATAAAAACCACCCCCAAGGGTTGTAAAACCGCTAAGTGTTTATTAATCATATTTTCGGCCGACTGCCATCCTGTTTGCGTCCATAACTGTAAAAATCGGAATGAATAGCACGTTGTATCAAACAGCAATTTTTAAAAAACCCTAGTAAAAGCGAAACACAGCAATAACTTTTGTTAAATGACAAAATAGTCACTTATGCCTGCAGAGAAAAAAAAAACTTTCTCGCTAAGCACGTAAATTGACCATCGAAGCAAAGCCAAGATGGATAATCTCCACTTCGTATGAGAAAGACACTTTTCCTTGTGGTGCATGTCGGATTTCTACTAATACACTTGCAAATTGTGCAAAAAATAAAGATGTGACATTTGCGTTTATGATTGGCTTGACTGACATCGCTGCCAAAACATTTTACCAATTAGTTATACAGTCAGATGCGCTGTTATTTATAAATTCATAACAACCAAATCAGTTGCGATGGTGAAGAATTATTTAAAAAATACACCATTGGATACCGAACATGCTACAAAGGCTAAATTAAGAAACAGCGTTTAAAATTTATATTTAATAAATAAGAAAATGTTCCCTACTTTGCAGGCATTACTTTAAAATAAATCACAAGAGACAGTATCACTAATGAAAAAAGTAAGAAGTGATTATTTTGTCTCTAGTAAGAAAAACCTACGTTATTTTAGCTCTAGTGAGTATAAGTGATGTAACTTTATGACTTAAAAGAAATAGTGATATTATTTCGACACTAAATTAGAAAAAACGTTACGTTACTTTAATAGATACTAGTGAAAAAAACTGACGTCATTTTAGCTCTACTGATTATAAGTAATGTTATTTTATGACTTAAGAGAAAATATATGTCACTAGATACAAAAAAAAATTTATTTTAACACTAGTGAGAAAAAGTGATGTTATTTTATCACTGGCGAATGTAAGTGATATTATGTTATGACTGTTGAGAGAAAGTACCGTTATTTTATGACTTGAGAAAGAGTGATATTATTCTGTCACTAGATACGAAAAAACGTTAATTTATTTTAACACTAGTGAGAAAAAGTGATGTCATTTTAGCTCTAGTGAATGTAAGTAATATTATTTTATGACTGTTGAAAGAAAGTACCGTTATTTTATGACTTGAGAAAGAGTGATATTATTCTGTCACTAGATACGAAAAAACGTTATTTTATTTTAACACTAGTGAGAAAAAATAATGTTATTTTAGCTCTAGTGAATGTAAGTGATATTATTTTATGACTATTGAAAGAAAGTACCGTTATTTTATGACTTAAGAGAAAGAGTGATATTATTCTGTCACTAGATACAAAAAAAAAACGTTATTTTATTTTAAAACTAGTGAGAAAAAGTACCGTTATTTTATGACTAGTGATAAAAAGTGATGTTATTTTATCACTGGTGAAAAAATTTACAACATTTTTGGTGTTGTGTGTATAAGTGATGTTATTTAAGAAAGTGACGTTATTTTATTACTATTCAGAAAAAGTTGCGTTATGTTACCGCTACTAAAAAAAAATTACTTTTCAAAATCGAAATGTTCTATTGATGGTTATGCTTTAAAAAAATGTTTTATTCTTTTACATTTTAAGTGATAAATCCAATTTTCATTCACCAAACACATCTTGGAAATTAGATTACTTCCAGATGTTTTCGAATGCTCCAATTTTAAAGCACAATTGTAATATACTTGATGATTGTCGGCTTATTGCGAAAGAAATAACGAAACAAGAAAAAGAAAAAGTTAATAATAAAAGGGCCAAGCACTGTAATTGTATAAAATTTAATGCAAACGTTTGAATGAAAGCTACTGAATATCTTTCGAATATTGAAATGAAATTACCAAAGCAATATAACGATATATCATAAAATATCCTGAGAGCATTCGACAGGTTAAAGCTTTCTCGACAATGTGCTTTATTAAAAAAACGAAAACAAAAATCTCGTAATATCGCGAAATCCCAACAGAAGAGCTAAGAATAATGGAGTTGAGAAGAAAGTTAAGGCCAAAGACTCGCAACCCTTATACAAACCATTATTGCATTAAAGTCTTTCAGATTGATTAAACTGATAGGACATCAACGAGTCATACTTAAAAGGAAAACATTTCCACGACTCGAGATTTTTTGTCGCCTAAAAGCGTCCATTAATTTAAAAGAAGTGTTCGCCGAGTGTATTAATAATGTTGCAACCCATTAAAAAAATTCAAACATTTCATACAAAAAAATAGAGGACAGTTGAGAAGTGCTTTATTATATAAATATACTAATTACTAAATATAAAGTTAAATAGAGGTAAAGTGACTTAATTTTTTTTTTGAACAGTTGGTAAAATTGACATGTATACTGACTTAGTTTCATTTAACTTTATACGCCATGTTTTTGTCCAGTTGTTGATCTGATTGGCAGCTGCTTGTAATTTCTCGGATGATTCCATATTGTTTCTTCCTACTGCTAAAATAGCCGTGTCGTCGGCAAAGGTCGCTATAGTATTCTTTTCTAACTTTGGAAAACGAAATATATCGTTTTCGTTCTTTTCGTTCTAACCGAAAAAAATCTTTTTTCGTTTTCGTGAACCGAAATAATAACGGTTAAAACCGGTTTTACAATATTTTTTTGTCGTCAAAAAATCAATTTTTTTTCTAGTCACCACAACCGTCTATAAATACGATAACAATATTTGCGTCTCAACTAAAATATAAACGATGACGATGAGGTTTGATGCTCACGGACAGCATATTTTAGACTGGCGAACCATCGCCATATTAAATTTACCATCTCGTTAAACATATTAAGATTTAACCATTTTATTAAGTTTAACACTTGTAAGTTGCAAAAACACAACGTGATTTGATTAAATTAGACACACGATCTTTATCTAAAAATATGAAAATATAGCAAGCGCTGTTTTAAATTTGTTTTAGTACTAAATATCTATGCATTTGAATTAAATAAGATCCTGCTGTAATTATTTAAAAAGACAAAAGAATGAATTGAAGTGGATAATTTACTAAATGTTATAAATAAAAAAGATATTTAAAAAAAATTATATTAACTTGAAATATACTTTAACTTTATAGTTTGTACATACCATACAATATACATTTTCACATTCCGTTAAATCTTACTAGCAACACATCTTCCAATGAATCTTCTTTTACGTTAGTCCTTTTCGAAATAAGAATAAATTTTACTATTATTATGTCTAAACGCAAATAAAACATACACATTGATAATATATATCCAATCAAGTGTATATTCTATATTGATGATCTAAAAAACAAATTAGAAATAGAGAATATCTGTACCGTTAATTGTGTTACACGAAATTGCAAGTATAAACAATAAAGTTGTTAATACATATTCACGTAAATATATGGAGAAAAGTGAAGCTCATTTATTTCAAGTGAGATTTTTTACTGCCTCGTGGAGTCTCCCCAGCACAAAACTTAAATTAGCGTTTGTGTTTAACAAATAAAATTGAAATAGCGACAAAACCGGTTAAAACCGGTTTTGGAAAATATTTATTTCGTTTTCGTTCTTGAACGAAAAATAATAATTTCGTTTTCGGTTTCGTTTTCGTTCTTAAAAAAATTTCGGTTAATTTCGTTTAACGTTTTCGTTTTCGTTCCGTTCTCAGTCCCTGCTGAGATGTAGGACTAAAGAATTTGTGAGTATTGTTTTGGGAGGAGCGATCTTAGTTTATAGTTTAAACCATCATGTCACACTTTGTCGAAAGCTTGCGCTGCGTCTAGAAAGATTATAGAACAAAGTTTTTTTCAACTAAGGCTTTTTATATGACATTCGTAATTCTATGTACTTGGTCAATGTTTGAATGTTCATTTCTACATCTAACTTGATGAGTGGGCATTAGTTCTTTTTCTTCTATAATTGGTTTCATTCTTTTGAGCAACATCTTTTCGAGCAGTTTCGAATAACAGACAATGATGAGAGTACCCTGTAAGATGAAACTCATGGGGAGTTTTTCCAAATTTAGGGATCATAATCACCTCTGCTATCATATGATGATCAACATTTGGTTCATTATAAATCATAAAATTAATAGCAAATTAAGGGAAATTTGCATTTAACGTTAAATGTATGTAAAGAGGTGCGATAAATAAAGTTTTTTATGAATATCATCGAAAGAAAACCCCTTCGATTATCGGAGATCCGGCTAATATTGCTACGTCTTCTCTACCACCAACGTAGATTTAAATAATAAACTTTAAATTGCAGTAACTAATTTATTAAACGTTGTACATAAACTTAAAGATCTATACGTCGATACTCCCCCTTCACACATCAGTCAGCGACTGCCAATTTTTTTGGGATCACCGTCGCACTCCCTACCCTTTAACACACGCGCTACACATCATTTTTTCTTGTAGATCACCTCATCACCCCCCTAACAAATTCACTTTCACAAAATTAGGATTTGTTATTAACACAACACATATCGAAAATGTCATTCAACTAACTTATAAATGGACTTATTTCCTAATACATTTTTTTTTCAAACAAAAAATACAATATAATATAAAAATATAACATAAAAAATATAAAGTAAAATACCCTTACAAAGAAACATACGGTTTCATGTTAACTACATTTTGCTTTTCAAGGACAATACCCTCGGAATCTACCAACACATATGAATTTGGACCGACTATTTGAGAAACGTAATACGGCCCCTGGTACAATAAGAATAATTTCTTGATTTCTGAATCTACTGCTGACGACTTTGGATGCTGTTTTACCAAAACTGCGTCCCCAACGTTAAACTTTACACATTTATTAGCCTGTGCATGTTTCAACTTTCTCTTTTCGGCCTTACTTAATTGATTTTCTTTGCCTTTTTCCCAAATGTAATTTAGAAATCGCGCATCTAAACAAATACGAACTGAACTATCCCTTTTTTTTACAGTCACCAGTGGCGATACATATTCAGTTTGGCATGGCCGAATTATTCCCAAATTTATCATTTCGTCTACTTGCTTCCGCACTACCTCGCGATACGCGTACGGTATTGGGTAATTACGTTAAAAAAATGGTGTTTTATCCTTCATTATGATCTGGTGTTCATAATGGTTCGTCCGGCCCGGAGTTTCCGAAAATACATCATCGTATTCTACTAGTAAATCGAAGAACTCCTTTTTGTTTATCTCGTCTAATGTCTGCGCATTACTTACCGCTTCTTTAAACTCTACTTCAGAATATTTATGTCGTTTAATGTTTTCTCTTTTTTCATTTATCAAATTGACAGAAACGTTCTTGTCATTATCGCCGTTACTCATATCTATTTTAATCAATTTCTGATTAGGCAAACGCATAAATAACCGATTGAAATCCATCACGATTTTATTCTCGGCAAGAAAATCGCAACCTAATATAAGGTCTCTATTCAATTTTGATACAACCACACAAACAACATCAAATTTTTCTGCTTGTACCTCTAAGGGTAATAACACCTGTTCCCTAATTTTTTGCTTAGTGCATCCTACCGCCACCGACAACGTTGTATTACTGACCGGTAACATCAAAATCTCGCCTACTCTTGACTGAATATTTTGCATAAATTCTTCGGACACGGCCGAAACTTGACTTCCGGAATCAATTAATACATTAATATTTTCCCCATATATTTTTGCGTGTAATACAGGCGTGAAAAGTTTTTCCTTAACTTCGCCCCCTTTTTCGTCGTCGCTCAAGAGATCATCTGAATCAACTCCAACTTTCCGAATAAAACGAATCTCTTGATTGGACTCCTGCGCAGTAACCCCGTTACTTTCACGTCTAATTACTGGTTTATTAATCGTTCTTTCTGTACTCCTAACCTCGGTATTCCGCCAGCTATTATTATTAGCAACGCCGCCACTGCCTTTGTACGTTTCATCAATATTTCTCAGATACATTTCGAGGTCATCAGTTGTTTTTATGCCCGAAGTCCAAATACCTCGTTGTATATCTCTAGGGAAATGCTTACTCACCCAATTAACCAGGACTTCCCCCGCCACTGGTTCCGATAAATACGACGCCTTACCTACCATTTTTAATAGGTAATCAGCCCGACTACCATTTTTATATTCTCCATATTTTAGTTCGTAAAATAGCTCCCGCTCATTTTCAACCCCCCAGTACCTATCACGAAAGCTCTCTTCAAATACACGAAAATTTACAAAAGTATCCTCTTTTATCAGCGCCCAATCAGCAGCCGACCCTTTTAAACAATTTATCGCTAAATGAACCCTTGCGCAATCTGGTACTCCAGCATCTTCAAAAGCACGCTCTAGTTTTTTTAAAAATAACGCTGGATGCACCTGGCCTCCAGGATAAAAACTCAAACTATTTCCACCTACATCTTTCCATAATGAAATGTATTGTTTATTATCGCTTCTTGCTACCGGGGTATTGCCTTGATTTCCCCTAACTTCCATAACTGATTGTTGATTTTCATTTACGGCTGAAACTAGCTCTTTAACACTAGATTGCATTGCGATCATATTACTAGCTAGTGCCGAAATTACCTCTTTTAAATCAACTTCTGCTTCCACCTTATTGTCTTTTGATTTACGAGGCATTTTGAATACACAACAATATCAACTATCAAATATAATACTAAGTGTACTAACTAATATTATAATATAAGTACTACTTATACTTATACTAAATACTGTAAAAACTTTACGCAGTTATTTTATTCGCAACAATCACTAGTATTCTATAAATACCTTTCGTTGTTTAGTTTGTTTTTTTTTTCAAACTTGTTGAACAAAGATGCCGCCTTTGATGCCGCGCCTGCCAGTCAAAACAGTAGCTCGACGTCGCCAAAAATCTAGCTAACGCTAGTGATGACGTAACCTCCCTTGATACGGATCCGCGAGCCGCTGCCCGCTGTCGTATGTGAATTTGTGAATTGCGTTGCACAATTTTCACTTTTTATTATATATTTTTTTCTATTTATTGTTCTTTGCCCCACGTTGGGCGCCAAAATGCTACGTCTTCTCTACCACCAACGTAGATTTAAATAATAAACTTTAAATTGCAGTAACTAATTTATTAAACGTTGTACATAAACTTAAAGATCTATACGTCGATACTCCCCCTTCACACATCAGTCATCGACTGCCAATTTTTTTGGGATCACCGTCGCACTCCCTACCCTTTAACACACGCGCTACACATCATTTTTTCTTGTAGATCACCTCATCATTCAGTGCTAGATCCTATCTTTAAACCCTCTTCGCGCGTTATCCACTCCCCTGGCGCCTAAATCGTTCTTGCTGTTTATAAATTATTTAAAATGGCAGTCGCCCCTTAAAACATTCACAAAAACATGACATGAGCATACAAAAACCGCTACTTATTCGTTACGTCTAACATGAAAATTGTAAAAGCGGCAGGTTTTCGCATTTATCTGTTTATTCTACTCATCAGATATGCCGGGGTAAATTTATAAAAGCCTGCTTGATAATTTAGGGGTAATAAAGAAATCCCGAGGTTTTATTTTTAATGAACTTGTCTTTGAAATTGCTTGTATTAAGTCTCACGTTATTTTTGCTCAAAAGTAAAAACAACTCCATCGCGTCGCTTTGTGCTCGATGCTTATTTCATTCGGTTTAAAATTAATAAACAATCGCGATGCGTACGTGTGCGTAACAAATGGAAGCGAACTAGAAACAAGAAATTTACAAAGAGAATTCGACATGCCGTACTTACATATAATCAAGCAATGTGGCCCGAGGCCCCATTCATTGCCAAGATAAATTTTCATCCCTATGACGTCAATTTCGGAAATTATTCTGTTTTAATTCTCAGAAGTCGACTTGCAAAATGCAAATATGAGAATCTCGGCGATGTTTTGTTGGTACAAAGACGGCTTGGTATGCGCGAATTTAACTTGTTTGTGTTTAACTATAAAATGTAAACATTCATTTGTGTATTTGGTAGTAATTAACGACGTTTAGGGGCCAAACAACGCGTGCACCAGCTACTTTTTACTTTATAAATAGTTTCTTAAGCCTGACGTAAATTAATCACTATCGGTTTAAGTAATATCCAATACAATATTAATTGCCAAAATGACATTGAGTAAGTTAGCAATCGTATAAATTAGCAATATGTTTAAAAACCGGTACAAAATAATTTACACTACACTTTGAAGGAAGCATATTTTAAACAGGAAGTTTATTATTACCAAAACCCATATTTACTACTGCCAAAAACTCTTCATCCCTAAACTCAGAGAGGAAGCTCCTAGGCCCAAAGTTTTTTACACATCCTGTGTTAAAATTGCTCGCCACAGAACACCACATTCTACATTATCTGTATGTAAAGAAAGCTCACAGCCAAAAATTCTTAACGCTTTTGGCCAATTCGAACAATTGCAACACCAAAAATAATAAAATTTACTTCTTCATGTCCGATTAATCCTGGTACAGAAAATTAAATATTATATAAAGCGGAATGTCTTTAAGGCAGTGGTTGTAACATTTTTGAGCTTGCTTTTATTATTTCCGCGGAGGTGGTCCCCTTTCGGGTTCCTGTGCTGCGACCTATTGGTCTATTGTACCCTCTGGTGATAGCCCCTTAAAGAAAACCTGTGTTTTTGAAAAACTCCAGGATTTTCTTTGAGAGTGTTTTTCTTAAATCTTCTTGATTGGCTTTTTCCATCCCCAGAAGTCTACGCCGATCGGGTGTGAATCCTTCACACTGGCATATTACGAGAAGTGGAGTTTCTTCTTCACCACATCCTCTGCATATATCGTTCTCTGAGAGCCCTATTATGTAGAAGTGTTTGTTTGGCCCACAGTGTCCTGTGACGAGTCCTGTGGCTGCTCTGATTTCTGCTCTGCTCATCCTGAGCATGTCTTCTGTCTTTTCTTTAGAGACTATTGACAGGATAGCCTTAGAATCGGCTTGTCCTGCAGCTTTTTACCAATAAGCATTATAGCAAATATTCGCATGTATACATTAATAAAAGAAATATATTATTTTTACACTTAAGTGCTAAATTAAGTTATTAATCATAACTGAAGACGAAGAAAAATTAAAGCGGATGAACTGTTATAATTTTGGGCATGTAGTTTGACTTGTCTCAAGATTTGGCGCAGAACTAGTGATTGGTTTAGTGAACGCCGGTTGAGAACCGCTGCTTAAAAGTGCCGCGATTAACAGATATTCCTGGGAAGTAAATTTAAACAGGAAACATCTTCTTTTTAGACCTTGACAACTTGTGTAGCGGTACATCGAACGCCCTTGCGAGCTGAAGGGATAAAAACAACCTGCCAATTAGACAGCTTAGCTAAATCCTGCACGACAATAAAGCGGCGGACTGAAGAAAAGTTCCCATTATATCGCGAACAAGCCTTACAGGAAACGTACGACAAAATACAAATCTCTCGAACGAAATGTCGCTTCATATATTTAGTGACCCGACGCGGAGAGTCAACTTTTCGGGCGAAGGCCGGTTTTCACTTAACTAAATATGCTAATTTGCAAAGATTTAAGAGTCGTCGTCGACTGGCTGTTTCCCGCTACAAGTACCGCTTGAGGCGCAAACGGAAATAACTTTTCCGGTTGAAATGCGATATGTCGTTCCGGTTCAGGTACCTCAGTTTAACTTCACCACACCTACATCGCACGCGAGTAGTTGGCTTAATACTAATTAAAATTTTTGCATACCGTTTGCGGATTCGTGTAATACGAACCGTGAATCAAAGGAAAATTTTTATTGAAACATCAAAGGGAAAATAAATATGATGGAGGCAATAAGAGGGGGAAAAAACGAGGACATTCATAAGGACAAGAATCTACAACCAGATAGCTATCATTTGTATGTGTCGATTTCATATACAGGGTGTAGACTCGGATCACGCAACATAGCAATTTCAATGGTAAAATTTTAAAAGTCGAATTCTTGCTCCGCTAATTATTTTAGAAAAAAAGTGCAAATACGTTTTTTGTAGAGAAAAAAATTCTGTTTCCATAAATGTAATCAATATTACTTTTTCGTTTTCCAAAAACAGAAAAATAAGCAAATTAAAAAACGCGTTTTCTCGAAAATCTGTAGTGCCTTGGAATTATGCTACGACAACTGCCCATCTTACTAACACTTACTGTCACTTTGACGTTTGAAGTTTATTCTTAATTATCATTTTTATTATATCTTGCAATGAAAACATAACTAATTGTGTAAAATAAATGTTTGATAAAATATAAAGTATAATTAAGAATGAATTTCGCGTCAAAGTGACAGTATAAGTGACATTAGGCTGGGCAGTTGTCACAGCATAATTCCAAGGCACTACAGATTTTAGCGAAAACGCGTTTTTTAATTTGCTTATTTTTCTGTTTTTGGAAAACGAAAAAGTAATATTGATTACATTTATGGATACAGAATTTTTTTCTCTACAAAAAACGTATTTGCACTTTTTTTCTAAAATAATTAGCGGAGCAAGAATTCGACTTTTAAAATTTTACCATTGAAATCGCTATGTTGCGTGATCCGAGTCTACACCCTGTAGATATTACATAAAGAAACAAGCAATACACACCAAAAGCATTATATACCATCGTAAAAATCGAAATGTTGCTCACAATGATGATCTACAATAGGATGAATAACACAAACATTTTTTGCAAAAGTGTTGAGAACACTAAAGATGTTTTTTTTTTAATGGTATCTATGATTAATTTACAATCTATTCTTTATGAACAATAAGTAAATTGTTGTGGCTTTAATTTAACGTGAAGCTTGCCCAGTGGCAACTACCAGTTTAAATTTACTTAAATTAATTTATTATTGGCAACATAGGTTAAATTTTTAGTTAAAACGATTAGGCAAGTCTAGAGGTTTATCCTCCCTTATCTTTAGTCTTTTAGTTTGTCCAGTGTTCACTGATAACTTTGCTGCTAAAAGGTTGGGATGATGGGACAATCTTTCTTGATATTTGGCACTAAATCTTTGGATCACATTTTGCACTGAGTACATTATGAAGATCTCGCTGTATAACTTCATTAGTAACATACCATGGTGCGTTGGTTATTGTTCTTTAAGTTTTGGCCTGAAATCGTTGTAAGATTTCTATATTAGAGTTAATGCATGAACCCCACAGTTGTATTCCGTACGTCCATATTGGCTTTAACATCGTTTTGTAGATTAGTAGTTTGTTATAGATATACAGTTGTGAGTTTCTGCCAATAAGCCAGTACCTACTTCTAAATTGCAGCTATTTACGTTTCATCCATATGTGTTTCCGCCATGTACAGTCTGCGATCTAAGTGCGGATATTTTGTGTCTTCTGCTTGCGACAAAACGGTGCGGTTAAGTGAGACAGGGGTACAGGTGTCTCTACGCAAAGTAAAAGTTACGTGTGTTGACTTTGCTTCATTAACTTTTATTCTCCAAACTTTTAGCCATTTTGAGATCTTGTCGAGGTTTTTTTGCAGCATTTGCGATGCGATCGTTGGATCTGTGTGTGAGACCAAGACCACTGTATCGTCGGCAAAGGTAGCTACCACTGTTGGAAGGTCGACGGTATAAAGCAAGTAGAGGACGGGTCCGAGGACACTTCCCTGCGGCACACCAGGGGTTATGGGAACGAGATTAGTTTGCTCCTCGTTAAATTTTACTTTAAAAACATCTGTCGCTAAGATAGGATTTTAAGATTTGGTGAAATGGATGTGGTAGATTTTTCTTAATTTTGTAAAGTAAGCCTTCGTGCCAAACTTTATCGAATGCTTGAGTAATAGCAAGGAAGGCTGCCGAGCAGAACCGTCTTTCTTGCAGATGGAGAATAAAGCCAAAGAATTCGATCTATAAATAAAGGAACAAAAAAGAAAATACATTGGGATGAGGAGTAATAACGACTATACCGGTATACCGGTAAAGAAAAAAAATTTTTTTTGAATCAGTTAAAAGTTTAGAAAACCACGAGTGTCGCAAACTAATTAAAATAGGAAGAAAAAGAAATAATAAGAGACTCTTTAACGGAAGCAAACGTGCTGAAGCACTAACAACGATGCTAAGGTCAAAGAAAGGGTCCAAGGAAGCCTAAATAATAATTTATTCAGAGTCATCGTTCAACAGTTCTTTATGCATGCGATTCCTAATACGATCTATTGACGAATCTAGAAGTGTGAGAAAGGATGATACTAAGGAGAATATATGGACGCATAAGAGAAGACTGGTGGAACATTTCAATAAACCAAGCGATATAGTTATAGGGGAAAGTTGAAAAAATCGTACTGGTCATCTAAATCGTACTCCCTGTATTATTTTACTGTTATTTAAAACTGGCAACTGTTAGTGGCTAAATTAGTATTTAAGTTTGTTACCGTTGCTATAGAAACCGCATTTGATGCAAAACTTGATTACTTTGTAAATTTAAATTTAAAAATCAAGAAGTTCTGATGTAACTTTTATCAATATTACCGTTTGGTTTATATTAATAGCCGTTTAAACAGAAATGAACTTCACATAACTCATTATTTGCAAATAAAATATATATATATCGCATATCATGGTATGTATTTTTGATTTATACGACAATAAAACTTATAAACAGCTGTGTGTGTGTTTAACGGTAAATCTAAACTAATTTCGTTCATAGGAAATAGCACACCGTTCAGAATCGTTTTTACTGCTTTATAATGTTTATCGATGTTTATAGACGATGAAATTCATGGCCACGCGAATTCTTGGTGGGCGGAATGTTTACTATAATCCATATTAGCTTGCCAATAACTCCCATTCACTTTCGGAGCTTCCGGAAAAAATAAATAATTTTTGAGCTGTATGTAAACAACCACGCCTACTGTGTTACTTACACAGCTGAATTTAACAGAAATAATTAATTTTTTACAGGATACATATATCCTATAAGTTTTGGTAAAGGAAAGATTTATTTAACACCGAACATGTAGAGGGCGACGAATTGGATCACCAAGAAATAAATATCTCGGTGAACTAATATGATAAGTTTTAAATTTTGTAGTTTTCAGTCTGTGAAAATCATTCATTGCTTGCAAAACTCCTTGGGTAGTGGTTGTCGAATCATACCAAACAGGGCTCTCTGCCATTCCTCATGTACTCTGTTCAAATTCTAGCGCTACCTATACAATCATTAGTTACACTTTTAAAAGCAGCAAGAACACGAGACCTTATATGCAATAACAAAAAAACTAAGAGGCACAAAATACTCACAATCAACAAAGCTAAGGAAAAAGATATGTGAAATGTATTTTGCAAATAAAGAAATAGTGAAACGATGGGCTGAATATTTTTCAGAAATGTACCAACAAACAGACGAGACACAGGATGACGTGGAGGATACCGAGAATGTAGAAGAAATGATGAATATTACTGAGAAAGAACTAACAAAAGAAGAAATAAAACAGGCAATAAACAAATTAAAAAAATGATAAAACAGCGGGTATAGACGGCGTCCCAGCAGAACTAATAAAAGCACTCATGGACACCTTTGAAATATTATATGCACTTTTAATTAGAATATTGGCAGAAGAATGAATACCCAAAAAATGGAGGAATAATCATTTAACTAACAAAAAAAAGGAAAAACTGTAGACCAATTCCTCTGCTCTGTGTAACTAGTAAAATTATGACCAAAATTATTCTAGAAGGAATGAAATAACCGACAAATGAAAAACTGCGCGAAAACCAAGCGCGATTCAGATCTAACAGAGCCTGCATTGATCATATGTGTATATGCACCCTAAGAATTATACTAGAACAAGTGGCTGAAATGGATGAAACAGTTTACTTAATTTTCATAGATTGTAAGAAAGCCTTCGACTCAATAAATAGAAAAGCAATGTGGAAAATACTAAAACAATATGGAGTACCAAGCAAGTATTTAAGGTTAATAAGACTGTTCAACGATGAACGTATAGCAAGAGTGGAACACGAAGAACATCTTTCACAGGAAATAAAAATAAGCAAGACAGTTAGACCAGGATGCGTCCTATCACCAACGATATTCATAGTCGTTGTGGACTGGATAATGAGAAAGACAGAAGACAAAAAAACATGCATTAGGTGGAACATGTTTGAAAAATTAGAAGACTTGGAGTTTGCCGACGACATGTGCCTGGTAACAACAAGCAAACAGCAGATGCAACAAAAAACAACCAAACTAAACAACAATGCTAAAAAAAGGACTTAAAATAAACTCTACGAAAACAGTTCTATTACTAAATCATATAAACGAAGAAGAAAAAATACGTCTTGATGCAGAAGAAATAAACGAAGTAGATGACTTCTGTTACCTGGATAGTGTGATAAATTCACCAGGAGGTGCAGAGGAAGATTTGAACAGAAGAATAGGACTGACCCAAAATGAGTTTAACACACTCCGTAAAGTATAGGCATCAAGCATGAATAGAAAAACGAAGTTAAGATTATTCCAGAGCAAAGTTAAAAGAGGAGTAATACTCGACTCGGAAACCTGGAAAGAAAGGAAACAGTTATGTCAGAAATTGCAAATATTTGTAAACAGGTGCCTCCGAATTATTTGCAATACCTTTTGGCCAGAGAAAGTAAGCAACGAAGAACTATGGAGGATGACCGAAGAAGCAAAAATAGAAATAACAATTAAAAGGCGAAAATGGACCTGGATAATGCACACGTTCCGAAAATCGACTACAAGTATAGTGAGACAGACAATCAATGAATTACAGAGTACCAGGAAGAAGAAAGAGAGGATTATCACAAAATACATGGAAACGAACGATTCTTAAAGAACTCCAAAAAAAATAGACATAACGTGGAATGAAGCCAAAAGAATAGCGAGAAATAGAAGTGCGTGGAGAGTTCTAGTGAGTGAAATAGTGCAAGAATAAAATAGGCGGCGCAGTGCGCAAGGGTAGCGACCTTGCCACCATTAGGCCAACTGCTACAGAAACACCAAAGGTGCCTTTTGCTCCGATGGGAGTAGTTATATGATATATGATGTTTGTTTAGCAATGTATTTAAAGACATGAAATTTATTACTACAAATGAAAACTTGAGATGAATTAATTGCTTTTACATAACTAAATAATAAGTTTTTTGAACTCTCAAGCCATTTAATAAAGCAAGTAGCGGTTTTTAAGACACTTTTCTACAAATAAACTAGTTTCATTTTGTTACTTACAGTCATGCTGATTGCGAGCATTAAGGTTTTAGTCGCTTTCAAGTTGTGACGATTTTTAATAACGTTTAATGCGACAAGAGAGTTATAACCGCAAGATAAATAAAACTGTTTCCAACAATGAAACTTTCTCATTACAGATACGTGAATTTGCTATATTTGAAAAATGGGAAAAATTTCCAATCAAAGTTACGTCGTTATTTATGGCGTCCTCTAGTTTTACGACCGTGTTTTACTATTTTCGGTATTTAAGGATTTATTAGGTCATTTTATGAATGTTTTCTGCTTACCTTTTGCGAATTTACATCGGTTTTATCGGGGACGTGCTTTTGCTGGTATAAACGCAATTTAATAATATCTGAAAACCGTATTGCGGTCATTTTTAGGATTTTCTGATATTTTATTGTAGGATTTTAATACCTACTTTATTTTATGTGCAATTCGGCAGTGTTAATTATTTTTGTTGTTAATCCGTTATTTAAATTTCATATTGTTTTATTATTTGAGTTATTCATGTACTTATGTACAGAGTGGTCCAAATTCGATGGAATTACATGGATATCTCGCTTAACAGTCAAGATAGACAAACGGTTAAATTACCAAAAATGCGCAGTTTCTTTGGGACAAACTTAAAACGCTTTCAAAAATATTTTATCATTTCCGGTTTTTAAATTATTAGAGAAAAACTGTTTTTTTTTTGGTTATATTTATAATGTGTCATATCTCCCTTATTGTTTTAAATATCGAAAAAGTTTAAGAAGCTTATTTTTAGATATTTTTATGTTTAATTCGATTTTACTAAAAAACAACAATTTTTACGCTCGCCACAAAAAGTTATGACACAAACTTACCTTTTTTTAAATGGAGGCTATAGTTGGCTGTGACCTAGTTAAATTCCTTATTTTTCCCCTTTCCAAATATATAAAAGTTGATCTATTTATTTTCAGTAATACGCAAGTTACAAAGGTTTTTTATTTTTTTAAAGATGAAAAGCCAAAAGTAGTATGTGAAAAACAAAAAAAAAAAAAAACAAGAAAAACCGGAAATGATAGAATATATTTGAAAACTGTTCTGAGTTTGCCTCAAAAAACTGCACATTTTTGGTAATTTGGCCGTTTCACTATCTTGAGCGAGATACCCATGTAATCCCATTGAATTTGGACCACTCTGTGCTTAAATACTTCGAAAAAAGATGAAGCATATTTATATTAATTGTTTAATTGGTTTAAGCCTTATGCCTATAGGACGAAAGTACCTTTAACATATCTTACACCACATTTTGTTATTTTCCTGGGCTTTATTTTCAAAATATTCTATGGTTTATTTATTTCAATAGATATGACAAGTAATATATCATTAGAAAGAGGAGAAAAAAGCAAATTTCACTATTGCAAAGCTAACCTGTCCGTTTAATACGTTTCATGGCTAACTTAAAATAATATCGGTAAAATACGGTTTTTCTCGAGTGAGTTATTTATAAAAACAGATATAACATTTCTTTTTCAAAGCCAACTTGACGGCCTATAAGAAACAATGTTATGGGTACTATCTCAAAAATGAAGAGTGATAAAAAAATCTAAGATAATACTTACATTTTACAAAAAAAAGTACCTTCAGAACGTACAAATAAAATTGATTTATTGATTAAGACAACAAAGTTATGAAAGAAAAAACAAATTCGACATTTTCATATTTTTTGCTATAACATCTGAAGCACGAGTAATTTTGTACTTTTAAAAATTGATTGTGGCTCCTCTCATAGTAAGAAATATATCATCTAGTTTAAACAAACTTGTATCTCTTATAATAAGCGAGATCCCCATGCTGAAAATGTAATCTGGGACACCCTGTATAATATAGTAAAATTTTGCAAATGATGTTGTTAACCCCAAATTGAAAACTAACTCGAGAATATTTGTTTCAACCGAAAGATTTACTTTCCAGACATGTAGAGGAGAACTCGACTGAAGAAACAATAAAAGATCCTCTGTCGTCCGTCTTTTTAGAGGAGCAGTTCCCAATTTTCGTTGGGTTTGTGAAACCCCACGTCACCAGTTACGAGCTAATGAATTATTCGAGATGTTTGAATTACAATCCCGCAAATAAAGTGGGTTACATTCTGCGCTGATGTCTCTCTTTTTGCGCGGTGGGAAATGGATGATAATTATTAGGGATCTTCGCGAGCAAACTTTCCGAGAGAGTTTCCGTTCGCGGTTGACCCACATGATATCGCGTCTAAGACTAATGGCCGATATCGTGAATGTTTTCCGACAAGAGATTTATTCAGTGTTATTCCGGCCGTCGGGAAACTGATGACAAACGTGCCGCTCGGCCGTTCAAAAACCGCGGACGTTGCATTACCACCCCGTCATCTGTTTTCGCCGGAAATCGCTCGCTGACGTTTGTTAGTTTATCGAACGGCGAAATTGCCCCTTCATATAAAATAATTATCCAGGAAGAGCTGCGAAAAACGATGCTTTTGTTTCGGCATGAAATATTAATAGCGGTGAGGGCACCGAAAGGATGGAAGAGGGCGAGAACGCGTTCCGTTCAGTTTTAGTTGAGTAGAGATTATCAACATTACGTACAGGTTCGATCGCCGGCTCTCGCTGCGTTATTGAGCTATAAATTAGTCGACACAATGCCGGCCATTACCGGCCCTACAGCGATGTTTCCCGATAAAAGCGCAACGTGCCCGTTGCGATTGTAGATTTAACGTTAATGCCGGACTGAGGTTGTTTAATTATGACTACAGAATGAAGCAATGTTGCGTTACTTCAACGGTAACGATAGGAATTTGCAGCATCCTCACACCGAACAAGTGAATTAAAATTTTCACCAAATCCTTGGCTGATAAATATTCATACCCTCTTACATCGGTTGTTTAATCCGGGCGGTGACCGGAGGTGAGTTTTCCTTCGGCCTAGTGAAATTCGCCTCCTTTAGATTGCCTACATACTCGCATCTATAAATTTGACGAAATAATGTTTGGAAATAGATGATAAAATGCACTTAATACGATGGCGGACATAAAAATGTCTTCGGCCGAGATTTTGGAAGCGTTTTCGAAGGAATGTATTTACAATAAAAATAAACACAAACTATTTTGATTTTACTTTTTGTATTTTTCCCGACACCAGGCCACAAAGCTAACTAATTTTTTAGGATTCGGCGTCAACTTTTCGCGAACCCTTGACGACTTTCAAAATAAATCTAAGTTCGCAAAAACATCGAAATCGCATCAAATACAAAGTAATGAAATTTTTTAAATCTTACCTTATGAAACTCTTGAAGCAGGTTGTTGAATCACGTTGGATATGTGTTTGAAAAAACTCCATATTTGTAGGACACTACCATCAGAGAAAAACCTGAAAAAAATATCTGTGTTAAACGTTTTCATTGTAGCTGTGATTGATAGACATTAAAATGCAGGATAATTATGGACGCTTGGATATAATTCAAAATTCATGTTTATACTTAAGAAATACCCGTAAAGCTTGCTGTTTTCTATTGGAACATTCTGTAGGTTATCGATATTTTTACCTTACTGTTGAACTTGTACGTTTAACCTTAAACAAAGTCCGCAAATGTTACTGAACTAACGGAGATCCATCAACTTCAAATGCATTTCCTTGAGTTTGGTGGTAAAAGTGGAAGACATAAAGTTGGGTCTTTAATCTACCGAGTAAACGAAACTAGGCATTAGTCGGTTCCTCTCGACTAGTCTTGGCCAAACTCCAACAGTGCCTAAGGCATTACCGATCAAAGATGCGAATACAACTTCCGCGAGTAGTTGCGTTGTACTATCATGACGCTTATTTATCAATTTCTTGGCACTGTGTTTTATACTGTTATATCTGAAAATCGTACGAAAACAGCCCAACACCAAAAAATATAAAAAGCTATTGAGATCAAAAGAAAGTACTTGGAAGGTTTATGTACAGGGTGTACCACTTAATTTTGACTAATAAATCGTAAACCATTAGCTTGCTCTCAAGTGAGAGCTGGGAGTTACGTCCAAGTAACCAGTAATATTTGCTAAATGTGTGATCCAATTACAGTCTTTGTACGGCATGTGAGTACCCCAAGGTGGGAGTCTGCCGAGGTGAATACCGAGGTAGCTGGTCTCATCTTTTTGTGGCAGAGGGATTCCATTAAGTTGGGGGAGCACGAAACTTTTCTGGTTGTGACTGTGACCTGCACTGATTTTTGTACATTAATTCGGATGCGCCATAATTTTATACATTTTTCTAGTTTATCCAAGTGTTAGCTGAACGTTTCTTGAGGCTACGTTTGGATCATGTTAGGAAGCCATTCATTGTGGCAAACGTTGAACTTCTGGTAGTTGGTAGATCGGCAGTGTAAATAAGGTATGGAACTGGTCCAAGTACGCTTCCCTGAGAGACTCCAGATTTGATAGAAGACAGGATTGACATGGCATCCTGACATTTGGTGAGATACGATTTGAGTATCGTATAGAATGTGTGGTAGGTTGCTTTTAATTCTATTTAGAAGGCCGGGGTGCCAGACCTTGTCGAAGTCTTCTGTCATGTCTATGAATGCTGTGGAGCAGCACCTTTTAGTTTCCAGGTCATGTTTTATTTTGGTGGCAACACAATAAATGGAAAGAACTACGCCAAGTTCTTGATTGACCAGCTGTAATAGAAAATTGGCGAAAATCGGCCAACATTAGGGAAGAAAAAAGTTCTGTTGCAACAGGATTATGCGCCATGTCACGAGTCTGTTTTTGCGATGGCTGAAATTCATCCATTGGGCTTCGAATTGCTGCCTCTTTCACCCTACTCGCCAGACTTGGCCTTAACGGAGCTATGTTTGTTTCCCAACATAAAAAAATGATTGGATTTTGAAATGATTACTCACTATCGAATATCGCATAGTTCAACTGATACAGGCAAAATTCATGTAAATATTTTAGGTTTTAAACTAAGCACATTTTTGTACCAAACTTGTTTTAACGCAAAGAATTACTTTTTGTGCAAACTGTTTGAAGTGTATCATACGTGAAACGCACATATGAACACATCATTATCAACGTTCCGTGTTCCGTGAATGATTGACGAACTTTTCTTTGCTAAGAAGCGCAAAGAAAATATTTTCCAGACGTCACTTTGATTTGTAGATTGGTGGCATTCGAGTGTTAAGACTGTCAGTATCCTTTTATGTGCTATTGAGACCTGCTCGTGTGTCTTCCACAGCCCACTTCCCCGAAATAATAGTGCAGTTCAGAACTTTAGATTTACAACCGTCTACTTTGAAACTATAATTTTTATAATAAATAAGGGCAACCGTGCAAGTACATACTCAGACTTTTTAATACTTACACTCAATGATTTTATTTACATCCAAGTTCAACAACAACTCTTTTTTTGAATCACCTCGCCAATTAAATTATTGCAACAATTTTTGAACAACTGATACGGCGCATGTTATAGAAACTGCTAAAATTTGTTTCTAGCATCAATTCTTTTTATTTTACTTCAATTTTATTTTATTTAGGATAAGAACAGGGACCAAAATCTTGGGAAAAGTTTAGGTAGTTAAAAATCAACCACCGTGAAATGTACAGCCGGTCGAACAACAGTGCGGCCGATGTACAGTACGGTTTGTCAAAATTCAAGTTTTAAAGTTATTAAGAAAGAAACTCTTAAGTCGACCCTCCCAAAATTGTTCGTTTGGGAACCGCTGACTCAAACATTGTACTAATTTTAACTGTACTCCAACCATTTGGGAATAATTTCAAGTACCACTTATCAAATTTAAACGAGATAGATGTTCTAGTTAACAAACAAAACTATCAAGTGTGCTTCATCGATCACCCGAAGAACTTTGGAAATGAATTTGAACCAGCTACCGGCTCAAAATTTATGTAATTAACAATATTGATAATTATTTTAGAGTGTTAATTACCGATTTTGCCAATTATCCACGGGAAACCTTTGTTTTTAACGAGTAATCGGTTATGAAATTCTGTTGGGATGAAAATAATTAAATTATTTACCTTTGATGTTGTATTTCATGTTTTGTTTCGAATTTGACGAATAATATTTCATAATTAAGTGTAATTTATTTTTTTCATTTCAGTTTTTAATAAAATATAAGTTTATACAATTGTATTCATATATGTGTGTGTTGATCTCTCAAAAGCTTTCGATAGTGTTGACCACGAGATACTGCTAACGAAATTAGAACACGAGGGACCGTCCATAACCTTATAAAATCTTATCTCTCGGAAAGAAATCAATATGTTGCCGAAAAAGACTCGTCAGGTCCATTCTAAAATCCAACAAAAAGCAAATCAAAAAAAGGGTCCCGCAAGGATCAATCTTAGGCCCCCTCTTATACATACTGTACACTAATGATCTTCCAGATTTTTCCAAAACTTCCCTTATACAATTTGTCTATGACATCTGCTATTATTAGTGACTCGGATTCCAAAAATTCTGAACAAAAACTCTTTAACTATTTAGGCCAACTTCAACATTGGTTCACATTAAACAATTTAACCTTAAACGTCAATAAAACTCAAGTTATAAAATTTTCACAAAGTAAAATAACCTACGACTTAGAACTTCAAAATAATTCCACAACTATAAATGTTGTAAGTAAAATATCATTTCTCGGTTTATGTATTGACTCTAGACTGGACTGGTCATACCACATCGAACGCCCGTCACAAAGTCTGTAACGGTACCCTTTCGAACTAAAAAAACCTTAAAAAAATGGTCAGTACAAACGCGGTCAAAACTACATATCATGCATAATATGTTGAATCTAATTTACGCTATGCTGTAATTTTTTGGGGTAACGCTAGTGACTCTGAACGCCTCTTTATTATACAAAAGCGATGAGTAAGAAATATTTTTGGTCTAAATTACCGAGATCACTGTAAAGACACTTTTCGTGAAAAAGAAATATTAACCTTTTACCTATTCATTCTCGAAGCCATCCTTTTCGTAAAAAAATAATGTTGAACTGTTCGAAGAGAATATAAGAAATTATGCAACCAATACCCTACATAAGAAAATCTAAAGCCCGATTGCTTCAAATCGACCTATTTTCAAATAAATGTTGCCTTCAGCCCTTCACAATTATTGCTTTATACAACAAATTTAACACATCATCTGAGAGTATAAAAAATCTACCAACCCACGACTTGAAGAAGAAATTAAGAAATTTTCTAATTTCTAAAGCTTACTATGGAGTTAGTGAATACCTACATGATGCTTCCTTTAAAAACCCTTTTTGCGTAAATATAATTTTCACTGTTTTTTGTAAACTTTGTGTATTATTATTGTGACATGTTCCACGCTTTTTTTGATATTTAGAACAAATACATTTTTATTATTAACGTATGGTTAGTGGTTACCAATAAACAGAATAATGTTTATTTTATTATATTTTTAGGAATGTACTGAATGCCCTAATTTTAGGCTTCAGATCATTGATAGTATTCTTTTCGAAAAACATCTTATTTATCATTCTGAAATCTGCCGAGTAGCTGATATTGTGGCAGCAATTACTTCAAACATAAATATTATTGTGAGCGACTTGGACAAAATTCATGGTCTTTCCCTCTTAGTTTCTTGTTTCTGCGAGGAACCGAACAACAGTTATCGTGAAATTGATACGATATAGTCCCCACAAAACTCCTTAACTTTCCTACACTATATAGTCGATGACACAGATATGAAACAAAAAGTTTATCAATTTAGTTAACCAACAAAATTTATACGAGGACTTATATTGTTTCGTCCTTTAATAATCCCAAGCATAAACTCGACGTTGTTTACCGCCGTTCCGATATTTCTTGGAAACAACATAAAGTGATTATGGTCTTATGTACATGAATTTTTGACATTAAATACAAGTAAGTTGGAATTTGTTAAAGTATAAGCTTTAAGAAATATCCGCTAGAGAAATAACAGACGTTTGCAAAATTCAGGTCACATAGACATCATACCCTGGAGCTTTTCAACAGAACGCGAGCTTTTCAAATGTTATCTTGAAATGTTATGTTGAGAAGTCCTCAGGTCAGTTCCACCTACACACTTGGGAACGTTTGATCGTGATGTTATTGTCAATTTTTAACTAAAGAACACTTTATTCATATCTCGAACCACGTCATTTTAACGTATGCGTTTTTAAAACAATAAATAGAGAAAAAGCGATCAAAAATATTACTGCTACAATCTACAATAGACTTTTTTGTTTTTAATTCCACAATTTTCGTTAGAAAATTAAAGTGGCTTAAAGAATAATTCTAAGCTTGTTTTATGAGTTCATAGTATTTTCTTCTTGTATGTAACGTTTTAAAAGCATTTGGAGCAACATTTTGAAAACATGGTGGACGCCGCGAAAGAATTCCCAACCAAGATCATAGACCTTTTTAAGATACTACTAATATATTATCAAAAAACCCTTATACCTTATTGGTGTGGGTTAAACTTAATTAGTTTACACAGTGTTGTTGCAATAGACCATGTTCCGCCTTACTTTCTTGTTTTGTGCGCTTTTCTTTGCTGTTTGTAGGTATAGTTAGCCCTTTGTTCTCTAGTATTTTTCCTATAGCCTCTCTCCATTTTGTCCTAGGTATTCTTCTTCTTCTCTTCAGTATCGTCCTTGCCTCCCAAACGGCCTTTACTTGTCTGTTTTCCTGGCATCCTGCTTACGTGTCCGTTCCATTTTAATTGGCTTTGCTCTATTATTTTTAACACTGGTTCGACTCCCAATTCCTTTCTTATGTCTTGGTTCCTGATTCTGTCTATTCTGGTTACACCCTTTACTCTTCTCAGGTATTTCATTTCCGTAGTATTCAGTAATTCCTACTTTCGCTAAATTCCTGTAACCAAACTGCAATTCTTTATTTTTCTGCCTAGTTTCTTTGATAACGTCGTCCATCAGTAGATTGAATAAAGTAGGACTTAGAATACCGCCTTGTCTGAGCCCTTGTTTTGTTATAAACTCATCCGTTTCTATGGTTTTTGTCCGTACACTGTTTCTGCACTGTTTGTACATACTTGATATGGCTTTGATCAAATGCCTTCCGACTCTTCTTTCTTTTAAAGTTCTCCACACCTCTCTCCTTGGTATTCGGTCAAAAGCCTTTTCTAAATCTACAAATGCCATATAGGCTTCAACATTTTGTTCTAATATCTTCTCGGATAGTTGTTGCAGGGTGAAGATATGATATCTAGGATTCGCTCGTACAGCTTTGCTACAACACTAAGCAGGGTTAACCCTCTATAGTTTCTGCATTCTTTATTATCCACCCTTTTTAAGATAAGTTATGCTTTATTTTGGCTGGTAACTCTGACCACTCCCCAGATACTGTTCCAAATCATTATCATTTATCCAGATCAATGTAAACTTAACCTTAAAGGAAGAATTTATAATCATGAAAGTATCGGAACTGGGTCAGGAGAATTCTCGGGGTCGAAAGGTGGAGAAAATTTGTAAGCAACGATGAGAAATTTATACTACAATAAAATTTTATTTTTAAGTCTAATGTTCAATTTATTTTGTAGCTTAGGAATAATTCTTTCAAAAACATGAACTTCTAACCGTTCAAAAACATTTTTATGTTCACTTATGCTACCAGCAAAATACCTTTCATCAAATATTTAACTAACATATCATAAAATACCTCATGACTTTTCTATTAAACGCATATGGTAGAAGTTAAAGGAAATTCAGAGAGCACATTAGGGCAGGATATTAAGAGGGGTGCCACATGCTACAGTTCAGTAACAGCTGACCCACTTTAAGCTCCTCTTAATCGAAGATTGGAATGCGTTCATGTGTTATCACTACGACTCCTAAACAGCGCAGAATGCTTTTCATCGCAATCTGGTTAAAAACGCCTCACCGCTACTATCTTTTGTTTAAAAAAAATGCGAATTTCGTTTTGCAGTTATTCTAAAACGCATTTCTCACAAAATATATTAGTTCAATGGAAAATCGACATCCAGTATACGTCATTTCATTTATCGATGGACCCTCTGTTATACAATTAATCTAAAAATTTAACACATTCTCATATATTATACGTTAAACCCAAATTAAAGGCACAGTCCCTTTGCTTCAGAAAGCAATTGAGATAAATGCGTATCACATGTTATAATTATTATCGGACATCCTCTTACTTTCATAATCGGTGGACTTTAAACTTGTGTTTTTCGTAATTGTAGTGTATCGAAGGTACTATAACTTAATCAAACTGCTGGTGAAACAACACGGACTCCCATATACAAGACCCTAAGACTGCAACATCTGGGGAGTTGAAAGGTGTAATAAATATCTGGTCGCTCTAACGCAACGGTAGGAGAGATTTCAGGGCAGCAATAATACACCCCACAACATAACAACTTAAAATAACCGTCTAGGATAAAGCTTGGAAATTTATACTGTATGAAATAAATATACACTGACAAAAAAAAAAAGCCCTAATTTTCTTGGTCATTAAAAAAGCCCGTAAGACTATTGAAGCGAAAACTTTCTGGAATGCAATACAAAACCGTTGTGACTTCAATAATCCGAGACTTTTTCACGTATAATTGCAGAGTGCTAATTAAAATTTGCATAATGGAAGCATTAGCATTCATAATTTGAAAACAAGTTCGCAATTAAATTTAAAAAAAACTCGCTCAAGAAGGGAAAAAACAAATTATTAGCGCGCTTCTAAAAATCTATTATGCATAATCAAACTAATAAAAACTTTCTCGGCATCTTGATTTGGCCGTCTCTTGGAGAGGGGTGTTTCATATCCCACGCCTCTGTTATTTAGTTTGTTCTATTAAACGCTGCCCTGTCGATTTAATATCATATTTTAGTTCGCTATAAAACATGGCTTGCGAATTTAATCTATTTTATATTTGGGAGAGATAAGTGCGAAGTTTTTTTTGGCTGCCTGCTGTTCAAATTTGTTGTAAGTAAAACTAAAATCTTTGGCAACAAATGATCCTTCGCTACTATTAATTTTTTAGTTAACAAAGAACATGATATCACGAACATATATGATGTAAGTGGACATATTCTTCTAAAATTTGTTATTTATTTATTAAAGTCAGAATTTTAAGTCTAAGACTGAAGGTAACTTGTGTTTGCTACTCTTTAAATTTTATACTGTAAATCCAGATGGATTAATTTTAGAAGTAGAAAACTCTTCAGCCCAATATATTTTGATGAAACTTCTTCATGTTTAAAATCTCACATCTATTTAACAGATTTGTATCAAAGAAGAGAGAGAGAGAGAGAGAGAGAGAGAAAGAAAAAAAAGTTGACCTTAAATACAAAAATAAATGTACTTTTTGATTGGAAGAAAATCACATTTGTCTGTGCATAACAAGTTACTACTGTTCAAACAAATCCTAAAGCCAGGCTGGACTTAATGGGGTTCAGCTCTGGGGATGTGCAGCTGAAAGCAACACAGATAAGATCCAGGTCTTTCAGCATAGTGCTCCGAGGTATTGTCGATGCTCCATGGTACTATCGGAATGACCATGTACACAGATACCTGAAGATTCCAACCGTCAGAGAAGAGATCAAAAAGTTCGCAGAAAAGCACGAGCGAAGACTTCACTCCCATGGCAACACCGAGGTGCTGCAGCTCCTAGATAATGCTGGTTTGAAGAGAGGGCTCAAGATGATCAAACCTTTTGAACTGGTGTAGTGTATATCGCGATACAGTGCTAAAGCAGAACATAATGAACCTGTTCGTAACACAACAAACTTGTGTTTTATTTTAGAAACGAAGAAACACCAATGGGGACATCTTGGAAAAATACCTAGTCTTTAAGAATATTAGAATAAAATTGTAGGTCCGTCTCCCTAGACTAGTAACAATACATAAATATAGAGAGAAAACAGAATGACAATTTTAATTTAGACTTTTCACTTCTATGGCTAAGTGGATTACATAAAAATACACCCTCGTGCTAGCAACGTTTCGATATATCGACATAATCGTCCACTCCTACCGAAGAGTGTAATCTTTTCAAGCGATTATGAGTCGACTTCAATAATTTTTTTTGTAAACAGAAACAATTTCATTACTAATAAAAATCATAAATACGTGTAAGCTCTGCATGGAAAACACATCCAGTAAACAAGTTTAATCAACTCGCGTACATTTTAACGAATCAATAAATGACGTCCGTCGACCAAATAGTTGCATTATAAATAAAAATTCGTCGTAAAGCGTATTTATGCGCCGGTCTTTATGGATTACAAACACGGCAACAAAGACGAGCATGATAAACTAGATCATAACTTATTCAAGAACAAACAGAACAAACGTTTTATTACGTTCATATTTAAACACAGGCCGAGCTTTATGGATCGCGCTTTATGTACATACATGTGTATATCCGTTTTTGTTGCGCATTATTTTATTTAACAAACGTTGAAGAACATTCCGTTGAATTCTGTAGTGCCGGCCACCTACGTTTCGAACTTCTATTTTGATTAATCCTTTACAGGCCCAGCGACGGCTTCGAATACCTCCATAGTAAATTCTTGCTTAATTTGTTTGGACTGTTAAACAGAGTACCAAACAAATTAAACACAAAAAAGTGTGTATTTTATAGCGTTATGTTCAACGACATGAAATAAAATTCGAGCACAATTTAAATACGCAACACAGGGTGTGCCAGTTATCGTAAACAACATGGGGATCACGTTAACAGTAAGAATACAGAGTTGGTTAAATAGGTCAAAATGATCTATGATCCATGAGCAAGTATTCTGTGAGATATGATGATTTTACTTATCACGGACTACTAGTTTTTTAAATCCATATAAATTCAGCTTTGTCGTCCTATTTATCCATAATGTTTAGAACGATAACGAAATTTAATGTTATTTTCAGCTTTATCTCTTCAGTGTACTATTAATATGAATTCGTCTATTTTCCTAGGGTCTAATAAGCCAGGATGGTAGGTCCGGCTTGTTTATTTGTTTATAAGAGGTTCAGGGGTAAAATCTATAGGTGTTTAAACCTTTACATCTCGTGGGTCACTTAATTTTGTTCTGGGGATTTACCCTCTTAACATGGTTGCTATGGCCGTTGTTGAGGATTTAGTTTGGCATTATATATAATCCACGTTACCGTGAACCTACAAGTTAGATTTCTGAAATGTTAACTCAGGATTACGCACATTAATATAAATCTTGTTCGAAATTTAATCGAATAGCGACATAATTAATTGTATTCCGGCTTTGACGACTTCCTGAGTCCCTTCGAGAAGTTTTTGTTTGTGGTAGCGTAGGGGATTTTGTTGAACCCAACAAATACTTTGGCAAGTTAAAAAAAACTTGTGTAGGGTATTCGATTGAAGCGTTTAATTAATTCTCTAGGAATAAAAACAATTAAAACAGTCGTCGGAATAGTTCCGCTGAAGTTTTGGTTGTGTTTTAATGGATGTAGAAAGCAATTTATGCTAGCACTACACAAGTTCAGAAATGGTAATCAAATGAATTTGAATATTGCCGCTTGACCTATTTCAAATCTCTTTTTTTAGAATCGTACAATGGGCTGCCTTATACAACTATAAAATCACGTATCACAGACCGTCCCTTTGAACCTTTCGTGTTATGTATTGCAGATTAAAGTTCCACTTATTTTTTTGTATGAATTGTGTCTCGCAGTGGGTGCAACAGTAATATATGTCGTTAAACTTTGCCAGTAAATTATGTCCTGTCGAGTATTTTTATGCTGGATCAAACTTGTACTAATTTAAACATCGAAAACTCATTTTTCTTAAATAAAACACACTATATTTTTTAAACAGTCCTATAGAAAATATAATTGTCCTTCGTATGTTTTAATTATAAAATATACGTTTTCATAACCGTTTAACGAAAAAGGATTCTCAAATTACTGTTCCGTGTCCCTAAAACAAACAAAATCTGCCGTTTGTTTTTATCCCGCGATAGGGCCGAACGTAATAAACATCAGAAGAGGAGAATTCCCAAAGAACGCAAGGTAAATACAAATCCGATACGATAAATGTGACTAAAGGAACTTTACAATAGTCTCTAAAATGCTAACCTGAACAGAAATGTTTCAGAGTTTAATTAGAAAAGAAACTGTAATTTACGTTGGCATTTGTACGTGGAGCCAAGAAAATTTAAATTCAAGTAGATAATCCTGCAGCAATTGACTGTCTTAAGCTTTAACACAAAAGTGTTGGCTTAAAGAAATTTTAACTTGAAAAACATGTTCATTATAATATGCATGATATTCTGTTCATAACTTTGTACAAAATTGTAAACACATAAGAATCTTACAATCATTTTACCAAGATATTCAATTAACATCTGACTGTATTAATAATTGTTAAGATTGTTTTAACTTACTTGAAACGCCTCTTTTCCAATTGAAATCAGAATTTAAAAAGGCTGGATCTTTTGAACCGCCATGGAACTTTTTTTAAACATTAAAGCATCACTAAATAGCTTTCAGACAGGAAAACAATTTGTTTAATTTCTTTGTAGCTCGTACCCTTTACGTTTTACGAGATCCCAATAGTGACCCTTCTATGTGAACTACCCTGTACAGGGTGCCCATTTTTTAATTGTATGGGTTTAATTGTATGGGTAACCTCTAAATTAGCAAATGTGTGCAGCATTTGGAAATAAAGCTGATGCCACTTTAAAAATTAACCCGTTTTCAACTTACTGAAATATTTCTAAAAATAAAAAAAAATAAAACTAAAGGCGTCGAATTTTTTAATTTTAAATAGTTTCATTAACTAAGAGCTACAACAAAGGAAAACATTTTTTTGCTCGTTTTGGTGAACTAGTTCATTTTATTCTTGAGGCTTTCGCGGCCGTTATCCATAATACAATCTTGGTTTCCGGGTTTGGAACCGCGTCTTCTATATTTAGAAGTAGTTGACGTTTCGACCATTGTGTCTTGGTCTTTTTCAAAACGACTAATTTGTGAGGGATGTTGCTGGGTTTATATATCCAGCTTGTGGAGGCGTGGCGTTCCGCTTGATGGATTTGTTCTGCCTCAGTGATTTTGTGATGACTGGATATGCACACCAGAAAACATCAAAGAGGAACTGAACATGGTCACGAGAGCCCTGCAAGAAAACGGTTACCAGCGTAAACAAATACTTCGTACCATACAAAAACATGCCACGCCAAAAGAAGGAAAAGAAAAGAAAGAATACATCGCTACGACTTACTTGCCCTATATCAGCGGAGTGACTAACAAAATATCAAAGCTTCTACAAAAACATAAAATCAAAACCGTTTTCAACGCTCCTTTGAAGCTCTCGAATAAATTAAGAAGAACACACGACACAGGACTACACCACGCGGGAATATATAGCATACCTTGCTCCTGTGGAAAAGTATACATAGGACAAACTGGCAGGAGTATACAAACGCGTCTCAAAGAACACGAAGGACAAACAAGTTGATAAATCAGCGGTAGCAGAACACGCCCAGGGTACAGGACACAACATCCTCTTCAGAGAAACGAAACTACTGGCCCGCGCAAACCATTTCTGGCCAAGATTATATCGAGAATCATTGGCAATCATCGAGAACCCAAACAACTACAACAGAGACACGGGCATACAACTCCCAAACATCTGGAAACCAGTCATCACAAAATCACTGAGGCAGAACAAACCCATCATGCGGAACGCCACGCCTCCACAAGCTGGATATATAAACCCAGCAACATCCCTCACAAATTAGTCGTTTTGAAAAAGACCAAGACACAATGGTCGAAACGTCAACTACTTCTAAATATAGAAGACGCGGTTCCAAACCCGGAAACCAAGAACTAGTTCATTATTTATTTTAGTATTTTCGATGCATCTTTTTCAAGTTTTGTGCAGCAAATATGAATTCGTCTCAATCTGCGTAGCTTTTCTGTCTTTAAGTCTTAACTGCGCTCACCCGACTCTTCAAAGGTCTTCAATGAGGTTTTTTTTTTTAATAAAGATATTTTCTTTTTTATGAGCTGCCACCCATATACGTTCAATCTATGATTTTATGGAAGAAAATTTCAGTTTTAATTTTTTTTCTCTACTTCTGAAAAACATGCACTACTTAATACATACTTTTTGGCTAACTTTAATTGTTTGCTGATATTTGTGGCATTCTTATGTTTACTATTCCTATTCTATATATTTTTTTGTTTCCTGTTATGCTGAAAGCAAAAAAAAATAAAACCATGACCCATAAAAATGACAATATGACTATAAGAATTTATCTGACCTAATACAAGTATAACCAATCGACATGTACTTATACATGTACTATATTTACTAATCACCTGCTTTTGCTCATTCCAAAGTCTAATAGGTAAGAGTTATTAAGATGGAGATGTGTTTTCTGTAAATTCTGTTTCCATTCTAGTTTATTGAAAAATGCACGTCTGAAAATAAGGATTATTTGAATATTTCATCTGCGAAATGCAACCGGCAGAGTCGTAAAGAAGTTTTATTACTAATAACCGCAGATACTAGTATTTCAATTAAAAAAGCGCACAGTAGTTGTGTCGAAATTTATGGCTCAATGTTAGGTTTGGCAACTGTAATCCAGCCAGCAAAAACCCTTCAATTACACGAAAGTGTTCCCTAAATTGCAGAAGTTCCAGCAGCGCCATGGAAACGGGTAATGAAAAGCGATAATAGGCAAACTATTAATAGTAACCTGAACTTGGACCATAGCGCGAGGAAACTTGAGGAAAATTCCAAAACAAGTTAATTAAAGAGGATTATCTTTCGATTGGGCCGAATTTCATAAATATCCCCCAAAACTAGGTCAAATATAATCGAATGCGTCTGAGGGTTAGGGCCCGTAATCTGCAAAGAGTGGAAAGCGGAATGCGCGTGCATAGAAAGCGGAAATAGAAGGCAACGGACGGCGGAGGGGGGTTAGAACGGACACAGCTGTGCCTATGTAGCGGTCCCAAAGTGCACACACTTATTTCGCCATTTGAAACACCGGCGCACATTATCTGTGAGACTATTAATCCCGTTCCTTTGTTGCGAGTGTTTTTTGGCGGACGTCGCCATAGTAACGACTTCCGGTTGCTTGGTAACGCGATGCTGCGTCTCTCCCTCCCCGACGCCGACGCAACGCCGACGCAAGACAGCGTTTGTTTTATACAATTGCATGAATGATGAATATGTATTACTCTTGCCGAGAGATGATTTTCTTTGTTGGAATAACTTGGTTGTGACCCGCGTCGGAACACGCACCCGGTGCTCGTAATGAACGCGACGGGTAGCCCGCTTCATTGGGAGAACGGAATAAAAGGAAATTTTAAATTGGTGTACAAGAGCGTGAAAAGGGAGGAACTCGACGAGATATCAGATCATCTCTAAAAAAAAAAGCTCCATTCTCATCTCACGAAATACGCTCTCACAAGAAAATAACAGTAGATTTCATCAATTTCGTTATCGCACGAGATTATTTTATTCTAAAAAAAACAAATGTCCCACATTTTCTAAAAAACAGAATGAATATTTCGACGAAAAAACGTCTTAATACAAGACAAACACCAACTAAGAGACTTAAGAAGTAAATGTAGATACATCAGCCCTCAATTTGGATGAACATTGCAATGTAACAAAATTCGGAATAAAATGGACAAGAAATTATTCTTCAACAAAACAGAGATATACAGGGTGTCCCAAATTCGAGTAAATGCATGGGGATCTCGCTTATCTTAAGAGCTACGAGGTCGGTTAAATTAGGGCAAAGTTGCGAAATTAGATGCTTATCAAATACCTGCAAAGAAAATTTTCACAACTGTCTTAGTTCAAAAGTTATTCAAGAAAAACTGAAAAAATGGACTTTAGTTTATTTGCCCTATTTCCTACATTTTTTAATATATCGACAATCTGTGTACGGCAATGAATTCCTCTCGAAAAAAGAAATCGAGACTACGTACTTAGTTTTTTTCTATCTCTGATAATAACCGAGATACCCTGTATGGGCATCGAAAATAGGCCACCCTGTATTATGTATTGAAATTTAAATTTAGCGCCATATCTGGGCACCCTAGGTTGCTGAGTGTACAGGGGGCCCCCAATACAAACTGTCCAGGGCCCCATGAACATACAACGCGCCTCTGCGTATTAGATTTTATAAAAATTACAATGAATTTTTTTTAATGTTTGTCAGTTTAAAAAAAAACTATTTCAAATTTTTTTAAAAATTAGTTTCTATTGAAACTGTCTTAGGCATTTTTTTAAAGCAAATACTTTGCCCACTTTAACTGTCTTTATAGCTCTTGAGATAAACCAGATCCCTTGTTAAGCTTCGAATCAGGGCCACCCTGGATTGAAAAATCTGGCGACTGAAGCTTTTGCATAGTAATTTAAATAAAAATTACAACGTTAACTACCTATTATTATGTAAGATAAAATATGAAAGTGTAACTCAAGACAATTTTCATTAATTTTAAATTCTAAATATTGATTTAGTCATCACTGTCAATGCAGCAACGCGATAACTAAAACATAACAAATTATTTTCAGATTGCATTATAAAAACCGTTGCCACTAAAACCGCGATGGTTTATTCAGAGCTGTTAATTTTAAATTTGGATTCTCTAGGATTTGTAAGTAGAGTAAAAGTATAACTGAGCCATAAACCATAAAAATGGCGTACAATAAAAACGTTTTTGCGGCTTATTGGGGGCTAGTACATGTAGATTACGTGGATTAAGCTTTTATTTCTGTTTAGTGGAACGCTGTAAATGTGGTCGGATGTAGAATTACAGTTCACTATTTGTTTTTATAACAGATTTAAAAATTACAGGAGCTTTTTGCAGAAATTACGATCACTGCGTCCTGGAAACTGCAGCCAAATTAGTTTAAAAAGAGTTGTGTACAGGGTGGGCAAATTTCGATGTCTTCATAGGGAATGTCGGTAACTATAAGAAGTATCGAAAAACGGATCCCGCTTTCTTGGATCTCTTTTTTCGAGAAAAAGTTATTGGTGAAAACTAAAATTGGTTATCGTCTTTTGTTTTTGAGTTATCATCACCGATAACTTTTTCTCGAAAAAAGAGATCAAGGAAGCGGAGTCCGTTTTTTCATAACTCTTATAGCTACCGAGTACCGACATTCCCTATGGAAACATCGAAATTTGCCCACCCTGTACACTTTGCAACAGTTTTTAGAGAAAAAAAATGTATGAAACATAAGGAAAAACGATATTTTTCTCACACACCGTCTGGGTTTCTCCTCAATGTACAATCTTCATACCTACACATGACATGAGTTCGGCTTATCCCTTTAGTTAAACAACTTTTCGATTTATTATTAATACCGCAGAAATCGATTGTCCATAACAAAATGGCAAATAACCTCAAATTCAACTTTTATACAGTTTGCGCTACGCCTAGAATACCTATACGTCACAGATAAATTTGGTTTGGTACAAAAACGCGGGCAACAGCTTACTAAATATTTAACGTGGCACATTTTTCAAGCCTCACAGCCAGCGATTCGCTTGATCTTCAAACTATTCAGACAATTTGTGGCTCTGTTTGTATAACAGTCGCTGGGAACGCATGCAAAAGAGTAAGTAGTAAAGCACTCCGTGAATGGGGGAGACCCATCGTAGTAACTTCGGCTCGTAACTATGTTATCAGGGTCCGTGCCAACTCACGAATTCGCTCACGTTACTACGTACGTCCAGTGCAATGATTACATTTACATAATCCCCTTAGCCGGTCGTCCGCCATCATGGAAGTGTTTATTTATTACAGATAGAGTCAGACTCATCTCTATGTTCACTTTTGTCCAGAGAGAATTGAAAATGTAATATGTTTCGAAATATCCACATCACCTTCGCGTTCAAAGGGAATACGAACCGTAAATTATAAGCTGCTAATAAAATAAACCAGCGGCAAAAACACCGCTGGCTAGCAGAAATTCTCTAAAGAAAATTCAACCAAATAGAACATTTTAATCGAAATTACGATTAGGATCAAATCGATAGTTGTGAAATTCTAAAGTTATTTCTTAAAAAATCGATACCATTCAGTTAAGGGTACTACGCATATAACACATTGCGTTTTAAGTGTGTATGAAAGAATCTACAGCATACTAAAAAGCTTTTAATTTCTCTTTTACGGTAAGCCATTGCTAAACAGTGTGGTCCATATTTGCTACATCCAAACCATAAGAGATAGATACAAAGTCGGTTTTAACAAAGAGAAAAGTAACTTTCTGTCCACTGTATCCCTCTAGACCAGAAGTTCTAAACCAGGGGTCCATAGACCCCCAAGGGGTACTTAAAACCTACAGGGGGTACGTCTCAAATACAATGACCCGAAAAATTTATTGGTGGAAAGCAAGAACCAACAATTTTCGCACTAAATATATTTACATTGTGTGTTTAACGCATAAATAAAGTTTTTTTGAAATAGTCCAACTGACAAGGGATACATGACGCTTCACAGTGAGGCCTAGAGGTACATTGACGGAAACAGTTTCAAAACCACTTCCGTACGACGACACCCCGTATAAGATACAATAACTAGAAAATTATTAAAGTCATGGTTCTAAAATTACCTGGGCATGTTTAGCTAACATAGACGAAGCCGTTTTTGTCAATTTTAGCAAAAGACGCCCAAGCGTCGGTAACTCTTTTGCAATATAATACCAAATTGATAATAACCTTAATACCGTATGGCAACAGTCTGTAGGTATAAGATACAATAACTAGAAAATTATGAAAGTCAGTTCTAAAATTACCTGGGCATCTTTAGCTAACAAAGTCGAAGCCGTTTTAGTCAATTTTAGCAAAGGACGCCCAAGCGTCGGTACCTCTTTAGCAATATATACCGCATATACCTATGCATGATAGCATTAATACCGCAAGACAACACCCGGTATAAGATACAATAACTAGAAAATTATTGAAGTCATGGTTCTAAAATAAGCTGGGCATGTTTAGCTAACATATTCGAAGCCGTTTTTGTCAACTTTAGCAAAAGATGCATAAGCGTCGGTACCTTTTTTGCAAAATCTACTGCATAAATGGATGGTAACATTAATACCGTAGGACAACATTCCGTATAAGATACAATAACTAGAAAATTATTAAAGTCATGGTTCTAAAATTACCTGGGCATGTTTAGCTAACATAGTCGAAACCGTTTTTGTCAAATTTAGCGAAAGACGCCCAAGTGTCGGTACCCCTTTTGCAAAATATACTGCATAAATGGATGTTAACATTAATACCGTAAGACAACACCCGGTATAAGATACAATAACTAGAAAATTATTAAAGTCATGGTTCTAAAATAACCTGAGCATGTTAAGCTAACATAGTCGAAGCCGTTTTTGTCAATTTTAGCAAAAGACGCCCAAGCGTCGGTATCTCTTTTGCATAATATACTGCATATATGGATGATAACATTAATACCGTAATACAACACCACGTATAAGATACAATAAGTAGAAAATTATTGAAGTCATGGTTCTAAAACAACCTGGGCATATTAAGCTTACATACATAAACTACATAAAAATTACGTTGTTCTCAAGACAATAAGAATTTCATTCGATAAAAAAGAAGAAATTTTTTTAAACCTTACCTTATGATCATATTTCGGTAAATATCTGAGCTGGATTGCCGAATCATCTTTGATCTGTGGTTGAACTGCTAACATTCGCAGGGCACTTTCAGTTGGTTAGAACCTGCAAAAAAAAGTTATTTTAGACGTTTCTACGTTAAGTGCGATTATCGACAAAATTATTATAGTTAATTATGAACGCTTGAATTACTGCTTGTCCTCTCGGTGAGTTTCTGAAACGGAATTTGCATCGAGGAGCACATGCACGATTAAAAGTCAATCAGAATTGATTGTTATTGGTCTTTTATGATCATGGAATTGCATACAATTCGTTGGATTTAACTATAAAAGTTGTTCCAGGAGAAACATGCCAAAATTCAATCATTGAAGCAACAGACAAGCCATTCAAAATTGACAGGCCACAAAATTTTATATAGTGGCAAACAATACTGCCTAACAGAGATATTTTCTATTAGAAAACAACAAGACGGAGCACCTCCACATTTTCTCCACGTAGCGCCTGATCGCATCAATCAAATCTTTCCATTGGATTGGCCTATGGTGACTATTGGATTTTTTCTTATTCTCAGTAAACCTGCAGATGCTATTTAATATTCATTTCTTTAATAACAGAGGTACAAGACAATAATGTATTGTTAAAGGAAATTCAAATTTCCCTGAAATTAAAAAACAATTGACCTACCGCTGTTTTATTAAATTACTTTCTGTATTGCTTCCTGTCTACTTTACAACTACGATGTTATTTTATAAGCAGAGGTAATTCAAACAAACAATTAATTTTCCTTAAAAGGAACAAGAAAACATCGGAGAACTAATAATTTTTCAAATTTTGAATTTCCTGTTGCTTCGTGTAAAATCCTAGTTGCTGTAAAGTCAGGATGCACTTCATTTTAAAAACATTTAATAGAGTTGCTGTAACCCAACTGTTTTTAGTTCCAGGTTAACTTAATTGGTCTCTAATAATGCAGCGTACCGGTGGCTGCAAATTTAATTTTGTTCCAACCCTATTAAAAACTTGCAGTGTATTTCAATAATAAAAAAAACTTTAAAAACCAAAAATTAAAATATCTACCAATTTAAAAACAATTAATAATGCAATATGTAAGTACTTGGGAGAATCCAAAAAAATCGTTACCGAAAAATAATTATTTCCAAAATTAAAATGAAATTGTCACTCAGGTCTATCACACCATTTTTGCCTATACTCAGATAAAATCATAAAAGTCGGCTCAATACTGTGTTACAAAAGTATGGCTTCGAAAGAATAATTCGTTTGGTGTCGGGACTTTTCAGCGTTAATTAACTGCCTCTGTAATAACATGAAAAACGATCATCAAAAAAATTTCACCGTGCAGAACACAAAATAAACAAAAACCCGTCGTTCTAAAAAAAAACTACTAAGTATACCTAATAACAAAAAACCATTTGCCATGATATAAAGCTAGCTCTAATTAGCAACCTCTCATTGGCGTCTTTTGTGTTGAAAACATATTTTAATTGCCTTTCATAAAACTTCATTTTAATATCTGAATACATACAAAATATAAGTGAATAATTACGAAATACATTTTCCAGAAATAAATCCGCATCTTTTTGAACATCGCTTCAATTTTATAATTGCAGCTTAAGCAGACCTATAATTCTCCTCTTTATTGACCAACATTCTAAAAATGTTACAGCCATAGGTAGAAACTGATTCCCAGCTATAAATTAACTCCTGCGAACAAACTATACCGATATTCGTCCGCTAATTTCGAAGTTTAAACGATATTAACTGTTGTAAAGTTTCATAATCTGGGGAAATTCAAATTGGCAGTATTGATTTATGCTTTATCCTACCTGTAAAAGCGTTAAACTACATGGCTAGACTATTCTACAGGGTGCTTCAAATAATTGTTATAAATAATATCATTGATCATTGATATATGCAGAAGATGTGGTGAAGAAGAAACTTCTCTTCACGGACTCACAACCTATCGGTGTAGACTTCAAGGGATAAAAAAAACAACCAAGAAGAGTTGAGAAAAATATTCTTAAATAAAATTCTGGAGTTTTTAAAAAACACAGGACTCGTGCAAAGGGCCATCACCAGAGGGCACAATAGACCAATAGGTCGTAGCCAGGAACCCAACTCCGCGGAAATAATAATGATAATAGGTTTGACCATCGCTGAAATAAATGCATTAGGCTTCAAAGAGATTATGTAGGGGAAAAAAGTCATTTTTAACCAATTAAACAAATATTTTTACAGCCAGATCGAGATCTTTTTAATCCACTCACGTAAAGTCTCCAAAAAATCACAATCACAAAATCAAAAAACTTGCTATTATTAAATGCGTATTTATTAAACTTAACAAAGTTACCAAAAAAATAAATCTTCTCTAACGAACTCAGCTTGTACTAAAAACTGGTAATAACAATTCATTATAATAGCGAACCAAATTAAGCGCAAAAATGACATAAAAGAAGTTGAACTTGAATATGGGCATTAAATTTAATTGAAGCCAGACGTATATTTAAAATCTATAAAAGCGCTCGAAAACCGTTTTATAATTGAATACATAAAGCAATACAAAAATACCTTTGCGCCTTTTTATGTCTGTAAAATTGCTACCACACTGAGAGGATATAAAATTGCCGCCTCTTTCGGGCTTTCTTTGAATCCTTTTATCTTTGTCTTAATTTCGAGAAATTCCTTTATACATGTTGTGACTATTGTTTCTGCATTTTCAAAGCTTTGATGTTCGGTGTTTCGAATTTATTTATTTATTCCGATGATATTCTATTTGTCGACAAGCGCGCACTTGCGAAAAAAAAAACTAAAACGAAACATTATTAACATTTTATTGACCTGTTACTGGGGGCGTTATGTAAATCGTTTTTTTGTAATAAAAACACGATAAATATGTACGTTTGGAGTCAGAGCAATCAAAAATAAATAGACACCAGAGGTTTTCAAATTAGATATAGCGGTTACCAACACAAGATATAACACATATACCTAGATATGCAGGGCCTTTCAAAGAAAACACGAGGCCCGACGTAGAGTGACTACAAAAAAAAATAGGTCTTCACTTTCTTGACACCCTTATCTAATCTGAAGATAATTTAGAATAAATCCACCGTTTTTAAAGAAAAAAACATTAGCCTCGTTTTATTCAACTTTTAATAGAGCAAATTTTAACTTCGAACGGATTCATAGCATTTTTTTTACATTTTTGTCATAATAAATAAACTGTATGCTACTTAAGGATACGTATGTATTTATTACAAAATATTTTTTTTACTTATTTTCTTCTCGTCGTCAATAAACTAACAATTTCAAACGATATTTGTGATTATTATTACAATAAAAAACAAGGCATTAACTTTGCAATTAACTTAATGTGCATAAGTAACTAAAGCCAGCTCTGAACACGACAATAAATACAAAAGGTAAATCCCTTCAACCTATAACTTCATTTAAAAATTCGACCAATCAATACTTAACGCAGCTTTTTTAGAAAACTTTTTAAAATTTAATTAGGAGTAAAGATGTGTCTGCTTGCCAAAATTTTAACAACCTCGTTAGCAAAAAATACTAAAGGAAGTACATTTACAAGCAAATTAAGAACACCCTCAATTAGTAAGGATCTTGCAGTTAGGGAATGTCTTTTCTTTGCAAAATTAATCGATAAAACCGGGTTATGATAAAAATAATAAGTGCAGGCATTTTCGGACTGAAATATTTTCGTACCTAATAATTTATACAATATTTTTAGACGATGTTATTATTCAGTTCTTTATTAGTTCGGACCCATTACCTACAAAGTTACAACTATTTTTATGTTTGATTTTTGATTTTAATACGGTAACAGCTAACAAATGTATTCTGTAAAAGATCTGCAACTAACAGCAACCAAGTTAATGAAAGAAGATGTCTCAATCAACCATAAAAATGGGCTAAGCCTGGGGTACCTTAATTTTTCAAAACTTTCGAATTTTTGTTTAAAAAAAAACGCAAGGCTACACTAAGAAACTTTTTTGAAAATGTTGAAGAGCTGTAGAAAATTATTTAAGACCATTTTTAAACAACTAAAGGCATTGTTTAGGATGACTTCAACATTGTTAAAAAATACTAAGACCATTACAAAACTTTCGAAAAAATTCGAAATGCACATGAAACATTTTTTTAAATTTTGAGGAGCTATAAAAATTGTTTAAGATCGTTTTTGAAGCAACTTTAAGTAAAAATGCATTTTTTAGGGTGTTCCAAACATTATTGAAAAACATAAAGACCAACGCAAAATTTTCGTATTTTTTCCAAACATAAATGCAAGGTTCTACACATTTTAAAAATCTGTAAAAAATTGTTTTAGTTCGTTCTTGAACAAACTATAGTTGGAAATACATTGCTTAGGATGTATATTTTTAGAAAACATAAAGTTCACTACAAAACTTTCGAATTTTTTCCAAACACAAATACAAATTTTTCGAATTTTCTTCAGGCAAATGCAAAGGAACATTTTGAAACTTTTAAAGAGCAGTAAAAAATTGTTCTAGTTCTGTTTTGAAAAATTAAGGATTAAAATGCATTGCTTACGGTGTCTAACATTTTTTTTTAAATGCACGGACCATTGCAAACAATTCGAATATTTGTCAAAATTACCCTGGGAACTTTTTTTTTTAATTTGAAGAGCTTTAAACAATTGTATTAGGTCGTTTTTACACCAATTAAAAATATAAATGCATTCTTTATGGTGTCTTAAATATTTTTAGAAAACACATGGACCATTAAAAAACGTTCGATTTGTTCCAAAGACAAATGAAACTTTTTCAAAAATTTTAAAAAGCTGCTATAAATTCTTTGGAGTAAATGATGGTTTATTTATTGTTCGGCAGGTAGCGGAGAAAGCAATTATTATTGAGGGAAGAGACGTACATATCTGTTTTGTCGATCTAGAGAAAGCATTTGATCATGTTAGAAGAGAAGATATATGGACAATTTTAGAAAACAGAGATACCTCAAAAAATCTGATCAAAGGAATAAAATGCTTATACAAAAAGACAATAAACTACGTAAGAACGAGGCATGAAGAATCGGAAATATTTGTAACTATAAGTGAAACAAGGTTGCATTTTAAGCCCTCTTCTATTTTCACCAGTTCTAGATGAAGTTATAAAAGAAGCGAAGAAGAAAATCAAAAAATACCAAGTGGGATATTGGAACCTGGAAAGAATAACTGTATCAGAAGTTTGCTATGCAGATGACATGGTAATATTTGCGAAGGATGGAAAAATACTTAAAGAAAATCTGGTTACATAAGGAACAACACTTGAGAAATTTGGAATGAAAATAAACCAACAGAAACAATGATTTTAGGAAAAAATATACAACACAATATGGAGCTGAATGGAGAAAATCTAAAACAAGTACAAAAATTTAAATATTTAGGATCGATGATAACAAAAGACGGAAAAATCGATGAAGAAGTCAGAGAAAGAAAAATAAAAGGAGGAAGATTATGCAATCGTATTAAAAACAAATTCCTAGGGAAAAAAGAAATCCTGAAAGAAGTAAAAATAGAGATACATAAAAAAGTAGCCACCTCTATGCTAACATATGCCTCGGAGACATGGACCACAACAGAAAAACACAAAAAGGCTTTGGAAGCAACCGAGATGTGATTCTTGAGAAAAATAGAAAATAAAATACAACACACAGAGAAAATTTAAAAGTGAAACCAATAAGAAATAAAATAGAAGAAGGAATACTTCGATGGTTCGGACATGTAAAACGTATGGACAACATAACGTTGACAGGAAAAGTGTTTGAAGCGAGAAGTACCAAAAAGAAAACGAGAGGCAGACCAAGGAAAAGGTAGCAGGAAGGAGTAAAACAAGCACTGGAATAAAGTGGGAGGACGTAGGAAATAAGACTTTAAACAGAAGAGAATGGAGGAAGATATGGAAGACTCCAACAAATGAAAAATGAAAACTCAACTCCCTACAATGCCTTAAATCCGCGAGGGTAGCTAGGCGACATGGATTAAGCAAGTCAAAAATTCTTTTATAACGTTTTTGAACAAACTACAGGTGGAATTCATTGCTTAGGGCGCCTCTAACAATTTTAGAAAATATACGCGCCATTGCAAAACTTCCCAATATTTGCCAAAATTAAAAAACAAGATTGTACACTTGGGGAAAAAAATTTAAGAGCTGTAAAAAAATGTTTTATGCCGTTTTTAAACAAAGTAAAAGTACTAATGCATTATTTTGCTAGTGAAACGCAAAGTGATTGTACTAAGAAATTTAAACAGTTTCCTTTGCTATGATAGATCGTTGTCTAAAATTTTGTAAAAAACAAACGAACGAACTTTTCTATTGTACCAATACTTGTCTATTAAGCTAAAATTGTCAGTCACTAATTGCATCACGGTGCAACTTGTTTTTCAACTTAAATATTTATCCAGGGAGTCGTATTACCTCTCAATTTATATCTACGAAATGTATTACATCTGGTTAAAAAGAGCTGCTAGAATAATCTGACACTAAGCCAAACGAAATGGATTTATGGCAACGTTTTTATTTTGAACCTCGAGCGAACTACTTTCTGTTTACAACTAACGTAACTGCATCAGCGTTGCACTACTGCCATCAAATATTTAACCCCGATGTTGCCGGTAATACCATAAACCCCGACGTACGGCCGAAATAAGTTTATAGTACACTTTTGAAGCTCGCAAAATGAAATTCTTCGAAATTAATAATTAAACCGAGACATTATCTCTCATAATATCGCCGAGGATCTCATGTTAGTTGATATAAACAAGAACTTGGCGCATAAAAAGTTTGAAATTGCCTCGGCTGAACAAACAGGATGCTTCGCTGGCTCGTTAGGTTAATTTCAAAGTTTGCTGCGTCCCGATATAATGGCTCTATCAAGTAATCGATAGAAATGTGAAATATATAATTTACTGACGAGCTATGTGGTAAACACGAACTCAGCTATTCGAGAATATATCTGATCGCTTTTTTTAGAATGAAAATAAACTATTAGTTGCTACTAAAAGTTGCAAGCATACGATTCTGTCGAGACAGTAAAATATCTGGAGGGGTGTGATACGAAAGATGAGATTCTCAAAAATAATTTTCGTCTGTTACTTGTATTTTTGTTTGTAAAACGACCAACAACATTGTCGTACTAAAATTTAATACTTTTTGGACCACTGCAAACTTTTATCGGTTATACAAGGTGAACCATAGAAATGAGTCATTTTTCAAAGTGTTGTAAGTTGAAGAAAAATTATTTTTTTAATGAAAAAACTGTATAGGGTGGGCAAATTTCGATGTTTTCATAGGGAATCTCGTTAACTATAAGAGTTATGGAAAAACGGACCCCGCTTCCTCGATCTCTTTTTTCGAGAAAAAGTTAACGTCAAAACTAAAATTGGTTATCGTCTTTTGTTTTCGAGTTATCACCGACAACTCGATTTTTCGCCTTTCGTTTGTCTTCATGGAGGCTTTTTCTTACATGCTGAAGCAGTCTCTCAATAGTTCTTAACTTATAAACTGATAGCAGAACGAGATGGAACATACGAGGCTAATTTAAATGTTTCTCTTAAAACGTTTACTAGCTATCAAATTTTAGCTTAAGATGGCAACCCCATCTTTGGCAGAAAAAATGAAGCAAGTATTACAGTGCAAAAATGCGTCATCTTAAAGTAATTTCAGTTAAAAAAATCTGAACGTAAACACTAAATTAACATTTTTAGGATTACAGTTAAATCCCTCAATTTAAAACTTACGTCATTAAATATCGTTTTTCGTTCATTTTAACCCCAAAAAACAGTGTGTCATGCGTTATAAGTTTATATAGATCAAGTATATTTTGGGAACTCTAGGAAATTGAACGCCTGACAGTATAAAATTAATACAACCAAATGAAATGCACAATCATAAAGTACTTAAAATAAGATACAGTTGTGTCAACATTTCTTAATATTCTTTAAAACATATGGTCGACCAAGTCTTTTGATCTTCATAATTTAGAAATAGATGTCGAGCGAAGATTATGCAGACACAGAACACTAACTACTTACAAGCAGCGCAATAAAACAAATAAAATTAATAAGCCATAAGCCCTCAATCAATTAGACATTAATAAAGGAACTGACGATTTAAAATCGCATGTCTCGAGTTAGTCACGCCAAATTGAATTTCTATTGATCGATCAGCAAAAGCACAGACATATCGAAGCTAAATTTTAATAGAGCTGAACAGATTAATATGAAATAAATAAAAACATATTCAAGGAAGTTCTGGAAAAAATAGTAAGAGACGGAAAACTGAACAGAGAGGGAACCATACTAAACAAAAGTCACCAATTCATAAGTTGCGCCGATGATGAGCTATACCGGCAAGAACTTTAAAGGAACTAGGAGAGATCATAAGCAGAATGGCAGAAGCAGTACAACAAATGGGATTAAGGATAAACGAAGATAAAACCAAGCTAATGAGAATAGGACAACAAAAAACAGAAGACAGACAGGCTAGTGGTAGGAGAATTTGAGGTAGTAAATGAAATCGTGTACTTAGGGACACTACTCACAAACAGAATGGAAGAAGAAAAAGACATAAACTTGAGAATACTGAAAGCCAACCAAAGTGCAGGAGCTTTAAATAACCTAACCAAAGCAAAACAGTTATCTAGGAGCACCAAACTACGTTTGTATAAAACAATACTAGGACCTACAACGATCTATGGTTGTGAGACCTGGGTACTGAAAAAAAATGCAAAGGAAGCCCCAAGAAGATGGGAAAGAAGGCTAATTAGAAGAATAGTGGGAGGAGTGGGAGGGAAGAGAACAGATGATGGATATACAAGAAGAACGAACGAGGAGGTATATACAATTTTCAAAAGAAGCGACCATAGCCATAGTAATAAATGCCAGAAGAATACAATGGCAAGACATGTCGAGAGAACAGCAGAATAATGAAAGAGAGCGTGGAAACAACCTACATACAAGAAAAAAAGAGGAAGACCCAGAAAAAGATGGAGAGAAGTTGTGGAGGCAGAACTAAGAAAAAAAAACCATAATGAATTGGAGGAAGAAAGCGAAAGAGACAAGAGTGTGGAAGAAGCTCTGGGCTTAAACGGCCCGCAAGTGCATTTATTAAATTCAAACTTATTAACAATACCCAACAGCAACAAGAAGCAACGATTATATTTTATTTTAATGTTTGGACAACAACAATGATAAACACAAAAAGCTTTTTTTATACAGAAGCATATGCATCGTGCTTAAATTTTATTTAAACAAAAAACAAGTTGTTTATTTCGCCTAAGAAATTATGACATACATGAACTTATCAACAGCGTTCTGGCATTTGGACATTCCATTCTTTGATGAGCCTATTTGTGATTGAAAAACAAATAAATATTACCCACAAACAAGCAATGCTATTTCCGTTTTCCCGACCAAGGCCGCAACTATGATGCAATATATTTGTACGGGGCCCGGTGCCAATTATTCAAAGTTGTTTACTATTGTCTAAAACTTTCCTAGACGCTCGCTTATTTTCTTTCGTCTAGAAAGAAAATTTTATCCATTTGCTAATTTATAGCACGGACGGGCGCCCTTGAGTTTCACTTCATAAACAACCAGGAAAGCGACACAGTTTTATTATTTATGCGTAAAATATTAATTAATTTATAAGGAACGCGCGAGAGGGAATTGTTTTTAATGCTTGTTGATGAAGATGCGTTGAGAAGTCGGGCGAACTTTTTAACAACGCCGAAAAACAAGTTACGAAACTTCTGTTTAGAATTTCCGTTCCAATTAAGTACAGATATATTTATAATCTCTCTGTTTTTCGGTTCAGAATAATAACGTGAAAGTTTCGAATTGCGTTCAGGATAACCTCGTTTATCCGGTACGCTTGGACTCAAGGATATGTGGGCGCAGCAAGGACTTTTAAAATTATATTGGGTTTTCTGCTTGATTCAAACCTAATGTTAAAACATTTTTCGTGCTCAGAGGAAGCACAGGGCCTTGGCAATCCAGCAAAAAAGAATTTTGGGCCTGTTGAAGCTCTGTTTCATAGAAGAGACGATAAAATATAAAGTAAATCGGTTCACCATTATAGAACCCCAAAAAAATCACAACAATACAAGGAAGACGCTCTAATAGACAACGCAACAACTGAGTTACTTGAAAATCCACAAGTAATGTTTACTCATGTTAAGTACCCCTTTGTTACTGTGGTGGGGTTTTCCACACCCCAGTCTAGGTGTTTTAGTATGTCTACGTTCTGTTTTTCGCTTGCCATCTATTTTTCTCTGGATGACGATATGCAGTAACTGATCCTTGCTCTTTCTGATAATGTGGCCAAAATACACCAGCTTTCTCTTTTTAGTTACATTTGGATTTTTAAACTTTAATACGAAAGAAATTTTGCGGAATAAAAAATCTCCTCGTGGTGTTTAATTCGTGTTCTTAAAGCTCTGGTAAGATTTACCGAAGCGTCAAAAAATTGGTTGCCATAGTAACATCCACGTTGTTACCTGCAATTAATCACTTAAATTTTCTGCTATTTTTAAGATGTTCATTAGCTCGCACCAGGTAATTTTTGTTAAAAGCCTCGTTTATTTATTGTTTGGGTGCTGTTATTTTGCTTCTAATTATATTAATTTTAATAACGTTGAGCCGGATTTCACGCAATTTATTTTAGTCGTTAAGGCCGATGACGCTAATACGGAGAGATTGTCGGGTCGCGAAATGAAATTGGCGATCGCCCTCTCGCCTCGCGTTTTTGAGGAAAGGGACACATAATGCCATAAGGTGTTTCCCTTTGAAAGAAACACCGTGTATCTATTAGGCTCAAATTGAAAGATCTCTATTGAAGAGACGCGGTTCAGAAATTGACGGATTTCCGAACACCTTTTTTCGAACTGTTGTATTAAGATAAACGTCTCTGACACCCTTCTCACCACTGTGACGTAATTGGCCCGAGCTCAGATTAAAGCGAACGCGGCACGTTTTATCTGCTTGTTATTGGAGAGAGCGGATGAAGGGTTGAGTTGGCCCAATCTCTACATGCCTCTCAGTCTTCTAAACTGACTGCCTGAAGCGCCCTGATAGCAGATATAAAGTAGGAATGATACAATGTTGATAACTTGATCAAGTTTATGCGTCGGCCGTCCGACTTCGCCCGTACGCATTGCTGCGGGATTTCTTTGCGCCCTTTCCTAATCTATTAGATTTTGTGTAACCACCTCTACGTTTTCTTTAAATTTAAGATCGCATGCTCTAGTTTATTACACTCTCGAGTAAAAGCCTTAATTCGTTTATATACAGCCTGCTCCGGAATAAGCTTACCGGCGGATTCGTCGACGAATACGAATTTAGCACGATAAGTACCATTATGATACCAGTTTAATTGTTAAAATAGTTAAATGGTGGTGTTATCATGGATGGAAACATTGTTAGCAAGGAATGACGTCTCTATAGGGTAGGTAAATATAAAAAAATACTTGTAAAATATTACAAACTGGATGTTATTCTAAACTGTTTTGCTCTACGCTTTTTACTTTTGCATTGCCAGAAACAACATCCTTTTTAACTCTCCTATCTCATGCATCTTCTAGTGGTAGCTTTTAGCAAAATCTGTAGCGTGTTTACAATCATGATTCGCAAAGTGTGTTTTTAGAAGTTGATATACAGTGTGTTTCAAGACTGTTGCAACAAGAGTTGTAATCTGCCAACGACATTCGAGATTTAAATTTATTTTCAGGGCTTCAGCGTTGCTTCATTTGAAACGCATTTAATAGTTTGCAAGTCAGGTGAGTGGTCATTGATAGTTGAGCAAAAGCGACTAGTACTTAACAGTACAAAGAAGAGAAAGCTTGATTATTTTGGTCCTGTTATCAAAAACAAGAAGTATCAGTTACTGCAAATCATCATCCAAAGAAAAATAATAGATGTAAAGCGTAAACAGAACGTAGAAGGGCTAAAAAAAATCTGCGGTAATGGTATGAACAGAGAACGATATAACTTTTCGAAAAGCAGTTGCTTAAGTTATGGTCGCTAACGTTTTGCGAAGACGGCACATGAAGGAAAAGAAGAAAAACCAATGAAAGAAGGAAATAAGTCTGGGGTAGAAACTTTTTTAATTATTATTATTTCCACGTAGATGGTCCCCTTTAGGGTTCCTGTACTGCGACCTATTGGTCTATTGTTCCTCTGGTGATAGCCCCTTAGAGGAGTTCTGTGTTTTTGAAAAACTCCAGGATTTTCTTTTAAGGTGTTTTCCTTAACTCTTGTAAAACATAAATAAAGATAATGAACAAAGCGCCACCTATGTTTGCCAATATTACACACCAAAATGAATAGTTTTATATTAAAAGATGTATAAAATTTAATTCAATTGTGACTACTTTATTGCAAAAGGCCAAAACTTTAAAATTACTTTGAGTATATGTTTAACGATTAACAATCGAATTATTTTTTAATAAATAATGAAAGTTACGTCTCATATTCTCTGAAACATGCTGAATGTAAAGAATCTGTAAACGACAAAACAATTTATCATCCCACATATTTAAAAAGGTCGAGAATAAATTGTCTCTAATTTTGCACGATAACATCAAATATTTACAACAACATAACACATTTTCCGCATGGTGCTATTTCGATACAAAGTAATTTAGGAGCCAAACATATGTCATTCTGAAATATCACAACGCAAGAGAACACGCCACAGCTGCTCAGGAAATACCTTAACAATCTGACAGTTAAAATACACACCCGATTAAAAATTAATTAAAGCACTTTGCAGCATTTCTTCGACACACTTAAAGACTAAACGAAAACGAAATTACGCGAGCACGGACGAGGCCCGTTAAATAATTGGTACGTCTATATTATTTTTCTCGTTGTTTTGCTCATTTTTCCGCTTCATTTTCCTTTGACGACACACCGTATTTTTCTTAATAATGCTTAAAGCACTATGATTACAGGAAAAAGTTAATGGAGCGTGGCTAAATGAAATGAAGCTTAAAATGTTTCTTCTTGGTTATTTTCGCTACAGAGTGAGTAATATTCTTACATTATTTTTGTGTAGAAGTGCGACAAGGCCGTACAAGTTTATATAAAATTTAAAAACCCACTTTTTAATCTAAAATTCTCATTAAACTTAGAATTATCTGTTGATTTATCTCTTAAAGAGAAAAACTTGTACGAATTTTCAATTTATTATGATCTAAAATAATTTTTTTGTGCGATCGTACTAGAAACAGTTGTTTGACGGACGCGTTAGTAATCATAAAGTAGGTACTGCATTTACAGCCCTATCCTTAGCAACGGCCGAAAAAGTACTTTTTCGGCCGCTACAGCGTACGAAAAAGATCATCTGCATTAAGCAGAACGGAAAGCGCATGTGCGTGTCTGAATATAAGTTCTCTGAGATTATGGCTTCCCCGCTAAGGGTAGTGACGTAGAGGTCACAAAACAACTCAACAGTTCTACACCTTACAATAGAAGGACTCACGACTAAATAAAATAAGAATAATACTCTACTGTAAACGAACCGACACTCTTTAAACTAGTATAAATTTACGCACTAAGAAAAGAATTTACCATGCAACTGATTTTAGCTTAACATGCAGAGTAACAAATACGAAGCTTAAACATGGGAATTTCGCTAATCTGGATTACAAATTGAGACAAAGTTGAGTAAGTCTTGAAAGAAAAATAACATTCATAGCATCAATAAAACTTGTTTTAACAATGTACCATAAATTCAGCTAGTTCTGTATCTTCAACAGCATACAATAACAATTGGATTACAAAGGCAAGACAATAACGAAAACTATTCGACATTTTACCCAAATTAAACTTCATTTAGTCAAGTTAACGGCACAGCAAGCATTCTGAATATAACAATGTAATTTCTAATACCAACTTCTGAACGCTTTCGAATGACTTTAAAACGTTGTAGATAGTCGGTCTTCGACAGACCAATTTTCTGATAAATGCACATATTTAACGGACGATTAAATTAAATTCAAAAAGAAAATTTGAGTAAAAACAAAAAGCAATGAACCTCTGGACCTTATCTAACAGTCAGTGTTAGAAATAATGAAAATAGAAGTAATTAAGACTGTCGAAATATATATTTTTTTGTATGTAAATGTAAATTTTTGATTCCTCACGCCAACTCATAAAATTAAAACAAGGATTGATCGGCAATTATACAAAGTAACTTTCTCACAAACCAACTCCGAAAAAATACAACCAGCGTCGTAAGATCGCTGACCCAATTAAATCCAATTAAATATAAAACTAGCAACTTTTAATTAAAAAACTTTATAGAGAATTGAATTCCCAACACACCTTTATTGTAATTAAAATTTAGAACTTTAGTCAAGAAACCGAAGGAGGAATATCCAATTTCTTAACGGAGAAAGCTTTGATCATTTTTAAACGGCACTGAGATATTTTGCTAGAAAATTCAATTTTGTCGACGTAAGAAAATTTTTGTTATTGAAAACGCAATAAAAATTCCTTTCAATACCTTCGCAATTGTAAATATATTTTTAGACTACACGGGATTTCGAAACCTATTTTAAGAAACATTTTCATTTATTATAAGATAAAAAAAGTAACCAAAAACCAAAATACATTTCATGTAAAACTTTTTTGACTCGCCTATATTGCTGGAATATTTGTTGAGTTTCAAACATGAACTTAGGGACTTTTTTAAAAGTCTTACATAAGATATAAAAATATCACAAAAGCTTGAAAAGCAAAAAAAATTTTGCGATGATTTTGCAAAACAAATATACTTAAAGCGCTTGGGCTACAATTTAAAACTTTTGATGCAAAAAAATCTTATTCCAGCAGCTTAAAAACGTATTAACTAATTTAAACAAAACCTTTTACTAGCAACAAAAGGCAGTAATAAATTAAAGTTCGAATAATAAACTTTTTTTACCACAAATGAGTGTTAATATGGTAAAACCTTAAAAACACATTTTATTTAGAGCATAACTTTACCTTTTGCAATTTTTAGCTAACATTTAAGCCAAAACGATGTTTTTATTTGAGATATTATTTTTGTTTCCTTTTTTTATCTGTGAAATATAAATCCTTTGTCAAAAATTATTGTTTTTAAAGAATTTTGTTGTGAATTTATCTAATTTTTTTTTAACGAACAAATGCTACAAATAATTTTATTGGTATGTTGGAACCTTATAATAGTATACAGTCGCCTAACTTCAATTTCTACCCTTAGATATGCGAAATTAGGAACTCAAAGTATTGCCAATTTTAAAAAAAAAGGGATTGGTTACTCATTTTCAATAGTAAAATGTCCATGAACGAGATGAAATAAAAAAAAAAACATACATGAGCAAGAAAGAAAACAGTTATTTAGAAAAACCCATATTAAGGCTCTATTAATGAAAAACACTGTAGTAAAAAAAAGTCGTTTATAAATTAATAACCCATTTCTACAATATGCGATGCATTATTTAGAGTTTTGTACATTTTTGGGTAAACCTTACACTATAGGTTTGTTTCAACAAGCGATTTAAAACCAATTCATGGGTTAGTACATGAAGTGGTTTATTCGCATGCGTGAACTGTGTACTAATAAAAATGTATTGGCCAGTATAAGCCGTTGTTGTAACACTTTTACGACTGGCCTAAGTGTAAATGACATTTGTCTATTGGGTTCATAGAAATGTGCTCATCGCAAGGGTAAACACCTTAAGAATCCAGTACTAAATGGGATTGGGAGGGCGATGCATAGCTACCAGAGCTCACGTTAGTTGTGAACAGCGCATTCATGTAAAAATCCAAGTGCTAGTACATGCTTTCTTTCATTCAAGTATTGTTTTGACCATACATACACTGACTAGTTCATGTATTAATTTTGTAACAGATGGAACAGCCGACTAACTCGTCCGGTGAACTATCAGAGACTGTGATGGAACGCAATATCGATACTGCGCAGAATCCTGATAGTACATTGGATCGTACATAGCCTTCATGGAACAACCCTACTAATAAATTGTTAATGTACGCATGTTTTTAAACCACATCATAACTAATTATTTTAAAAACTTATGAATTATAAACGTTTTTGATTTAAAAAAAAAAAAACTATCCTCAATTGGATGACGTTCCTTTATCACCTAAAAATTCGGTTGCTTGGTTAAACAAAAAGGAGAAAGAAAAACGATTTGACGGCCCAATTATCTTTCACCGAGCTTTTTCAACTGGGCGTAATGATTTAGTCGTATTATGCATTAAAAGTCCCTCGTACGAACCGCCACCGTGATAAACCGTCCATCAGTGTTCACAAAAGTTATAGCCACTAAACTGGGAATTCTGATATTTTTAGTTCTCTGATAAAAGCGGACTTGTTCAAATCTAAATCACCCCGGGATGCGGAGACAAAACAACGGGGCCATCTCTTATCAACACAGTAATTAAGTCGGTATCGTGTTTGTTTTGGTGCACATGATCTCGCTCATTATGCCATCATGCTGTTTTGTTGTTGACTTTGGGGTGTTGTGAGAGGTTAAGGGAAGATGAAGGGGACATTCGGTATTGTGCCTGGGTCACAGACGACGAGTTATGGTTGTGGTGCCCCGGACCGTGAATTATGGGACCGAATTTCCGCCCTCGCTTTGGAAGCCTCTTCCTTTAAATTCCCTCTAGGATCTAAAATATTTCTCTGTGTTAACAACGTTTGCTTGGTAATTTTTATTATCAATTTCACGTGCGAATCTATAAAACCGATAAATACAGTCACAATGCGCGTAGATGTTATATACAGAGTGGACTCTCGAAATATAAACGCACTGTTCAAGGCAGATATTTAGTTGTTTTTTAAAATAACCACAACGAGCGCTCTTTTTCGACGCCCAAGTAGAAGCTGTCTAATTTTTACTTTGCTAATAGTGATGTCATTCCACATTTCCTGCCCTTACGCTTTTTTGAAAATAGAGAAGTCCCAAAACGAACAAAAGTGGAAGTGGGATAATAACTCTTACACTTTTATGCCGAAGTGAAACGTGGACACTCACAAATAAAAATAGTAGCCGAGTGAATGCAGCAGAAATGAAGGTTATAAGAAAAATCCAAGGAAAAACCAAAGATGATAAAATCAGAAATGAAACATAAAGAGAACAATTAAAGAAAAAATCAGTTGAAACAAAAATACAAGGAAGGCGGCTGGGACGGTTGGGTCACATTTATAGGATGAAAGAAGAAAGGTTAACAAGAAAAGCCTATGACGAAAGATCACAGGGAGAAAACAAAAGAGGTAGACCAAGAAAAACCTGGCCAGACGAAGTTAAAAAAGCAGCAACGAATAGAAACATCAAAAGGATTCACATAAAAAAATCTAGCACAAGACAGAAAAACATCAAAAAAACAGCACAACACAACTCAACAGTCCTCCACCTAACATAGAACTCATGACTAAATAATAATAGTGATGTCAAAAATTATCTTAGTCAAAGGTGCCCATGGATTTTAAAATAATTGTCGAAGCTAGTATCGTGCATTCATGTCAATCATTTTATGAGTCAAGATTTGTATAGTAGTCATTTGGACATTATTGCAGATGAAGCCAGTATAGGATGTAACTTAACAAACTTTGACATGATGTAAGCTAAGACGGCAGTTTTTCATTCCATGACCACCTTTGACCAACTTAACTTTTGATATCACGGTATAAATGAAACAATACTTACATTTTAATTCGCTTGTCTTCCAGTAATTCTCTACAAGTATACAACAGCATCGTTAAAGTGAACCAAGCACAGTTCATCGATTGGTATTCTGCAAAGTAAAACACACAATAAAACATTGTTCCAAAACCTACAAAATATATTTATCCCTCAAGAAACAATTCAACAAGGTATATTTCTTTAGAAGTACAGAAACGGACGCCCAGTGCTTGGCACAAAAATCCCAACGCGGCGATTAGTAAGACTGAATTGGACATTTTAAAGCTAAAATCCGCGCTAATTGGAGTCTAATTGCTTTAGTTTTTATTATATTTTAATTGCCCTCAAATTTATTTTCTAACATTTTCATAGGAAGCTGTGCGACTTCGCTCGTTTAAAATTCCAATAACTTCACTCCAGAAAATTTACAACCATTAAAATACGACAATAAACCGCTAGCGAATTATTGTTAATTCAAATTCACTTCGGTACCATGTAAAATACACAGTCACATCAAGCGAAAGAGCGTTAAGATTATAACTAAATTAATTACTTATGGTAAAATTGCGAGTCGTATCATATTATTAAGCCTTTGGAAAGCACATTACGAGGAAACAAAATAAACAATGACTAAAACATTAATAACAAACTTAAAGGCGTGCAATTATTCAGGCATCGTATTTAAGAAATATATAAGTATAGATTAAGACGATGTTTATAGAGTTATTTTAATCAAAATATTAATGAATATAACAACGTAACGTTCGTCTGGATATCGCAAAAAAGTTCATCAAAACTAGAGGTTTCTACAAGTTAAGGTTTCAGAGTAGCAACTAAAAGCTCCGGACTCCGGATTTTGTCGCTTCGCGAGCTTTTACTCCGCACGGGACTACCATTCAAAAAATTCTGAACTATTTAACAGATTGAAGTTGCAAAAACTATGTAGTTACACAAAAATTGAAGTTAGTTTATAATACATTGAATACTAGTTCAATAAATAAGGCATAAAATTACTTATCACTAGATGCACAATTTGTACGCTATACCAATAGAATACATCAACAGCTGCACTAAAACCTTTCCATATTTCTTTCGAATTTGTTTAAAAAATAATTAGCTTTAATAAATTAATGTTTTTTTATCTCTATTCGATTCTCGTTTTCAAAATACTTTCACAGCCTCAAAGCGGTTGTAAGGCAAAAATCGTGTACCAAGACTTAGACGCTTAAAGATAATTTTATTAATAAAGATCAGTTCAATCTAGAAAACTATGTAATAAATACCAAAAACACTTTGTTAAATTAGTTTTTTGAAAACTACCACTTCGCAAATACATCATATGAAACAATTTCGTTGTCATAATACCACAACAACCGCAAACATAAAACCCTTTGTGATATTGACTTATTCCTCTCAATTTATAACCAAACAAAATCAATTTGAAAACTTTCAACCGCATAATATATAACTCAGAATTCGGTTCCACAGACGTCTGTTCGATAATACATTTGTCGGTTATAATGCTCGCATATCGAACGCGAATTTGCACAACACTTATGGCTAAAAGTTCGAAAACAGTCGAAGCAGACTCCGTTCAAATTGTGACCAAATAAAATGAGAACGGAGTATTCGAACCAGTTACAGCGTTTTATAAAAAGTGTCAAGTGCAGCGACAATCTAGATGGCATGATTGTAGAATATGCTGTGGAGTAGGTCATACAATTTCAGTGGAACAGTACGTGCAGGGAATGGCATAACGCCCCGACGCTAACATTGTGGAGCTCACATGTTACGCTAAGAACAGGTAAGTAACTTGTCATCGCCCTAAGGATATCTGAGCTTTCTTCCGTTATTAATGGGTGCAAGTAAAACCGTATTTGTTTGATACGAAGTTTTCCGAATCGAATTTCAAACAGATTTTTAGGTTTGATGAGGAACTCATTTTCCTTCAAAACTATTTGAAGCAGTGGATCCTTCAATTTTTGTTCAACATGGACCCTTTTTTTAATTTCTTCTGGGCAAAACAATCCCTAAAATTTGAAAAACTCTGATGCTCCTTAGTTTTTACCCTAGTTGTTTTCATTTACTGAATATATGTTTAACAATAACTGCGCGTAATAAACTGTATGGACGGAAAAAACTTCAAGCAGATAATGGAAAACATCTCCAAAAATTAAATGGATGATATTATTTGGATATTTGATCGTAGAAGTAGTAAAAATTACCAGTATTTCCGATTGCCCAATTATTTAAGCTAGATCACATAAAATTGCCAATAACTACTTACTTTTATTTCATTGGATTACGCAATAAAACACACAATACTAGCAAAAACGGTACTAGTGATTTTGATCTTTTTTATATACAGGGTGTTTCTTAAATACTGCGAAAAAATTCGGGAGGTGATTCCTTATCAACAATAAACAATAAAGTCTTTTCCTTAGACGTCTCCTTTCGGAGGAGTTACAGCCCCCTAAAGGGTTGAGGTATAAAGTAGGTTTTTATTTTATTTGGTAGATGTCTTGTAGTTACTTAAAGGTTTTCCATGATAATATTTTCAATCATGTCCCACCTTTACAGGGGGCTGAACAAAACGACACCTGTAGATTTTTTTATCAGAAATTTTGGTGGGTTAGAATCTTGCAATTAAAAAATCTTATTTGAAAGCTTGATTTGTTTAGAAACTTTTTTTATTTTTTAGTTTTTCTCGAAAAACTGCTTTGTTTATGTTCATATTCGGTAGCTGACGGGCGTTGGCGCGTTGTTTTCGCGTAAACGTCAAAATGAATTACACCCGTCAATTCTATCCAATATGAACATAAACCAACCATGGAAACAACCAAAATGAATCGTTTTAAATTGGAATATTTTTTACTCACTGTAGGTTTTACGAGAAAAACTAAAAAATGAAAGTTTCTAAATAAATCAAGCTTTCAAAAAAGAATTTTTTAATTGCAAAATTGTAACCCACCAAAAATTTCTGATAAAAAACAGGGGTCGCATTTAAGTATAAAATATCTACCAAATATCATTCTCCTACATTTATCCAAATTTGAGAAATAAAATAAAACCCTAATTTTACCGCTCCCCTTTAGGGAGTGTAACTCCGAAAGGAGACGTCTAAGGAAAAAACTTTATATGAAATTCGATAAGTAATCACCTCCCGAATTTTTTGCAATATTTAAGAAACACCCTGTATATAAAGTGAGTTTTAAATGCTGTTGTTTTTTTTTACTAAATAAATAAGATCTGACATAAAAAAAATGTAAAGTCTTAGCAAACGGTAGAATTTTTAATCTGGCAAATGAACTTTTAACTACAATGTTTTGTTTAACCGCAAATGATTTTTTCTATTCTGGTTCTGATGCCCTCAATTTCACTATTTATGTTATACTTGTTTGTGTAAAATTCCCAAAATCCAATATAATAAAAACTTTCGCATAGATTTAGGGAAAAATTCATTAGTTAAAAGATGAATAAAGCAAGCAAATTTTAGCGGAAGTTATTGGTAGTTGTGGTGAACGACAAAGGGGAAATCGCGAAATAAAAACATCAATTGACGGTTTGATTTTCTAAAGACAGCCAATTTATGGGCAATGCGAGCAGATACATTTCGGAACAGCAACAAAAAATAATCGCATGTAATAAAAAAAAAAGCGAAGGCAAGTGTTTACTAAAAAGATTATATTTTTAAGAAGAGAAGAGTAACAAAATTGAAACAACAAAATTGTGTTGGTGTCCCGTTATAATAAATGTTTCAATACTGGTTAAAAAAAAATAGGTTTTGCAGAATTAGAAATAATTCAAAAAATTCTAAATGAATTCTGTTTTTTTTTTATAGCCAAACGGTACTCACTTCCTAGATGTGGATCGTAATTAATCACATACGAAATTAAATCAAAATACCACAAGAATTACTAAAATGCACTAAGACAACTTTATTTCTTAAATATTTTTAGTATTCCGCATTTCTTTGAAATAATGAGATATATTCCAGATAATTTTAAACTTTATTGTTGTATTGACAATAAATATGAAAAGTTATAACAAAAATACCCTGTACAAAGTCTCATCAATAAAGCATTTACGAAATCCCACCGCCGACAGCGCAGTTTTAAAATACAATGCATAGAAAAGTTGACAAGTATAACAAGCTGCACTTTCAGCTACGCGAAACTTCCATAATTTACAAATAATAGGAAGTAAAGTGTAATTCTTAACTACACTCTTTAGTACTAAAACTTTTAAACAATGTATTCACAAACTTCTGAATGTTTACAACGTTTTTATCAACTCTTGTCTGTTCGTCAAGTTTCTTCTTTTTCGGAAAACTTTTCTTGTTCGCCATTGTTTCTCAATGGCCTACTTTTTACATAAGCATCGGAGAAAGTTTCTATATAGTTAAGAGAAAAAGAAAAGTTAATGGTAAAATACAATGCGGGTATATTCATTGCGTTCGATATAAGACAGGCAGGTGGTTCAAACTTTACCGGAAGTTGATCCTCCGGGGAGTCCGGACCCAAAGCGGTAATGTGTGGTGCTTCCGTTATGACGGAGCACCGGGGTACGGCGAGGGACGTCAAACTAAAGTCTTTGCATTTAAATCACACTCCGAAGGCGGCGGTTCGGTGAAATTACAACGACAATCCGCCACAAACGGAATCAATACGAAATTACACGACGAAACGCGGTAAAAAAAATTGTAAATTGCTAAAAATGCGGGTCAGAGGCGACTCAACTTACGGTACCTAGGTACTTCAAATTTCCTGGCGGCGTGGATTACCCGTGTGTACTTACTGTTGAAAAAACACTTCCTGTTTCCTTGGTGATAATTTTCATTTCACTCAGGACTTTGGGAAATAACTCGCTTATTAAATTACAGCTTCAACAATTTGCTGCGTTTTAATTTAAATCGAAAGTAATAGCACTCTGTTTAAAATTTGAATAATAATCTTTAATGTTATGAAAAATTCGAAACATTCCAATTTAAATAAGGGACTAAAAGAGATTCTTTGAGCAGTATTTGATAAATTTCAAGTCTGAAGATTCAATTTCTGTTTTATTGACGTTGTGTTTTGCAATAATTTTATAACAATAAATAAGTACTATTATAACATCGTAACATTCTTTCTCTGTGTTTTTTTTTGCTAATCAAACGTAGGGTTCATAATTAATATAACAAGAGAGAGCAGAATATGAATTTCAAAGTTGGGTTTACTCAAAATAAAGATTTATCGTTGCTTACCAGGTTATTTGAGAGTTTTTTTTTTTAACTTTTCCTTCCTTTCACAGTACTATTTTTATCTCAAGTATTATGCAAAATTTAACTTAAATTAAATTCCATTTCATTTACAGTTAATGTCATGCCGGGCAAAAATATGTAAAGTTTCATGTGATTTTATCATTTTTTTTGTGGAACAATGAAGATTAATAATGTGGCCAATACAAATTACCTAGGTATATTTGGCCCAAAAGGCAATTATCGGGGAATATCACTATTATGTACTAAAGGTTTATGAAAACATTATTGAAAATAAAGCAAGAAATACAGTAGAGACACAATTATTAGCAGATGAACAAAGCGGCTCTAGACCTGCTCATAGTGTACATGACCACATATTCACAATACAGCAAATCAAAGAAGAAACACCAAGAAAGGGAGAAAATGAGTATTTCGGATTTATAGACATGGAGAAGGCATTCGACATGGTGAACAGGGAGAAACGATGGAACGCCTTGAAGAATAAAGGAGTAAATGCTGATATATTGGAGACAGTCAAAAGTCTATACGGGTGTGTAAAAATTGGCGGAAGGGCTACACGGGGCGATGTTCTTCGTAAAATTCCAAGTCGAAAATCTTAATACGAAAATGTTGTACCACGCTTGCTGTGTCTGCAAGAGGTCCTCAAAGCTTTGACATTTAGTCCTTTAATAGGCGTTATTATTTAATACTTGCAAATGAAAAAGCTGCAATTTGGAATAAAAATAGATTTCGAATAGTATTTTTTCCTAGATATTGTGTTCTTCCTTTCAAAAATTGGTGTTGAAAATATGTAAATCACTGATTTTAATGACAGTAATACAAATGGCAACATTGTCCTTAGCTGTCATCTCTGTTTTTCTCGTAATTATTTCTTGTTTGTGTTTTACGATACCCAAAAGTTTGCAGCTATGTTTACGAACTGAAGGCTTTCAGTTCGAACAAAAAATGTAAATACCTAAGTAAAAATTGCTGATAAAAAAATGTCCAAACGCAAATCAATGTATGCAATGTTGCCAATTTTTTCTTTCTTTAAATGGTTCCTGAGGCCATAGGAAGCATGGTACAACATTTTCGTATTAAGATTTTCGACTTAGAATTTTACGAAGAACATCGCTCCGTGTAGCCCTTCCGCCAATTTTTACACACCCTGTATAGGACAACAGATATCTAACACAATTCGAGCATGTAACCAAACCTCAGGACATTCCGTAAATAAAGATGGAGTACGGCGAGGAGTATTAAACCCACTACTGTTTATAAGTCTCATTAATGAAGTTATAAAACAAAGCTGGAATCAAACGACAAAGTATACAATAGAATTTCACAATCTACAACAAGTTAAAGTACAAGCTTGTGTATTCGCAGATGATGTGGTGCTGGTAGCTAAGAACGAAAAAGAACTCGAAAATAATGTTAATGTATGGGCTGATATAATAAAACAGTACAACTTAACAGACAATAAGGAGAAAACTAAGGTAATGGCTAACTCCAATAAAAAACAGAAAATCAACAGCAGACTTGGAGAAGAAATTTTAGAGCAAGCAGATGAATTTAAGTATCTTGGAATTATTATAAATAGTAAAGGAACACAAGAAAAAGAAATAAGAAATAGAATAAAAACAGCAACTAGGACATACAACATAAACATAAAACAATGTTAAATTTGCGTAAAATCTGTCAAGAGAGTAGGTAGGTACCCATTTTACCGTTAGAAAAACTACATCAACTTACCGAGAAATACAATTTCGAAAATTGCGAATGTTTGTATAAAACTAAATCCAAGTTGCTTAAGTGCCAAGTTTGACTTTTTATAGTGTCTGTGTCAGCGAAATTTTTGTTTGCATTGAATGCGGAGTTTCTGAAAGCTGTCGAGATTGAAAAGGAGCGAATGTGCAAGTTTGATCTTCATACCAGTAATTTTATTAACAACTTCTAAACTACTGAAAAGACGCGGTTTTAATATGTGTCACTGTAAAGTACTGAAAACTCGTGTGTATGCAAAGGATAAGAGTTAAAATTGCGAGCGGGTGTACACGAATATAAAATTAATTATAATTTTTGTTTGAGTTATTTAAAACAAAGACAAAATTACGAGTCCTGGTCTTAGTAATACCGGCATACCTGTTATTTACATGGACTATCTTCTTACAGAAAGAAATTGTGCCAGTCTATCACACTACAGTTTAGTATTTAGTATTTAAAATCGTCTTAGTGTCGAAGTGCAAAGGTTGACTGACTTTGTTCAACGATGTATTATTTTGTTTCAAGTGTATTTATCGTCAGTCCATATTCGTTGTACTTCTTCATCTCTTCTTAATCGGTTCCTCTTGTACCTTTCGGTTTCGAGGTATGCTTTTCTATTTCTGTTTTAAATTTCTCCACTCCTGCCTATCGTCACCTAATTGTGGCACATCTCTCCAGCTAACTCCTTTTTCTTCTAGTCGCTGCCTCACTTCTTTTTCCCATTTTATTCTTAGTCTTCCTTTATTTCCTTTTCCCTCCATCTTCATTTTCCATCCTATTTTCGCGTATCTACTTTCTGGCATGCGTAGTAGATCTTAATAGATTCGTCTCCATCTTTTTCTTGATATCTGTTTCTCCCATTTTTTTTCGAATTTCTCCGTTACTGATTTTATCGATCAGTCTATATCCCTCTATTGTTCTCAGAAATCTCATTTCCTGGGCCTGTATTCTATGTTTTTGTGTTATTGTCAGTGTCCAAGTTTCTGAACCGTACGTGAGAATAGGTACGTACAGTGCATTAATAACTCCCGTCTTCGTTTCTTTTGATATCTCCTTCTTACTAATCAAAGATCAGATCTTCCTCCAATTTACTATTCTCTGCAATTATTGTTCCTAAATATTTAAAATTCGCTACCTGCTTTATCTTTTTTTGGTCCGGCATAATTGTAACTGGTTCATGATTTTTTGCTATAACCATAACCTTTGTCTTTGTTAGATTAATATTCATATTATATCTACTTAATGTATCTGCCCATACGTCTAGATTAAAATGCAAGTCCTCTTCGCTTTTGGCTAATAGCACCACATCATCTGCAAAGGCTAATTCAGTTAAGGATATTGGTTTTAGTGTATTCCAACCCCAGTAGTCTTTCTTTGTGTTTTGCTTACATTCTTTAATTATTCTATCCATAAGAATTATAAAGAGCAGTGGACTTAAACTGCCTCCTTGTCTTACTCCCACTGTTGTTATAAATTCCTGGGAACTGCTGCTATGGGTTCATACATACTACTAACTACACTTATATTAACTCTTGATGGCTTAATAATCCTTCTCACACTCTACTTTGTTTCAATATCTTCCAGATCGTTTCCCTTGTTCACCTACAACCTACAACGATGTATTATTCTGTTTCAGGTGTATTTATCGTCAGTTCCTATTTGTTGTACTTATCGTTTAGTTTTCTGAGCATGTAATCGATTCGTCTTTGTCTTTGGCTAATATAATATGATCAGTAGCTAAATGGAGTGTTTAACCCATCATTTCCTAGGGGCAAACTCATACTGCGAAATGAATCACACAAATAATTCAAGCAATTATTTTGGTTTCTGCAATAAGGTTGTTTTTTTAAATTGACAGAGACAAGTAAAAAAGAATAACTGTCAATTTGCTTTCATTAATACACATTTCGCAACATTTCACGTCCGCATGATTTAAAAAGTGTATTTTGCTTCAAAAATTGCGCACGGCTCCGACCCAATATTCGTTGATTTCAAATTTATGTGAAAGCGGATATTGGGGCAAAACATAATTCATAAACATGCTTGGTTTTCGAATGTAGTCGTCTTATTTGCGGTAAATTCGTTTTCCTTGTAACGTCGTTACAGTAAGATGAATTTCAGCTAAATCAGCATTTTTGATTACACCGAATTGACTTAAAATTTATGGAGTCGTTTCTTTGAGCTTGCTAAAGATAAACATATCCGTTTATACGAGTCCCCGATCTAATATGAAAAACTTCTCCCTAAAAATGGACTTCTGTAAGCGAATGAAATAAATTTCGGTATATGTTCGTAACCGATAGAATTATCTTTTGAATACCTTCTCAGCGAAAAAAAAAACTAAGATTAAAGAACAATTTCTAAAACAAGCGGATAGAGAATATCATCATGAAAGAGTCAATCTGCCGTATCCGCGCCGGAGGCAGGTCAAACGCGGAATTATTCCTTCGTCCCTCCGCGGCAGCCGACTTCGATCAAAGGCGATCAACTATGGATACCGACGTATAAGCCATCTTTTTTATAATTGAGAGATGGCAGAAAATATATACGTTTTAAGAGAATACTGCACGGATAAAAAATATTCAAGGAATTTTCTATTATTTAAAACAAACTTCATTATTTTATAGATTAATTTTTCATAATAATCTGGCCAAATTTCATGTCCCTCTTAATCCGGATTCCGAGTTCCGAGTTAAAGCGATACCGGTTAATCGAGAGTCTACTGCATTTGTTAACAAAAAAATTTTGCAAATTTGATTGTTAGCCAACGTGAGTAACAGTTTTTAATTTTTGCAATAATTCAGATCATCATCAGAGCCGCTCTCGTATCGAATTCATACAAATTAACTGAATAAACACGGAGCGCCGTCACAGATCGATGTGGCAGCATCAAACCGCCAACCGATCCAAAGCTCCGACAAACTGATTGGAATTTTACCAACAATATACAAGAGAAAACGCGCCTGTGAGAAAACCTCGCTCGGATATATTTCAGCTTTACCTCAAAAGAGTGACTTGCGTCAGATCGCTTCGACGCCGCGGGCTCCGGGACGATGGAAATTGCACTTTGAAGATGTTGGATTTACATTGAGCTATCAATATTTACGAACGGCGGAGGAAGGGAGACGCAGATATTTATCCGTGTTTACCAAAAGCAAACTATCGGAAACGGTGTTACGTATCTATCACGCTTAAGAATGTGCAAACTAAGGAATCTAGTTACCATTATCGTCCCTTTGTTTACCGGACTAAACAGCTTGTTCGGCTATAAATGAAGTTTCATATTGATTCGGAACACGATACTTTAGACGTACACAAACAGGTACAATAACAGATAAATAACGTAAAAGCGTTATTCTAACGACTCGTTTCAAAATCCACCAAAAGGACGAAATTTGTTTTTTAAAGGTACCTACTACCTACTTAATTAATGTTGTTTGAAAAGTAAACACATGTAATGTGCAATTAGAGATTTAAAATAAACAAACTAAAAATTAAACGCCCGCTATATAATATCATCAAAGAATTCTTTTAAAGTTAAAATCCTTCTATGCGATCACGTCTTGTTAGCAAACTTCGAGGAAATTCAAAAATATAATGAGCCCAACCTGTTAAGAATATTTAACAATGGAAAAAGTTATTCAAAGATTTCTTTCACAATCCTGTTCGCGTAAAGCTCATTTAACCGTTTTAACAACAATGTTCTGGAATTATTATTCATCTTCTTAAACAACTTTTTAAATAGGCTCTACACTTTTTTCGTACGATTCGGGCTGATTAAATGTTATTTCGTTGCCCCAAATTCACGACTGCGATCGACCGAGCTCGTTTTTTGTTTCTATTTGAAGTACGTGTAAATGAATGGTAGCTCTGTAATCTAATTTCAAGGGTAACCCCTTAAAGCCTGCCCCAAATTCGTCAGGCCTAACGTCGGTCATTATTGAACAAGCGGAACGAGTGGGCTGCAGTTGGTTGGCTTTGCCGATTTCGAAAATTACCGAACAACGCATCGTTTATAAAAGAAACTCTCAAAAGTGAGCCGTCACGAAAAAATATTTGTATTCACAGCAGAAATGTGTTTCAGATATTTAAGTGATATATTTAGGTAGGTAACATAATAAAAATAATAATAATATAGGCCGATTTACATTCGAGCGCGAATAAATTTGGGCGACTAATTATAATAAGCTTTAATAAACAAAAACAACGTTTTTCCGGAGGATCTCTTGTCGAATACTGCAAAAGACTGCAACTCATAAAGAGACTAGAGTCTTGAAACTTGTATTGCAATCAAACCACAGATTCTTCGAAATAAAATATAATTAATTTTTAATGAAGTTTCTTTTTAAAATTTCTATATTAACGTAAATAATCTGATTTAGAACATGAAAATGGCGCCCATAGGAAATAAAAAACTACCCTGGTTTAAGTTCTTGAAAACAAACCGATTTTTAAATATCAAGCCACTGTGCTATTTAGCAATCTTTAATCTATTACTTTGTCACAAGCTGGTTTTATTTAAAATACAACAGAGCATCTTCCTAAATTATGCGCATCCTTTTTATTTTTATATAGTTTCCGTTTCTTGCAGTGCATCAAGTCATCTGTTCTAAGGCCTTTACTTTCCATTGCTTCTTCCACCTCGTTTTTCCAGGTTCTTCTTGGTCTCCTTCTTTTGTCTGCGTTTTGGTGAATGCCACTTTAATATTTTACTTGGTCATCGTGTTTTATCCATTCTCTGGACATTTCCACACCATTTCAATCTCTTGGCTTCAATTGTCTCCATTAAATAAATATCAATTTCCATCCATTTTTTTCCAATTGCACTTCTTTCCCTACCATTTCTAATGAGACGACATCTTCTCCAATAGTTCATGTCCATCGCCTGTATCATAAAAGTGTCCTTTTTATTATTTATCCAAAGCTCAGATCCATAAATAGCAATACTTTCTAAAATAGTTTTATCTTCTTCTTCTTGTTCTTAATCGGTTCCTCTTGTACCTTTCAGTGTCAAGGCATGCTTTTTTATTTCAGGATTAAGTTTCTCCACTCCTTCCTATCGTTAGCTAATTGGGTCACATCTCTCCAGCTGGCTCCTTTTTCTTCTAGTCTCTGCCTCTTGGTCTTCCTTTACTACTCTTTCCCTCCATCTTCATCATCATCAGCAAAATGCAAGCTACATATCTTTTGTTCTCCGATGAATACACCCATAGGCTTCCACTTTTTCCAGTATTGCTTCTAAATAAATTTTAAACAATGCAAATGCGATACCCCAGTTTAATTCAAAACTGACATTGACTAGCGCACACACGAAAATTATTTGCCGATCAACCCTCGCGCTCTGATCATTTCGCAATATTTTTTCTTTAACCTCCTAGACGGTGTTACTTATAGGTTTATAGCCCGACACTGCAGACGGAGGGCTGTTACCAAGCAACATGTTTTCATGACAAAAGGACAAAATTAATGCGAAATTATCAACGCCCTTGGGGCAGAAGTTTTTTTTTTTTTTAAGCTAAACGTATCTTGTTACGACTTCTCTTTATTATCCGTCCTGTTACATTTTAATCGCAGATTTAGTAGCATTTAATTACGTGGCACGTCTCATGCCATAAAACAACCGCTAGATAAATCGTATTTTGTTTTTATTTTACTTGTCGCGATGCTTTTGCATGGCAACGTACATTCGGAAGCGAAACGAACGAGGGGCGTTATTTTATTCTCCGTGTATTTTTTGTACAGGGGACGTCGGGTAATAAATTGTGAGTACTGTAAATGTAACGGGGTTGATTAATGGTGTAAACAGAACGCCACTTCCTGACAGGTGGTATTGGCGTAATTAGATAAAGATGCAGAAGGTTTAATTTGCGAACCATGACTTAGACGCGAAACACCTACATCTTATTAACATACCTGTCGGCTGTCGACCAAAGATAGGAACACCTTCTTAATTAGTACGACAACGGATTCCCGCTGGAAGCTTCCCATTTAGAGAGAATACCTAGATTACACCATTGTCACTCATGGCACGAGTTCGCTTTTAGCTCTCTCCACGTTGCATTCCGCAAACGTTTTTCTACGAACGTGTGTTTAACAATAAAGAACGACAAGGCGGCGTACGTGGGAGCCGCGACAGAATATAACAATTAATTAATTGCACGGCGAGTGACATAGTTTAGCATTACGGGGATTGGAGTAAAAAAAATTGGCTTTGTTTTAAAATTCTCTAATTTCTGTTACGAGTTGCGCTCCGTACCGCGAGCTAATACTATTCGCTTCGTTATTTTATCTTGTTTAAAATTTGCAGCAATAATGTTTACGTATTGCGTGAGGAATGCTTATTGCTTCTTCGTTCATGCACAAGCGCCATTGTTAAAGAATTTGAAATTGAGAGGAATTTAATCGTGATTTTCATATTAGCGTTTCTTGGGAGTCGCGACCAGTTTAAATTGCTGAATAGTTGTTTGCGAAAATTGCAGGAATAATTGTAGTAAATAAAACTGTTTCGTTAAATATGTAGGTTGTGTTATTTTTAGGGCTATAATTACGGTGGAAATTTCCTTCACCTGTCAAATTTGCGTTTTTAACCAATTACTAATCTTAAATCTTCTAGAGACTACCAATACGAGCATTATTACACGGTAATAATTTTACATTGCCCTGTCAGGTTGATCCTCCTGTCAAATTTGCGTTTTCGACCAATAACAAACTCAGATTTCCTAGAAACGACCAATAAACATATTTATACACTGGTAATATCCTTTTCGCAATTAACAGATTTTCATGCGTTTATTGGTCGTTTCTAATAAATCTGAGTTTGTGATTGGTCGAAAATATAAATTTGGAGAGGGGATTAAATATTCTGGTCTGGATAATTTTTTGACGAATTTCGGCGACCAGTAGCGTTACTTTAATATAGATTAAACCACCCCCCTGACGCACCACTCTGACAGTACTTGTAAAATTTGACATAACATACGTTTAATTTGATAGGTAGGTTAGGTGAAGGAAATTTTCTGATAAAATATAACTCGTGCATTCCAAATAATCTATAATTTTTGACAAATCTTCACACATGCAAGTTGAATCAGAAAAAAAATTACTCGTGTTGTTTTCAGCTCAACTTGCATTCGGGCATATCTACCAAAAATTATCTATAATCTTCAATGCACTTGTTATATTAGTACTGACCATATTTTTTAGAGAAAATAAAGGACAAATAAAGGCTACTGGCGGTAACCTATACTAGGTAACGTCGGATGCCTCAGTAAAAAAAAACTACAAAAGTACAAAATACCCTCTCAGTAGTAGTACACAAAACATACTCAACAATTAGCGATAGGTTTTAAAAAAGAATTTAATTTTCAAAGAAATGTTGATAAACTGCAACCTAATTCTATTCAAGGGTAATTGAACTTTGCAGGTATTGGATACAAAGTGTTTGATTCAACAAATTTTCTCAAAAAGATCACCAAAATGAATCGTTTTATTTTGGAATGTTTAATGGTTCATGTGCATTAATGTTTATTTTTACTCAAAAACTGTAGGTTTTGCAGGAAAAGTTAAAGAATAAGAAAAGTTTCCTAATAAATTAAGCTTTTCAAGAAATTTTTTTAAATTGCAAAATTTTAATCCTCCAAAAAGTTCTGTTACCGTTTTCTTTCGCCTCTCGTAAAGTTACTTCTAATAAAATTAATTTCGCGGATATTTTTCGTATCAGTCATTCAATATAAGAGGCAATTTTTTCTGCTTGTTTCCATCAATGGCCTCTTCTCTTTTTTCCGTTTAATTTAATGTGACCTACCGCGATATATTGAAAGTGATGGGCATTGTGTTGAAATCATGTTTTACTCCTTGACCGCAGCCCCTGTCGTGAGACATTTAAGGTGAGACCCTAGTCAGCTATATCCTTAAAGAATTCTTTTAAGGGAGGTATCATTTAGACTGTCTCTCACAATTTCACCCCAAGGTTGTTCTCGAGTAATATTGAAGGTTTGTGGCGACATCATTTTTATTTCCTGGCCGTTGTAGTCCACTCGTGTCTTCGAGAGAGAATTCGCTTTAGGACTTGCATTCGTACGAAATTTAGGATTTAGCTTTTTACAGTTCTTGAAATGACCGAAAATAATTAGTTAGGCGGAAATATTTATTTAGGGGAAATGGCACTGTTTTTTTTTATCTCGAATAATAAAAAGGGTGCGTGATATGTTTGGATATTTATTTATATAATTTAACTGTTTTTTTCTTGAATATCAAGCGACATATCCAAGTAATTCAATCGAATTTGAGCAACTACATATACACTAAACTAAATAACTTGGCTGGGCATATTTTCATTGATAAATACCATTAATGATACTTACATTCTTTATTTAACTGGTACAATCAATTTTGAACCAAGAGCAAAACATCTTGAAATTGAATAACTACAAGCATCAACTCAAACGACTGATACATTTGATAATATCAGTAATTACACTTCATTTGGTCTCCAGGGAAAGTAATTATACAACTGATTTGGACAAATCGCACAGCTTTATCAGTTAAATGTAACGAAATACCCACGTAAAGCGATTCAGAGCCAATATTGGGGGTACATACGAACTACAAATTCAAATAATTTCATTTCTTTATAATCGTAGTTAATGGCACCAGATTAGTTGATATAAACACGGGAATACTTAGACGCCATTCAATTTTGGGGAGATACCACGCAAACAGTTCCGAAGTGAAACTAGAACTCAACTAATCCCAGCCACTTTGCAAATATGTATTTAATGCAGGATAAGCTATCTTCATTTGCCTTAATGTCGTATATGTAAATTGTGAGATGTTGCTGAATTTGGCAGCATCAGCCTTATTCATCTAAAATAAACTTGTGTACTTAAACATTGAGGGAAAAAAGCGTTATGCGATGTGCAATTTCCAACTGTTTTATTACGTACCTTTGTTGTAATTTTACGAGAGTCAAATGTAATGTTAGTTTACTCAAGATTCGGGTAGATTAGGTTAGTAGAGAAAAGTAGGTTAATATATGTTAGGCTAAGTTATGTTATATTAAATTAGTTTACATGAGGTACGATGTTAGCTCTGCATTTTATAGTACATATCATTAATTTATCTAAGAGAGCACACCAAGAACACTAAATTAAACTATAAAACTATACCATCAAACTGACAATCGTGTTTATGGATTATAACTTGGTAACTATATAACATTACACTGGCGCAAAAAATCAAGATTTGACGAAAACGATTCGATTTTCCTTCACAAACTAAAGCTTGAATCTAATGTTTGATTGTAATCTATCGATAACGCAAATTAATATTTCACAGCAGAAATTGCTTGCCAATAACCAAACATACGCGGTTAAACACGAACAATAAGCGAATACTATTAGTAGCAAACTAGCGCTAATGTTTATTGCACAGTCAAGCTGATACTTGAAAAGTATCAAAACGCAAAATAAACATTTTTAAAGTATGAAGGACTTACCTAATTAACTAACTAGGAAGCTGTTGACCTTTTGGTTTTCGCGTTGGTAACCGCGTCTTTTATCTGGTCTTCTTGGCGTTTTGACTGCGTCTTGGTCTTTTTCAATTAAACCATAAAGCTGATAGTGTATCTGCACATCCCATACGAGTACCATCCACACAAGAGGATATCCTCTACAGTCCTGAAAAAAGATGTAAAGATAAACTACACTTCAAAACCAATTTGATCAGAATAACTAAGAGGCGATTTGTAAATTACAACTAATAACATTTTCCATTAAGTATATACAGTCTGTTCTACAAAATGGGCCAGGACTGTAGCGACTTCAATTGTGATTTAACCATCAACACACCATATATAGATATCATTAATTGGCAGTCTTTAGCCTTGGCGAAAAAAATTCTGATTTACACACCTTTATTTATTTGTTTTGATATCACCGACATTTTTTTATTGGTTGGTATAATTTTTTTTGGGTATTCTTTTAGAGCATTTTCAGTACTTTTTAACGGTCTAGACTTTTATCGGAGTTATACTATGAAACGCTTGTAAAAAATGCAAAAAAACTAGTTTGAGCTAATAGGTCAATTATTCAAAACTTCTGTAAAAATAATATCATGATCAAGCAACCTTAAAAACACTTGCTTAACTGTAAGTAGAGCAGATATTCGCGAATACGATGCCAATTACGCATAGACAACAATGGCTTACAGTTTGAGCAATTTCTTTAGTCCTGTTTTATTATAGTTGAGGTATAAGAGCTTAAAGAGTCGTTTGGGCAATGTGTTTCACATTTGAAATATTTTATGACCCAAAGGAGTTTCAGACGATTTTTAAAAATCGTATTTTCAGTTTTTTTAAATTGTATTAGATACTGTTTAAGATATTTTCAGTTTGCCTTTGGATTATTATTTAGCTTCGAATTTAGCAACTTTGTCAAATTCTGGCTATTATAATAAGCGAGATCCCCATGCTTAAAGTCGAATTTCAAACAGCCTGCATAACTAGCAAACTTATTTTTCGTTCTTAAAAGTTCTAAAGTGGCATATTTTCACGTTAAAACTACTCTAAGGATGTAAGTTCAAATATATTCGTTACATATCAACGATGTGCATGCGCACCTGAGTACCTTCTACTTTTGATATTTAAGGTTTAAGGCAATTGTTACGTTTTTATTGAAGTGCGTCAAAAAAACACAAAAACAATAAAATCTCATTGTCAGCATCCATAAATAATATGGATAAACACTGAATCTTAATGTGATAACAGCGTTTCGTTGTCAAACTCGCAAATAATCATTTTTAATTCGATTATCACAAAATTGACGCATTTCACGTTTCACATTTTTGATGCCCGATTAATATTGACCGATATTTTTAATATTACAGCGTTCGCGAACGTGGCATTATAAAATGTTTATGCATTCAAAATGAATCAACGGAAAGCAGACAAGTAAGAAACTCGATTGGAAATGTTGTTAGTACTAAGCGTAGGAGTTTTATGTATCAATCCACTAATACAGTCAATAAACCAAATGTCGACTGAATTGAGTTTACTTTGATCCGCCGAAGCTTCCTTTATTTGCACAACGCTGGCCCTTGACGCTGAAAAATTTTCGTCTCGTTCAAGATTCTGCCTGCACTAATTGATTAAGGTTTCGATACATTTGCGCTCGTGTAACTAGATTAAATTGCTACTAGAAATTGTTGAAAAATAATACAGTGTGATGCCTGAATTTGTACCATCGCCATTGTCTCGTTGTTTTGAGAAATTTGAGGCAATTTATTAAACATAAAAAATGAAAAATGCAAAATTTAGATGGTTATAAATATTGTTGGTTGTTGGAAGAGTTTAAGAATGGGAAGTGTTGCCTCATGCAGCCTATTTACCCCTTCAGATTTTTACCCCTTTTGATATTTGCAACACCATTCGCTAATAAAGGGTTCAGTTACACTGAAGAAGTGCGAAATTGCATCAATGAGCATGTCGATTTAATTTAAAGACGAAGATTTTTTTCGAAGTGGTAAACTATTGCCTGAAAATAAATGGGTAAAGTGTAAATCCATACAAAAACCGCGAGAACTTATGCATAACCCTCATATTTCAACAATTTAATGAATCCCCAAAACAACATTGTCGCCAAATTCAGGTGACGTTGCGACATTTTTTAATAGTCGGATTTTAATTAGTACTGAACTAATATTTGAAAGCAAATATAACTCGGAAATGATAATTAATACAAAGCGGGCTGTGACCACAGCCACATTTCACTAAATTGGAATTCAAATATCGATTCCACTAACCCTGATACATGATACACTAATTACAAAAGGTAGACATATTTGAACACGGTCCATATAATCTGGTGTTCGATGGAACTAATTGGACAATAATGTACGGATATTCAAAATAAAGACTTATCAAAATATATTTTTCAAAAGTATTCCAGTTACGGTATGAATCAAGGTATGCCATGCCATGAAAGCCTTGCTCCACTCAATTTTAATTTGAATTTAATACTCATTTTTTGTACAATGGCACGGTTTTGCTCTTTAGCTTACACAGTGTTTGATTGGACTAAGGGAAATTGACTTAAGCTATTTTCTTTATACAGAGTGTCCCGGATTACATTTCCAGCATGGGGATATCGCTTATTATAAGAGATACAGGTTTGTTTAAATTAGATGAATTATTCCTTAGTATGAGAGAAGCCACAATCAATGTTTTAAAGCAGGGGTTTGGAGCGGAGCTCGGAGCTGGAGCACGGAGCAGTGGAGTAATGGGTTTTTGCCCGGAGCAGGAGCCGAGCCCGGAGCAAATAATTTTGATTGCTCCACTGCTCCAGTTTATTATGTAGAAATTTAAAAAAAACTATTTTTTTTTTCTTTTCTTCAACGTTTGAAGATCAATAATCTGTTTTTTTAAACATTTTTTTAACTTCATTTGTTTGTTAGGGCCAAATTTTGTTATTTTTGACCAACTTCTGCATATCCGATAAAATTAAAACTTTGTTTTTAAAATCAATTTTTTTTAATCAAAAAACTTTTTTTTTTTATGTTAACAATATTTGGAGCATGGAGCGGAGCTGGAGCAGGCATTTTAATGCCGGAGCGGAGCCATTAAAAAATTGGACTGCTCCAAACCCCTGTTTAAAAGTACAACATTTCTCGTACTTCAGATGTTATGGCAAAAAAATACGAAAATGGTTATTTATTTAAACAGATATGACAAGTGATAATATCACTAGAAAGAGAAGAAAAAAGCACATTTAACTATTGCAAAGCCAACTTGCCTGTTTAATATGTTTCATGGCTAACTTAGAATAATATCGGTAAAATCCGATTTTTCTTCAGTTCCTGAGTTATTTATAAAAACAGATATATATACATATATGATACATCGTTAGAAAAAGGGGAAAAAAGCACATCGAACTATTCCGTCTTAATTATTTCCAAAAATTGAATTTCATAACTTTCATAATAACGGTCCATACATTTTATTTAACAAATGAATATTTTAATGTAACAAAAACAAAAATTTGCTCAGAAAAATATGGCCCGATAACAAAATTTAAAATCAACAAAAGGCTGTTTTATTCATTGTTTAGATTGTTTAAATAAACACCATTAACATATTTCACAATGTACAACAACAAGTTCTCTAAAAACTTTTGTGTTAAATTAACACCGCAATGCAAATTAATTAACTTCGTTAACGAATTTTCTGGATTGTTAAAGATACCGCAAATATCAAAACTTGAAGATAAGATTTTAACAGTCGATGAAGTGTAACGTAAACTTTTCCCGGCAATTGCGAAATTTGCGCATAACATTTCCAAAAATAATTTTTTGTTCACAAAGTTGCTAAAGATAAACAAAATTATGCGGTCCCATTGAATTTTGTACGTAGAGGTAGTAATACTGCAAAGACTTTCTGGTAAAACACAAATTAAGAATGTACAAAGGCTATTTAAAATAAAAAGAGACAGAAGGTCTTTTGAATAACATGATTTGGCCAACACAATATCCAAATTCGAGTCCTACGGAGCATGTAAGGGAAGAGGATCTTGATGAAAAGGTCCGAGAAAAATGTTCTTCGTCAAAAAAAGAGCAATTAGTTGAAATTTCAGTATTTTAATAGTGGAATTCATAGTTAACAATCCGAATAATACTTAGTCAATTTCAACAATTTTTATAAACGAATTACCTTAGATTTTAGTGATTTAAAAAAACAAACCTGATTTCGCAATACTTTTTTGTTAATCTTTTTATTTCCTTAAATGTTTTTGATTGACAATATGTGTAACCCGAGCTCATTTGCTGAAATAGTACCTATGTGTAATGTGTGTGTGTTTTTTTTTAATCGTTTGGTAATATTTCTTTCGGCTTCTCCTATGTAGTACACAACGCAAGAACAACTTATTGTATAAACTTCTTTATAAATATAAATGGGATTAATAAAAAACGCATACTTTTTTGAAAAATCTCTCGTCTCCATAATAATATATTACATAACACGAGTTGTAAGAAGCATATTGCGCACGAGTGGAAAAATTGCGCGTAGCGGTGAGTGCGTAATTGCTTCACAACTCGTGTTATGTAGCTTACTTTTTCTACGAACACATAATACCTACGATTTTAACGGTTTTTTGGCTAATATAAACCCAGTAAGTACGTTGTCTTGTCAGTTTTGACGTAAGCCTACTTTGACATTTCTAGATAAGAGTGCTTTTGCTTACGGTGCGTTACAACTCGCTCACTATGCATGTAGGCAAAGTTTGACGTAAGTCTACTTCGATCTTTCTAGACAAGTGTGCGTTTTCCTTACCGTGCGTTACTTACTATGCATGCAGGCTGTACGGTAAGAGTCATTTACATAAGTTTGTAGAAAAATATTTTTATCTTTTACTTGCCTTTATGCTGAATTGTTTTTAATTTTGTTTTAAATTAAGTGGTTTTGGATTTTGAATTTGTTTATCGTTGTCCTTTTTTTTAAGTACCACTTACTACCTCTATTTTTGTTGATTCTTGTTAATTTTTGTCACGTATTAAATTATTATTATTGCTGCTAATTATGTTTTTTAATTGTGTTGAGATATTTCCCAATAAAAGTAACACTTTTTGTTTGTTCTGTGTAAAGAGAGTTTACTACTGCATATACGTATGAAGTACCAAATTCATTTTATCCGAAAAGGGTTTCGAGTAAACTGTAATCGCATGCTATAATATTTTACCGTCATATGTATCATTTATATCTTCTTTTATCTGTGGCGACCTCCCGGCATTCTGTGGGTTATATATTGCAGATTGCTTCGTCTCGGTCTGTAATTGCACATATTGATAACTCCGATACTCGGACATCTGAAACCGACCAAGGAAATGGAGGAAGCTCTTTAAATTTCATGCAAGACCACAGAGAGAAAATACGCGTTTAGCTTTTCGCTCACACTGCGCCCTTATCGTCTTTTTTTCTCTTTATCCTTTTGGTCGTGTGGAAAAGGGACGGGCGGTTTGTTTTCCTGTGACGGGAATCGAACGGATAGTCGTTGGAAATAAAAATTCTTAGGCTTGGCACAACGCCGAAAGGAATTGCGGACTATATTTTATCGATTCTATTTGTACTTTCAAGTGAATAACGAAATTGCCACATATATTCGGATGCGGTCCGCGGCCAACTATTATTTGATGACCCTGTAAATGCTGAAGCACTGCTTTTTGGAAATTACCTTTCCGGGACTTTCCATTGAAAAAATAAACAATTACTCGTGTTGTACGATAAATTACATGGCCATCTATTTAATGCACGAGGACTATACGATATATACCTATGGGCCTAGTTTGTTTAACTTATTATGTTTAATTGATCATTTGAAACCGATGAGCGGTTGAAGAAAAAAATATACGATGAGTTTTATTTCTGTTTTCAAAATATTCCCGAAAATGCATATGAATCCTGAAAAATCCGTTGCTTTCAAATACTTGTAGTGGTGCACTCACGAGGGCTCGAATCAATCAAAACTTTTGTACGTAGGCTATGACCAAAAACTCCGTCTTCATTTACACAGGTTCTTAAGTCTGTTTTATACTATACTATTTTTTCGTTTAAGAAAATCGTATACGATTTTCTAGTGCGGTGTCAATCAGAAATTAAAAATCTTGAACGAAAAATTCGTACGAAATTACTGCCTGCCCTATATGCGTCCAATTTTAGCATGGGCGCATACGTATTCTACTGTAACTGTATCTGACCGCATGTCATTTGTGGGTTAGGTTAACTGAAACAATCAAACGATGTTAAATACTACTTATTACCGTTATCCCTCACAATTTATTTTGTAGGAATAAATATGTAGAATGGAACAAGCGTTAAATATACGTTAAATTTGAAAATGATTCGCTTTCTGTTCTGTGATCAAATTGAACATTTGGCATGGTTACTCAAGGTGCCAACAAAATATGATAAAAGTTACTAAAAAGTAACCAAAATATATTGGAGTTTTCGTACCAAAAAATAGTACAATGTAAATGGTTCATATTTTCCCTGCTAAATTTTTGAACGAAATTTTTGTATTAAAAATCGTATACGATTTTCTTAAACGAAAAAATAGTATAGTATAAAACAGACTTTAGCTGTAAATCACGTATTTTTTCTTGGCGTTAAACACTTAAATTTTATAGGTGTTGATTTGAGACCGTTATAAACTTGACGGGCGTGTATGAAATTTGATAAAAATATATAAATCGCGTTTGTCGTCGCTTTTTGATCTTCATGATGTTGCAGTTTTGTTTAATATAACAAGTCGTCTTGTTACTTAATAATGCGATTGTTTGTTGTAACTCGTAAATTTATTTATTACCTGTTGGAACTAATTATATTCGCCAAGGTTAAGCTATTTTTGTACGACGTCAAGCCACAAAAAAAATAAGCATTTCATGTGGAGGTTTCAGATAACTAATAATTTTTAAATTGATTTTTGCTGCTATTTCAAATGGCTGTCGCGCAATGGTTGCTAGGGTGTTTTAGAGGTTGCTGTGATAACTGGTGATATTAATGTTGCTCAGCAACGATTCTAAATTTGTTTTATTGATAATAAAAGTTGCACAAAAATCAAGAATTGTGAACACATTTTGACTGATAATTTTTGCGAAGCATTTATTTTTATCAGGCAATTATAACGAAGTAATGAAATCAAAAAAAGTACCAAGGTATTGGAACTTTGGAATAATCCTGCCTTTATACAAGAAAGGGACGAAAGGGATTGTTCTAACTATAGAGGAATAACATTAATGAGTGTACCAGAAAAAATACTGGCAAGAGTAATGGAAGCCGGATTTAAAAAAAAAATAGAAAGCACACTAGAAGAATCCCAATACGGTCTCAGAAGAGGAAGGAGTACGCAAGACCCAGTCTTTATAGTAAGACAAGTAATCGAAAAGAGCTTAACAAAAAACAAGAAAATACATTTATTTTTTATAGACTTGGAAAAAGCATTCGATAAAATCAAAAGAAAAGACGTATGGAGGGGCCTAAGAGAATAGAAATAGAAACAATCGACATAATAAAAGCGATGTACGAAAAAACGGTAAATATTGTAAGAACACAAAATGAAGAATCAAAATGAGAGTTTGAAACAAAAAAAGAGCTTAAAACAAGGATGCGTGCTCAGTCTATTATTATTCTCAGTAGTCATAGATGGGCTAATTAAAGAGGTAAAACAAAAAATGAAACCGTTTCACCTAGGCAACTGGAAAATGGTAAAAATAAACATAACTGAGCTAATGTTTGCAGACGACATGGTCTTAGTCGCGTAAACAGAAAAAATGTGCAACATAATCTAGAAACTTTAAATGTGGAATTGGTTAAAACGCACGTAGGGGGTTAAACTAGCAAATTTTTTCTGTTATAAGCAAATTTGGCACAAAAATTTACAGTGATTAGGAAATTTTTCGCAAATTTTTTTGTCTATGTTTCTTTTTGCACATTTATTTCATACATTCTTCACAATTTATAATTTTCTTTAAATTCCGCTTCCCTACCACTAGCTACCACGGATTGCGCTCTCTGTATTTAACAGCTTTCCCTTATAATTTTGGACTAAATGTTGTAGCCCAACATTTTTTGTACCTAATCTGTATGACGGTATTAAAATTTTTTGGGCAAACTCTGCATTGAATGTTAAGACAATTTAGTTTTTAGTTGAAATTGCGCAATATTTCTTTTTTATTTATAAAAGCAAATGTTCAAAAAAAGTCATACGATTAAAAAATACTTATTTTACTTTATTTCACACTTAACTGAAGTACAGAAAATTGAGTTGACGCCTTGTGACGTAGCTTCCTGTTCAAACGCGGAAGTTTACCGTCGTTAATTAATCAACGACGTATATGCGAAACGACGTATAACGATGGGACGTATATCAAGGACCTGGTGCTTGAAAAAAATAATGCCAATTTTAGGTTTTTGCTTATCGTAAGAGCTAGAGGATTTAATTTGGTAAATATTGGAAGAAGTTTATATACTGCTTTTAAAAACGATCTTGCTGCTTCTTGTGGTTAAGCAGAAAACGAAATTGAATGTAATTATGTAATGACTTTCCATTTAACAATTATTTTGCATGGGTTATCGATTCATTTTCTGTACTGTTTAATGCATTCATTGATTGTGCTTGTCTGTTGTTGTTCTTGGTGAAATTAATTCGGAAAATCCTTGTAAAGGATCCGGTTAAACCATTCAACCCTTCTGTAATTTGTTAGTTAAGGAACCAGTCCTCACCCTCCAAGTAAAGGACAGTCTTGTTTAGGATTTCGACCATTTATTTGGCTAAAAAAAAAAACGTGTGAGTACGAGCTGCATCGTTCAATCTATCACTTGCAGTAGACGCGCTAAATCTCGTGCAGTCTCTTTGAATATAGAGATATTTGCACTTAATCTTCAGGGTGGACAGTTCAATGTTAATATATCACAGTTGGCAAAACGTATCGACATTTGGAAGGGTAAACGTGGAACGGGCGGGACACAGAACGTAACCTATTCATTATTATTTCTCGTCGATTCAACAACTCCGCACCCGTAGGAATTTAGCGGTTTGAGTTGAACTTTTGTTGTTTAGTTTGCAGTCGGTGCACAATTGATACGTGCGATCGATACCGGTGGATAGAATTTAAAACAATTGAACTGGAACTACCTCTGAAAGCTACGAAATAAATTTGAATTTCACGCTGTAGTTATCATTGTTTATATTGAAATTAAGGGCGCTCACGTTTTTCTATTTTTTTTTTCGATGTTGTTGCAGCAAAGATCATTGAATGTTTATAACTGTATGGAGCTAGTTTCGTGACGTCTTGATGCTTCACTATCCGTACAACGGTGTTTAGATATGGTTAGTGTATTTACATGCTTTTTTTTGAACAAATTATTCGTAATATTTAAGACTTAAAAAGTTTCGCCTATCAGTTCTTCGAAAATTCTCAAAAATCGCGCTTTTCTTAAACCATCACTCTGAAATTTGAATTGTTTTTAAAAAATTGAACTACACGATAATTCTATAGTAAATTTTAATAACTGTTGATATGAAATGACCCTAAATAACACGAAAGCAAAAGTGAGATTCCAAGGAATAACAAGGGAATCTTTTAAACCGGTAGTGTACATGGTTAAATACGTTTTTTTCTTGTAAATATATAAATCATAATTATAATATCCTGAAGGAGGGATGAGCATGAAATGGAATAGAGAAGTTAAAGTTACCTAGTGGGGTGGCGCCTAAATACACCGTCTCAGTGCTAGAATACTTAAAAAGAAAAAGTTAAATCTCTGTTATTTTCTATTCGATAGATGTAGTGTTGTAAACATTTAAAAACTGTTGAAGTGTTAACCCATTTATCACAGCAGGGCTTTCAAAATTTTAATATTATTAAACGCTCTAATCTAGATGAGATTTAAGAAATATTGTGTCGACTGGCGCTTTGCAAGTGTTTGCAGGGAGAAAAATCACAAGATTAAACTCATCGTAAACATAAATGTAATATATTATTCTGCGAAAGTCTCGAGTGGAAAACACTCATCCGTTTCTCGCAGTTCTGGTGCTGTGCCTTTGTTATTGGCTAAACTTATCCTCTAGTGGAAAGTTCTTTACGATAGGAGGAATTATTTTCTACGCTACAGAAAGAATTCAAGGATAAAAAGGATGGAGAGGCGAAAATAAATTCGCCGTGAAGGATTTTTTCAAGCACAAGAACAAAAGTAAAGTCGTAAGACCGTGAATTGTTTCGGTAAGTAGTTAGTTGCCAGATGCGGGCCGTTAAATGTGTATGCGAAAAAAATTGTACCTGATTTGCTTGCGCGCCTTGTGCAGATTTCCTAGATGATTCCGTAGTTTATTGCAATATTATTTTACCTGGAAACCACATAAACATTGCCAGATTTGATTTAGAGTTATTTTAATCTAGCAAAACTCAACAGAAATAGTTCAAGTCGAACTAAAATTTATGCAACCACAACGTAAATAGTTTGATTTTAAATGATGAATTTTATATTCATAATACTCACCGATGAGCGAGGTTGATTGTAAGCAAGAGTATTATGAATATAAAATTTTAAAAAAATTATTACAATTTGTCAACTTTAAAATTACTTATTTTTACTTATACCTATGTAACTTATATCTATGTTCTTATATTTTAGGCTGCTGAAGAAGAGTTATTAAAAACTCGAAATATTTAGCTAATGTAAAGAGTATTCTTTAAATGACCTCTTGACCATTATCCCGTCATTCTTTTTTATTATCGACTGGTCGTAATTATTTTTATTTGCTTTTATTTTCCTGTTTTACAGTTAGGTATAAATAAAATGAGTATTTTCTATTCGTACGCCATTTTTGGGAGGTTTGCTTTAATTTTTTTGTCCAATTAATCTTCTCCTATTTATGAAAGAACTGAATATCAGACTATATTACTTTTAATGTTCATAGATGACTTTTGTACTGCGTCAAGCGGTGCTTAGTAACTGAATTAATGTTTGGTATCATAAAATGGGGTTGTGTTCGTTTACGATTTTTCGTTTGCATCAAGATATTTGCGTTTCTGTTAGCTTTATATATCGACTTTACTAAATTATATTGCCGTTTCGTATTATTAAACATTGATAATTCCATGAAATTGCTTCAGTGATGAATGACATGTCAATTTTAAGCGATTGGTGTGATTAAATAATATTGGAAAACGATTTTTCAAAGAGAAAGCCGTGGCCGTGAATTAACCTGTTTGAGTTTATGATGAAAAAAAATAACAAAAACCGTGATTGGTGATGTACAGTGTGTTCCAATTTGCATGTATTCGTTAATTTGTTTTTGTTAATTGATATTCCATTTTCATGGATACTTCAGACAAACGCATAAAAGTGGTTTACTAACTTTATCAAAAATTCTTAATAACTCAAAAATTGTTGCAGATAGGAATAGGAAACGCAAATACAGATTGATGCAGAATGTAATTTTGCATTAGAAAATGGAAAAAAAAAATGTTGGCATTGTATTTGAAAAAAACGAGTTTTAGTGGTTTGCAGTTGTATTAAAAGAAAATTAAATTTTGAACACCCTATAAGTAATGCATCGATTGCAAAAATTCCAGGATATACTCCAAGGTTTCTTCTAGGCATGATTTAAATTTAATCGTGTTTTCTTCAAAAAAAGGCGGCGTTAGATAATATTAAGCAACACGATTAAAATCAAAAATTTTCAGAAAAGTCCAAAAATCTAAAAAATGATTGCACTTAGGTATAGGAAATGCTTATAAAAGTCCCTCTAAAATAACGTTTTAAAACAAAAAATGCAATAAAAAGTTTATTGCATTTGAAATAAGAAAGTAGGCGTCAACTTCCGGTATTTCCGGAAGTGCCGCCATATTGAAAATATTTTCAATAAACAGATCAGATGCCATTATGGTCATAACCAAAATTTCAGATCCATACCCTTTTTCATTCTTCATATATTTTTAAGTCCCGGTCCCGATCAATCACCCTGTATAGTAAATATAACACTGGCCCCAATATGCTGCCCTGTGGTACACCTGTTTTTACTGGACATAACGATGAGTATTCCTCCTTGTGTTTTACCTGAAAATATCAATTTTCCAGATACGATTTCAGGATAGTGTAAATGTTGTCGGGGAGCTTTGTACAGCAGTCCTGCATGCCAAACTTTATCAAAGGCTTGATTGATATCTTAAAATACTGCTGTACAATAATTCTCGTCTTCGAGTGCTTGAGTTATCGTGTTTGTTATTCGATGCACTTGTTCGATTGTACCGTGCTCGCATCTAAACCCGAATTGGTGGTATGGTATGCTTTGTTTTACTTCCAGGATAGGTTTAATTCTTCCTAAGAGAGAATTTTATCCGTTTTTTTATTCCCAATAAAGTCAGCTTGGTCTTCGTATCGCTTTTTATTTGAAAGAATTAGATTTTATAATTATGTACTGCTTCTCAAATCACGGGTAACTAATTTTGTTTCGCTGGCGGTTTCCTTTATTTTGAAACGGAGGATTGGTCGCAACATAAATATCGCCGGCGAAATTATTTTAGCTACCGGGAGGTAAACAATGCCGTTCTGGTAAATATTTTCCCTTTTATGCTACCCACCGCCTGTTCTTGACTCTAATGTTTATGTTTCGTGCTGCATTTGTTAACTTAATGAAAAAGCTGTGTTAAATTTCACAACGATGTCATGCGAGATATTTTATAATGTTACATTGCGGCGCGGACGACGTTCTAACAAAACGAGAACCGTCCGCTCTCTCAAGTTTTTGTGCAAACCCCCAGGTCCAAGCTACATCGCATTAGGCGTTTTTAATTTCTCTGGTGTTTGTATCTCTTTTCCTACGTTGTAGCTCTGAAAGTTGTTTTGTTTAGGTGGTTCTCGGCTAAACGCATAAAAAGACGACTTCCATTTAGTTAGAGCCCGTAAAAATCTTTCAATTAGTGCGTGCGTTCGGAAGGGGTGAAGGAGTTTTCTCCTTGAAATGCTTTAATTTACGATTGATTGGTCAGGATCTTCTCAAGGCGTCCAATTTTTATTTGGTTTTATTGTGTCGTTCGTGCGCTTCTTGCGAGACCCGTTTTGATCAGCTTTTTTGAAATTAATTGGGGAGAATCGACAAGTTTCATCGGTACTCACAAGATAGCTTGCTCCGAACACAAAAACTGCGAGGAATTATGAATTTCTATTTAACAGACTCCCTATTTCAAGGATCGTTAACGCGTTGCATAATTTTGAACATAAATATGTACCGAATTGTGGGCAAAATTAGGTAAGCCATTCATATCTGGAACATTTAAATATGGAATGTTCAAATCTGGAAAAAGCACCGATAGAATCATTCAAATCGTGAATCGTTCAACTATGGAACCACGCAACACGGGAATTGCTCATCGCTGGAAAGCTCAAATCTGGAGTCCAGAAATTAAGAATTTTTGCTGTCCTCTATATTACAACAACCGAAGTATAATATAATTACAGAACACTTCGTTTTATATTTTGATTTAACTATTGTACAGTGGAATATAAAACATCGTGGTAATGTAACCGAAGGGTTACAAATTGGGGCAAAGTTTCGTCATTATAATACTTAGTCAATTTCAAAAAAGGAAGTAACTTATGAAAAGCCATAAAAGACTTGTGACATGGCACGTTCTAATTATTTTTGAATGAAAAACTATTCGAGTGATAAACTCGACCGAGATTCCCTATGAAAACATCGAAATTTGCTCATCCTAACCTAAATAAAGTTCAGTCATGGCTAAAAGGGTGGCACATTAAAACCAATGAAGCTCAGTTCAGATCACTTTCACTCTGAAAAAAAGGAACTGTCCCCTGTCCAACTAAGCAACCATCAACTAACTAAAGTTGAAGAAGCAAAATATCTGGGTATCCACCTGGATAGAAGACTAACTTGGAGAAAGCATATATTTACAAATAGAACGCAACTTGGTCTTAAATTACAAAACAAATTACTGGATTATAGGAAATACATCAAGATTATCTCTAGAAAACAAGCTCCTGATTTATAAAAATATCCTAAAACCCATCAGGACATACGGTGTTCAATTGTGGGGGCCGGCTTCTAACTCAAATATTGAAATACTCCAAAGATTCCAATCAAAAGTGTTTCGGCTGATGGTGAACGCGCCGGGGTACGTACCGAATGAGGTAATCCAACGCGATCTCCAGGTGTTATCGGTCAAACAAGAAATACGGAATTACAGTGCTAAATTCCGACAGAGACTCGATGGTTATCCCAACAGACTGGCAAAACCACTACTCTCGAAAAACAACCAACATCGTAGACTAAAGCGTTCGTTATAATCCTGAAGACCTCATTAACAGATTTTAGGTAGCATGCAAAAATCCCAGAGACCACGAAAATCTAAATAAATCGTAAGTAGATATGTCACTGGGCATACTCCAGCATGTCAGTATTTTGTCATAATAAATTGCTGAATGTCCCTGGACAGATTGCAAGATACAGGGATTTATAAAAAAAAATATATTCTTCAAGATTTTATTTTAAAACGTTTGAAGTATTTCCCTTTAACAAAAATAACCTTCACCATCCCTACTTTCCGCTCGTTAAAAACTTCCAGCCAATCTTTCTCCAGGATAGTTGCAAAATAATCGCTAATGGAAGTTTTAATCTTCCCTGGCGACAAGAACCCTGCAAATTACTTTTAAGGCCAAAAAATGACCCAAAGTAGTAAATTGTCCCGTCAAGTGAACACAGTGGATGCTGCTTTACTTATATCTTCTTTTTTTTTATAACAAAATACTCAGTCAAAAACACTAAGGAGAAAGGGATAAAATGTATTTCGCAAATAAAGCAATAACAAAACGATGGGTTGATTATTTTTGCAAAATGTATGAACATGAACAGACGTAGAGGAAACTGAGAATGTAGAAGAAACAATGAATATTACTGAGGAGGAACTAAGAAACGAAGAAATAAAACATGCAAGAAACACTTTGAAAAATGATACAGCAGCGGGCCCAGCAGAAGTAATAAAACCACCCCAAAGATTGGAAAGAGGATATTCATTAAACTACCAAAATAAAAAAGAAAATCTGTCTTTGTGCGGAAACTAGGGACCAATCGCTCTTTTCTGTGTAAATAGTATCCAAATTTTCATCTATAGGAAAGTACTTCTGAGGAATAACTAAAGCCTCGGATGACATTTTATAAAAAGACTTACACTTAGAATCAAGCAAGGAACATTGTTACTATATTTTAAAATATTATTTCATGATTGCCATCGTCAAAGACTACAAAATTTAAAAAAAAACGAACCAAAAGTACTTCCGTATGAGTCGATATCATTATTAAACGCTTAAGTACACTCACTTCGTAAGGTTGCAGTCATATAATCATGTACTTGGGAGTCAAGTAGGCAAATAATGAAAAGCAAGCTCTGAACATGGCTGTAGATCAGTACCTAAATGAAATTTCTCTGTAATTAGATATGCAGAGCATGGGGTCTTTGAAAGACGCAATAATGGAGTCTATTTCAATTACTTTTGCATACGTTCGTCCCATCCACACAGAGAAAAATTGTGTAAAATGAATATACAATAGATAATAATAAAAGTATCGTATAAAACTAGTTTATCAAGGATCACACACTTTGTAGATGCATTATTGCTAAATCCGGAAATTCCGGAAAAAAACGTAATTTACTTAATAAATTATAAAGGATACACTCTATACAATAATTTATATTCCATAGTTTAAAAAAATCTTGTAATCTTTTTAAAAACGTGCCTAATTTTTTTTTAAATAATCAAACGGACACTCTTTTCTCCTTTTTTCGACCAAGCTTTCCCGAATCCCCGCAAAGATCTATCGCTTTGTTCCGTTAGTTAAACATAGCCGTGGGATTCAGAGCTCCTGCTGAACCGCAATCGCCATTGATTAATTACATTACCATCGGGCCGGCGGTTTTAATCATCGGATATTCTATAATTAGATGTCGGGGCGCATTACAGCAGAACAATTAATACTCTTGCTTTGTGTAATTACAGGTACACAAATACGCAAATCGTTTTGGGTTTTCGGCCTCATTATGCGATTGCCATTTTCCACTTTTAAAAATGAATAAATTTTTTTGTTAAACACCACACAATATACGTTATTGATAATTATATTTGTGCATTTACGAGCTGGGAGACAAAAATACAAGAAAACAGGGAGAAATACTAAGAACACATTAAGAGAATGGAAATCAGATATTGCTAAATATAATAAGAAAGTATAGACCAAGAGGAAGAAGAGAAATAGGAAGACCCATCAAAAGATGGGAACAACTAAAACAACATATCATGAACAGGTAATTTGCCTAAGCCATAGAGTGAAGAAGAAAAAGACTTGTGCATGAGTGGAGGCACCGTCTTGTCGTGGTCAATTAACATAAATTTTTTTTAACGGACACTTTAATATATTTTTCTACGACCACTAATGTAAATGACTCCTACCGTACAGCCTGCATGCACAGTAAGTGGGTGCTTATGCACGGTAAGCAAAAATCACAGTTTTTTAAAAGAAATGATCAAAGTAGACTCACGTCAAACGCTTCCTGCATGCATAGTTAGTGAGCTATAACGCACGGTAAGCAAAATGCACACTTATCTAGAAATGTCAAAGTAGGCTAACGTCAAAATTGACAACGTAATTACATGTGTATATTAGCCAAAAAGGTAGGTAGGTATTGTGATCGTAGAAAAAGTAAGCTACATAACACGAGTTCTAAAGCAATTATGCTTCTTACAACTCTTCTTATATAATATAGGTACTATTTTGCACTCGACAATAGTAATAAAAATGCTAAATGCAACTACAGAACAAACCATTAATGAAATACTGTATTAAAAATAACCGAAACAATCCAAAAACCGTGGTTTTAGATAAATCAATGGACCTCAGAAACGAACTTAATTCAAATTTATAGCGGATTTTAAAAGTTACTGAACATCACAATGAACAACAAGATTATTATAGTAATTACAATAATTTAATCTTCATCAAGTGGCAGTAATAAAAAAAAACTACAATACCCAATATTTCCAGATTCTTATTTGCACCTTTTCGCCAATTCAACCAACTGTATAGCTCTTAAGATAAACGAGATTCCCACGTTCGGCCTCTAATTTGTGACACCCGGTATAGCTTACAGACTATTAAAAACTATCCTTTAACATAACACTGGCGCAAGAAATCAGGATTTAACGAAAACGATTCGATTTTCCTTCTAACTAAACTAAAGCTTGAATTGTTATTAAATCTAATACTTGATTGTAATCCATCGATAACGCAAATTAATATTTCACAGCAGGAATTGCCAAAAATACGCGGTTAAACACGAACAATAATCGAATACTATTAGCAACCTGGCGCTAACGTTCATTGCACAGTCAAGCTGATATTTGAAAAGTATCAAAACGCAAAATAAACATTTCAAAGTATGAAGGACTTACCTAATTAATTAACTAGGAAGTTGCTGACCTCTTGGTTTCCGCGTCTTTGTTTATCTGGTCTTCTTGGCGTTTCAACTGTCTTGGTCTTTTTCAATCAAACCATAAAACTGTAAGAGTCTTTCTGCACATCCTCTACGAGTACCATCAACACAAGAGGATATCCTTTGCAGTCCTGAAAAAAGATGTAAAGATAAAATACACTTCAAAACCAATTTAATCAGAATAACTAAAAGGCGGTTTGTAAATTACAACTAATAAAATTTTCCCCTAAGTCGATATACATATTTTTGACGAAATATTCACAAACAATTACCATACTTAACAACTAAACAACAATTAACTTTTTGTCACGTATCACTGACATGTTGGGCGCTTTCTTTATGATAGATCTTTGTGACAGAAGTTCATTTTTATTATTATTTTTTAAGAATCGATAAATAAGGTGTGAAAATTGCATACAGGGTGATTGATTGGGACCGGGCATTAAAAATATATTATGAAGAATGAAAAAATTCAGATCAATACTCTTTTTCATTCTTCATATATTTCTAATGCCCGGTCCCAATCAATCACCCTGTATATGTATACTGTATAGTATTGCATAGCTAAATCCTATGTCTAAAATACGAATCTATCTGCTACAAAATAAACGGAATGGCGTTCAATAAATTCACTAGTGTTAAGACTGTTCAAATTTATCGAACCATGTCGTGTTTTAGTTATTGGCCAATAATTGAATTGTACATGAAAACAACGTACCTACATGTAATCGCATATTACGGACGTACGTACCGATGTGCAATTAATTAATATGGTGCTAACACATTTTGCTCTCGTTATAACTGAGTATTAAATGCGAAAATCAATAATACACGTTTTGCGATGCGACGTATAAACAATTACAGTATTGCAGTTACGGCAGACGTGGCAAATTGTAGTTGGGCCGGTGACAGTTGCAATTATTGGGGTACTAATAGTATTACAGACGATTACACACCCATTGACACGATTTAGGATAATCTAATAACCGTGGATTAGTGATTTTATACTATTGGGTTGCGTAAAACGTTCGTTCGATTTTTCGATGACAAACTATACACTAAACTAAAAACACCGTCTTTGTTATAAAGCGAAATAGCTTGTACAATTTTGTCTTTGACGATTCAAATTAGCAATTGGAGCGTCGAAGTTAACCTTTAAAAAAGCAAATTATTAAAATGCATAACAAATTACCATGCAAGTGTGTACAATTAATTTATTTTGAAAAATTTTAAAGGGACGTTTTTAAACAATTCTTTTTTTATTTAGTCATGAGTACTACTGCTATAGGTGTAGGACTCTTGAATTGTGTTGTGTTGGCTTTTTTCCATGTTTTTCTGGCTTGAGCTAGCTTTTTTATGTCGATCAATTTGATGTTTCTATCCGTTGTTGCTTTTTTTACTTCGCCTTGGCAGGTCTTGCCTCGGTCTACCTCTTCTGTTTTTTCCCTAAGATCTTGCTTCATAGCCTTTTCTGGTTAACCTTTCTTCTTTCATCCTATAAATGTGACCCAACCATCCCAGATGTCTTTCTTGTATTTTTGTTACAACCGATTTCATCTTTAATTTATTGTTTCTATGTTTCATTTCTGATTCTATCTTTTTTGGTTTTTCCTTGCTGCATTCACTCGGCTACTATTTTTATTTGCGAGTGTCCACGTTTCACTTCCGTATAAAAGTGCCGGAGTTACTACCTTTTTGACCACTTCCACTTTCGTTCGTTTTGGGACTTCTCTATTTCCAAAAAATGTTGTTCTTAAACTATTAAATATTCTTCCCACATTTCCTGTCCTTTCGCTTATTTCCTTGTCCATTCCTCCATTTTTCGCGATGATCACTCCTAAATATTTAAAGCTTTCCAGTTCTTCCAAACTAAGTCCTTTAAAGCGATATTATGCCCTTTGTTCCCTCTTGTAACAATCATAGTTTTAGTTTTTTCGGTATTTATGTTCATATTAATTTTTTTCAATTCCTGGTTTGGCGTTTCTAGATTAAGCTGCAGATTCTTTTCTGTTTCCGCGACTAAGACCATGTCGTCTGCGGGCATTAGCTCTGTTATATTTATTTTTTTCATTTTCTAGTTGCCTAGATGAAACGGTCTCATTTTTTGTTTTACTTCTTGAATTACTCCATCTATAACCACTGAGAATAATAATGGGCTGAGCACGCATCCTTGTTTTAATCCCTCTTTTGTTTTAAACTCTACCGATTTTTCATTTTGGTTTCTTACAATATTTACCCTTTTTTCGTACATCGCTTTTATTATGTCGATTGTTTTTATTTCTGTTCCCTTCCTTCTTAGGCCCCTCCATACGTCTTTTATTTTGATTTTATCAAATGCTTTTTCCAAGTCTATAAAACATAAATGTATTTCCTTGTTTTTTTTGTACGGAATAACAGATCCTTAAAAAAAACTACCAAAATAAATTATCTTAAAGTGCTTTTCTGCAGAACCTCAAAATAGTGCAGCCAATAAGATCATTTATAATAACAATATTCGTAAGAAATACCAGCGAATTTATGCTTTGTCGTGCCTTAGAAGTTCCTTAACACCAGAATATCACAATTGTGTAATCACACTTATCGCAACTTGTGAACATATCATCCAACACCTTACAAGAAGTGTTGCTTGTATACGTGAGATACTACTAACAAATTCGTTTCCTGTTACACTTTGATGTACGTATAATATCTAAGTATCACCAATAACTTTAAAGTTGGTACTTCCACAGTGCCTATAGATATACATGCAAATTTTCTTGATTCCAACTACCAGCACTTAACTCTAATAAATTTGAAGAAAAACATATTTATTTTCTGTATTTTCATACTTTAATTAGTGACCTCCCGATGGCTAACTATCCCTTCGGTAATTCGACTTAGAATTGTGCTAGGGACAACGCTATGTTCAAATAACGAAAGTTATTACGCCGTTAATTATTCGAGATATTTAAGCTGTGGTTAAGAATCTACACTTCATTGCAATAATAAAACTTTGGATGTCCCACTAGTTTATCTTTAAAGAAGTAGACGTTGACTTAAAACTTTGACTGTGATTCAAACTACCAAGAAAAACGGAAGATTTATCTGAAACTGGCGAGTAATTTGTTTGCTTGGTCAAAAATTCGCCGCGAAATGTTAAGGCAGCCCGTTAAAAAAAATATCCGGCCATCTCTACCAAAACATTTTTTAATTGAGCAAATTTTTTGCAGCTAGTATTTTAAATATTCGAATAATTTTACTGGAAAACCAGCACTGTCGTACATTATAAAATTATAACGATTTTTTAACACCCACGTTAAATGGCGACTTTTCCAGAGCCAACCCTTTTCAGTTCCTCAGCGCAGGAATATTTCGACTTTCGCGAGGATAAAAAAAAATACTCGCACATTAATTAAGTTAATAAAATATAAATAGCGCCGGGTGGCGCGCATATTTTTACACCACAAAAGCTCAGCAGGTGCCAACATGAGCAGCCAACCCCACTGTGCTATGAGGGCTGACGAAACGATTGTTTGACGTCGTCTGTGATTGACGAGTTAATCAATTGCGTGGCAGGCTTACATGCGGCCTGCTTCTGCTTAGTTATTATGTTGGCTGCATCGTTTCGACTTAATGATGCGTGAGTTGTAGCACGTTACATGGTACAAGAGTCAACATTCTTTGATATTTTTGGATTTTATCTAGATCGAGGAGGGTGGAATGCCTTGATTATAATGTATATAATAACAAAGCATGTCGTCAAAAAATTAGATAACGTAGAAGAGTTTACGATTGATTATTAACACAAAAAAAGCAGCACCAGTACTCACTCAAATGTATGAGGAAAGCATGAATTAAAACAGATTAGAACTTTAAAACTGCTTTTGATTCAGTTAACAGAAAAGCGGGACAACCTGGAAAGAACAGAGTAAACGGGAGAATTCTGAAAGGAAATCAGGCATTCGGCAAGAACAAAACCCTACTAAAGAATAAAACACTTAAGTAAATCAATAAAAATAAAAATATACAAAACCCTGATAAGACCCGTCAAAAATTATGCTAAGGAAACAATAACAATAAATAAGAACGAAGAGGAAGGCTTAAAAATAGTGCGGAGAAAAGTAATGAGAGCAATACAAGGACCTAACGTAACAAGAGATGGAAAAGTACGACTGAGAGGAACAAAGAATAGAGGCGGATCTCGGAGGAGAAAATATCATTCGACACATTAAAGCACAACAATTACGATGGGTAGGACACATCATGAGAAGGAAACCAACCGAAACGATCAGGAGCATAACACAATGGATCCCTATTTGGCCCAGGAACAAGGGAAGACCAAAAAAAAGATGGAGAGACGCCCAGCAAGAAGATACAAAGGCATTAAGAATAAATGACTGGAAATCGAAATGCAGATAGGAAAGAATGGAAGAAAATAACGGAGGCAGTCAAGACCAACAACAACCTTTGAAAAATCAGGGAGAGAGAGCCGATCCAATAAAGTTAGCCATAATTCTAAGGATTATACGGCTCAATGAATGAATGACAACATGCGGAATAAGAAAAAATGTCAAAGACGAAAAACTGGGATAAACAACATTTGTCACACACAATTTCCTACACAGATATGGGCAACGCATGCCTTTAACTAATTCACCAAGCACTTAAAACGCGATGGAAAAAATCCTGAAGAGATTGAATCAAACCTACACCAGAGTAAAACTAGGGTTCGTTAATTGTCTGCTTCGTTGGACGATACTTCTGGAAGTCGTTGTAAGATACGTTTTAACATGTATGTACATTGAATATCAGCCAAACAGGATTCAAGAAGAATGTGCAAAAGGCGAAAAAAGCTTCTTATAAATACTAGAATTTTGAATACGATGTTTTTTTTTCTTCAAGAACTATGACTGGTCAGAGACCTAAGTATGTCTCTGTCACCTTCCCAAAAACTCTTACTTATATTTCACAAACTTGGGCTCTAACAAGAAAACAAAAACAAAGGATACAGACCAGGATATGAGACTTTTGAGAAGAATAGAATGATGTAGACTAATTGATAAGAAGAAGTGAAAGACATAACGAAAAAGATGAAGACAAACCAATTAAGATGCATGGGACATCTACCACGCATGCCAGAAAGCAGGTACTCCAAGCTGGGATGGAAAACAAAATTAGAGGTAAAAAAGGTAGAAGAAGGCCAACAACAAAATGGGAAAACCAAGCGAGACAGATTAGAAGAAAAGGCGAGATTAGCCACAGTTGGCCAATGAAAGGCACAAATTAAGAAATAATCAAGAACTAGGAGAAAACCTCGACACCGAAGGGTACAAGAGGACCCGATTAAGAAGAAGATGTTTTTGCACTACCTATACTTTAACCTACAGAGTTCATGTAGTCTTCTAACTTTCAACGCTTAAATTTGTTTGATTTTTAAATAAATGTAATCTTCTTCGCCTATTTTGTGCGATTAAAATTGTTTGCAGACATTTTCGTCAAAGTTTAGTCGGTTTTAGATAACCCCGAGTAACTGATACAGATTATTTCGGCGCATGATGGCAGTTTTGTGGTTGTCTGGTTGGTTCGATTATATAATTTACCGCACTCTCATCGGATATAAACATTACACGTGCAGTATTAGCTACATGGGCCGTGTTACACAGGGCGATAATTCTAATTATACAGCAGATGAGGGAGTTGTAAACATATGTGGTCAAGTAATTACACGCAATCTACGAAGGTATTTTGGGTCCGATAGACATATTTTATGATGTTTACAAAGTACAGTTAGTCGTTAACCGTTTCGGACGACTTATTAGACGTCTCTAGTTCGGCCATTAAGGTTTGGCAGAAAATATATGTACATGTCGGGGCTATATTAAAATCGATTCGCATGGCAAGCTTATCTTATACGACGCTTCGTTATGCACGCGAATTAACGTTTTCAATAACCCTTTTATAGCTACTTTCGCGTTAATATAAAGCAGGAAATAGATTTATGAACTTTATATGCAAAATGCACAACTCTTCATATCACAGCGGGTGATCAATTGATGCTGTTATTAAATTTCTTATTAACGTGGTTGGAAATGAAATATCGACAGACCCTCTTCATAAACAGTCTCTTAAATACATTCTTTAAATCTTTAAACAGGTATAACAGTACGGATTTCTTAGGTTGATGAAAATTGTTATACTCTTTATTTGGTGGAATTGGCGACAAGTTTTAGACAAACTGTCGAAACAGAAATACGGCCATCAACTAGATAACGTAAGAGCGGCTGTTGGAACCAACGACCAGAGTTGGCGAAAAAACTTGGTGCTATAATCACCGTCATATTCTTAAACATAATAAAATTGCAAATGGTTCCTAACAGGAAATTAAGATGAAGAGGACATTAAAAAGACAGAATTAATAAAAGCAGTGAAGGAACTCAAAGAAGAAAAGGCACCGGGAGTTGATGATATCAGGCCAGAAACGATTAAATACATGGAAGAAGGAATCACACTGCGGTACTAAATAATCTAAAGAGTGTAGAAAAAGAACGAAATACTAAAACATTGGAGAAAGGTAGTCCTTAATCATATACATAAAAAAGGGGACCGCGCAAATTGTAACAACTATAAAGGACAGATTGCTATGTACAACATACAACATTTGCGAAAGAGTAATTGAAGAAAAATCAAAGCGAAAATAGAACCAATTAAGGAAGATACCCAAGCAGGATTCAGAACAGGGAGATAAACCCAGATTGGATCTGTGTGTGTTACAAGCTCTTGGTATGTGCGATAGACTTGGAGAAAAGCGTTTAATAGTATGCAAAACAAAAATATGGAAGACGAAGAGAAAGAGGAGTAAGTGAAGAAATAATAAAGGTAGTGCAAAGTATGTACCATAAAACAGAAAATGTGCTAAGAATAAGACTCCTATCCGAAATAAAGGATTCAACTAGCTACTAAAACTACTAGCATTAGTTTACCTAAATATTTAAAAGATACGGATTAAAAAAGGGGATTTGTGAAAAGCTTTAAAAAATAGTATTTCTTTATCTAGTTCATTCCACATGTTAATATGTTTTAGAGTTGAAACTTGTTTTGTTTTCTCCAATAAAAGTTGTTTGTTTATATATTTTTCCCATTTGTTTTCAAAGGGGTGCGGAAAATTGCTTGAAAACAATTGCTCGAAGGAAAATTGCTAGAATAAAATTGCTCGAAAAACAATAGCTCGAATAGAAAATTGCTCGAGAAAAGGAAAAAATATTACACTTTTATAAATACAAAATAATCAAATGTACTAGGGGGTTAATTGTCAGGGAGGGTACACGGGAAAGTTTTTAAATAGGGGATTATTTTTCGGGAGGTTATAAAGGAGAGTTAATGTCCGGGACGCAATTGCGCTAGAATCATCAGAAAGATATCTTTGATTCGCCTAAAATAAATCGTAATAATTTTTGTTACTACAACTAGGGGACCGCGAAAATATTTTAGGATATTTAGGGGGCCGTGACTACAAAAGGTTAAGAACCACTGATCTAGATACCACCTCGTCTAGTTTAATTTCTATTCCGACACGAGAACCTTTTCGTGTCCCTTCAACTCCGCCTCTGTACATTAACTGCCCCACATTACGTGTGTATTTTTGTTACGTATGTCGAGTGCATAACGACTCGAAGACGCATTTGAACTAAAAATGGTCCGGATATACATGACACGACGCCTATACAAACGACAGACAGTAGTTTGGCTGACGAGTGATTGATGTAAATAATATTTTTAGATCATCCGTGGGTTTCTAATTAGGGTACAATGCCGTGTTTGTTTGAATGTTTGAACACAACCTACATCCAGCGATTAGGTCAGTGTTTCTCAGAACGACGCTTCCAACTGCAATATAAACTCGCTGACGACTGATTGTTTATTTGAACTCGGCTAATATAGAGCAAATAACGACAAAGTTACGATTTTGTAAATCGTAAGGCAATACGTCTATTAGTTTAGTTAATTAGTTTTGAACTTGGCATTAGACACATCTAGCGCTTATTTTATCACTGAATTAACATTTAAAGGTATTGTTTACCGTTGTCCATACGTAAATGTAACAAATAATTAATTTCCACGGATCATGTTTCACAAAAGCACAGCATTTCCGCATTTACTCTACCAAATGCGCCAAATATTACATAGAATTTGCATTTAAATAGGAATTTTTGAAACCTGAATTGCCTAGGGAATTAATATTAGAGATTAATTTTGTGATGTTTGTTTTTGTTATCTACTGGATGTTAATGTCCCTTTTTGTGTCCATAGACATTTTTTGATAACATCTACAATGTCTTTTGTCTTATATATCTTTACATTTTAATATTTATCATCTTCATAACGCCCATTAACTTGAACACAAACTAACCCGAGTATAATAAATATTAAGATATGTCTTTATAGAACAGTGATTCTGAACATGAAATTAATAAGGTTATTAGGCAGGATTAAGCTCTGTGGACTAATTTAAATGAAAGAAATACTTTGGTTTGTTTTTAAACTACAAAACGTAATTTTCAAATGAATAAAGAAAGTTATAATCTTATGACTAAATAATATTTAGTCATAAGTCCTTCTACTGTTAGTTGTAGGACTGTTGAGTTGTGTTGTGCTGACTTTTTTCTATGTTTTTCTGTCTTGTGCTAGCTTTTTTTATGTCTTTCCATTTGATGTTTCTATCCGTTGCTGCTTTTTAACTTTGTCTTGCCAGGTTTTTTTCGGTCTACCGCTTTGGTTTTTTCCCTGTGACCTTGCTTCACATGCTTTTCTGGTTAACCTTTCTTCTTTCATCCTATAAATGTGTCCCAACCATCCCAGCTGCCTTTCTTGTATTTTTGTTTCAACTGATTTTATCTTTAATTGTTCTCTATATGTTTCATTTCTGATTCTATCTTTTTTGCTTTTTCCTTTGATTTTTCTAAGAAATCCCATTTTTGCTGCATTCACTCGGCTACTATTTTTATTTGCGAGTGTTCAAGTTTCACTTCCGTATAAAAGTGCCGGATTTACTACTTTGTTCTATTTAAAATTTCAAAGTTTGAGTCCGTTTCCGCTTGAACCGGAAGTCGTATTGCAACCTTAATATTTTCATCGAATCCGAAAAATGCCACAACGCTTAGATACAAAATTTCATTTTTATATCTGCAATAGAAATGTAGATATTGGTCGGTTTCCATACTTTTGCGCATCCCTGTATAATACCAAAGCAAGCAGTTTTGTTTTCAATTCTGCATCACAGAACTTCGATGCGAAGATGTAAAGTTATTCGTTCACTCCAAAGTAGTATTAATTGATCCCAAGAAATTGCGCTGCCACCTTTAAAAACTTTACACAGCGAACTTTGAATTTGTTATAAGTATACAACAGTCGTATAAATAGGTATTAGGAAACGCTACCAAGGAGTTTAAATAAACCCATCTTAATATCAACTTGTAAGATCTTTACACTTTGCGACAACTTATATTTGTTATAAAGTTGGATTAACTTAAAGCCCTGCGAGCACTTTGGTTAGTATTTAGACTTACTAGACATGTTAAAATTGATAAAATATTCAGTAACACTCGCAGACGAAGAGTTCGCTTGCTATGTTTTTAGACCGTAACTTATAATTCTATTAAAGAACTCAGAGTTGCTTGGATTAGGAAACCACAAGATTGTTTAACGTAAAGGGATTCGTTTTATATTGCAGAAATTACGGAGACATGTCAAATACGAGGATGCAATGAAGAGCTTCCGCCCTAGGAAGGAATTCCAAAAAAATATTATTTTATTTATTATTAATCATATCCTTAATAAACACTGTCCACTCTCTCCTGTTCCTTGCCTTCCTCATCCCCTCACTCCAAGTCATTCAGAGGAATGTCAGAAGGATAGAGGTCCTTCAGACATTCAGCCACCACTTAGTTCCATGCTTTCCTCGGTTTTCCTCTTTGTCTTTTCTGTGTAAATTTGGCTAGCCATATTCTTTTAGTTTGTCTTCCATCCTCCATCCTTACTAGATGCCCAAACCCATAAAGATGTTGTTTTTCTGTTTTCGAAAACTGGTTTAACATTGAGTTCTGCTCTAATTGTCTTATTTCATATTTTATCTCTTCGGATAATACCTTTGACGCCTCTTAAATACTTCTTTTCTAGCGCCTGTATTTTGCTCTTCATTTGGCTGCTTAACACCCAGCTTTTGGTTTGTATATTGTGCTGTACACCGCCATTTTCGTTTTCTTCAATATTTCTTTTTTCCTTACGAATGTGTTATTAAGTGTGTAGAAGAGTTTAGTTGTATCCACTACTCTGTTGATGATTTCACCCTCTTCCTTTCCATCCGCACGTATATTTACTCCCAAATACTTGAATGTTTTTGTTTGCTCTATATCTTTTCCATCTAGTTTTATCGTTATGCTTGATTCTCTCTTTTCAATTGCCATTACTTTGGTTCAAAAAAATATTGGGTGAAAAAGTCGCCTTCTAGTTTATTATTCCAGCTATTTCCAAGAGCTTTTATGCCACCTTTATAAACCGATTGGTCCAACTCCTCAATTAAACGTTTGTAGTAGCATTCATTTCGAAAAGAAATTTGAAAGACACCTAAATTTTATTAAGACAGAGAAGTGCCGATTTTATTTGCTTTATCTGTTTATTGTTTGAAATATAAACGTGTTTAGTGTTGGCAGTTCAAGAGGATATTGTGTTCCGTTTTCAGATTTAGCCAGTGCATTGTAGTTGCACACACAATGGGCGTTGTAGGATAACAACTATAGAACTGGAAGAGAATTTCAGTTGTTAATGGAACTGATTTCCTAAGTACTTTCAACAACTAGAGCAACGCCATGAATAGCTGCATTAGTATTTGCTAGCAATAGATAGTTCTGTGTAAGGGCGCAATTACTAAACGACCTAAATTACTGCTCGCTTACTGCTCGCTTACTTCACCTCTCATACATCCAGCCAGCCACGTACAGTTCTCCATCACAACTCACAAAATATTCCTTTTCAGCAGTGAGATGACCTATTAGTAATGCTACGAGCCGGTCTTTGCATATAAACGCTGTTTGAAATTCGAACAGTCGGCATTCAACGGTATTCGATGTTCACATTCGATCTCGTTGAAATAAAATTGCTACAGTTGTGCTCAGTCTACAATGAAAATCATTTACTTTTTATCAAACGAAATGTCACGTTGGCTTGTAAATATATTCAAATGTAATGCAGTTCCGTTTGTTCGCAGAATAATGTATTATTCAGCCGGCTGCATTTTCATTGTTATACCTAATGATTATAATAAATCCGCTTGCAGATTATTAATATTTAAGGATTAATTAATTACGCTGGATAACAAAAGCAACACACAAAAAGCACAATATACAATGCATTGTAGGTTAAAATCTCGTTAATTTGAAACTCTACACAGGGTGTACAGTTTGGAGTTTCCCCGATACGACTCGCTGAGAAAAAAAAAATTGGAGAAAATCTGGTAACTTTATTCTGCATTTTAATTTGAATCGAATCGAATTATTTATCTAAAATTTTAGTATCATTGTATTCATCTTGGATAAAATTGCTGAATCTTTATGCCATCAGTTGGCGAACTTTTGCCAAACAAAATAGTTATCACATATTTAAAAATATACAGGGCGTTGCGATTATAAAAGTTTTATGGTTCAGAACAGCACATACACCCAATTATACGCGAGGAATCTGGCAGTGGAAACTGAAATCAAACGTTTAAATCCGTTTTCAAGATAAAGGCCCAAAAATGACACGCGGACGTTGTTAAACATTTTTGGGCAACTCATTTGTTTTGGAATATGTCAAAACCATTTACCGGTACATTTCTATACGTGCTTTTTTAATCATTTACGTCAGGCCATCTATGTAAGTAGAATTATTAGCCAACATTGACCGATTAAGATAATTTCGCATATACGTTTGAAATTATTGTCACCGCATTTGGTTCAAATGTGCAAGTTAGAGTGTGCATAGTAGAGCGGCGGCTAACTTAAGAAAAATAAATTAGTGAGGTCAAATTCATCATCATCATTGAGCCGTATAATCCAGGATTATGGCTAACGCCGAGGCGTTTTTTAAATCCATTTATTGAGGTGGATCGGTCCTCTCTGATTTACAAAGTTTGTTGTTGGTCCTGGCTGCCTCCGTTATTTTCTTCAATTCTTTCCCATCTTTTCATTTCGATTTCCAGTCATTTATTCTTAATGCCTTTGTATCTTCCTCCAGAGCGTCTCTCCATCTTGTCCTTGGTATTCCCTTGTTCCTCGGCCAAATAGGGATCCATTGTGTTATCCTCCTGATCATTGCGGTTGGTCGAATGATTTTTTCTCCTCCGAGTTCCTCCTTTATTTCTTTGTTCCTTCTCAGCCTTACTTTTTCATCTCTTGTTACGTTAGCTCCTAGTATTGCTCTCATTACTTTTCTCTCCACTATTTTTAAGTCTTCCTCTTCTTTCTTAATTATTGTTATTGTTTCCATAGCATATGTTATGGCGGGTCTTGCCAGGGTTTTGTATATTTTTATTTTTGTTGTTTTACCCAGTGTTTTACTCTATAGTAGGGTTTTCTTTCTGCCGTATGGCTGATTTCCTTGCAGAATTCTCTCCTTCGCACTGTTTTTTCCAGCTTGTCCCACTGTTACGCCCAAGTAATTGAAAGTATTGACTTCTTCGAAGGTGTATTCTTTTGTTTCTAGATCGTTCTGTGTGCATATTTTCTCTTCCTCTTTTCATATATTTTGCTTTTTCTTTATTTATTTTCAGACCCAGTTTTTCGCTTCTTGGTCGAGTTGATCTATCGCTTTAAAGGATTCCGTTATTATTCCTTGGAATCTCACTTTTGCTGTTGTGTTATTTAGGGTCATTTCTAGCAGTGTTGTAAGTTTCCCAGGTAATCCTTATAGTTCGTTCTCTTGGCGATTATTTTCTGTTAACTGAATCAAAAGCAGATTTGGGGTCTATAAAAGCTACATGTATCTCTTTATTACGTTCCCACATTTTTTGGAGTATTTGTTCTACTGTGTGTATAGCATCTATAGTGGATCGACCTGGTCTAAAGCCATTTTGGTAGTCTCCGAGTATTTTCTCAGCGTACGTCTTTATTAGAGTAGTATTTAACAGAGCTATGGGTCTATAGTTTTTACAGTTCTTCTTTCCTCCTTTTTTGTGCAGTGGTACGATTATACTAGTATCTATTCCAGTCCTTTGGCATCTTGTTTTGCGTCCTTATTTGCCTAATTAAGGTCAAATTACTTTTCATTAATTTTCGATTACAGACGTGTAAGCGTGTAATGTAACTTGAAATGTTATTATTATAATCTAATTTAACTGTATTTCTCCGCACGATATGTTTTTGTTGGAAATGTGATATCCAAAAGCAAAACTAGAACGTTTCCATATTTAATCAAATCACAGCACAGGTTGTTTTACCTCTAATATAAGAAATATTTAATTAGTGCATACTCTATGAAGGGAGGAAAGTTTGTAACTCGGCGAGTCTAAAATTATAATTACGCACCCCGCTATAATAAACTATACAAACACACACACACACAAGTACATATCCCGGTTAATTTTAAACCGTCCCTCATACAAATAAATACACACATCAGTAATAGCGCCACAGACTAATATAAACATATGCTAATGTACATGTTATTTGCGAGCTCGTATAACGTCAAAACTTATTTTAGAATAAATTTAGCTAGCAGATATCTCATGCGGTACATCAGACCGTATTACGTCGAATGTTAATTCAAAGTGCAAAGTTGGTTTGTAATCGAAGCACGAAACTACCATTATTATGATCTTATGATAGACGCCGTTCCATGCAGTTGTGTGTTATATTAATATTCAGATATTCAATTCAATATCAAACAAAGGGTTATAAAGACAACTTCGACGCTCTCATTATAGCGATTCTTTCGACTGCGCTTCTTCGATTAGAAAAACTCGACTACCTCGAGATGTTTTCAAATATTTGTCGTAGTGCTGATGCATTTTTACGAATTGTTAAAAAATTTACGCTTATACCTGCCGCGTGAACTTAAAAAAAAGGATTATACAGTTTAAGACTTTTTACCAGAGGTTTGGAGCGGAGCACGGAGCAGTGGAGCAATGGTTGTTGCCCGGAGCAGAAGCGGAGTCCGGAACAAATAATTTTGATTCCCCACTGCTCCAGTTTATTATGTACAATTTTTTTAAAAACTCCTTTTTTTTCAACCTTTGTAGATCAATTAGTTATTCTTACAAACATTTGTTTAGCTTCACTTGTTTGTTAGGGTCAAGCATTGTAATTTTTAACCACTTCCACATATCTGATTTTAAAAAAAATGTGTTTAATTAAAATACTTCTTTACCACATTTTATGAATATTTGGATCATGGAGCGAAGTTGGAGCGGAGCTGGAGCAGACATTTTGATGCCGGAGCAGAGTAATTAAAAAATTGAACTGCTCCAAACCCCTGCTTTTTACAGCTGCGAAAATTGATAAATGTCCGAAGAGACCAAATCAGAAGTCCATTGTACCCTCTGGTGATGGCCCTTTACAGGCCTACTGTGCTTCTAAAAAGCTCCAGGATTTTCTTTAAGATTGTACTTCTTAACTTCTTGGTTGGCGTTTTCCATCCTTGGAACTAGGCGTTGTAAAATCCTTCATTCTGGCATAGTACGCGAAGAGGAGTTTCTTTTTCTTCACTACATCCTCTGCATAAATCGGTCTCTGAGAGCTCTATTATGTAGAAGTTTTTATTTAGTCGACACTGTCCTGTGATGAGTCCTGTGGCTGCTCTGATGTCTACTGTGCTCATCCTGAGCATTTCTCCTGTCTTTTCCTTAGAGACATTCGACAGGATAGCCTTAAAGTGCTTGTCCTGCAACTTTTTTCCAATGAGCATTATACCCCTGTAATTATATGTCATTAAGACTTCGCTTGCCTGTTCCATGGGATGTGCCAACAGCATTTTGGTCCGAAGAAAGGTGTCTCGCTGCCAAATTTGGCTAGGCGATCTGCCTTCTCATTCCCTGGTATATTGGTGTGCCTTGGACACCATACCAGTTTAACGTTATTTCTGCTTCATAGCATGTTAATGTATATGATTTAACCACAAGGCGAAGAGAAGGTAGACTCAACAACACTTCTATTGCCACTGTGGGCGTTGTTTAAAAACAGTTACTTATTCACTGAATGGTACTCGATTTTGCCCGACATGACTTTTTAGAAAAATCACAACTCGAAAACAACTGGACTCCATGATTTCAAACTTTGCTTTTGTACTCGCCAAAGTTTTGACTTGCTCCTATGGTAACGATATTCGCTTTTGTTTATTAGAAACGTCCACAGCCAATTATTTATTAATATTCCCGTATTCGTAACAATGTACTAAAAGGCACTTCAACGTAAATACAAATTTATTGCACACACAATGAGAAATATACTTACTAATTGGAATATAATCTGTTAAAATCCCAATTACGGAAGTTACTTCGAAATCTTATTTTATTATAAATCTTTTTCCCTGTTAATTGTTGAAACCATTCTCCGCCCCGCACTTGGGCATAAATTAAAAGTTTTTAATGATTATCCCGTCGCTAATGCTCGCTGTCTTTAATGTAATTCACATTTGATCAACTTTGGAATATTTCATTGAATTTTGAGCGGCGCCGGGATACCTCTTTAAAGGCGAATTTTCAAAGGAATAAAAATTAGAGCGCATAACGTGAAAAATATTTCGTTTTGCTCGTGACAGCTCTCCTACCTTTCATGTTAATGGGAAGCGAAATAAAAGAGATAAATCTATTTCTATATATTCAACTTCAATTTAAAATGGCGTAGAGTGATAGAAGAAATCGTTATTGGAACTGTGAAGTGGGAAAAACTTAATGATTTTATTGAATAAAGTGTCCCTCGCGTTATTTTTCCAATCACGTTAACATCATAATAGAGGGTGGGCCAAAAGATACCTTACTATTTAAAAATTAAATACATTTTTTGCTATCAATACATTTTTTCACATTCTTTAAGTATAGATTTGGAAATAAATCATGGATAAATTTACGGTCGAACAACGTGTAAAACCTATTTTGAGTTTTACTTTAAACATCAAGAGCTCCATTGTTCTTACTTAGAGAGCGTACATGGAACACTGAAAAACCAACGAGATAATATAGCTGTCAATGATCTTAAGGATACCGTATATAAAAATTTGATGAGACACCCTATACATCGGTACATTCAACAGCACTAAATTGTAAATTTTAATTTTCACTTCTTACATTTTCTCGTAATCCTAATTACTCTGAATTAATTTCGGGACATTATCATAACAGGAACGATTAAATTTAAATTTTGTAATGCTAAATATCCCAAATCCTGTCTTAATCAATTAGGATTCGTGCGAATTCGTCGTAGTAAAAATTAAAAATTACAAGTGAGCAGAGGCAAATAGGCCTTGCGGTTCTTCAGTAGATGAGCAAAATAAACGTTTGTAAGCAATTTGAATAAAAAAAGCCTGTCCGCAGTGTACGTCGAATTTGCATATTCAAATGTTGTGGCAACCGCAATTACGTCATAATTGAAACGGCACAAAAGAGACAGCGCCCTCTGCAATTGGCCGTGAGTAACTAACGATCATGTAATGGTTATGCCATGTTACCGCCATATAAATTAGCGAACTTTGTCGTTCGCCATTGTGGAGGTTTGATTTTCTGTAGCAGACACACATAAATGTATTTGCAGACGGCACTACAACATCCATTGTTGATTCGACAAAAGTGTGGATGAAGCGATTGTTTCATTTTTACAGTCCATAAAACTTATTAATAGTTAATTAAAATTGTATTAAGGTTGAAAGTTTCCTCGTCACGATAATAATTCAAATCAGTTATTACAACAGACCCTTTTTTGAGTAGATCTTAACATTGCAACTAGCTTATACCGGGTGTAAATGAAGTGTGATTCACCCCTTTTTTTCTTTAGTTTTGAATTTAGATAAATAAAATTTTAGACAGATGATATGTGCAAAAAACGGGGCTTTTTGAGCACATGCACACAATTGTTTCACTTCCGGTTTCGCCGGAAATGACCCCAACTTTGTTATTTTAAATGGAACACCCCGTATATTTTCACATTTTTGGAAAGAGGAAGCGATTTTGGATACAACTGCACTATTTTGGTTAATTTTTATAAGCTCAAATAATTTTTGAAACAAAATTAAATTTTTTATTAAGTGTGCAGTGACCTGCATAAATTGAATTTTATTATGTCAACAATTGTCCAAAAAACGTTTTTGTAAATTTTAATTGACATTTAGATTACTTTAATCGGTTTTTTGTCAAAAAGTCAAAAGTTAGTAGGTAAAATTATAAGCGCCGGTTTAGCCTGCGATTTTAATGATTGTATTTAAAATGTGTTTAATCATACAACCAGCATTAAAGCGTATGCCAAGTTTCATCCCTCCGTATTAAAAGGTTCTTGAAAATTAATTAGAAACTAACTTCCAGTTTCCCTTTCACGAGGGTTGTAGCTTCATTAGCGACATTTTCGAATGTGTTCAAAGAACTTTCCCTCTTAAAACCTATAATCTCCGAAAGTATTTCTGTTGATACACCCTATACAATGAAATATCAGGCCGATTAAAATTGGATTTCCAACATAGAGATGACGCTTACTATAAGAGCTAGAGCAAGAAATTAAATTTGACAAAGTTGCTACATTAACGGGTGATTAATAATATTGAAACATATTTTAAATATCTGCAATAATTTTCATCAAAACTGAAAAACTGACCGTTCATATTTTCGCTATCACTTTTTTACTTTGTATTTTGTAAAAACTTACTTTAAGCGACTTTTTATTTTCAATTTACTGGTCTTAAAAGGTTGGTTCAATTTTTGTTTTTCCTCAATAACTTCTTCCAAAAAAATATCACTTGATTATAATATTTACGTTGATAAACAAGAAATTGTAAAACAACTGTTTGCACAAAATCGATGCCCTTGGAAAGCAACAACAAGTACTTACTTCGGTCCAGAAAAAAACAAATTAAACTGTTTTTTCCTAGTAGGGGAGACCGGGGATGAAAGTAAAATTTTTTTGTTTTTATTTAATTTCTCATAGAGTATAACAAGTTTTTTACATCCAAATTGATTTAATGATATATTGGATATTTGTCTTCCTTCCAAGATATTTATTTCATGTTTCGTAAAGCATATGTGAGAAAAAAAAATCTGTAAGACAGCTGTTACATCCAACCTCAACGTTGGGGCTAAAAGTAACAATGATCGGGGTAAGTTGTAACGGCAAAATAATTTACACAGCTCATAAGTAGTGGGTAAATATATTAGTGTTTATCAACAAAATTAATATTTGATTCCAAAATACACATTAGCAAAATAAAAAAAAGTTCTTTGGTACAATACAAAAGGATAAGTGAACATTATCAATATTCAAAAATATCAAACAAAAAGATACAAAAAATTGGAAAATTGACCCGACAAGTTTTGTATGTTCTCATCTACGAAGAAAACCACCAATTATGTGCTAAGAGTGAACATTTGCAAGTGAAAACATTGATTGGGGTTAGTTGTAACACAGTTACTTTTGACTCCAAGTGTACAGGGTGGTCTATTTTCGATGCCCATACAGGGTATCTCGGTTATTATCAGGGATAGATAAAAACCAAATACATAAACTCGATTTATTTTTTCGAGAGAAATTTATTGCCGTAAACAGATTTTTGATATCTTTTTTAATTTTCGAAATATAACCAAAAACCGATTTTTGGCACTTTTCAAAAATGTTAAATATCTCGTTTAAACGAGAAGATAGAAAAAAACTTTAAAGACATTTTTCGCATGATTTTTTGTGCTTAATAAGATAGCGATGTTCAATTGTTTTTTACTTATATCAATGCCGATATATTGCACCTAACTTTCTTATTTTAAATGGCAACCATAGGGAAATTATATATTTTTGAAAAACGCAAAAAATAAGCTTTCGATTCATGTCAAAGCCAACTATGGTTGTCATTTAAAATAAGAAAGTTAGTTGTAATATATCAATATTTGTATGATTAAAAAAAAAATTGAACATCGCCATCTTATTAAGGACAAAAAACCATGCAAAAAATGTCTTTAAAGTTTTTCTCTATCTTTTCGTTTAAGCGAGATATTTAACATTTTTAATGTCTTTTTTGATACTCGAAATTAAGCCAACACCATTTTTGGCTCTTTTCAAAAATGTTAAATATCTCGTTTAAACGAGAAGATAGAAAAAAACTTTAAAGACATTTTTTGCATGGTTTTTTGTCCTTAATAAGATGGCGATGTTCAATTTTTTTTTACTCATACAAATATTGATATATTACACCTAACTTTCTTATTTTAAATGACAACCATAGTTGGCTTTGACATGAAACGAAAGCTTATTTTTTGCGTTTTTCAAAAATATATAATTTGCCTATGGTTGCCATTTAAAATAAGAAAGTTAGGTGTAATATATCGGCATTAATATGAGTAAAAAACAATTGAACATCGCTATCTTATTAAGCACAAAAAATCATGCGAAAAATGTCTTTAAAGTTTTTTTCTATCTTCTCGTTTAAACGAGATATTTAACATTTTTGAAAAGTGCCAAAAATCGGTTTTTGGCTATATTTCGAAAATTAAAAAAGATATTAAAAATCTGTTTGCGGCAATAAATTTCTCTCGAAAAAATAAATCGAGTTTATGTATTTACTTTTTTTCTATCTCTGATAATAACCGAGATACCCTGTATGGGCATCGAAAATAGACCACAATGTACACAAATCAAATTGGAGGGAATCCACAATTAACCACGATTCCAAAGTCAAATTTTATTGCATCCACCAATAGCCAACAAAATTTTGAACATAATAATCTCGGTACTTTTTTGTTCCCGTTTTAGAAATCACCTAAAAGTCACTCGACCAGTGACACAATGCATTAACTTTTAGGCCGAAAATAGTGACTTCGGCTGGCAAAATTTAACCTCTATGACAGATGAAAACTAGCAATGTAGGTAGGGAGGTGCAGGTAAATAAACATTGCACAAGCGCTTAGGGCGACAGATAACAAAAACTAAAGACACTATAGGCACTGTTACAACCTACCCGTGTTACTTTCATCCCCGGTCTCCACTACTATAAAATTGAGTATGCCATACTCAGTATGGGATAAAAATTTGTAGCAAGGATGTTATACTCCCAGTGAATGTCCAAGGTTTCCAATGATGACTTGATCACCTGTGGATACGTGTCGCTAAATTTTGTAAATGAAAAAATCGCGTAATAAGAATATAAACCTACATTACTTCTTATAGAATATTTTCGTTTCACATGACAAGTAATTTTTATTAAAAAATAAAATCCGTACATTCATATCATAGCGGGTAGGCCGTGCATAAAGCCGACGAAATTTAATTTTTAATATAATAATAACAGCAAGATCCAGAGAAGTTCCGAATAAAATTCTATTACAAACACTTCTAGTTGGATAATACACGAACTCAGTCGCCGTAAATAAATATTTTCAACATATATTAACTTTAATTTGAATGAGAAACGGACCGCATTTCACCTGCCATTTATAACAAAGAGAATACAAAGCATTTATTTTAGTAAAACGAAAACAATTTCGAACCCGCGGGCGCTTCTGTGTTGGGCTTTTCAAAACACACGTTTTCAAACAACGTTCGAACGTCAAACAGCTAGGGTTTTGCATATGCTTTATCAAAGTAAAAAATTGATCACCGAAAACATCATAATTCTAAGAAGAACGTTACGTAGTTAAGCTGAATTAATTGCAAACAATTAGTATTTTCCAGGATTTGATTTTAAATATGTTCAAAGTAAATTCCTTCTGCAATAGCACACTTCACAACACCATTCCTGCTTTCCACTCCCGAAAAGCTCCCAATCTGCTTTCGGAACAACGCGATCGAAAGTGTCCAATTTAAAGGACTATTTTCGGACGGCCGTGGATGATATCAAAACAATTTTAAATAGCGCTTTCTACACGTCATCGGATGGGCCCTTTTATTAGCTACATTTTGATCACTTGATCAAGTTGATCGAGATGTTTTTTCTTTGCGCGAACTCCGCATTTAACGGGGTTATCGTTTTTGTGCACGGTTCTCCGGAACCGTTTAGAATGATTTCATAAAATTTGCATAGGCCTACTCGAAAAGGATGCGTGCATCGGAAAATTACGAATTTTTATTTTTTCCAACACGGTTTCATAACCAACGCGATCGCTAGTCCAATGTCCAATTTAGGGGACCATTTTTGGACAGCCGTGGATGATATCAAAACATTTTTAAATAGCGCTTTCTACACGCCATCGGATGCGCCCTTCTATTGGCTACATTTTAAGCAGCGAATTAAGTTTTTCGAACCAAAAACGACGAAATTATGAAGTTTTTTGTGAAACGAGAGGTTTTTTCTCCGAGTGAACTCTGTTTTTTGCGGGGTTATTGTTTTAGGCGCGGTTTTCCGGAACCGTATAGGATAATTTCAAAAAAATTGCACAGGTCTACTCGCAAAGGATGCATGCATCGAAAAATGACGATTTTTGATTATTTTCTAACACGGTCTCATAGCCAACGCGATTGCAAGTATGACCAATTTGAAGAATCATTTTCGGACGGCCGTGGATTATATCAAAAGGTTTTTAAATAGCGCTTTCTACACGTCTTCAGATGCGCCTTTTTATTGGCTACATTTGAAGCACCGGATCAAGTTTTTCGAACAAAAAATAGCGAAGTTATGAATTTTTTTGTGGACCGAGACGTTTGTTTTTTCAAACGAACTCAGTATTTTACGGGGTTAACGTTTTTCGCGCGGTTCTCCGGAACCGTTAAAGGTACTTTCAAAAAACTTGCACAGGCCCAATCGCAAAGGATGCGTGCATCGAAAAATAACGAATTTTGACGTTTTCTAACATGGTCTCACAGCCAACGCGATCGCAAGTATGACCAACTCGAAGGACCATTTTCGGACGGCCGTGGATGATAACAAAAAAAAATTAAATAGCGCTTCCTACACGTTATGAGAAAAATTATCTCGGGTCAACTCCAGTTTTTCGCTACTTCCACTATTTTAAGAAATTATCAAAGCAGGTTCCAACCAACTTAGCTTTGAGAATTAAACGCGGCCTGCTAGTTCTTTTTTATTCTCGATAATTTCGGTATGGCCCCCGTATGCATAACTGAAGTCGAAAATTAATTATCATCGTGATCCTAAGCAGTTTGTAATACAATTAACCGATGGTAGTAGTTTGAATTGAAACCGCAATCCGCCGGGGGGGTGCAGCGAAATGATAAATTCAGGAACGCAGCCGAGAACTTTCGCGACCGGACGTGAGCTTAGAGGTGAACTGGAGCGACGTACTACAAAAGCTCCCCGAGTAAAGCTCCTCCGTGCAAAGAATTACTTTGCAGTTTCCTTCGAGGATTATACGCTGTTATTTTAAATCGCAATCAAAATTTATTCAACCTTTTGTTTAGCGCGAAAAAATCCGCTGAAAAAACTCCCGAGACGCTGCCCGCGAAAAGATATATAATTGTAACGGAAGGGGATTTAATATTTAACACCTCGCGCTGCAAATACATCGCGAAGACTCACGGCGAAGCCCCTGAGCCGTATTGATTCGAAAATTGAAACGAAATTTATGCTAAATCAAAGAGGATAATTCATTCAAATACATTTAATTGAAAACAAACGTTTAAACGGCTTGTTTAAATTTACTTTGACAATTATTGTGCAAGATATATATAACTTGGTAAGAAATTTTAACGTAGCGTTGATTTTTGCATAAAGCTAAGTGGAAAATCCAATTGCAAAAAGATTGGTCGATAGACTTGCAAGAAAATCTGGAAATACGTCCAGGTACATTAAGAAGATACAATATAAGCATCAAAATGACAAAGATTATGACGAAAAATTATGTAACGGTTTCAATCAGTCCAGGCCAAAAAAAGAAGTCAGCTGGGGAGGGGAGCGGAGGGGGGCGGTCTGACCCCGGGGGATACTTTTTTTGGGACGGCACTTCTAGTCTACCCAAATGAAGGAACAGTAGATATAATAAACAGCTAGTCCCAATGAAAAATTCACATACAAAAAAGAATTCTCACCAAAGAGGGTAAAACCGGCTAGTCGACCTAGCTACACTGTAAACCCGCCCCCTTGTAACGACAGAAATTCCAAGTGAATTCTATGTTTATATTTATATTATTACTTTTGTGTAATTTTGCTAAATATAATATGTATGTGTTTCTTTACCTAAACGGAAACTATTAGTGAAAGTTTTTACCCTTATTAAAAATAATATCGTGGGGACGGGGGCGATCAGATTTAAAAAAATAAAAATCAGAAAATGTTCTGTCATAAAACTGTAGTTTTGGATGATGGTAAAGTACTTTACATTATCTAACTTTGCACTAAAACACGTTTGAACATCTAAAATTCAAAAACAAATCGCCTGCAGCGCATTTTGTCTTTCCCCAACTTTTTCGTGACATTCTACGCCCACAATTCTTCGCATTCACAATTCTTCGCCCACAATTCTTCGCCCACAATTCATTGCCCACAATTCTTCCCCCACAGTTCTTCCCCCACAATTCTTCGCCCACAATTGTTCGCCTACACTATTCTTCGCCGCCATTATTCTTCGCCGCCACAATTTTTCGTCGCATACAAGCATATCACAAATTTTATTTGTGAATGTGATTGTTTTTTTTTATAACGTAATTCCTACAGATTATTTTACAATAGCCTTAAGTTGTTTCTTGTACAAATACTTCTTCTTTTAATATTATGTTTAACATGCTACATAAATAGGGTATGTTGTGATTTTTAATCTTGTTTATGTTATTATAATATGAATAAAAATTAAATTAACCCCACCTAACCTGACCTAATGTAAAATAATCTGTAAAAATTACGTTATAAATAAAACAATAACATTTACAAATCAAATTTATGATATGCTTGTATGCGGCGAAAAATCGTGGCGGCAAACATAGTGGCGGCGAAGAATTTTGTAGGCGAAGAATTGTGGGCGAAGAATTGTGGGCGAAGAATTGTGGGCGAAGAGTTGTGGGCGAAGAATTGTGGGCGAAGAATGTTCCGGACACGGTAGACAACGATGGAGAAGCATTATCAAGAACTAAGAAAAATACCCCAACGTCGAAAGGTACAACAGGACCCGATTATGATGGTTAACCACTGAAAGGTCAATAAGCGCAACTCAATAGTCTAACAATAGATGGAATAAGAACTAAAATAAAGTTGCAAATGATCTCTTTCCATGATGAAATGGAAAATTTTTCAAACCAATAGCTGCCATATTTAAAATTACAAGTTATAATGTATGCATTTTCAAAGCCTCCGAATGCAAACAAATTTTCTTCTGGGACATTTTCATTAATTTCACCATCCACCTCACGTTCATAAAGGACGCCAAAAAGTGTTTTAATACTGATTTGTTTGGGGAATAATCTGTAACCGCTTGAGGATCCAAAATCGTGTTTATTTTTTAACGTCTCTTAGTAATCACTCGCTGTAAAATTTCAACAGAACGTAAACAAACTTCTTACAAACGCTGAGCTGCTTCCCTCGTCTACGAATGCGCATATCTATCAAGTGTAATGAATGTTATCATGGCTAACCAGACGTAATAACTAACGAGTGCAATTCCACCGACACCATTTTAATTTTATGCGCGACAATCCGCCGGCAAAAAGCGGATTTTAGCGTTACAACGATCGGAATAATTTCAAAGATTGCACATGGCGGTCGCGAACATTACCGGAAGTGCACTGTTAAAGGGGATTAGGCACGCATTAGCATTATTAATAATGCCGGTCGCCCAGTTCGTCCACAAACAACGTCTGCTTTACAACGCGACGCCGCCCGGGATGCCGGTTTTCTTTTACAACCTGTACACACTGTTAGTGCCATTAGTGACGTGGCCTTTATCGCAAAGCTTTATAACTGATGTGAAGACGACGTTACTTTATCACACTCGAGAGAATTTCAGAAATGGCGCGCGCTTTCTCCTAACAGTCTTTACAATTTCGCAAATGGAAGGGTCGTGTGATTCACATAATGGAAATTTTATTTTTAATGTCGGAGAACTTTAAAATATCAACATGGGGTGCATTTTCTTTGGTTGCGGAAGACTTGTTTGGTGCTTTGAAATGTTAGTTCTTTAAACCATGGACTTTCACGTAATGACGCTATTTTTGTTATGCAAAAAAATCTAGAAAAATCGAATGGATTTAACTGAGCGACTTAAATGTGCTTAGTGGATTTACAGGAAGCATTTGGCAAAAAAATTCGATTGCAAAGTGCAAATATGCTGCCGTAAACAAATATTCAACAACAATTGTTTAATAATTTTTCTGCCAATAAATAATCCATTTACATAAAAAGTAACACATGCCCATTTCTGGGGGAAAAATTAAGTTAATGATAACAATAGATAAAACCTATTATTTATTTATTTATTTATTTACACAGAACAGAACAAAACAGGCCGAGCCCAAATTATATTCTCGTTTTTATTATTAATATACATAGATAGTAAAGTAAATGATCGAGTTAGAATGGGATTACTTTGGAGTAATGTTTAATGAATGAAATGATCGACTAAATATATCAATATTTATCAATGTTTGATTATAGGAGTAAAGAATTCTGTTGATTGGCGAGTTAAAAAAGGCATTTGTGCTACAAGGTGTTAAATAAAAAAGAAAATGGTGTCGTAGACCTAATCTCAGTACGTTAAAATTTATTAATTATAAAATATTAGGACAATCTATTTTGTAGTTAATAATTTTGTAAAGAAATATTATATCACCAAGTGTTCTACGTGATTTTAAGGAGAGCATGTTTAGATCTTTACAATGTTGTTCATATGGTTTCTCTCGAAGTTTGTGTTTTTTTGTGCAAAAAGATATAAATTTCTTTTGAATTCCCTCGATTTTACTAGCGTAGGTGTCATATTGTGGGTTCCATACGATAACGGCAAAATTTAAAGTGCTATTAACATGAATATTACAGTGTTCTAATAGCATTAACATTATTGAAATGTTGTGAGGAGCGTACGATAAAACCAAGCATTTAAAGATATTGATTTTTAATAAATTCCATATGTTCAGCAAAACTAAATTTAGAGTCTAATGAAATTCCTAAATCTTTTACAACTGTAGTGTTCACAAGAGTTGAATTATTCAAACAATAGTTATGTAGTTCATTTTTACGAATTTATTAATGTGACAAGTAATAGGCTTTAAAAACTTTCATTTTGTTGATTGGTTGTCATGGAAACAACATAAACTACAATGACCGGCTTACCTGCTTTATAATGGTTATTGTTTAAACTTTAAAACCCTTTTTTTATTTGGCAGTGAATAAAGAAGTAAACTACCAAGTGTGATACATCAATGAACTCAGAAAAATAAATGCTATTTGATTATATAAATAGCAAAAATTGCGTCCATAAGAAAAACTAAAGTTGGTTATCATAAAACAAAAACGAATCGACATAGAAAAAATTTGTGACCACCATCCGATTCTGCTTAAAAAGTTGCTTCGGCAATGTTTTCCCAATTTTCTCGGATACCGTTTGAGATATTTTCAATTCCTCTTTGGCAAATTTAAACCTATACTTTAGCTATTATAATGAGCGAGATCCCCATGCTTAAACTCGAATTTAAATCACCCTGTATAAGGTAGTCGTAGAAAAAGTATAGTACAAAACTCAACTTGTAAAGCAATGCTACTTACAATTCTTCTTATGTAATGTACCATAACCGCATTTAAAAGTTATTTTTTATGGTTTAGCGTTTTCATCAAATAAATAAATATTTAAATCTAATACCATTACATTTTGTTGTTATTTTGATTATAAGGATGATTTAACTATTGTATTAACCGTTTAGTTAACGTTTACAATAATTCATTATTTTGAAAGTGGGGTAAGAACATATGGGTATAACAAAATCTTTATTTTTTTGGCCATCACTGATAAAGAAAACAAGAAAAAGTTACGTTTCTGTATTTGTTTTCAGAATATTTCAGAAACTGCACACAATTTGCGCGAATGGGGATTTTTATCAAGCACATAAAAACACAATTCTTTGCTCATTTAACTAGTTCTCCTATCTTTATTGGTTTCTGAGTTTCCTATGTTCTAAACGTTGAAACATGATACAAATTATTGTGCGAAAAATAATTTTGTTGGCCTTTTTTTCTAAAAATAAATCGTATGGAACACCCTGTACATGACCGACACGTACGTACCGAATTTTTTCGCTGCGTTTCAAATTGCCTGTCCACCGCAAACTATTTCGAACAAAATAAAATCAGAGACGAATACATCATTAAATTCGAATGAAAAGACACGGAGTCTTTTGGCAAAGTTGTATAGTTTCCGGACTTTCAGGACGTGGTACAAGTTGAAGTGTAACTATCTGACCGCAGGGCGCTCATCAGTGCAGACGTATCCGCAATACGTGACCCGCAACAAGGTTACCACCACCCATAGAATAAACCCCGCGGGTAACCGGCTTCCGAAACCCTAATTTATATTTCATTGCTTCTTTTATTTTAAATACGGCAATCAAGCACTTTTATTAATTATTTAAGGGCGAGCCGAGGAATCAAAGGCGTGTACGGAACGGTTTTCAATTTGTCTGTTGCAAAAAGAGCTAATGAATAGTTGAATAAAAACCAATTCAAACGAACTACAGTACAAAGTGACCAAAAGTTAACTTCCATTTTAAATAATTTCCACGTTAAAAACAAAACAATAAATATTAGGAGTAATATTTACATTCTTTTTCCACGACCACTAATGTAAATAACTCTTACTCGAAGAAATGGAAGTAGGCTTTCTTCAAAATTGACCAGACAACGTAATTACATGTGTATATTAGCCAAAAAGCCCGTTAAAATCGTAGGTATTATGTGATCGTAGAAAAAGTAAGCTACATAACACGAGTAAATCAATTACGCACTCGTGGACATACGCACTCGCCGCTACGCGGATGCTTCTTACAACTCTCGTTATGTAATATACTAGGAATTATTTGTTTTGTACGTTGTAATCATTTGTAGAATATAATGTCTGTCTAATGCCAAATTGATGTTGATATAATACAAACCATTAGAGCCAAAAGATTAAAATGGTACGGTTATGTCCAGAAAATGAATGAAACGCAATGGCCAAGCAACACATAAAAGTGGCGTTAGCCAAATTGCAGAAATAAAGGAAGACCAAGAAGAAGCAAGAAAGTAAAAACCTCTCAACAAATGACTGGATCAACCGCAAGAAATGGAAATTTGGATTTACATTTATATACAGGGTGTTTGTTAAATATTGCGAAAATTTCAGGAGGTAATTCCTTATCGAAAATTAGGGGGGGCTTTTATTTTTTTTTCCTTAGACGTCTCCTTTCGGAGTTATAAAACTTGCAACTTTGTCAAATTTAAACCTACCCTCTATCTTCAGTAATAAGCGAAATCCCCATGGTCACCCTCGAATTTGAATCACCCTGTATACCCTTGTGAAGGTGGGAGATAATTAAAAATATTACTATGGGAGACCTTTCAATAAGTACAAAACATCTACCAAATGTCATTCTCCTACACATCTCCAAATTTGAGAAATAAAATAAAAACCTAATTTTACCCTTCCTCTTTAGGGGGGTATAACTCCGAAAGGAGACGTTTAAGGAAAAAATATATAAAAGCCCCCCCTAATTTTCGATAAGGAATTACCTCCCAAAGTTATTCACAATATTGAAGAGACACCCTGTATATTTATACACATAAAAGCCTGATTTAATTTACACCCAATAATAACAGTAAGCCATTTGGAAAAAGATGAATTTTCATGCCATTGTTGCAGTTTTTCGCTATTTAATATTTGTTGGTTGCTTTCTAAAGATGAACGAGATAATCGAGGTGTTAGGAATTTGTGGAGCACACTATATATCAAAGATTTTTTGCTAAAATAACCTCAACTGACAACCAAAAAAAAAAGAGGAAACATTCGACTCTCAATTAACAATTAGAAACTTCAATATTTACTTTTAATTAACAGTTTAAAATGTACGCGCGCCCACATATAACTTTTTTCTCTCTATACTTTTTCTTCGATATTCTCATTTTATAACGACGAACGACGAACATTTCAAAAGTAAAAAGCGGATACATACATTTTCAACGTTTTTAGATCCAAGTTGTTGCAATTTTTAATGGGACTTGAAAAGTAAACTTTTAATGGCATCAAAGTCAATTTTAAACAAACTAATAAAACAAAACATGCAAAAGCTTTTAGGGAATCCCTTATTATAACCAAACGCTGCATTACAGATTCAATAAAACAATATTGAAGTGGTAACATCAATCGCCCAGTTGACATGTTACTAATAGTCCAAAAAACAGAAGCATAAAAATCGAAATGATACCTATAACGTACTGCTACAGTTTTTATCTCGTCTAAAACGACATACGAGATTTTCCTGCACTGATAATTGTTTAAAAAATGAACGATTTGAAGCCCTGAACACAATCATTTTTCTTTTGATAAAATTAAAAAAGTTACATTTACCAAACTACATATATCGTAGCCTACTTTAACAATGCAATTGACCTATCGTATTTTTTTACAATGACTCAAAAACCGAAAATGATAGAATATTTTTGAACACGGTTCTGAGTTTGTCTTAAAAATGCACATTTTTGGTATTTTAACCGTTTCTCTATCTTGAATATTAAGTGAGATACCCATGTAATCCCATCGAATTTGGACCACCCTGTTAAAGGTGGACCAAATTCGAAGGGATTACATGGGTATCTTGCTCAAAACTCAAGATAGAGAAACGGTTAAATTGCCTAAAATATGCAGTACACGTAAAAGTATGTCAAATCCCACACTTATATCAAAACTTACGAATTAAGAACTAGGAAAATTTCGCAACAAATGTTACGCCATTTTCAAAAATATTTGGTACACAAAACCAGGAGAAGCTTTAAAATTTTGACTTTCAATTATCTTTCAAAAGGTTCCATGTGCCTTCAAGCGCATAGCAAAAATTAAAAACAATAACAAAGTGAATTTAGATTTGGGCGCTAATTGGAAAAAAAATTTTGTCTTACCTTGCGTTCGTCAAACTACTGCGCCAAACGTATTTCTTTCCCTTTTTCGGTCTACTTTCATAAATCAGCTGTGTACAGGGGCATTGATGAACACCTCGTCAAAGAGCAATCACACATTAAAATGTTTAAAACACTACGCTATAATCCAATGACCATACCGAAACTCACATTTATCTCTAATCATCCATTTCGGATTACCAAAAATTCACTTTAAACTTTGTTAAAATGTAAGCACTAATGCAAAGTCAAAAGATACGCCACTTATTTTCACGACTCCGAAAAATGTTGAGCCAAAATCGCCTTTGTTATCACTTGCATAAAGGTCCCTACCATCCCGGCTGACCGGCTCAATGGCGTCACGTGGAGATGCAAAAATACTCAACATCTTAACACAAATTTTGTACTAACCGCAACGTGCAAAGTTTTAATAACACTTCCTACCGTAACTTCACATACCCAAAAAGGTTTTACACAACTTTAAAACGAACGATCGATAAAAATATCACTTTTACGAACAAGGTAAACACACGCCAGGAACTCATGACAGCACGCGCGTCGTCCTTCAATCGGATGCTGCCACCAATTATGATCGGCACAAGTCGTAAACCAAGCCACTTCATGCAAAATAGCGCGATATCAAATACATACAAAATGGTATTATTTAGTCAAAACCATGAAAATACTAAACTTACAATCACAAACGTCAAAATGCGTGTTTTGAAGCAAGTTAATATTTTAGCTGTCAAAACACGAATAATTCGTAAACTTGGCAGGACTTGGTAAAATTTTCATGTTAATTAGCTGTTATAGAGTTGAAAGCACCCTCAAAATTTTTAACATTTTCACCGGAAAACAATTACATCTCAAAATTATTGCATTTTTGGGATTTTATTTTTTATTTAGGCCATTTCATACAACATGTATCTATACAAGTAGTACTTTATTTATTATTAATACAGCCCATAGTTATAATAAATTTTAGCACATGCAACAAAGGTTTATTAAGTGTTAATTAATAAAAAACTATTTCAAAAATCATAAATATATTGTTTTTATGAATATAAAAATGTTTTTGGGCATTAACCCGCGTTAAAATTTGTTCATTGCCTGCAAGCCTGCAGGCGTCAGATACTTGAAAAGTTAAAACTGGTCTGTAACAGACCAACCATTAATTTATTTCTCTACTCTCAGAACAGAACTAAAAACTTAAATTCTGAAGTTCATCCATTGGTGTCCCTGAGTCTCTGCTAATATGCACACGGCACTATAATTTTCGCACTATACCTACTCTGCTTTTTGAACACTTAAACTAACTCATGTGGCTTTGTTCTCTTCAGTGTTCTGTTCAGATCATTTACATCGAGGAGTTGGATTGCCTCAATATTAACGTGCTGATTTAGTCTCGCCTCATGTTTAGCTGCATATCTTCTAATTTCGCTGGCGACATCCTTGATACCTAGATCGCGATGAATGTTACAGTTGCGTACGTACCATGGTGCATTGACGATGTTACACAGCACTTTATTTTGGAATTTTTGTATTCTACTAAGATGACACTGTTTAGCACACCCCCATAGTTGTATGCCATAGTTTAGCGTCTAGTGTCATTCCTAAATATTTTGCTGTATTTTCGTAGGGAGCAGTATTACCATTTATAGTGATGAGCAACGGATTCCTTATGTTTTTGTTCGTAAAATTTATTAGTTGATTTTACCTCGTTTAATTTTATCTTCCATTCCCGGGTCCAATTGAATATCTGATCACTGGCTTGCTGAAGTTTATTTCTCGTGGCCTCTATGTCTTTATCAACTGCTAGGATTGCAGTGTCATCTGCTAAAGTGGCAATAGTAACAGTTTGTAATTCTGGCAGATCAGCTGTATAGAAAAATAGAGGATCGGTCCAAGGATGCTGCCCTGCGGTACTCCAGCTCTGATTTCCCTCACCTCCGAATACTCATCTTCTTGTTTTATTCTAAATAATCGATTGAAAATGGTTTCAGTAATTTAGCACATTGTTGTGGTGACAATTTATTTAATTTGTACAGAAGTCCTTTGTGCCAGACCTTATCGAAGACCTAAATCCAATGTTGAAACAGAATTTGGTCTTTCAACCGTATCCTCATCTTTAAGATCTTTCCTGCCCCACTTTAAGTCCGCAACTAAGTTTTTTATAACAGAATAGGAAGGATATTCGTATATTATCATATTTTGTATGAAACAAACATGTGTATTCGTTTAAGTATTATGTGCTTTAATGTAAGTTAATATACAACAATATATTTGTTTCATATATAGTTTGTTACACAAACATTTGTTTAGTTGTTAAGCAATATTTGTAGCATATTATTTATGGTTATTTGCATTTCAGGTATTGATGAAAGAATTATGCATTTAAATCGAAAAATAATTAATCATTTACGTTTAAATGAGCGTCTAATTTACGAGTGGAAACACAGAGTAATTATCGAATGATTTATTTGCTACGGCAATAAAATATACACGTTTGTATGAGCACCATTCATGGCAGAAAAAAAGAACAAACGAACAGAGCAAATGTGAATTTATGTCAATAGCCTTTCAGCGGCGCCATTAATAGAAACAATAAATGCTTTGTTGGACAATGAATCACCGAAAACAATCCAGTTTTGTGTATAATTTTTTTATTCATTGGGTATTTATCGCTTTCCAGCCTATAGAACAGCGACGGAAGGATGACGAAGAGCATCATTTTTATAAAGGCCTCGTTGACGAAATTGATTTCGCTGCATCTCCATGCATGCAGTACATATTATTTATTCGCGAGTCCATATCGATTTTATATTTAACATATCTAACGATGCTTGTACACGAGCTGTTACAAAATAATGCCGTACATTTGCGTGTACTGGGAGGACTAAAATAACACGTAAATGGTGTAAGCTTTTTTGAATGTTGTTAAAATTCTATTAAAAATTTGCATATACATTGATTGAATTGTGGAGCGCATGTTGCATGATTTCCTGCTGTATTTTTAACGCTAATTACACTATCAATCTATGTTGTTGTGAAAGGTGTTTTGCCCATAGGATTTCATCGGTAAGAAAGATATACAAAGGACTCCAAATTAGGAATGTACCTAGTGATTAATCGATGAATAATTGGTAATTGGCTGAATCGGGGTTTTTAACCGATTGACCGGTCTTATTTTATTTAATTTACACTTCCTGCCAATACAATGAACGGAAGTTGGTTCTTCTTCACAGTCACATGAATTCTTAGTGTCCGGCTGATGTGGTTTTTCGTTGATACAAAAATAGAATAAAGTTGATGGCTTTATTATTTTTCTTCTTAATCGGTTTCTCTTGTACATTTCGGTGTCGAGGTATGCTTTTCTATTTCTGTGTTATGGTTCTCCACTCCTGCCTATCGTTAGCTGATTGTGTCGCATCTCTCCAGCTGACTGCTTTTTCTTCTAGTCTCCTCTGTCTCACTTCCTTTTTCCATTTTATTCTTGGTCTTTCTCCATTTCTTTTTCCCTCCATCTGCATTTTTCATCCTATTTTCGCGTATGTACTTTCTGGCATGCGTAGTAGATGTCCTAGCCACCTTAACTCCATCTTTTTCTTAATATCCGTTACTCCTAGGTTATTTCAAAATTTTTCGTTACTGATTTTATCAATGTCTACGTCCCTCTATTCTTCTCAGAAATCTCATTTCCTGTACCTGTATTCTTTGTTTTTGTTTTTGAGTTAGTGTCCAAGTTTCTGAACTGTACGTGAGAATGGGTACGTAGACTGCATTAAAAACTCGCGTCTTCGTTTCTTTTGATATCTCCTTCTTACTTATCAAACATTTATTAGTGGCGTAGTAAAATTTCGTCGCTGCCGCTATTCTGTTTTTCGAATCTTCCTCTAATTTACCATTCTCTGCAATTATTGTTCCTAAATATTTAAAATTTGCTACTTGCTTTATCTTTTTTTGGTCTAGCATAATTGTAACTGGTTCATGATTTTTCGCTATAACCATAGCGTCTTTGTTATATTAATATTCATATTATATCTATTAATGTATCTGCCCATACGTCTAGATTAGATTGAATTGCAAGTCCTTTTCACTTTTTTTCCCAAAATTGTAACAGGCAGCCAAACGCACATTTTCTTTTCCGATATACCTGCCACCAAAAGAGTCGTGTATGGATTTACGAAGTTAAGCAAACTCCGGAACTAACCAAAATGCAGCAAACAAGAAAAAAATTATGTGTGTATAGTTTTCTTCAGGCTTTAGAAGTGCAGAAAACAGTTACAGAGAAATGGTACGCAGACCCAGGGCCGGTTTTACCTTAAGGCGACTCTAGGTAATTGCCTAGGGGCGCCAAGATACGGGGGCGTCAACCTTACTCCTTCAAAAACAAAATGATGAATTTGAAAAAATTTAACATTGCGGGATTTAGGCCACAATTTTTTAAAATTTGGTATTCTTTTAAAAACCTTTACATGAATTTTAAAAAAATACCTCAACACAACTGCTTAACAAATGTTTGACATTGTAAAATTATTTAAAACATGATATTTTGAGAGCTATTGACGGAACATGTTAATGTAGTTAATTACAAACAACAGCAAGGCGAATTCCAAAAAACATTTTTTCAATAAATGTCCTGTTAGAAAGACGTAAAAATTATTTAGAAAGTAATTTTCTCAATGTGTTTACTGTTCTGAGAAATTTGAGATATTGCTCGATGTTTGGATAAATTCCCAAAAATATATTACACGATAATAATTTACAGGGGCGCCCAAATTTTCTTTGCCTAAGGGCGTCAGATACTATTGCGCCGGCCCTGCACAGACCAATGTTTGTCAAGTATTCAGTACAGTTCCAGAATAGGGGCTTATGCCTGATTACTATAATGCATCTTCTTATCCGAACGAATAATTTCAATGAACAAAAATTAGGCAGCTATTCCAAAAACGTTGTCCGATATTAAAGTACAGTTTGTTTACATTTAATTGTTTGTTGCATGTAACACAGAAATGCATCGTTCGCTAATGCTGAGATTACTGTAAACATAATTAATTATTCAGTGCTGTAGTGCAAATTAGGACTTTTGTAATTAAAATTGACTTTCCAATGTACACACGAAGTCAAATGGGTATTTATTGATGGATAGAGCCCCGATGGTCCAATAGTTATTATTTACCTATGTATAATTTCTAGCTGCACCTGTTTATATCAAAACCATCGACAACTTGATCGATAGTAATTATGATTTACGTGTGCCTGTTTTGAACTTGTTTATGTAAACACCATCGACAACAAGAAAGTTATTACGTTAAAAGTTATCAAATAAATTTCTTATTATCTTCAGGGGCGCAAAAAAAAAGTTTAATTACACGACTGCATTAATTTAAAAGCTTTAATTAAACATTTTTAAGGCTGCGATTTTTTGTTCGTCTTGGCGGGCGCTTTTTTGCGTCGATAACTTTTTATTTCTACTGTATTTCAATGATTCGTTCGCTGTAGGCGACGCTTGGAAGTTATCAATTGTATTTTACATGTAAAGAATGGCCTGAAACTGATTGAGTAAGGTTATCTTACAGTTGTCAGTTGCATGTTGGGTCGACCAAAATAAACAGGATCGCTCTGAATTAAAAAATAACGCATCGGTTTGTTTATAATCTCATAAGCCAACAAACGCGACAGATATTAAAAAATCAATTGAAACAGAATTTATATCTCTGAAGGCAATCAAGTGTTAAATATTTTTTGCTTAGTAAAATCATGCAGTATCGGGTTTTGTACAATGCGGTTATACATATCGGACTTTCCTCAATTTAATCATGGTTTTGTAACCAAGCACCTCCACCATTTCATGTAAATAAATGCATTTTTTCTCTACATGTATTTACATCACACAATACAGTATTATGAAAAAGCCATTCTCATATCCTCACTCAAAATAAGTTAACTGATATAGGAATACAATATATGTCTATTGTCTACCATTAAAAAAAAAATTATTACACTACAGGCTGATATTTACCATCTGACTGTATGCAGCAAAAAAAGGACTATGCTTTTAATATACGAGCTCTAAATCAAATAAGCTCGCCCGTTTACATTTTTCAACGTTTTTTTTTTTTAATACGTACAAAAAATTAAACAAACACACACATTTTACTGTTTTTACCAAACTACTATAAAATTTAATTAATTCTAGCTGTATAATCTAAGCCGGTGATGTCCAACCTTTTTGAGGCTTGAGGCTGCTTTAGCTACTTCAAAACTTTGGCGTGCTACTAAATCGCAGTCATCCTCCATCCCCCTTCATGGCAAAAAAACACAATACTCAAAAAGTAGGCATTTTAACCAAGATAAATTTTCATAAACACATTTTCGATATATTTGTAATTCATGGACGTAGGTACTACTATAATTAATACAATCACATCAAAGAGATTAAAATGGTATGTCCATCTAAGACGAATGCCAGAAGATCGATTACCAGCACAAGGATGGAAGTGGCAACCACGTGTAAGACGGAACAACGGCCGGCCAAGAAAAAACTGGAAAAAAGGAGTGGAGGGGGCTGTGGAGGACAGAGGACTCCAAGAACAAGATTGGCTCGACAGAAGAAGATGGAGATTAGGATGTGACAAACTAAAAAAATCGCAAATACATATCTGAAGGAGCTAAAAAAAAGTCTTAACAGTTATTCAGTTTAAAAAGAAACTAACTACAATTTTAGTAAAGATGCTAAACAACACCTCCTCTAAAAGAAACCCGGTTTTAAATCAACTGGTATTTTGTCCAAGTCTTGGGCGAGTAATCGCTGTCAAAGCTATTCCAGACACCCTGCTTGAGAGCTCCTTGGCGAGGTACTCGCTTTGAAGGTGTTCTGGAGGCTTACTTCCTATTTTGACCAAGCGGTTTTGGACGAATTTTCGCTGGCAGAAAACCACTAGGTTGATCCTTTCCGGTCCTGCTCTAACCAAGTGTAATTTGGATAAGAGATTGCTGTCAGATCGGATCCGAAGGACTATTGTTTAAAGAAAAATTAGATAGTTGCCTTAAATTGCGTGGTAAATCCTACCATTTTGGAAACAGGAATTTTGAATAATATTTAGCCAGTTTTGATGATTTCTCAAAAAAAAAAGTCAGTGGCAGTTATAGCTATAGAAAAATTAACACATTTTTCTAATAAAACCTAGAAAAATTGCTTAACTTATAACATAAAATTGTCTTTAATTCAATGACATTTTGCTACTGATTGATATCGACGAAATTTGTCTGTGTTTTTTGTCATTTGCAATTTATCTTATGTTCGGTGCTACTCTATTAGAAAATAACAGACTACAAAGTGGTCCAAACTGTCCAACCGTTTAAAAATATTGAAAATTCAATTGTTTTTCTTCGTCAACAAAAAATTAATAATTGCTTAGAGTCTCGATAGTTTTTGATTGATTCAACTTTCAATGATTTTATCTCTTTTTATTTTTTGATTTGATACCAATAATAAAACTGGTTTATTTTATAACAGTCTTTGTATGTGATATTTCGATGTGATTTTTATGGAAGATATTTTGCGTTAAGTGTTATTTTTCGTTATTTTCGTCTCAATTCTTGATATACTGTCACACAATCTGACAAAACAAACACAATGGCTGAGGGCAGACAGGCAATAATAACTACAGTGACATTTGTTCAGAAATGTGTGTAATTTTCTGTGAATTCCTGCAGCTTTGTTAAACATCTGCAAATGTGGGACGCATGACACGTGCCATTAGCGTGGTTTATGATGCCACACCCCAGAGAAAAAATATATTAAATTTGCGATGCTTGAACATTCAAAAATAAATAAACACTAACGCAAAATGCTGTTGTTCTACAGCATTTATCAGATTAAATGTACGCAATCATTTTAAACACATTTCTTTATAATAACAACTAAGGATGTACCGACCAGCAAAGATTGTAGAAGAAGATTCGAGCAATATTTAAAAGTTAAGATGAAATTTAAGAGATCTGGAATTCCGTCACACAGTAAAACTGTCCCAACCTTCACAAAAAATCGACCGGTGTTAATCGGCTCTGATATTAAAGCAATTAAAGATGGAGTGCCACAAGGTAGTGTCTTGGGCCCAGTCCTTAACCCCCTCTTCACTTGTGATCTCGCAAAACCAGAAAACAACAATAGCTACTTTTGCTGATGATATTGCCATCCTAACTTTGGGCAAAAGCAACGAAGAAACAGCAAACAAGCTGCAAGCAGCCATCAATCCAGAAAAGAGAAGAATCGGGTGTTAGATATCCAAAAATGTATTGGCTATTAGGAACAAACTTCGCTTTGCCAGTACATAACAAGCTTCTACCAAACAAACAGATATTAAACCCAGTGTGAACGTAGGGTAAACAGCTCTGAGGTTGTACCAAGAAAAAAACTTTTAAATAATCCACACTTTTCAAAACAAAGTATATAAGGAACACAGTTGAGCAAGAGCCCGATATACACGATCCTTTTTGCAGATGATCAAAGAGTTATTGCAGAAGATCAGCAAGATACATGCTAAATAAACTATAGAGGATTATAATAAGTGAGGATTGGAGGTAAATACAGAGAAAACACAGTATATGGTCATAAGAGGAAGAGGACAGGACATACAGCTAGACAACGGAACGATAAAAAAACGTTAGTACGAATATCTGGGAGTCACAACATGCTAAGATGGAAGAGACGACAAGGACATAATGAAGAAAATAGGCAGAGGAAAGAATATGACAAAATCATTACATCCAATCTTGTGGAATAAAAACCTAACCAGAAAAACAAAAATAAATGTATTTAAAACAATAATAGAACCAGTAGGTAATGGCATATGGGGCAGAGATATGGGTAAGGGACAAAAAAATTCATCAAAGATTACTCTCGGCCGTAATGGCATATTGGAGAAGATGCTGCGGCCTATCTTTGTACGATCACGTTAGAAATTAAGACATCAGAGATAGAATGACAGTGAAACGCTTTATTATAGATTATATAAATGAAAAATAGAAAGTAATCTATGATTTGTCTATATTTCTCATTTATTTCGTGAATTTATTACTTGCTGTCTTTTATGTCCAGTTATAAGAAGGAAATTGATGAGGTACGATTTAGGTGACCAGTGGGGGATAAGGCAACTCTTTCCTGACGAAATGTTTATGATATCGTAAACAAGTACTGTAATTAATGAAAAAAATGTAATTTTAAGACGTGTTGATGTAATTCTTTAAAAAGTATTTGGGTACTCAAAAAAATTATTCTTAATGCGCATAGCTAATTAGAGTCAACGGTAGGAGGCTGTATTGCCATGGTGATTTTTGCGAAAGATCTTTTTTTTTTAACTACGCCTCTGTGCAGTATTTTTCTGTTTGTCAACGATCCAAGGCGACAAAGGAATCCCACTTAAATTTAAATATTCATTTTAAAAATACCCCGACGGCCAAAATTATTTCACGCGTGCAGTTCATTGTTTAAAACGACGCTGAATTTTCTTTCCGTGCTGTCTTGGGGAATCTAATAATAAATTTCGCCGATACTCGAGTCCAAAACACCCTCCAGTCGTCCCGAACAGCTATTCGCTGTTGAATTCAATTAATCAAATCTTTAGCAAACAACTCTGTCATTTATTACCACCGCACTATCGCTTATTTTCGTTCCGATTGTCATAACCCAATAACAAAGTAATATTTCGTCGGATCGGATTCGATATTCGAAAAATCGAAAATCCTGCTTATGCTATCGCGCCGCAACACATTCATCATAAGGCCGGATGATCGACGCGCGGAGGGAATACGTAGAGCCCTCTACTAACACGTGCGGCAACCGAAATCGCGTGCCAAATAGGTCAGCAGGATAAACGACAAGAAGTGCGTGGCGGATCGTTAACTGACTCGCGTTTTGACCCGCGCCGCGACGTCGGCCAAAAAATAACTTCATAAAAAACTAAACAAATGTTTCCCTGATGCAAAAAGCACAGCTGTCGCGGATTACGCCAGCTTCTTCATAATTACCACTTAATTATTAATTTGTAATTTTAAAGTTCAACTTCTCGATTTAACGACTCGCTTCTTGAGAGCTTTCACATGAAAGAAATATACAAAATGATTCAAAATTTACACCTCTCGATATTGTAAATAGTTATTATTGCGATAGTGGTACAAATGTAATTGAAAATTATAGCCCACAGCGTTCGCTAGTAACTATTTTAAATATGTATTTACAAACTATTCCGCTAAAAAAAAGTAAAAAAAAGTGTATTTTAAACAAAACATAAACTGTTTGCAGCCCGCAACGTGTTTTGTGCCACCTTTAAGCTATAACTGTTTATCCATGATCCCTTTTATTAGGTAGTACCGTTTTGTTATCTTGAATTCAACTTATGGTCCTTCGAGCTTGACTGGTTTCTGTTTATAAGCAACACCTTTTGCTAAAAAAAGTAATGAAAACATATTAATAAATTCGCATTTATTTAATTCTGGTGTATTACAGAATCATGTACTTACCAAAAAAGGCAGGGAATGGCAAATTGGAAGAAGAGAATAGCTGCAGCGACGAAATTATACCATTTTATCATTACCAGTAAATGCTTGATACATAAGAAGTAGATCTCAAGAGAAACAAAGACGCGAGTATTCAATGCAGGCAGTGTACGTCCTAATTCCTACTTATAGTTCAGAAACTTGGGCACTAACAAGAAAGAAAAACAAAGCATACAGACGCAGGAGGTGAGATTTGAGAAGAATAGAGGAATGTAGACTAGTTGCTAATACAAGATTAAATTAGAAAAAGCCTAGAAGTGAAAGTTATAAAGAAAGAAATGGAATAAAACCAACTATATGATGGATGAAATATCTATTACGCATGCAAGAAAGAAGGAACGAAAAAATGGAATTGAACGTGCATATTGAGGCTAAAAGAAGTAGAGGAAGACCAAGAAAAAAATGGAAGACTCAGAACAAATTAGAAAGACCAAGAAAATAATACGAAAACGATATGAGGCAGAGGCTAGAAGAAAAAGGACTCAGCTAAAGAAATATACCACACTAGGCCAACGATAGAAACAAATGTAAAGCATAATCAAGAGTTGGGAAAATATACCTAGACACCAAAAGATACAAGAGGTTTCGGTTAAAAAGAAGAAGTGAACCACGACTATATTTAATATATTTAGAAACCCTTTGTCATATTTTAATTCGCTATGTGACCCTTAGATCAAAATATTTTACTGGCCTGGTGAAAATATCGTTGTAAATTTAAAATAAATGAAAATAATCTTACCATAAAGGGTTCCCTGCTAACAGGTATTAAGAAAAAGATGGAAACGAATCAATTAAGATGGCTTGGACATCTACTACGCATGCCAGAAAGAAGATACGCAAAAATAGGATGGAAAATGATGATGGAGGGAAAAAGAAATAGAGGAAGACCAAGAATGAAATGGGAAAAAGAAGTGAGGCAGATACTAGAAGAAAAAGGAGTCAGCTGGAGAGATGTGCCACAATTAGCTAACGATAGGTAGGAGTGGAGAAACTTAATACGGAAATAGAAAAGCATACCTCAACACCGAAAGGTACAAGAGGAACCGATTAAGAAGAACAAGAAGGGTTCCCTAAAAACAAACAAGCGCCCAAAATTGTTCGTGAAAGTGATGTAAATGTTATAACATCTTCTTATTCGTTGAAGTTTGGCCCGAAAAAGGCATAGAACTTACATTTTATTCTTTAAAAAACTTATTAACGAACACAAAACCCTTACAACCCCCAATCAAAAATTATTATGTTATCTATATTACAGTTTCAGTTTATAATTTGCAATGAACAACGATCAATATGGGCTGAAGTTTTGAAGGAACCTATTATTAGGTCTTTAAATTTTGAATCACTCTGTACGACAAAAACCAAAAGACAAATTTACTGCACTTGCCACGAAAACTGGTTATCGTACTTGGATATTCATTTTTTTTTAACTTTCAGCACTGCACGCTGGGCTTTTTAATTATTCGTACGTTTGCGGGACTTTATCCAAAAATTACGGTCATTTAATATCGCATTAAAACAGAAATTTGTTAGGATTTACAAACATTTACACCCGTATACAAGTCTACGCAGCTAAATAACACATTTTGCCCGCACAATGGTTTATAATGGCGCCTTCGTCTTCGGTGTTTCCGCGTTTTACTGACATAATCAGATTAAAAAGACACTAATTTACAAGGAAATGCCTGAAATAAAGAATGATTTTATTACTATCATGCTTAATTAAGCTCTGTATTCAATTAAATTTAATCTGACGTTTGGAATTAAAGTGATTTAAGTCTTTTGCGTTATTGCAAGGTCGTCTTAACATTCACATTTTGTACAAGAACGCACCAGTTAAATATTAAACGTAATTAATTATTATAAGAAACTGTAAATAAGCTGCTTATAAACTAGAGAAACTAAACAATAATTATAATACATTTATAAGTAATACATATATACAGTCCCCGTTATTACCGCAAACCTTTCGTTTTAAAGATACAGCTGTTGCTGTCTAAGAAACAATAAAGTTTTAAAATTTTTAACCTTTTTTTGTACAAACTGCTTTATAACTTTCAAACCATTGCCTGTAGACAAAAAAGAATTAAAACCAATTTTGTAGAAAATTTTATGCTCTATTAAAAAAAGAATTAGCCTTTGTGTGGTGTTATTAGCTAAAAGCGAAAAGGACTTGCAATTCAATCTAGGCGTATGGGCAGATACATTAAGCAGATATAATATGAATATTAATATAACAAAGACAAAGGTTATGGTTATAGCGAAAAATCATGAACCAGCTACAATAATGCTAGACCAAAAAAAGATAGAACAGGTAGCAAGTTTTAAATATTTAGGAACAATAATTGCAGAAAACGGTAAATTGGAGGAAGATCTGAATAACAGAATAGCGGCAGCGACGAAATTTTACTACGCCACAAATAAATGTCTGATAAGTAAGAAGGAAATATCAAAAGAGACGAAGACGCGAGTTTTTAATGCAGTGTACGTACCCATACTCACGTACAGTTCAGAAACTTGGACACTAACTCAAAAACAAAAACAAAGAATACAGGTACAGGAAATGAGATTTTTGAGAAGAATAGAGGGATGTAGACTGATCGATAAAATCAGTAACGAAAAAATCCGAAATAAACTTGGAGTAACAGATATTAAGAAAAAGATGGAGACGAATCAATTACGATCGCTGGGGCATTTACTACGCATGCCAGAAAGTAGATACGCGAAAATAGGATGGAAAATGCAGATAGAGGGGAAAAGAACTAGAGGAAGGCCAAGAATAAAATGGGAAAAAGAAGTGAGGAAGAGACTAGAAGGAAAAGGAGTCAGCTGGAAAGATGTGCCACAATTAGCCAACGATAGGAAGGAGTGGAGAAAGATAATACAGTAACAGAAAAGCAACCTCGACACCGAAAGGTACAAGAGGAAACGATTAAGAAGAAGAAGAAGAAGAAAAAAAGGTATTTTACGATAGAATTGATATTTTCGGCGACAGAGTCTTATAAATGCAGAAGTGTAAAAAAATCAAGTAAATGTTGATATCTGCTCAGCATTTGATTTTAGGAAAAAGTTTTGCTTAAATTTTTTTCTTAAAAAAACGTCCTCTATCACCACTTAAAATATTTGCGGGGGACACCCTGTATTATTACAATTTTAAAGCTCCAATTCAAAATAATAAGAAAGTAACAAACCAAAGAAGTTTGTTTGTTTCAGAAATTTGTATTTTCCTTCACTACTGCATTTTATTTCGTTTTTCCGTGCAAATGTTTGCTAAATTACGCGCGTTGCATCATCAAAAATAAATATAACAAGTTAAAAATATTTTTAAAAGTATTTTAGTGTCTACATGAGTCAGAAGCAATTAACATACGTATTAAGCTTCAGTTTTAAAATATAAAACTAAAAATTGTTTAGAGTATGTTATGTTTGCACAACCGAAGATTTTCCATGTAACTTTGACATTTAATTATACTCATTCATATCAATTAAAATATGGTTGTTTATAGCTAAATTTAAACAATATCTAATATAAAAGGGAGTTTCTAGATACTATAATTTTTAAAATGCACTGGAAAATAAGTGTTTGGTACACTAGTACAAATTTAATTCAATTTTGTTTTGTTGATCTTGACGTTATCTGTTTTTTTTTTAATACAAACATATCTCTGTTCTCGCAGGATGTGAAGATGCGATAACCAATACATACTATTTTAGTTTTCAATTCGTATCAACCTGTCCCAAGTACTACAATTCGATATCATACATTTTTATACTGTCAAAAAAACATGAAATTTAAAACGTAAGAAGAATACGGTAGAAACGGATTTCGATTCCCTAAAACAAACATTCAGAGGGAATGACGTGTCGAATAGAGATTGAAAAGACATTTAGAATTTACATAAATTTTCTGGGGCGCTCTGTATCCAAATTTACATTTATGCTATGTCTCCGGGCAATTCTACTCACATGCGCCGCTATTTTTATTTGAAAGTAAAATATTTCTCAAGAGAATGTCACAAAATAAAAATACAATTCGCTATGTATATATACTTTTCCGGCTATTGTTAAAGGTTTTGTATATTTTAAGTGGTCTGCTACCTGTTTGAAAACGTCAAACATTAAATGATGTTGCGCTCCGTTCATAGCCAAACAAGTTTTATCCTTTCTCCGTTTCTAAAAAGCAGCTAACATTTTAAAATACTTAACAATCATTCTTGACCATGTAAGGAAGCCCTGTTGATCATGCATGGATAAATATATGATTTGGGTGTTTGTTTTTAAGTTGTTTTATTTAGAGTAGTTACCAATATCATCCTGCTTAAAATATGTTCTGTTATATTTCCTATTTGGTACTAATTTGTATACAAGCTTAATTGTAGCTTGATGTTTAAGACACCTACCATTGCTCTTTAACCTTTTGGCATTAATGAATTGTTTTTATAAGAAGGAACATACATACGCTAACTACTACAGTAGTAAAATTATATGCAAGAGTACTGGAGAAGAGACTAATAGAAAACAAATAGAAATGACACCAGAAGGAAGTCAAATGGGTTTTAGACCAAACACTAAACCGTGGAGTAAATGATGGTTAATATATTGTTCGGCAGGTATCCGAGAAAGCAATGATTGAGGAAAGGAACATACCATTTCTGTTTTGTCGATCAAGAGAAAGCTTTGGACCAGGTTAGAAAAACCAAGAATATCAAGATCAAAATCTAAGGAAAAGGTGCTTACCACCGAAGAAGTGGCTCGCACATACACCGGCCTGGATAGGGTCATAGCTGACGCTGAGGAGTTCATAGAAATTTGCGACTCACGAAATAATAGTCTTTGTAGTCATTCTAGTTGTCGAAGCAGTTGCCAGGAAAGTGGTTGCCATGCTTGTCAGAGTGGATGTACTGGTTGCACCAGCATTTTTTGCAACACCAACAGTGATATAGCTTCGAAGGAATATCTGAGCGAAAAATTGTAATTTTTCGTAAACCATAGACTGATTCAAATGTAAATAATAAATATTTATGTGTACATAACATCTTACTTATGTTTTTTTGGTTATATAATGTTAAATAATTCAATAAAAAGTACCGTCTAAATATTTTTATTACTACAACACAAGGTATACCGTTGGAACATTTTTCAAAACTTTTAATTACTATTGGTGTCCTTAACATTTTCAGAAAATATAAAGACCATTGCAAAACATTTGGATATTTTACAAAATAAAATGCTAGGCTATAATATACACTAAACTTTTTTCAAAGTTTAGAAGAGCTGTAAAAATTGATTTAGCCGTTTTAAAAGAAACTAAAGGTACAAATGCATTTTGTAAAAAGAAACTGTGAAAAATCGTTTCCAAACTGACGTATAAAAGCAATAATTACATGTAGACCAAATTTTCACGCTTTTTTCCTAATTTCTAGACGAAATTTTGTATGTCGATTTGCATTTACCACCTTTTAACTTTGTAATTTTTAGTTAAGTATATTGCCGTGATTTTTGCTAACGTGGCGCCACCAATCGGGTTCACTTTCAAAAACGACTGGTGGCAAAATCAGCAACTAATTCAAGGTCGAATTGCGGTCAAACTTGGCCAAACTTGTCAGCGATTCTCTGTACTGAAAGGTTTGAAGGTCATTCAAGGTGATTAAAAAATAGCATACGAGGCCTCACCGAGAAATTCGGTGACGTATTTGTGCATTAAAAGTGACATACATGGTCTCGCCAAGAAATCCCGAGACAATTATTAAACTTATTATTGAATTTTTTACATTACAATAAATATTACCACTATGTGCAAATGATATGTTTCCATTTCGAAGGCAGAGGTGCAGTCAGGTGCAGTTTAATTGCTGCAATCCAGGTGTGTATAACCTCTGTTAATCAAAGCTATTAATAAAACAGTGAAGGGCGATTCTTATTCAAAGACAATCATTATGATGTAGCGTGTTATTAGAGACAGACTATAGCTTTAATTCGGCAATAACAGTCAGTGTCATAACAATCTGTGAATGTTTTTATTTTAGTTGCAGCAGTATGTTCTTTACGTTTTTAAAGGAATCCAAAACATCAACAGTCGGTTCAAGATCTAGATGAAGACATTCACAAACTGGGAGTAGTTTTTCATCCCCATGTAATGATCACTTTTTAACCTGTTTAGCAGAAATTCAAGCTATAATTTCTAAAAGCATAATACATTTATTAACGGTTGAAGATCGTAAGATGTTTGCAGGTAATAAACTATTTAGTTGGTACATTAACACCTTGTAAATAAAATTATATTTTAGGAAGGGCTCAACAAGCGTAGATAACACAAAAACGTACTTAAAAATCCTTTGAACAGCAGCAAAACAATTAATATTTTTCGCTTAAACAGGAAGTCAATATGCTGAACAATAAACTGTGTTCTAACACCAAATGCAAAATTGTTAGGTAAGTCAGACCATAAATATGTAACTTTTTATTTCCTAAGTGTGGTTTTCTCGCTTCTCAGATTTTAAGCATCTACTTAATTGTTTTACAAATCGGCATGATGACTTTTAAGACTGATGATCCTGTAGACTGGGTAGAAGACACAGATGCCTAAGAATGTGCAAGTAATTATTAAACAAGTAATATAAAAATGTATGCATTAATTAATAATGAATTTTAGGATTTACGATGGCATTTCCAATTGTTATCATAAAAAAACAGCTGGATTATGTGAAAGAAAGAGTCCAAATTAATAACAGAAGCATAATAAGCACCATATTTATTAACCATGAGTGTATTTGCAAATGCATAGTGTACTAGGCCAGTCACAAACTTAATAAAAATCTGTTAGTACAAATTAAAGATAATGTATTTGTGTTTCAATCATAAATTTATAAAGCAAACTGGACAAGGCCAGTATGAATCTTAAATAAAAACCTTAATTTTTGTGATAACGAATGAGTTACTAAAAAATTGGTTTTAGATCGATGCTGTCAAGACATTTAATAGTAAAAATCCAATAAAAATTAAACAAAGCTATATTTAGGTGCCAAATATGAATTTATAAAGTAAAGTGGACTTGGTCAGTTGGGAACTTGAATAGAAATAAAACAATTTGTGATACAGAATGAGTTATTAAAATATTGCTTTTGGATCGGTGCCGTCGAGAAACATTTAATAGTAAAAATCCAATAAAAATTAAACAAAGCTATATTTAGGACCCAAATATGAATTTATAAAGTATAGTGGACTTGGTCAGATGGGAAATTGAATAGAAATAAAAAAAATTGTGATACAGAATCAGTTATTAAAATATTGCTTTTGGATCGGTGCCGTCGAGAGACATTTAATAGTAAAAATCCAATAAAAATTAAACAAAGCTATATTTAGGTCCCAAATATGAATTTATAAAGTAAAGTGGACTTGGTCAGTTGGGAACTTGAATAGAAATAAAACAATTTGTGATACAGAATGAGTTATTAAAATATTGCTTTTGGATCGGTGCCGTCGAGAAACATTTAATAGTAAAAATCCAATAAAAATTAAACAAAGCTATATTTAGGACCCAAATATGAATTTATAAAGTATAGTGGACTTGGTCAGATGGGAAATTGAATAGAAATAAAAAAAATTGTGATACAGAATCAGTTATTAAAATATTGCTTTTGGATCGGTGCCGTCGAGAGACATTTAATAGTAAAAATCCAATAAAAATTAAACAAAGCTATATTTAGGTCCCAAATATGAATTTATAAAGTAAAGTGGACTTGGTCAGTTGGGAACTTGAAAATAAATAAAACAAATTGTGATACAGAATGAGTTATTAAAATATTGCTTTTGGATCGGTGCCGTCGAGAGACATTTAATAGTAAAAATCCAATAAAAATTAAACAAAGCTATATTTAGGTCCCAAATATGAATTTATAAAGTATAGTGGACTTGGTCAGATGGGAAATTGAATAGAAATAAAAAAATTTGTGATACAGAATCAGTTATTAAAATATTGCTTTTGGATTGGTGCCGTCGAGAGACATTTAATAGTAAAAATCCAATAAAAATTAAACAAATCTATATTTAGGTCCCAAATATGAATTTATAAAGTATAGTAGACTTGGTCAGTTGGAAACTTGAAAATAAATAAAACAAATTGTGATACAGAATGAGTTATTAAAATATTGCTTTTGGATCGGTGCCGTCGAGAGACATTTAATAGTAAAAATCCAATAAAAATTAAACAAAGCTATATTTAGGTCCCAAATATGAATTTATAAAGTATAGTGGACTTGGTCAGATGGGAAATTAAATAGAAATAAACACATTTGTGATACAGAATGAGTTATTAAAATATTGCTTTTGGATCGGTGCCGTCGAGAGACATTTAATAATAAAAATCCAATAAAAATTAAACAAAGCTATATTTAGGTCCCAAATATGAATTTATAAAGTATAGTGGACTTGGTCAGATGGGAAAATGAATAGAAATAAAAAAATTTGTGATACAGAATGAGTTATTAAAATATTGCTTTTGGATCGGTGCTATCGAGAGACATTTAATAGTAAAAATCCAATAAAAATTAAACAAAGCTATATTTAGGTCCTAAATATGAATTTATAAAGTATAGTGGACTTGGTCAGTTGGGAACTTGAATAGAAATAAAAAAATTGGTGATACAGTATGAGTTATTAAAATATTGCTTTTGGATCGGTGCCGTCGAGAGACATTTAATAGTAAAAATCCAATAAAAATTAAACAAAGCTATATTTAGGTCCCAAATATGAATTTATAAAGTAAAGTAGACTTGGTCAGTTGGGAACTTGAATATAAATATAAAAAATTTATGATACAGAATGAGTTATTTTGGATCGCTGCTGTCGAGAGACATTTAATAGTAAAAATCCAATAAAAATTAAACAAAGCTATATTTAGGACCCAAATATGAATTTATAAAGTAAAGTGGACTTGGTCAGATGGGAAATTGAATAGAAATAAAAAAAATTGTGATACAGAATGAGTTATTAAAATATTGCTTTTGGATCGGTGCCGTCGAGAGACATTTAATAGTAAAAATCCAATAAAAATTAAACAAAGCTATATTTAGGTCCCAAATATGAATTTATAAAGTAAAGTAGACTTGGTCAGTTGGGAACTTGAATATAAATATAAAAAATTTGTGATACAGAATGAGTTATTTTGGATCGCTGCTGTCGAGAGACATTTAATAGTAAAAATCCAATAAAAATTAAACAAAGCTATATTTAGGACCCAAATATGAATTTATAAAGTATAGTGGACTTGGTCAGATGGGAAATTGAATAGAAATAAAAAAATTTGTGATACAGAATGAGTTATTAAAATATTGCTTTTGGATCGGTGCTGTCGAGAGACATTTAATAGTAAAAATCCAATACAAATTAAACAAAGCTATATTTAGGTCCCAAATATGAATTTATAAAGTATAGTAGACTTGGTCAGTTGGGAACTTGAATATAAATATAAAAAATTTGTGATACAGAATGAGTTATTTTGGATCGGTGCTGTCGAGAGACATTTAATAGTAAAAATCCAATACAAATTAAACAAAGCTATATTTAGGTCCCAAATATGAATTTATAAAGTATAGTAGACTTGGTCAGTTGAGAACTTAAATATAAATATAAAAAATTTGTGATACAGAATGAGTTATTAAAATATTACTTTTGGATCGGTGCCGTCGAGAGACATTTAATAGTAAAAATCCAATAAAAATTAAACAAAGCTATATTTAGGACTCAAATATGAATTTATAAAGTATAGTGGACTTGGTCAGATGGGAAATTGAATAGAAATAAAAAAAATTGTGATACAGAATGAGTTATTAAAATATTGCTTTTGGATCGGTGCCGTCGAGAGACATTTAATAGTAAAAATCCAATAAAAATTAAACAAAGCTATATTAAGGTCCCAAATATGAATTTATAAAGTATAATGGACTTGGTCAGTTGGGAACTTGAACAGAAATAAAAAAAAAATTGATACAGAATGAGTTATTAAAATATTGCTTTTGGATCGGTGCTGTCGAGAGACATTTAATAGTAAAAATCCAATACAAATTAAACGAAGCTGTAATTAGGACTTAAATATGAATTTATGTGGACTTGGTCAGTTGGAAACTTAAAAATAAATATTAATATAATATAAATTAATAAGTGAACTATCTGTAACGCTTGTGCTAAGCAAAAGCTTTGTCTTTCGTTATATTCTGTAATAAATGAGTCGGTGGCATCAGTTTGTTCTGTTTTGTTATACAAAGTTTTGTAAAAACGACCCTTGTCGCACAAATGCAGTTGTTTTTTGTCGTGTCATTTGTGCTTTTCCCCAAGTTGGTTTAACAATAAGATGAAGCTAAGAAAAAAACAGTCTACAGGGAAAAAAACACGTTTCATGTATTCGGCCTGCTATTGTGGAACTACTCAGCAGGACAACTGTCAATTAGTAGACTTCATCTGAAGTTTGTTGTCAGCAGCAGTAATCCTATCTGTCGTTTGAGTTTAACAATGGGCATCACTGCGTTCTTGGATGCATTGTCACACAACACGACGCACGCCTCTCCAGATACGATCTAGGTATTGAATGAGAACGGATATTGAAGCCTCGAATGAGGAATCTCCTTTAAACACCGATAATATCTTCGATAATATTTTCGGAAGCGTTTTTGATAAGATGTAAAGAAAATCAATAAAAAATATTTAGCAGCAGAATGGTGGTGGCTTCACGCTTCAGTATGCTTAATGGTCCTGAGAGATATTCACTAAAAGCGTCAAACGAACCGCGAAACGAAAAATATCTGATAAAATAATAAAGAAAATCAACAAAGAATAGACATCGTATTGAAAAATGTTGCTGCAAATTTTATTTATGGATCGTATTTATTGTCACAGCCAAACGTTTTTTAAACTATCCCCACGAGCTAAAGTCTAAATTCCTCAAACTATTGCAAACAAAGAGGCACATCTTAAACCACATATTTATTAACTAGATCCATTCTCTGCAATTAAATAACGACTCTGTTTGTTCGTCCATCAATAAATAAGGTAATGGAATTTACACACAAAAGAATAAAAACGGTATATGGGGACCTACTTTTGAGTAAAATGCTGATCTAAATAATTTAAATAGGGCAGAGGATTAATCCAAAATGGAAGACAAAAGAAACGATAAGGAAAGTTGAGAATTTAGTGTTGAACTATCGCCGAATGAACGTCTCTGCTATGGCTAAGGAAGTTCATGTATCTGAATCAACGGTTTTAAATATTTAAAAGTGTGCTATTTGGAAATCCAGATTGCTTACATAAAAGGAAAACGAAATTTCTCAAGAAAATTTGGATGCCTTACAAAACGTTAAACATTTTCCTTCCTAAAGGGTTGTCCCTGAAGTCTGTTGTGTATATCTGGGTATTTCACTGGAGCCCTTCTGCTAAACTAGAGTCCATGAGATATGGAAGGAATTTTATTGATTTAAATGTATGTAGCAGAGGTTTTCTGGTAAATCTATTCAATTTAAAATTTGTTTTGCAAGAGATAAGGCCAAATTCTTTTTGCTTAATGGGAAATTGCCAATTTAAGAACGTACGAGAAAAACATGTTCCGTCTTATGTAACAAAATGGAAAAAAACATAATTATATCAATAATCCCTTAAAATATAAGATAAGCAGCAAATCCCCTGTTTATCTTTCGCATAGCATTTTTGCAGGCAGTTTGTAAACATTAAACGTCGTCGAATTATTCACTGTCAAATTAATCTCTGAAATCGATAAGTGTCTGTTGCAATATTAATCAAAGATTTCGAAATAAAATTTTGCCGAAATGTATCTCTCGTCTTTTTATCAGACTCGTCAATATCAATAGCGCACGTTAGAACGCCTGGCGACTAAATCCCACAATCGGAACGTGGTGATAAAGAACGGAATAATGGAAACAAGAAACGAAGGATTATCTGTAAACCTTTTGTTGTGTTATTGAATTTCAGTCAGACCTACGCCCGTACAACCGGAATAAAGAAATATCAGAGAAATTAGGAAAATTCCCAGAACGGTTTCTTTGTACACACCAATTTATTCCTTTGAGAAAAAGTCATCCCTTTAGCAGTTTTGTTAATGAGAGAAAATCCTTTTTCGCATTTTTTTATTATTAATACTTTTTTTTCTTCATATAAACCACTTAAACCCATTTATTATTATATTCGCCAAATATCTAAGTTACTAAATTTGGTATAATGAAATGAAAAGATTCATGTCTAAAAACAAACTAAAATGAGAAATATAAATCTTTAAAACTAAAAAAGGATCAAGAACAACTTCTAAGAACTCGACAATCCTGCTAAACGCAAGAACTTCCTGCTAGCAAGACATAAACATTTCTAGCAAAAATACTAATATTATACAATCGAAAATGTTCAGTTTCTATTAAAAATCAATACCTAATCAATCTTGCGATAAAACAAAGAAAATTAAAGCAATGAAGTTAAGAGTATTTACAGTTTTTTGAATTACTAAATATGACTGCACACAAAAATTAATGAAAATCACGCAAAGAATTAACCAACAAAGAATTGAGCATTCTGGAATCCTGCTGCAAAATACAATCCTGCTACAAAGACACCCTACAATAAAATTTACTATTATGCATACTCGAATTACGCAAGACTGGTATATTTAATAGCTACTAACAATACAATATTTCACAAAATACTCGCTAAACCTGAAAATTCTGTGAAAATGGAAATTCTTATTAAACAAATAATCCTGCTAAAGGCTAAATAATCCTGCTGAAAGTAAAGTAGTTGTGCTAGAAAAAAAAAGCATGGGACCATCTTGCAACATTCTTTATAACTAAATAATACTACAGAATTCTATTGAGAAGTAATAAATCCTGCTAAAAAAAAGAAAATCCTGCTAAAAGTTGCGTATGTTACAAGATAACCGTGACTAGTTATAACGTGCCCTATTGATACTTTTATGCAGCAGTTACAAGGAATAAATCAAGGAACGCCTACAGTAATGAACAAATTTAAGTGCAAGATCTATTAATAATCATTATGTGCGTTTTAAAATATTAAACTGATTCACCGCCAAAGATGAATGCTTATCTATCCACTGCGCCTGCGAGCGAAACAAGAATAAAATATACGTAGATAAAGACAAAGAAAAATAATTCACATTGCAACATGTCTGAAACTAAGCAACGTAAACATCGAGGGAATGCAGACACATTCACTGAAGGTAAATAAATGGCAATTCCAATAGTATTCTTAAATTATTTGTTAAGTTGCACAGAACCAACTGATTTTTACATAAACGAGGGATTTGGGCATTATTTAAAACTGACATTAGGGAGCCATCTGTAATGTGTCATATCATTTTAACATGAAATTATATCTTTGTTTATATCTACTCTGCCTTAAATGTGTAAGTAATTTTATATTATTTAAGTTACTAGCTTGGTTTTGTGTCAATTTAGATTTTTTATCTCAAAAATTTAAATACGTGTAACCACCTTTCAACACTGTCAAAAAAAACTGGTATGTTAAGTTTAAAATAAAAGTGTTGAGGTCATGAGGTATAATAATTATACACGTGCACAAACCTTTGAACCCTTTAATATCATTTTTGTCTTTTCCTTCGTTGGCAGATTATTATATTTATAGGTTATGTATTTTTAGACACTCAGATCGATGAGGAAAATATGAAACCACATCCAATTCAAATAGTTTTGGCAAATAAAGATCACACGTTTTCATTAGACGATGGGGCCCTTGCAAAAGTGCTTATGCAAGACCACATAAAAGATCGATATGTAGTAGTCGTTTCAGTAGCCGGTGCATTTCGTAAAGGGAAATCATTTTTATTGGATTTCTTTCTTAGGTATATGAATAGTAAGGTAGGTTACATTGCTGTTTGCTAGTATTATAATTTTCATGCTTTTTTTTCCCTTAAAAAAATCAATACAATTTCTTTCGTAATTATACAGTTTTAATTGTGTTGACCTTGTAAGAAAATGTAGGCTAGCCCATTGTTTTTAAATCATCTCGTATAATGATGCTTTCAAATTGTGATTCTCATCATTAATTAGTCGCTATGCAATGTTCTATTTTACACGATGATGGGCAGTTTATATATTGTGTTTGTTTCGAATGATTAATTAAATTTTACGAATGCATTCGCAGTATGTGTCAAAACAAAATGCATCGGACTGGTTAGGTCCATCAGATGCACCTCTGGATGGATTTTCATGGCGAGGGGGTTCGGAAAGAGACACAACTGGAATACTTATGTGGTCAGATGTGTTCACTCTGGACTTACCAACGGGAGAAAAAGTAACAACGTATTTTATGCACTATTCAAATTTTAAAATTCGTATTCGTTCTAGCTGGCAATAATTCTTTTAGACACTCAAGGTGCGTTTGATAGTGAAAGTACCGTACGTGATTGCGCTACAGTTTTCGCTTTAAGTACAATGATAAGTTCCGTGCAAATTTACAACTTATCCCAGAACATACAAGAAGACGATTTGCAGCATTTACAGGTATACAAGATGTTGCAAAATATTTTTGCACGTACGTGATGAATTTTTTTTTATTTTAGTTGTTCACGGAATACGGAAGACTAGCCTTAGCCGATACCGGTAAATGCCCATTCCAAAGACTTCAGTTTCTTGTCCGTGACTGGAGTTTTCCGTACGAAGCTGAATATGGAGCGGTCGGGGGAAAAAAAATTCTGGACCGACGGTTAGCGGTAAACGAAAATCAACACCCCGAACTGCAATCTTTACGGAAACATATCAAGTCGTGTTTTACTGAAATAGCGTGTTTCTTAATGCCCCATCCCGGTTTAAAAGTTGCCACGAGTCCCACCTTCGACGGAAGACTTACAGGTCAGTGTACATTTCTTAAACCTCTTATATACAGGGTGTCCCAGCCAAGACGAATTATTCGATAGCTCTGTTATTAGTAATAATATTAAAAAAAGTTAAATACAAAAGTTGTTTGTAATCATTTACTACATAAACTAAAATTATTTTCAACTATACAGTGTTTTATTTTTGCGCTCCGATACCAAACATTTTTTTTTTTTTTATATAGAACACCCTGTATATTTTGTAATTTTTGGATGTAAAATTAAATTTTCTTTCAAAAATATTATAGGTTGTTTATGTCTAACATGAACTGTTTTTGAGTTATTAACGTTTTTTTGAAAATTTTTACAAATGCAGACCTTTATAAAAATATTTATATTTATTAACGTAACAACACCAGAGCAATTTACTCTGGTAATTTATTAGACAATAGTATCATAGTGATTGTTGACTAGTTACATTTTTAAAATAATATACAGGGTGTTCGTTATATTCGGTCCATTTCGCTAAACTTTAAACGCATATAAATCTTTTTTCTTTAATGGAACACCCTATATATTTTTACATTTTCTTGTAGAAAAATTAATTATCTTTCAAAGTTGTTTAGCATGTTTTATGTCTAAATATAATACTTTAGGAGTTATTTTGTTTCTTATGATTATTTGCGAGTATTTTACCTAAAATATTGGTAGTAGCCTTTAAAAATTCAAGACAATTTGTATGAACTGTCAACCAGAACAGTTAATAGGCACAATTTAAACTATTATGCCACTAAAAATCCATATTTTTTAAGAGTTGTAGATAGATACACAGCATAAATGGCAGCAAATAACACCAGAATGCTGTGTATCTACAGTTCTTAAAAAATATGGATTGTTAGTGGCATAATAGTGAAAATTGTGCCGATTAACTGTTCTGGTTGACAGTTTATACAAATTGTTTTGAATTTTCAAAGACTACTACTGATATTTTAGGTAAAATACTCGCAAATAATCATAAGAAACAAAATAACTCCTAAAGTATTATATTTAGACATAAAACATGCCTAATAACTTTGAAAGATAATTAAATTTTCTACAAGAAAATGTAAAAATATATAGGGTGTCCTATTTAAAAAAGATGACATATGCGTTTAAAGTTTAGCGAAATGGACCGAATATAACGAACACCCTGTATATTATTTTAAAAATGTAACTAGTCAACAATCACTATGACACTATTGTCTAATAAATTACCAGAGTAAATTTCTCTGGTGTTCTTATGTTAATAAATATAAATATTTTTATAAAGGTCTGCATCTGTCAAAATTTTTAAAAAAACGTTAATAACTCAAAAACAGTTCATGTTAGACATAAACAACCTATAATATTTTTGACAGAAAATTTAATTTTACATCCAAAAATTACAAAATATACAGGGTGTTCTATATAAAAAAAAAACAATGTTTGGTATCAGAGCGCAAAAACAAAACACTGTATAGTTGAAAATAATTTTAGTTTATGTAGTAAATGATTACAAACAACTTTTATATTTAACTTTGTTTAATATTATTACTAATAACAGAGCTATCGAATAATTCGTCTTGGCTGGGACTCCCTGTATATAATTATAATTTTGGCGTAAATGCTTGTGTGTAGTTTTTGTTAAAACAATTTTCGTATCATTATTGCAGATATTGATCCTGAATTCAAAAAGAGTCTACAGATTTTGGTGCCGATGTTACTATCACCGGAAAATTTAGTTTTAAAACAAATTAACGGCCAAAAGGTGAAAGCGAGAGATTTAGTGCAATATTTCAAGTCGTACATACAAATATACAGCGGAAATGAACTTCCGGAACCAAAATCCATGCTTGTGGTGAGTGGTTTGTTATTTTGAACATTTTGCACGTCTTGCGATCGTCCCGATTCGATTACAGGCTACGGCGGAAGCGAATAATTTGGCAGCAGTCGCCGACGCGAAAGAAATTTACGTACATTTAATGGAGGACGTATGCGGGGGCGCCAAACCCTACCTCAACACGACAACTATGGAGTCTGAACATCGGCGGGTCAGAGACAAGGCGCTTCACCAGTTTCAGAGCAAACGCAAGATGGGTGGAGATGAATTCAGTGAACGGTACAAAGAACAATTGGAAAAGGTCAGTGCGGAATCACGAGTTCCGTGAATGATTTTTACGTCGAAGAATTGTTTTAGGATTTGGAAGAGACGTTTGGCCAATTTAAAGCTCATAACGAGGGCAAAAATATCTTCAAGGCAGCTAGGACGCCTGCCGTATTCTTCGCGTTGGCTGTTATATGCTACATCGCTTCGGGACTGACGGGTCTACTCGGAATTTATCTAGTCGCAAACATTTTTAATTTGGCAATGGGATTTTCTCTTTTGACTCTGGCTTTATGGGCATACATCAGGTAAAATTTTTTTAATAATTTTTATAGGTTTTTTTTTTTAAGTGTTGATTTTGAGTTATACAGGGTGGACCAAATTCGAATTTTTTACAGGCTATTTCGATTATTATCACAGTTTGCCTTTATATCGGAAACAAGTGATGTTTTTCAATTATCGCAAACATCACTTGTTTACGAAATCATGGCAACTGTGATAATTAAATGTTCACAAAATTAGCTATACAGGGTGTCCCAGTTATCGTGAGAGAGAGAGATGGTTAAATGAGTCAAAAATAATCTGATATAAGAGCAACTATTCTATGGAAAAAAAAAACTTCAAAAAAGTTGGCAGGTTTTGCGCCATTTATATAAAACAAAAAAATGACGTTTTCGATTTTTGTTTATAACTTGCTTATTTGAAATCATAATAAAAATATTTTTCAACATTATTAGGACACTTTTTTGAGTAGATTTGAAATTTGTTAATAAATTTTACGTATCTTTATTTGTTTTTGTTATTTTAACATCAACTTTCTTATTTTAAATACGGGTTATAGTTGGCTGTGGCATCATTAAAAGGATAATTTTATTCTCGTTTCAATGATGTATGTATGAGTTGTTAGGTTTATCTTTAAAAATAACTTAGTTATTACAATATTATTGTATTTATTAAGTTTAATCAAAGTGGTCATTAAAAAACAAAAGAAAACATCACATAAATAAACTTATTGTGCTTAATTAAACACAAAACTTAATGAAGTTTTGAAACCTTTTTAATGGTGTCACAGCCAACTACGACTTGTATTTAAAATAAGAAAGTTGATATTAAAATAACAAAAAAAAATGAAGATAGATAAAATTTATTATCAAATTTTAAATCTACGCAAATAAGTGTCCTGATAATGTTGAAAAATATATTGAGTATGATTTCAAATAAGCAAGTTATAAGCAAAAATCAAAAACGTTTTTTTTTTTGTTTTTTATGAATAGCGCAAAAATTAAACTGTTTTGAAGATTTTTTTTCATAGAATAGTTGTTCTTTAATTATAGATAATTTTGACTCATTTAGCCATCTCTGTATCTCTTACTGTCCCATGCTGTTCACGATAACTGGATCACCCTGTATATAAAAGCATATATTTTTGAAAAGCTAAGAAAATGCTGTTACATAAAATGGCTTACTACTCCTACTAGATTCCATTTAAAAAAATCTAAGTTTACTTCATATCTCAAAAATCAAGATGGTTAAAAAAGATTTTTTTTTGTATTAAGCATGAAAATGTTTATAAAAATGCTAAATAACATTAAGTTTTATTTTTATAAACAAAGAAATTCAGTGAATTTTCAAAAACTGAAATTTCATTTTTGTGTGCCAAAATGTAATATGCGATATAAAAAAAACTGGATAACACAACAAGAGACCAATATCATTTTTTCGCTACTATTAAGGTAACCGAGATACCCTGTAAAAGATTCGAGTTTGATCCACCCGTATTGATCATTTTCATCAACATACGTACCAAAACCATAATTAGAAAATTGACTGTAAAACAAAATTTTAATGAGCAGAAAAGATCCACCAACTTTTGTTTCTTTACAGGTACAGCGGCGAGTTAAGAGAAATAGGAGTCCATATAGACGAAGTTGCCGACTTCATATGGGACAATGTAAGTTTAAAAGTCTTATTTCTTTCGTTTACAAAGTAAAGTTTACCATATTTAAGTCAGTGGTGGCATTATTCTAATAACCTTCAATTATTTAATCCCTGTCCTAACAACACCTTAATCATTTTGTGGGTCTGCTAATTTTAAAATAATCTCTGTTGATATAACGTAACTTGTGCGACATAAAACAGACAATACTTTTATGTTGTCAAGCGCCAGTTAGATTTATCCGAAAAAACATGTAATAATAATTAATATAATGGTGAACTTTGCCCTGTTGGTAACCTTGAATAACTAATTATTTTGTAACACATTTTTCTTATCGTTAACAAGTTGCTACTATTAAATAAATGGAAGATATTTATCTCTAACCAATGTTATTCAATGTTACATACAATTGATGCATTTCTAATAACATTGTGTTATAAAGATACATATCTTCCGGATAATTATGGAATTGGTCTTATCTCCCGTGAGAATAGTTCGATTTGCTGTAAGACTCACCGTCCGCTAATCTCCCCATGATAGTTTAAATATATCGTAGATATAAATTCCTTGCAGGTATATTTTTATGTATTGTATTAGAATAATTTTTATTTACCTATTGAAGTGTGTCCGGATATAAATTCTTTTCTCTTGTAGCATGCGTATTTTAAAAAGAGAAAACTCAAAAAACGTATGTACGCATGTTGCTTATTCGCTGTTCCACACAGACTTTATTGTTATGGCACCAAATGGACATAATAATTACACATTACACAACGAAAATTGCCGTAAGGAACTCTAAAAAAGTGTCCAGTTACACTTGCTTAATTTTAAATTGCTTTAGTAAAATGTTCATATCCAGTGGGTTGCACACTGTGTGAAAAATTAAGAGGTCGTGAAATTTTCTTTTCATGCTTTTATTTGAAGTTCTGTCCAATTTTTTTCCACGGGAAAATATTCAAAAACGGGAAACAGCTTTTAAACGTTGCTATCCGCTGCTTAACATAAACTAACACCCATGTCTTAGCTGACTTTAAAACTTAAAATAATTATCTTGTTTAAATTTTGTCGCTTGTCACAAATTTATTTATTATCCAAATGCACTTATACTTTTTTCGATCAGTCGCAATTTTTTAATTTATACGTGTCATATATTGTGTTCATATGCATACATTTTTCATACTATAAAAACTAATTATTGCTGAAATGATTTTTTAGCGTGGGAGACAAAAAAAAAGCTTCGCCGCCGGTGGCAAGGTAAAAGCTTGAGGGTTTTCCTCAAGATTTTACTTAAGCCAGATTTGCTTTAAGTGCTGCTAGAGGTAAATTAATTGCTGTAGGTCGGTGGTGCACAAATTGTTTTTTGTTTTATTTTTTAATTGTGACCCTCCATTTCTGATGTTTTTTGGTTTTTATTGCACTTGTTAATTTATATAATAAATAAATAATATTCTTACTGATGAAGAGACAAGAGTCTCAAAACTGGTCTAGCATTTCTTCCAGATATTTATTAAAAAATTGTTGATTTTTGGATATACTTATTTATATTGCAACCATAAATTATTCAAGAATTTATTTAATAATTTGTTCTCTGTACACGGACCAAATTCGAACGTTTTTAAACTAGACGTCATTCCCAAGTCATTGAATACGACGTTCGTTTGTTTTTTAATTGCAAACAACACTTGTTTACGAAATCATGGCAAACTTTAATAACAAAATTTTTACAAACTTAGCCATATCTCGGTTATTTTTTGCAACTAATGTATAAAAGTATGTATTTTTAAAAAGCCAAAAAAACGTTCTTTCTTATAAAGTCATGGCCTACTATGGTTTTCATTTAGAAAAATATAAATTTACTTCATATCTCAAGAGTCAAGGTCATTGAAAGAATTTTAAAGTAATTTTTAAGTTAAGCGTCAAAATGTTTATAAAAAACCTGTAAACATATAGTTCTAATTTAATAAATAAAGAAGTTGTAGTAGCTTTAAAAAACAATAAAATTTCATTTTTTATGGGTAGTGCCAAAATGGAAAGCGATATCTAAAATCTGATACCACATGCGTGTTTATTTCAACAAAAAGAAAAACAAAAGTCCAATATCAAATTTTCACTATCAATTATAGTAACATTCGAATTTGGTCCAGCCTATACAGGGTGATTCAAATTGGAGGGCGACCATGGGGATCTCGCTTATTACTGAAGATGGAGGGTAGGTTTAAATTTGGCAAAGCAGCTTAATTTTATGCTCATCAATAATACCAAAACAGATTTGAAATATCTTCAACTGTTTTTGAAAAAATTGAAAAAAAACTGAAAAAATTACTTCGTTTTTTGCTATAACTTTTTTATTTATTTATTTTTTGAATCTGTAAACTTTTACATGGCAAGTTTTTAATTTCTTATGAGCGACAAACTTGATTTTCATCTAGTTAGCTAGAACTTTTTTTCTGATTTCAAATAATGTATTACATGATTATGTTATTTACATAAACAACGTATTTGTTTGAAAAAAAGGTTTTCATTTATTCAACATAAATGACAAAATGAAAATCAAGTTTGTCGCTCATAAGAAATTAAAAAGTTAGTACCCATAAAACAAAACGGAATTGGCACAGCAAAAAATCGATGGCAACATTAAAAGTAAAATAAAAAATGGCCATGTAAAAGTTTTTACAGATTAAAAAAATATATATAAATAAAAAAGTTAGCAAAAAACGAAGTCATTTTTTCAGTTTTTTTTTCAATTTTTTCAAAAACAGTTGAAGATATTTCAAATCTGTTTTGATATTATTTATGAGCGTAAAATTTTGCAACTTTGCCCAATTTAAACCTACCCTCTATCTTCAGTAATAAGTGAGATCCTCCTCGAATTTGAATCACCCTGTACAATACAATGTTTAGATTCAATCAAAATAAGCTTGATTTAAACTTTCCCCAAAGTTTTTAATTTTTTAAAAGTCTAATGAGTTTCAATCCACAATTTGCACATCACTGTTGTAGTATTGGTAGATGTAGATAACTTAAAATGTAAGAAAATTATTATTTTAGCAAAACCAGATATTTCTGTTGCAATTACGGCAATTTTTGATTCAATTACAATTCTTTCATTTAATCAAAACATAATTTGTGGTCTTAATAAACAATTGCCCCCTCTAAAATGTCAATTTTCTTTAGAATTGTGATTATTGAACGTCATGTATTGTGCAATTATTATTGCATGGCCGTGCAATACATCGAATAACTTTTGATTTAACAACGAATTGTGATTTATCTTTTATTCTAGTTCATGAAACCCGTTTACCAAAACTTCATCGAGACAAGCATGCAGCAGATGGCTGCGCAAGCAGCTGAAATGGCTGTAAATAACGCAACCAGTTCAGCCAATGGTAAAGTAAAACAATCGTGATGCATAAGCTCTCTAGTCTGCCATCTACAATCCGTAACAACCCTTACTGGTCCACTTATAGTGTTACCGAACATACCTGTACAAATTATTAGTCGTGTTTACGTTACTGTTATGTATAAATTTCATGATTGTTCAACATAACACTGCGCCTAATTAATTATTGTTGTTGTTAAGTAATTCTTACGTATCCCTATGTACATAATTGCCAAAAGTACAGTACAGGTATTCAGGTAGTACTATTGCAATCCTTGTGATATACATTCAGCGATGTTGGTATTGATTTACATTATTTTAAATTTGTGTATATACATTTCGGTAAATAAATGTTTTAATTTATACTGAACTCTGTAGTCATGGCATTGTTTTTATATGTTGTTGCAGTTATTTTAACAATCCGTAGCGTTTAATATACTTAAAACACTGTTGTGTACAGCTTGCATGAAAAAACTTTATTGTAAAATTTAACAAAAACCGGTAACGATTTTATTTTTAACTTACAAATTGTTAACGATCATGTATATAACATTCAAGAATATATTTATTACAAAAAGTAACTGCTTTAGTTATTTTTAAGTGGATGTTTTGGTGTTGTTTATTATTAAATTATGTAGTAATAGTATATTTATACTTTTGTTACGCTGTAATAGAACTTATTATTTTATAAGAAATTTAAAGTACTAACATTGCAAAGTTTCGGGTTGGCCAAAACGTTTGTTCGATTTTTATTATAAAAATCTTTCCAACAGATAGTTTACTAATCCAAATTTTACACTCAAGATACCCATACAAAATTTTGTTTTTCATATTCATATACACATTACCAATTTCACTTCATTTTTTTTAAATAACACCAAACAATTGTTACTACTATCAGTTGTTTTGCATGAGCCGATTCACTTGTTTTTACTATCAAGGCAAGTTCTGATTTGCTTCTTTTTACTATCAATTGTTTGAGGTGTACTCATTCGTTTGTTTTTACTATCAATTGTTTGGCATCCACTTGTGTTAGTCTCAAACATTGGTTACATCATATGATTGGAAGTTAAAATTCAATCGTTGAATGAATTTTTTGGCCAACTCCAATAGATTATATCGTTAATCACCAAAGTGCCTGACATTTTCTTCCAATTGTTTGTGTGAAATTTTGTTTTATATTGTAAAAATCGTGTATTATATAATACCTGTAATATAATTAATCGTGTATCTTTTGGGTGAGTCGTAATTTTATCGAAACTTTTTTGACAGTGTTAATAAGCACAGCATGTTATGGTGACTGATAATATAATATAAATAAGGCACGCAGGTTTGGTTAAATGTAATTGGTTCAAATTGTTGTTTATTAATAAAATACCATGGAAAAGCAATTGAGAAAAAAAAACATGAAACTGGATAATCAGCAAAGATCAGTACAAAAAAAGCGTCAGTTTAAGTTCAAACGTTAGTTAATAGTGAAACAATATTGCCTTCGGTCTTTTTTTATTACTGGACACATTTAATAAGTAATAGTACTATTCTGCAGCTAGCGTTTAAATTTTTCGTGATAAAGCACAAATACTATATTATACTATTTAAAATGTATACGTACTACAATTATTTTTAAACCTATTGCCATCCGTATGTACAAATACTTTATTTATTACAGAATGTTTTGTACCGATGTTTGCGTAACACCTTAATTTTTAAAAAAAACAGCTCAATTTATTCAAAACATTGAGCCGAGGCTCAAAGTTATCCATGAGTAATAATTTTAAGTAAAATGTTTTTGTGAAAGTTAAAACGTAAGAAAAAATTTGTAATTCTGGGTTTGGTAAATAAATTCGTATTTTTATTTAGCGTTGTTTATTTATTGCTTTTTTTTACATTAAAACAAGTGTATAAATTACTATTTTAAACAGTCTTAGTAGTAATACCAAAAAAAAATGGCAAAAAGCGCACAATGTTGAAAACAGGGACAAAAGACAGTGGGTAAGTAGTTTAACAAAATATTTTTACTGCAAAGCAATTTTTTCTAGATAGAAAAGCTATCCATGAGTAATAATTTTAAGTAAAATGTTTTTGCGAAAGTTAAAATGTAAGAAAAAATTGGTAATTCTGGGTTTGGTAAATAAATTCGTATTTTTTATTTAGCATTGTTTATTTATTGCTTTTTTTTACATTAAAACAAGTGTATAAATTACTATTTTAAACAGTCTTAATAGTAATACCAAAAAAAAATATGGCAAAAAGAGCACAATGTTGAAAACAGAAACAAAAGACAGTGGGTAAGTACTTTAACAAAATATTTTTACTGCAAAGCCATTGTTTTCTAGATAGAAAACTAACCGAACATTTTTTTTACAATTTCGTTTGCGCGAGCATTGCTCTGTGCGATTTTTGCATTAACAACTTTCATTTTCTCCAAAGCGGCTTGATTATCCGGCTCTACCTCTAAAACCTCCGTTAAATATTGCATAGCTTTTTCAAAATCGTTCATTTCATAACATGCCGAAGCGTACTTATACAGGGCTTTAGGATTTTTCGGATCATTTTCGAGTGTCTTTTCGCACAAACCGATAACCGTTTCGTAATCTTTGTGTTTCAAATAACAGGAAGCCAAATTATTGTACAAATTTGCTTTTAAACTTTCGATATCAGAGATTTTAACGCCATCTTTTATCGTGGGTGGCTTATCTACTTCTACAGGAATGGAACAAAGCAATTTCACAGCCTTGCCGAAACGACGTGATGCTTCAATGTGTTGCGATTGTTTAAACAACTCAATACCTTTTGTTTTGTGCTCGAACGCCAACTCGTATTTTTCTTTCGCTGTCCAATCGCATATAAAGCCTTTTGACTCGAACTTTATCAATTCTAAAGTAAATGAAATTTTATTGTCGAGCTTAAAACTGACTTTAGCCGTTTCCCCGCTGTGCATCATTTGCAAACAACTATCTAACAATCGATCAAACTTTGAATCACTATCACCAATAACAAAATTCATGTTGTTATAATTTTCCAAGTTAAGTTCACTACTGTATTTTATTTTTATCTGACAACTGCTATTTTCCGTAGGTTTATAACCCCCTTCCCCACTAACAATAACATCTTTTATAATTAAATTATCGGGCGAAATCCAATGTAATAAACTCATTGTCGATTTTAACACTCAGATTCCGTGCAAAAATGTTCGGCAAGAATTTCCAAAGTCAAATCATAATATTCCTTCGATAACGAATCACTTAACGCAAGCGCACTGGGCAAACTTAACTTACAGTCACTATAATACTGTCCGGTTGAACGATTAGAAGTCAATATTGCATGTATGACGGACTGAGCTCCTTGGTGGGGACGTTTCACTATCAAAATCCTCAACGGCCACTGCAGAGCAAAACGCCACGAACTGTTAAGAGAAGGGAAGTATCTGTAAATATCGGTTTCCACATTTCCAGGATTCACACTATTCACCACAATATTGGTAGCTAAAATACGTTGCAAATAAAAAAAAAACATTATTTAATTTTCATTTAACACTTACAAGCAAGCTTCTTTGAAAGTTCCCTCGTAAACAGTAAAAGAGCTAATTTAGAAACACCGTACGCTTTTGTATGTGATCGAAATTCCTCCTGGCACTTAGATATAGCTTTTAAATCATAAACATTAACACGACGATGGGCTTCCGATGCAACGTTAATAATACGGCTGTGATCGGCTTTTTTTAACAACTTCAGTAAATGATGAGTCAATACAAAGGGCCCTACAGAACAAATTTTATCAAAAATCATTTAAATACCGCCATAAAAACCAACCTAGGTAGTTTGTTTGCAGCGTTACATCAAAACCATCGACCGTTAACTGTTGGGGGTGGTAAAAGACTCCTGCATTATTCACTAACGCATAAATTTCTGTGAATTCGGAATTGATATTCTCGGCAAATCTTACAATACTATCGAAACAGTTTAAATCCAGTTTTTTCACATGTACTTTTGAAATTTGACCCTCATATTTTGACACTATCTCGGTTTTTATGACTACAGCTTTGGCAACATCCCTACATGCTAATATTAATATTGCACCTATAAAACAAATCTTGCATGAATATCGCATTTATTTGTTGTAAATTAACCTACCTCTTTTAGCTAATTCAAATGCTAATGCCCTTCCTATACCTGAGGTTGCCCCTGTTACAATGATAACCAAACCATCTAATCGAGCTGTGCACTTGCAAACACCACCAGCAAAATAACGACTAAAATTAAATAAAACTGTTCACTGAGGTATAATTATTTTGATAAACTCACATGAAACTATACGTTACAGATGCTAATGCAACTGTGCCGGCTATGCATTTCCAAATCAACATTTTTAAGGTTATGTTTACGTTAAGAAGTTAAAGGGAAAAGTGAAAATAATTACAAAGTTAATCACCTCTAATTCTCAACCAGCTCAGTGTTGATAACTTGTTCAGTAAATATTTATTGTAAGTTCTGCTTAATTAACTGTTAATTGATTTGTTCCACCAGGCACTTAACCTTAACACAAGAAAACATTTTTGTAGCTAACAAACCTAAAACAGGAAGAACTGTTAAGTGTTTTAATCACTTTTATATTTTTAAAAATGTATGCTTATTTTAAAGGTTTTATCAAAAATGAATTTGGGATCGAGAAAGGAACGATACAACTTCTATAATAATCTTGTATCTGTTGTAAAAGCCCTGGAGAATACATACACTACAATCGATTTAAGAAACGAAGCGTGTGTTACTGGCAAAATTGTAGAGGTTGATGGATTTATGAACATCGAACTAGAGGATGTTACATATTACAACCCAAGAGGTAAACTTACTCATATAACGATTTACATATTAGGTATTTATTAATTTCATTGTTATAGGTGTAGAATACTCGTTCGAGTCTTTTTTTGTTCATTCAAGAACCATTCGATATGTCCACTTGCCGAAATATAAATCCAGCAAAGAATTAATAGAATGCGCATTTTCTAGTCTTCAAAAGCCAGCACAACCGAAACTTCATAATCTAAAGAAAAAGAGAGCGAGGCGATACCAAGAGGAGACTCTCATGAACCTCGCAGTTACAAACACAGAAGGCACCGTCTCCCAAGTTAAAACTGATTGATAATACTTAATTAATAAATAATATTTATATTACCAATGTAATCATTACATGCGTTGAATATATATTTTTTGTAACACTTATTTTGCAATATTATTTCCCCATGAAGAAAATCTATTCCTAAAAAATAGCTTTCATTTTTCATTGAAGTTTAAAATGCCTTGAGAAAACTTTTTTATGTAATTTGTACATCAAGATTCAAAAACTGTAGAATGATTTTCAAATTCCAATTTTAATGCTTTAAAAAAAAATGTAATTGACAAACTAAATCCTGGCAATATTTAGACACTGCTGTTAATCATTTGACCAAAAATTTGTCACTTTAGGGTACCACGATAATTAATTTCTATTACTAAACTAAGTTGTAAAAATGTCGTTTAAATGATACAGAACGAATCAAAGAAATATTATTTATTCTGCTAGTTATTTAATTACAAAGGAAGTAGCTAAATCAGGTAAAAAATCAGTACGAAGCTCGAATGGCTTCATTGCAAATAAAGACACTTGATTATTAATAAAGAAATGCTTAGAAATAAGTCATTGTCCTCCACGTAAACGCAATACCAAGTGAAGTGTAGATTCTTTCTGAATGTTGTAGTCGGACAAGGTGCGTCCATCTTCCAACTGTTTACCAGCGAAAATTAAACGTTGCTGATCTGGGGGAATGCCTTCTTTGTCCTGAATTTTAGCCTTAACATTTTCAATGGTATCAGATGGCTCAACCTCCAAGGTGATGGTTTTGCCTGTTAGGGTTTTAACGAAGATCTGCATACCACCTCGAAGTCGAAGAACCAAATGAAGGGTGGATTCTTTTTGGATGTTGTAGTCTGACAAAGTGCGTCCATCTTCTAGTTGTTTACCAGCGAAGATAAGACGTTGCTGATCTGGGGGAATGCCTTCTTTGTCTTGAATTTTGGCCTTAACATTTTCGATGGTATCGGAAGGCTCCACCTCCAAGGTGATGGTTTTGCCTGTTAAGGTTTTAACGAAGATCTGCATACCACCTCGAAGTCGAAGAACCAAATGAAGGGTGGATTCTTTTTGGATGTTGTAGTCTGACAAAGTGCGGCCATCTTCAAGTTGTTTACCAGCGAAGATAAGACGTTGCTGATCTGGGGGAATGCCTTCTTTGTCTTGAATTTTGGCCTTAACATTTTCGATGGTATCGGAAGGCTCAACCTCCAAGGTGATGGTTTTGCCTGTTAAGGTTTTAACGAAGATCTGCATACCACCTCGAAGTCGAAGAACCAAGTGAAGAGTTGATTCTTTTTGGATGTTGTAGTCTGATAATGTGCGACCATCTTCTAGTTGTTTACCGGCGAAGATAAGACGTTGCTGATCTGGTGGGATACCTTCTTTGTCTTGAATTTTAGCCTTAACATTTTCGATGGTATCGGAAGGCTCAACCTCCAAGGTGATGGTTTTGCCTGTTAAGGTTTTAACGAAGATTTGCATACCACCTCGAAGTCGAAGAACCAAATGAAGGGTGGATTCTTTTTGGATGTTGTAGTCTGAAAGGGTGCGACCATCTTCTAGTTGTTTACCAGCGAAGATAAGACGTTGCTGATCTGGTGGGATACCTTCTTTGTCTTGAATTTTAGCTTTAACATTTTCGATGGTATCGGAAGGCTCAACCTCCAAGGTGATGGTTTTGCCTGTCAAGGTTTTAACGAAGATTTGCATACCACCTCGTAGTCTAAGGACCAAGTGAAGGGTTGATTCTTTTTGAATATTGTAGTCTGATAATGTGCGACCATCTTCTAGTTGTTTACCGGCGAAAATTAAACGTTGCTGATCTGGGGGAATACCTTCTTTATCTTGGATTTTAGCTTTTACGTTTTCAATTGTATCAGAAGGTTCAACTTCCAAGGTGATAGTTTTACCGGTTAGTGTCTTGACGAAAATCTGCATACCACCACGCAGACGTAACACCAAGTGAAGGGTTGATTCTTTTTGAATATTGTAGTCGGAAAGTGTGCGGCCGTCTTCTAATTGTTTACCAGCGAAAATTAAACGTTGCTGATCTGGGGGAATGCCTTCTTTGTCTTGGATTTTGGCCTTAACATTTTCAATGGTGTCAGATGGCTCAACCTCCAAGGTAATGGTTTTGCCAGTTAGAGTCTTGACGAAGATCTGCATACCACCTCTCAGACGAAGGACCAAATGAAGGGTAGATTCTTTTTGAATATTGTAATCGGAAAGTGTGCGGCCGTCTTCTAATTGTTTACCAGCGAAAATTAACCGCTGTTGATCTGGTGGGATACCTTCTTTGTCTTGGATTTTAGCTTTTACGTTTTCTATAGTATCAGAAGGTTCAACTTCCAAGGTGATAGTTTTACCGGTAAGTGTCTTGACGAAAATTTGCATACCACCACGCAGACGTAACACCAAGTGAAGGGTTGATTCTTTTTGAATATTATAGTCGGAAAGTGTGCGGCCATCTTCTAATTGTTTACCAGCAAAGATTAAACGCTGTTGATCTGGGGGAATGCCTTCTTTATCTTGGATTTTAGCTTTCACGTTTTCTATGGTATCAGATGGCTCAACCTCTAAGGTAATGGTTTTGCCAGTAAGAGTCTTGACGAAGATCTGCATACCACCTCGCAGACGAAGGACCAAGTGAAGGGTTGACTCTTTCTGAATATTGTAATCAGAGAGTGTGCGGCCGTCTTCCAATTGTTTACCAGCGAAGATCAAACGTTGCTGATCTGGTGGGATACCTTCTTTGTCTTGAATTTTAGCTTTAACATTTTCAATAGTGTCTGAGGGTTCAACTTCCAAGGTGATAGTTTTACCAGTAAGTGTTTTGACGAAGATCTGCATGCCACCACGCAAACGAAGGACCAAGTGAAGGGTTGATTCTTTCTGAATATTGTAATCGGAAAGTGTGCGGCCGTCTTCCAATTGTTTACCGGCAAAAATTAGACGTTGTTGATCTGGTGGGATACCTTCTTTGTCTTGGATTTTGGCCTTAACATTTTCAATGGTATCGGATGGCTCAACCTCCAAGGTAATGGTTTTACCGGTAAGTGTCTTGACGAAGATCTGCATGCCACCTCGTAGACGAAGAACCAAGTGAAGGGTGGATTCTTTCTGAATATTGTAGTCGGAAAGTGTGCGTCCATCTTCTAGTTGTTTGCCGGCAAAGATAAGACGTTGCTGATCTGGCGGGATACCTTCTTTGTCTTGGATTTTGGCCTTTACATTTTCAATAGTGTCAGATGGTTCAACTTCGAGGGTAATTGTTTTGCCGGTCAAAGTCTTAACGAAGATCTGCATGCCTCCACGTAGACGCAAAACCAAGTGAAGGGTTGATTCTTTTTGGATGTTGTAATCAGACAAGGTGCGGCCATCTTCCAACTGTTTTCCGGCAAAAATGAGACGTTGCTGATCTGGTGGGATACCTTCTTTGTCTTGGATTTTGGCTTTTACATTTTCGATAGTGTCAGATGGTTCAACTTCCAGGGTAATTGTTTTGCCGGTCAAAGTCTTAACGAAGATCTGCATGCCTCCACGTAGACGCAAAACCAAGTGAAGGGTTGATTCTTTCTGGATGTTGTAATCAGACAAGGTGCGGCCATCTTCCAATTGTTTTCCGGCAAAAATGAGACGTTGTTGATCTGGTGGGATACCTTCTTTGTCTTGGATTTTAGCCTTTACATTCTCGATGGTGTCAGATGGCTCGACTTCAAGGGTAATTGTTTTGCCAGTCAAAGTCTTGACGAAGATCTGCATACCTCCACGTAGACGCAAAACCAAGTGAAGGGTCGATTCTTTTTGGATGTTGTAATCAGACAAGGTGCGGCCATCTTCCAATTGTTTTCCAGCAAAAATAAGACGTTGTTGATCTGGGGGAATGCCCTCTTTGTCTTGGATCTTAGCCTTCACATTCTCAATGGTATCAGATGGTTCTACCTCAAGGGTGATGGTTTTACCAGTCAAAGTCTTCACAAAAATCTGCATTCTAGAACACAAAGGAATACTCATTACGATATTTCGTCGATGACGTCAATTGAGTCAGCAGTTTATCAATAACATCCGCCATATTGCAAAAAGCTAACAAAGAATTGCATCAGAACTGAATATTGGCAATAGAACGAAATATATTTAATTACCTGACTTTTCAAACGATAATATTTAGTTTTGACGTAAATATTATAGATTTTGTTATTTATTGCCAAACAAAATGGGGCGAGGTTCAATCAATAAAAACAAAACTAGCGAAGGAAGTTAAACAACAAATTTCTGGATAATTCGACGTTGCGAGATATACTAACGTTAAATTTAGTAATTACATCAAGTATCCTTACCTTTTATAATTATATCAATCACAATATTACACAAATTAAGACGCTTTTCAACAAGTACGCGCTAAGCATATAATGAACGTTCCGTAATGGCTACGTACTTTATACGTTTCCCCCACTTTACATCCTGTCGCAAATAGTCTCGAACCCAGCCAACTTTTCTAGAATATTAAGGGATAATTTTCAGACAATATGTATTATTTTTACAATATTATGGATTTTAAAAACTCCATTATTAACTAGCGTACTGTTTTATAATTTTTTTAATGTTGCCATAGTTTAAATTTAATAATAAAAATTTAGGCGGGATAAAGTGACATATTTAAATTTTGAACTACGATTATTGATTTCCCCCAAGAGTCCATAATCACCTGATTTTGATAAACAAATTCAATTACACGGTTCTAAAAAGTTTATATTTAGGTGTCTATCTATTTATATTTTTTTATCTAGAAAGTTTCATCAAAATTATTGTATTTTACGTTTCAACAGAAATGACTTGCAATTGTAAGCATTAATTGCACAATTTCTGACAATTATTGCTACTGAGTCATAGAAACTACCATTGTGTGAGCTTGTGAGCACCAATTACTAGTTTTTTTTTTGGGAAATGAGTTGTTTTTCGCGATTTTTAAAAATAAAATTCCTATTACTATCAATAAAGTGTTTAAGAATCAAAAGTGCACAAGGAATATCTAAAAATAAAACAAAATTCGTAGTCAGGGACCTACCTCATGGTCAATAACTTCTAAATAATAAGAAATCTAAAAATACTTCCTTTATCACTTATAAATACAATGTTTATTTTGGTAGTTCATGTGATAGGGCTATTTATCAAAAATGTTGTTTAATAATAATAATAATCTTTATTTGTTCTGAATATCCCAAAAAAGGTGTAGAACTTGTCACAATAATAATTTACGTACATTACAAATAATATACATAGTTAATAAAAATAGAAAAAACACAGAAAAATGATATTTAAATATAACATTTTACAAAGTCAGCATCATTTAAATATTCGCTTACTCCATAGTAAGCTTTAGAAATCAGAACTTTTCTTAATTTCTTCTTCAATTCGCGGGTGGGAAGATTTATATAAATTATTCAAAATGTTACTGTCTTTTGTTTATAGAATTTTGATTAATTGATTCATTCAATTACCAATTAGTTGATACACATCAAATTTGGTGAAACAAAATTTAATACAGATCCAATTTTAAACGTAAATAAAAACGTTTATTAAATTTAAATATGGAGGTTTAATTAAATAACAAAACATACAAACAGGAATATATCAGTCTTTATTATAGAAAACCAAATGTTAACAATATAAAATTCCCATTGTAAAAGCTTTAAATAGTGTTCCTTAATATATACATTTGCATCTTACGCTAAGAAAAAAAAAAGAGAAATTAAAAAATATAAGATATCTTTGTATATATAAAAATAGCCACCTTATGCATATATTAATGAGAAAAAAATCGTTCTACGATTATTTAATAATTAAAAGTAACATCAATACAATTTATAAACTTATCAATTGCACCCTATATGGCAAGAAGTCAGACGATTTTCACAGCTGAGAAAATATTCCAATTAGGCACTAAAAAGCACAACGATATCGTACGTTTACGAAATCAACAAAGTATGAGTCCATCAATATTCGATGTTTTCAAGTTTAATAAACTTACGACAAATATTTTAGTGAGTAAAGTATAAACATCAAAAGTTTACTTGCAGTCGACGGTTTCTTTAGGCATATTAAAAATTATCGCACCCGAACGAACGTGCTTATTGCACACCGATATGAGTTTTTATAACAAACTAGGTTCATTGAGACAGCCCGAACAACTTTAAGGCATTAAAGGCGGTTGCTAGAGCGACTTCTTCGGGTTTTTTGTTCATGAAAGCAGCTATCATTTCGACTATCGCTGGTAATGAGCACGGCTCGTTCCTTTGAAAAGTACAGTATCGATGTAGAAAAGTCATTGAGCTGTAAAAATAATTGTGGTTTAAATATAATGAAGAATATAACTAAATAAAATCTTCTACACAATAAAAAGCGAAGACTTTTAAGTTTTTAAAATGCATAAAATTATTATTACTGAAAGATACAACTTTTTAAATCATCCGCCTTTACAAAGCAATAATTTTTACAAACATTTTCTTGAGGTAGGCTCACTATTTAAAATACATCACACGGCTTAACAAAAAAAAAATGTTTACTATCTGCGTAACAACTATAAAAATACATAAAAACAAAGCTCAATGTTCAATTATTATCAAAAACCGATTAAGCTAGAATTGTAAACATTTACACTGATAACAGATTATACTGGAACTAAACAAAAGCCTGTAAGTGTCATATTTGTAAATAAAAACAATGTATTTTCAGTTATTGACATATTTAAATGACTTCAGATGTTTCTGATGAATCATAATCCAATAAAAAATAACCACAACCTTGAATAGTTTATTTGTTATATAGTTATCCGACAACCTTAATTTGCGCAACAGTGCATAATGATGGCATGAAAATTTTGTGATGCCTTACTCTTACTGCATCAATTACTTGTTAATATTACGAAAAACTTTACTTACGTTAGTTAATTTTATGTTATTCTTCAAAAATGTAAGTAAAAACAACCATTTTAAATAAAAATACATGAAATACATAGCAAAAAAACAAATTTTAAATGCTTTGGCACACATTAAAACTGTCCCGAGTTAAATAAAATGAAGCTACATTGACAGAAATTTAAAAAAATTATAATAACGATTCTTACCGTTCTGTAAGACCATCCTTTACATGTACTGGAAGTTTCGAGGCGCGAGTGTTTGGATACATAAACGGTGAGTCTGTTTCAACTAGCAAACGTTCTAAAGGTATGGTACCTTCAATTAACAATTTACGAACCCCTGTATCGGATTTATCTTTACATAAATATCCTGTAAAAGAAAAAATAATTACTTCACACAACTCAAACGTCATTAAATAATCAGTGCAAATCAGTTTTAATTAAAAATAAACGATTGCTAACCTGTTAATCCTATGTAAAACCCTTTATCCAAATAATTTACGGCTTGTTCTGTGGTACCCGTGAAACAATGTATGATAATAGGCGGTAACTGACCCTCATATTGTCTTAAAATGTCTAAAAGATCTTCGTGAGCATCTCGTTCATGAATAAATAATGGTTTTTGTAATTCACAAGCTAATTGTATCTAGAAATTTAAACGTAAGCCTCATTTTATATGTAAATAATTAAGAATGCGTCAATTGTGCTACTTTACGTTACCTGTTTATGGAAGACTCGTTTTTGTTCATCCGGTTCTGAAAAATTTCGGTTATAATCTAAACCGCATTCCCCTATAGCTACACACTCCGGACTTTGAGCAAGAACCTTTAGATCTTCCCACGACTCCTCTGTATAAGATTTTGCATCATGAGGATGTATTCCTAAATAAATAGATCATTTAATTTTTACATAACATCGATACTTATAAAACAACTAACCTGCAGTGGAATACAATGTACCGGGATAAATTCTAGTCAACCTTAAAGCTTCTTTACTACTTTTAACGGATGTTCCCGTCACCATGATTTTTTGAACCCCTGGAATTAATGCATGTACATACAACACTAGAATTACAATACCTCAATATTATTACCAGCATCTTTAGCTCTCTGTATAACAGAATCTAAATCTCTACTATACTTTTTATTGGTTAAATTCGCTCCAATATCGATAACTATTAAATTTTCGTAACATTGTTCGATCGCTTTATCACTTTCTTCGTTTTTATTATCAGCCTTTGTAGCCATAGCTCGTAATTGATTATGTAAATTTGTTAATTTTTGTCGAAAAAATAATTTTAAAATGATCTAATGCTCAAAATTAACCTTATTAGTCATATGTCATTCGGGATAAAAATAATCAACAGCTGTTTAATGTCTCGGTAGACGTCAAATACTGCAGGTCTACCACAACAGAATTCAAATTAATAATTATTTAAAATATTTGTAATTTACTCACTAAGCACTAAAAAAATGTTATTAATTACTGCCGACCCTTTAACCTTATTTTGTTAACTGCACAGAACATAGCTACTGTTTTTTATGTAACTGATGCTCATTTGTCAATCCATCACCGATAATCACAGGCAATATCAAAACGGAATGAATTTTTATTTATTTCCATGTATTAGAAATAGCTTAAATTGGATGAATAAAACTCCTCATTGCTTATTCATAATATATTGTACATGATAAAACAAAAATACGATAATAATGTAACAAATAAGCTATACTTATTGTTCCATAATGTATTTGTACTGAGTTCAACAACTTTCTACGATTCTAACACACAGTTCCACAAACTTTTTGAGTAATCTCAAAACTTATTAAGTTTTACAAGTATAAACATTAAAGAACTAAAAATATATTACAACTTAAATACAATTTATACATAACTGTTTTCAAATGAGGGTTCATAAATATACACTTAAAAACAATAGAAAAATACTATCAAAAAAAAACAAAACTGTCATAAATTAAAACATTCTTTTTTTACACTTACAAGACCTGGAAATATTCTACTTAAATAAAAACTATGAATGTTTATGAAACAATTCTTGTTTTACAATTATTATAGAGTGACATCGTCCAGTCTTAATTAGTCGTCAAGACAGACAACTAGAATTTAAACATTTGCTTAACAAATAAGACGGTCTCGTTGTTAATTACCTCCTTAACATTAAATCAATGGTACGTTCCAACTTTCATTTTCTTCGGCCGTCTGGGATGTACAGCAGTTTCTGTGTCTGACGTATCTGATTCTGTTTCATTATAATTTGAATCTTTTCCATCTGAAGAATCAACACTGAACAAACCAGTTGCTTTAGCCTTTTCCAAAGTTCTTACTGAAAAAATAAAACATCAATATTAGTTCATGTGTTAAAAAAACAAATTTATGGGCTTACTTTGAGCTTCGAGTAGGTTGTTTTGCCTTTTCAGATCTTCAATGTCTTGTTGATGAGAATTATTTTTCCTTCTCATAAACTGGATATACTCGGCAGCCTTTTTAAGGATTTGAGCACGACTGGCCTACAAATAAAAACAGTATTATTAGTTAAATTTAGAAAAAAAAACATGATTAATGCTTCATATTTCAATATAAAAATTTAAATGTTACTAAGAATTTTTCTTGTAAAATAACTGGTTTTCTCATGCATAATAAAAAATTAAAACAAAAGCTGCAACACAATTTGTCATTGAATAAAAAGATCTTTTTATTCAATGCAATTTGTATAGTGTGGGTAACTTTACTTTTCAGGATAATACTACCCATTAATGATAATTTGTGTAGTTTGCTATTTAAAATTTATAGGTCTTTCAAGATAAACTGAACTGTGACGCAGAAACCAAAACTCGTCTTAAGCCTTAATTACTGTGCCACCTAAAAACATATGTCTATTTCAACAACAGGGCTATAAGCTATAATAATATAATGTTTTTAGAAAGGTCGACATTTCAATTGCCATCCCCTCTTTTTGAGCATTTCGCGGTTCAGTTTATCTTAAAAGACCTCTACCAATCTTTACAATGGTAGCAACACAGTGGCGTAGGCAAGGGGGTCAAAACCCCCCTATAGTTTTGCAATAAGTCGTTATAGAGCTGGAGAACTGTAAATTTTGTGCTAAAAAAAAAAGTCTACGACTCTTTTTACCGTTTATTAACTCCCCCATGATGAAACCATCAAACATCCTGCTGCTAAAAAACTTAAAAAGAGAGTTGTGACCTAAAAAAAGGTCCTCAGCTCTTTTTGCACTTATTAACCCCCCCCCCCCAATATAAGCATCCTGCCTACACCACTGTAGCAACATAAACTAAATAGTTAACCTGTAATGGTGCAATGCAATAAAATATGTTATAGAAAATAGCCCAAACATTTAGTTACTGTCTAGTGTAGAAATCTAGTATTTTTTTCAGATATTTTTGTACTAAACAAGGATTCTTATTCAATGAATAAAAAGTTCACAGCATATCACATTTTTCTTTGTTATTGAAGTTCTTTTATAGCAATTTTTAGTTTGTTCATTGGTTGTCACGGTAACGACATAAACTACAACAACCGGGCTGCCTGATATATGGTGGTTGTCTATAACGCTCTTTTAAAATTTGGCAATGAATGAAGAAGTAAAATACCATGTGTGATACATCAATGAATTTGAAAAAAAAACTATTTGATTATGTAAATGGAAAAATTGCAGCTATAACAAAAAATAAAGTTGGTCGTCATAAAACAAAAACAAAAGTTACCATCCGATTCGACTTAAAAAGTTACTTGGGCAATGCTTTTACACATTTGAAACATTTTATACTCCAGGGGAGTTAAAGGTGATTTTCAAAAATTGTATTTTCCGGTTTTTCCCAATTTTCTCAGAAACTTATCGAGATATTTTAAAATTTTCTTCGGATTATCAATGAGCACAGAATTTAGCAGCTTTGCCAAGTTTAAACCTATAGTCTCGCTATTACAATAAGCGAGATCCCCATGCTAAACTAGTATTTCAAACACCCTGTGTGTAAAACCCAACGTTTTTATTTTAATTTAATTCAATAGTAAATTTTGCATAAACACGTGATTTAAAAAAAGTTGCCCAAGCAGTAAAAAATTACCCACATAAACAGTTGTTGCAGACTTAAATTGGTTTAACGAAAATCAATTACATACAGCCAGATCAGATACAAAAAAAATTAAAGTGTAAAAGACGACTTATCAACTAAATAAATATAAAATAAACTTTAATAATCAGTTTTGTTTAGTACTTCACGATGGGTCACCTTTTCACCATTAAGGGCGGGAACGGAATCTCGCAGACTACTGAAGCTATCCTTTATGTGGTCACGACGTTTCCGTTCCAAGGCATTGTGGTGGGCTCGTTTCTCTGCCTGTAAAAATACACTTTTCACACACAAGCCACGTACATGAACTGTAACGAATCTGTCCCCGTTTTGGTCGGTTTAGTCACAATAATAACAAACGATAAAAGTAAATACACTGTAAGTAAATATAGCCCACCTGTGAATAATACTGACTGTTGGATGACTGTCTACTTGATTGTTGGCGAGAATCAGAATCATCCCCTTCCTGCAATAAGTAAAAGGACACATGTTATGTTTAATTTATTGATCCATGTGTTGTTTATGTAAATAATATTGATAACACTCACGTCACTTTCGACATCAATATCTCGATCATCATCGCTCATGGTAATTTTTATACCCGTTTTTCTGGGATTAATCTATAATTAAAACCTCTGCATCAACATTTACCTTTCTGAAATGACACAAATGACCTGTAAACGTGAAAAACGTGAACAACACTGCGTGATCAGCTTGACAGGTCACGCTGCTATTGCTATGGTATACTTCAAAACTTAGGCGTACCCATTTTCTTTGTTTTCATTTTACAACAAACCACTCCAATAATGAATTTTAAAGGGGGCCTAATCTTCGCTACATTAAATAACGAAATTCACTCAAAGAATTAACTTTAAACATACCTAATTCTTGTAATATTATATATGAATGATGCCTATTTTTTAATATTGACTGTATATTGTGAAATTATTATCGACTGAGCCACTACAACTTGTTGGTTCCACGTGTTCTCTGCAGAATTGTAACAGTTTGCTTTAGTGTACATTACAACCTTTTTTAACAGTTTTAAACATTAATCAACATTCAATTTACATTATACTTTACTTTTTAAGTTATACAAATACAATAAAAACGTATATTAACTACTTATTTTACATAGGCATATAAAAAAAACTTACAGCTATTACAATTTAATTAAGTTTAGGCTTCTTATCCGGAGGAGGCTTAATTTTTTCTTGTTTAATATCAGTTTTGGGCTCTTTATTTTCCGTTGTACCATTTTCTGGTTCTGTTTTTATTGGAACCGTTGGTAAAACTTTCGGTTGAGGTGGTTGTGGCAAGGGAAACTTTTTAATCAACTCCCCAAGCAGCATATCTACTCGTTGCCGTTGAAATAATGAACTTGTTTCTTCTCGAGGTTTTTCCTCTTTTGTTTTTGCTTTATCCGGTCCAGTCTTTTGTGATTTAAAATCCCATGAATACCCTTTACTTGGGTGATAACGTGAAAATCCCGAAGCTTCTTCAAATGATGATTGTAAATGATGAACTGCTGATAACTAAATAAAAAATTGTATTAATCAAATCATCGATAAACTAAACTAAAAAACAATGAAACATACCAAACGCGAATTTAAGACACTAGCGAGATCAGGGGCTTGATACACCACCCCAGCTATAATATAATAATCAGCTAGGGGCGTAACTTGTTGAGGGCTATGCCTATGCTGCTTTCTAATTACATATAAAATTGGGTCTTGAACATGCAGCAGAACGTATTCTAGTCCAGTCATATTCCTACAACACATATTTTAAAACGAAAGAATAAAACTTACGTAGAAAATACTCACTGTAGTTGATCGATATTCAGCCTTTGCATTTTAACTATTTCATTGTTACAAGTGCGATCAAAAAATGGATTGGAACGTTCAGAAAAGTAATCCATTACATTCGTTGTATTCAGTATCGGGATCCAAGCCGAATCATGCCAAGATAATGCTAACGGATTATCCGGAATTCCAGGACCTAAACTAATTCTACCTGGGGCCGTCATCATATTTATTTGTATTCTGTAATAATAATTATTATCAATATTGTTTAACCTTAATTAGGTACAGTTACATTACTAAAATTAAATCTAAAGTTATTTTTAGATAATGGAAAAGTAGAACATTACCTCTGGAACTATGTAGTTAAATATCACTTTTTATTAAATAAAACGTGAGTAACTAATTAATTTTTTTATAGAATAATAATAAAAATACTGCATTTTATTTACTTCTGCAAAGTAGGGTTAGATCAAAGTTTTCACAACATAACCTATAAAATTTAACAGTAGCTGTGTTTGAAAAATTTTATTTTAATTATTTTTACTGGTTGTTGAAGTTTTATTACTATGCTCAGTGCTAAATGTGTTCTTTAAAATGTAGTTTGATAACAATGTTTCATGATGATCGTTCCAGATTTGAATTCGGCTGTTATCTATACTTTACATCGTTTTGCTTTGGTTAAAGTAAATCACAGTGTAGCAGGTAAAAATATTTATCAATAGTTGATGTGAAATTCATTAATTACTTGTAGAGATGAATTTGCCAGTACTTCTTTTGCATAAACATGCCGAATACATGGAACAGTGCTGTGTTCTTATCAACGACGAATGGAAAAGAAGTGAAACAGCTAGATTACGCAGCTTGGAACGTTCATGTGACCATTTACCGACCTCCTTAATACTACTTAAAGATACTAAAGTTATTGGCCACTGTAAACTATCACCAATACCGAGTGTAAAAGATGCATGTTTTGTTGAATCCGTAGTAATAGAAAGACCTTTGAGAGGGAAGGGCTATGGTAGTTATCTTATGGAGAAAGTCGAAGAATATTGCAAAGTACAATTAAATTTAAATATGATTTATTTATCAACCAAAGGCCAGGAATTATTTTATGCAAAATTAGGCTACAAGAAGTGTTTACCGATTTCAATTTACGGCACCTTTAATCCAAACAGTAATACTTGTGTTAACAATATACAAAAGTCCGCCAAATGTTCTGCAGAAACGGAAACTAAGGGACCTCTGCCACCACCTATGCCCACATGTGTAACAAATAATACGACTGAAAAAGTTTTTATGAACAAACCACTATGAATGTAAGTGCACAAAGAATTTATTTGCCATTTTTAATGTACATAATAGACGAATTTATATTATTTTCTATATTTTTATCAAAAATAAAAAGTAAATATTTATAAACACATGAAATTTTCGAAATACATAATTTTAGAACTTAGTTTTGATTGTGCGTATTGTGATTATTTTTAACTAATATTTAACTTGACTTATTGTGAATACCGACAACTTTTCTATAATGTTCTGATTCGTCGAGACACTCTATTAAAAATCGTCCCAAAGCATGCTTCGATACTACCCTCCCAGGAGATTCATCGTGTTTAGTTTCGTAGCCTGTGTCAGGTTGATCTGTAAGCGAAATAGTCAGTAACTTACACGTTGATCACTAAATCAACAAATTTACCTGCAATGTGTGGAGGAAATACCGCAATATACTTCAAATCACAAGCCTTTATAAGTTCAAACATACGTTTGTGGTCTGCTGTAACTTCTTTAAATATTACAGGAACTTTGTCAGGTTCAAAAAACAAAAACGCAGATATGCAGACAGATATGGGCTCGATTTTTAATTCTTTCATGGCATTTATTATATTTTTCATTCCGTCGCTCATCGTTGTGGTCGGGCCTAAGTTGTTACGAGTGCCTAATATTACAGAGACTCCTGAAACACCCTCGATAGCGTTGCGAACATCAGTGTAATTTAGTACGTCCCCTGTAACGACTTCAACTTTGGTTTTTAAGTCCTCTGGTAGTTTTGACGGGTCTCGTACCAACACTTTCACATTTAATCCTGATACGATTAAACAAATCAAAATTTTTTAACACACAAATAATGTTTGAATACCTTTTTTTACTGCTGCCTCAAGCGCACACAAGCCGGTCATGCCCGTGGCACCAAAAATAGCGATTTTTTTCATTGTGAGGAACTAAATTAAAAATTAAACAAAACTTGCTGTTTCTGTTAGTATTCTATAACTCTAAACAACTTAATAAAATGTTGCTGATGTAACACAAGGTTTTTCTTTCAAGCCCCGGAAATTTTAACAAATCTACTACAAAACTAACTGAGTAACCATTATCTTATCAAATCCGTACAATTCATTCAAAATTTTGTTTATATAGAGATCATATTGTCAATATTTGTTATTAATATCAGTGACAAGATAAGTTTTACTCAATAGCTACATTAAGATAAGTTTTCATTATCACAGTTTTTTTTCCCCCCGAAACAATAACAATTAAAATTTTATACTTACTGCAAAGTTGTGACACTAATTTTTGGTTTAGTAAATTTGTTCAATTGTTAACACAAAAATGTTTAAACTAAGGTGTGCAAGTCACTTTTGTATGCTAATATTCAGAAAGGAAATGACTATTAGAATAAATATTGCAGTGTTTAAATATTATAGCATTAAATAAATGTTATAAAATAGTTTATAGCATTCAAATACGTCTCCATGAAAAAACAGACTCATTTATGACTATTAAAACTACATTAAAACTAATATAGCTGCCCTTGAAATTAATTATGAGTAGGGGTGTACACACACACATTTTTAACCAACGACCTTGAATTTGTGTTTGGTGGATTTAAAAAAACTACATCAAGGGAACAACATTTTGAATACTGAAGACTTAAAAACATTGAAATGTACCATTTAAAGAAAAAGTTAAGGTGTTTTTGAACATGTAGGAGTTGATGGCACCCCAAGCGTTTGGAATTTATTTTTAAAATTTTTCTGTAAAACTGGTTGCATAATCGTCACTGTCAGGGGCGGATCTACATAGGGGGACTAGTAGGGCTTAAGCCCTGGGCCCCCAAGTGTCAAAGGACCACAAAAATTGAATTGTTATACATTTTTAATACCTTTTCATTAACAATGACCACTTATCGTATACGTATAGTAAAAAATAGTTAAGATCAATAATATAATAATAATAATTTATAGAATTATTTGTTTTATTTTAATCAGTGTAACAGTTTTCACCACCATTTCATAAATAAATATATTTCAAATGTGATTTTTATGTTATTAAAAATGAATTTTAAACCCCAATTTAAAGATTCTTAATCTAACAAAAAATGGGGCCCCATTGGACTTCAATAAGCCCTAGGCCCCGAAAAACCTAGATCCGCACTGTTTTTTGCATGATGGAAAAGTAAAAATTTATTTGGTTTATGAAAGAATGTACTAAATCTAATTATCGAATTAAAAATAAATCAATTTTTGCTGCGATTTATACTTTAAACGTGTTGAACTGTGGATGCTCAAAATCGAATATTATAAGTTAAAAAAAAACAAAAACATTAAAAAAAGTGTTTATTGAGCAAATAATAACCACATAAATACTATTAATTTTACTACATGTAAAATAATACATATCAACAAAGAGCATTCATTTTAAAATACAAACTTCTAATTGTCGACTAAAATCGCCAAAACTAAGCTATTATCAACAAACTTCTAGCTGTAATATGCAACAATGCATATTTTTTGCTTTAAAAATTTTCTCTCTTACAAATATATCTATTCAAAAAAGTAGTACATATTAATTACAAGTCCCAAAAAATATGCGTTCATACATAAACAGCAATTTTTATAATTCAGTATTGTTATGTCACCAAAAAATACATTACAATAAAATATTGATAATATTGAGAGTATATTCTTGTAATATGCAAAGTTTAGGTTATAAAATATGCAAATATATGAAAACATAGTTGTTGGGATGTGCTAACTTTTTATACATTCATATCCAAAAACGTATTTCGTACCAGATCTTTAATCTGTTTAAATTCCTTGCAGGCAATCGTACTTTTCTAAAACCTAATTAACTCTAATCATGAATATAACTAAATTAAGTTAAATAAAATTTGTTTTTCAAAACTTTGTTCATGGTAGAATAGTCTCAAATATCGTAAACACGTCTCCAATTCAATTTAATCATGATGAAGTTAATATGACACAATTAAATATTATGATACCTTATGATTCACACTGGACTAACGTGTCGTAAACAATTATACACGCATTTAGCAAACTTAAAATATTTTAAGTAATCGTTACTATTTAGGAAGCACACATAATAAAGATGAATGAATCACTGTTTTATTTATTCGAACGAAGTATCACAAAAACATGAAAATTAAATAATCAGTCTAATATACATTTGGCTTCCTTCATTTTTTAAAACTACGTAACAGCCACAAAAAAGCTAATGTGCAAACAAAAATAAAATATGTTCTATCAATTAATTACACTCTGGGATTGGGCACCAGTAAATGAAGATTTAATCAAAATATACGTAACGAGGGAGTAATTGTGTTAAAAAAAACTAATGAGTTTTAATTTTTTTAAATTACAAAATAGTGAAACAAAATTTACAAATTGAATATTGCGATAAAATCGTCATTTACAGAACTATAAGCGGCTTTCCAGACTTCAGCCCAACCCTGTATATGCTTAAAAAAATACTTATATACTTTGCCTAATTTAAACTGAAATGTACAGAACACTCAAAACGCAAAAAAAAAATTGATCGGTGCTGTAATGACAATACAAAATTGAGCAAATAAAATCATTTGAACTTTTTTGAAATGATTCCTTTTAGCTATATTTAATTATTAATTAATAACAAAGTGCTGTGAAGAATATCCTGTAAATTTCGTTCATGTGTAATATAAAATAAGCAATTATTGAGCCTTGGTGTGAATACCGACGATTTTTCCGAAGTGTACCGGCTGTGTTAGACAATCGATCAAAAATTTTCCTAAGGCATGTTTGGAAATAACTCGCCCAGGTGACGAATCGTATTTAATTTCGTATTGATTATTAGAATCGTCTAAAATACAAGTATTGTTTTGTCATTTGTAATAAGAATATGAAAGTAATACATACCTGAAATGTGTGGTGGTAGTACGGCGATATAATTTAAATTAGATTCTTTAATCAAATCCAACATTCGTTGGTGATCGACTGTCAAGGGTCGATAACGTTCCGGGACTTTGTCTGGCTCATAAAATAAAAATGCTGATATGCACACGGATAGAATTTTGACATCCAGCTCTTTCATAGCTTTTACGATGTTTTTCAATCCTTCGCTCATGTCGGTTGTGGGGCTTAAATCGTTTCGCGTGCCTAAGGCAACTACTACGGCAGTGACATTTTTGATGGAGTTATAAACATCGATGTAATTTAAAACATTGCCTTTGACAACTTCAACACTGTCCCTTAAATAATCTGATAGTTTGGCTGGATCACGTACAAAAGCTCGAACATTTAAACCTATTTAACGAACACATATTAGTAAGGTTATGTTATTAAATACCGAAAAGAATACCTTTCTGTACTGCAGCTTCCACTGCACAAGTGCCTGTCATGCCTGTAGAACCAAAAATCACAACTCTTTCCATTTTTGGTTTAAAAATCAGCGAACTTTTTGCATTAAAATAATGTTTTAGGAGTTATTTGAAATGATCCAGCAGTAGAACCAATATATCCTGTTGAGTAGTTATTCTATACTTTTTAGAACAATTAACTTGCCATTTGAACGTTTAAATTCTACCACAGATTCGTATAACTAAATAATTTGCTATTTAATAAACGATTTCGTCACAACTTCCTCAACCACTGACATTAGAGCGTGCTTACTTTTGCGCAAGTCACAAAAAATTTAAACCTAAAGGTACATACGTTTATTAAAATAGGTTTTAAAAAAAGTATTCAGTATACAGTAGATGTTATTAAGTGTTTTATAATTCATTAGAACTGCTCAATGTGTTAAAAATGTTTCCTTGGAACTAAAAAAATTGATTTAAAGTTCCTTGACAACCAAAACAAAAATTATTTAGTTTTGTTATACATTCAAGAACAACTAAACTTTTTGCAGTGGTAAAAGTTTTCACAAAGTAATCTCTTTATGCAAAGCTGTTTTGATAGAAAAAATCTTCTTCAATTATATATCAAGTGGTTTCAGAACTGAGAATGAACAGTTCTGATAATATTATACTAAAAGTACATAGAATCGATGAAGATGGTACAGTTAGTTCTATACAGTATGAAGAAGACTTCATTACTCAGGAAATTATATCTAAGACTGCAATACCCAGTGATAATATTAATTTTAATCAACAATATAATTGGTCGTTCCAGCCAGAAAGCAAGGTAAACTTAAGTTTTCGTTATCTCGAGCCGGATGATTCTGCAGTCACTGTTATTAAAATCGGAGGTGTAGAAGATCTTAATCCTTTGAACTATGCTACAGAAATAAGCACAGTTTTGAACGACCCAGATGATTGTAAACCTTTTATGAATAATGCTTTAATGAAGCCGAAACGAGAGAGCAAAATACCCAATATTCCTACTATGATAAGATGCCAAAACTGCGACACCAATTTTCCGACGAAATACCAGTACCAACGACACCAGTGTGAATTTAATGCAGAAAAAGTTGTTTTAAAGCCGAATGCCGATATCAAGGATATAGATAAAGGTATGAGAATAAAGTATAGTTGCACAACTTGCGGCAAAGAGTTTGTTAGTAAAAATAATTTGGAACGGCACCAAGCCAGTCACGATAAAAATCAAGAGAACGTTTGCGAACACTGCAACAAGCAATTCGTAAGTGAAAATCGCTTGCGCATACACAAGGAAAACCATTGCAAGAAAGCAGGTGATATTTCAAAATTTTATCGTAGCGATGTAACAGTCTGGCGGTGCATTAAATGTAATCAAGTGTTCGCTACCCCCGGATCCGCTAATCGTCACACGGATACTTGCGGGGAAGTCAACGACATGAAAAGGGAAATAAATTTAATGTCGCAGCAAAGCACCGACGACCTAAAGTTAATAAGCGAAGATGCTGACGCGTTAATTTCGAGCGTCTCTGAGTTATTGGGTAATAAACGGCCCAACATTTCCATCGATAATGCCGTACTTAGTAACAGAAACGTGGAGAAGGTTCTTACCGAGCTGCTATTGCAGTGCGAATTTTGCAATCGTACGTATGCAGACAAAATCATACTTTTGGCTCACCAGAAGACCCACAGCACCGAAGTTAACTATGAATGTGTGACCTGCAGGGAGCGTTTTGACTCCTATTGCATGGCGGCTAAGCACTGGTTGACGAAATGTTCAGACGAGGCTAATTTATTTTACTTACCGAAGATGACTTATTGCGAGTACTGCGATCGCACTTTCAAATCGCACGAATTGCTCTACAACCACAAGGCCAAGAAGAAGCACTACGCCCCGAAATTACACTGCGTTAGAGAACTCGAAACGCTGGACATTACCGAAGACAATGGCAACAATCTTCCGGAAAATAAAGACGTCATAGTCAAGCTGATCGAAGAAGTCCTGACTACGATGGATATGCCCATACACAAAGACATGGAAGAAGTGATCGACATACAGGAAGGAGACATCCTGAACGGAGAAAATAAGGAAAACGAAAACAATAACAACGAAATTGCTAGCATCAAGAAGGAATTACTGACCCACGCTAATATGCAAATGGACACATTCGGCGAAGCGAATCAAGAGAGCCAAGAAGAACCGGAGAAGAAAAAGAGGGGCCGCAAGCGTAAATGGCCGAAACAAAACATCAAGGCTAAGAGACTGACAGCCACTGTCGAGGAAGGATATAAATATCAGTGTGAACGGTGTATCAAAGTTTTTAATAATGTCGTGGAGCTGGAAAATCACCACAACAAGGAACATGCTTCTAATTATGCTTGCGATGAATGTGGGCAGGTAAGAGAATATTTTTTGTCCTTAGGGTTTCAGAGTTTTTACAAATTTAAATAGCTCTTTCTTGGATTTTTAGCTTTATGAATGTTTCAGGCCACTGACTAATTTTTCTAAAAATATGGTCCGGTTTTTCAAACACATTTTTAACTTGTGATAGTTTTCTAGCTAAGTGCCTTTATTTAATTTTTTTTAAATTATGTAGACTACAGACAGAGGCGGACTTGAACTTTTTGGGGCCCCTTACGTTAAACTTATGGGTACCCCTCCCCACTTTATTAATTTGTGCTAGATAAGAAAAAGTTGTGTTAGGTAGGTAAAAAGAAAACTTGAATTAGGTACAACTTTCTTTTGGGGGCCTCTAGCAGGCGTCACGTCGGGGTTTTTAAACACATTTTTAACTTGATACGATTTTCTAATTAAGTGCCTTTATTTAAGTTTTTTAAAATTATGTAGACCACAGACAGAGACGGACTTGAACTTTTTGGGACCCCTTACGCTAAACTTACGGCGGCCCCTCCTCACTTTATTAATTTGTGCTAGATAAGAAAAAGTTGTGTTAGTTGAGTAGAAAAAAAAACTTGAATTTAGTATAACTTTCTTTTGGGGGGCCCCTGGCAGGTGTCAGGTCCGACACCCGTTAAGTCCATCACTGCTAGTAGATCTAAAAAAAGGAATCCAATTTGTTACAAATTCATAACTTGTATTGAATTTCTTTAGCTTATTGCAAGTAATTATTTTTTTTACCTAACTGTGTCATAGGTAAGATTTTCAAAATTGTTTTGAATGTCCCTTTTGGGATCATTAAATTTTTCTTGTCTTTTAATTATACAGGGTGGTTCATATAGAAGGACTACTATTGGGATCTAGTAAATAGTAAGAGCTACAAATAAGTTTAAAGTTCTCCTTTTAAGACCTATTCGACTATATAAAACAATGTTGAAACAAATGAATGTTTTCATTTTAAAGTACGTAAAGAAATCCACAACTTTTTCCCCAAAAGTATTTTTGTACCATCAAGTATAACCAAGTTATTAACGATCTAAAAAAATGCCCATTTTGATTTTTTTATTATTTAGCGTGCCATGGAACTTTTTTAAGACATCTCTGAATAGGTTTTAGGAAGGGGAACAATTTGTCTAATTTAAACTTATTTGTAGCCCTTACCGTTTTTGAGATCCCAATAGGGGCCCTTTTATGTGGACCACTCTGTATATAGTTTTTTAAACATAACTGTGCATAGGTTAAATTGAAAAAAAAATATTTAAGGTTTTTTTGAGTTTCATTAACTTTTTCAGTCACTTGCCCAAAATGTATTAAATTTGTTTTGGCTTTAAATATTTCAAAAGTTTTTTTTCGAATTCTTGGCCAAGACAACCAAACCGTACCATGCAGTGCTAAATTAAATGTCTTTTTAATAATTTAGGTGGTGCACAGCGCAAAAGCTTTGCTCATCCACTGCCGTGCCCATCAAAGTTTGAAGCCCTACGTCTGCGAACAGTGTGGACGCAGCTATTCACAAACCTCCCACCTTTGGCAGCACATGCGGTTCCATCAAGGTTTGTTACAATTATTCATTCACAACCACCAAGGAGATGGAAGTCACATTGACCAAGGTAAATCGACTGGTAGCAAAAAAAAAAAAAAAGCGAAGCAAACCTTACAAAATATTGGTTAAATCACCATTTTTCTGCCTCCTGTTTCCCTCTCAATGCGACTTTTATTCCCTTACATCTCGAATCCTCTTAATGCTCTCTCCTCACCAATCGACGTTCTTTTTGCAAAAAAAATTCCCAAAATCATGACGCGGAAATTATTTACGTTTTGCCGTGTCAATTTCAGGAATTAAACCTTTCGCCTGCCCCCACGAGGGATGCGAGGCTCGTTACACCATCAGACCCGACTTGAAGGACCACATCCGCAAGGTGCACACGCGAGAACGCCCGTTCAAGTGTGCCGTCTGCAACAAGTGCTTCCTGACCGGATCCGTGTACTACCAGCATCGGCTGATACACACGAACGATCGTCGTTACGGATGTGATGTAAGTATCGAATCGAAGCCTTAACGACTGTGTTAATTTGCTTTCGATCGTGTAGATCTGCGAGAAGAGATTCTTCCGTGCCGATGCCTTGAATAATCATCGCCGGATTCACACGGACGAGCGTCCGTATCCTTGCGAAATATGCGGTAGGGAATTTAGACAGAAAGGGGACCGTAATAAGCATGTCCGGACGCAGCATCCAGAATGACTGCATGAAAAATTCTTTGCGTTTGATAAATTATAATTAAAAAGTTTCGTTGCTCGTTTTTTAGTTTAATTTCGTTACTGTTTGTTGTTGGTTTAAGAATTTAACGTCGTTGTACTTAGTGAGTAGTTTTTTAATCAATATACAGGGTTTCACAGAGATTACCACCTCAAATCGCTTGGAAACATGTTTTTATAAATCATCCCAAAAATCTTTTTTTTTATGGTAAACTCAATATAGTGGCATAAAAATATGTTCAGAACTTTTGGGTACTTTTAAAAAGCGTTATTTAATTTTTTCCCCATGGCACTCACTTGTTATGTAAACACTTTAATGCTTTTGTTATTTTTTTTTTTTGAGTCTAGAACAAAAACCCACGAAGATAACAATTAGTGAGAATTCAGTGACTACATGTTTTGGATTTGAAAGTTGATTACAAAAAACAACTTCATTCAGCTTTAAAAAATAAAACAATTGAGCTACAAACTCTCATGTAGGCAATTTTTTTCACGACCATGCCTTGTAGATCTGAAAGGAAAGATAAAAACAATTGCTTCTTATTTTGACTGAACAGATATTAGTAACATTTAAAAAAAGTCGAATAACGACCTCTTAAGCTATGAAAATTGTCATTTGAAAACAAATGAAGTTTATAGGGACTATTTCCAAAAACAAATTAAACAGTCGAGGTGCTAATGATCTTTGAGTCACTCTGTATATTGGGAATTGGTTAGATTTAAAAAAAAAACAATTTATGACAAAACCAAGGTATTTTCAACACCTTGCGATTGTCTTAATGTTTTTATTTAATTTATTGTTTGAATATAAAGATAATAGTTTAGGATCTTCACAAAATCCTGCCAACTGTTACTCTTATTATTAAATATTTTTAATTAACTGTTGAAGTTATAGCTTTTAACCGCACTGAGAGAATACTGAGCCTCCTTGTATTAAAGTTCATAAACCTCAAAAAAACGTGAACAGTTCTACTGATCAAGGTTTTTTTTTGGCCGGGCAGTATGCCTAGTTTTGTACCAAATAATTCTTTAAATCTGTTTGGGGTGAAGTTGCACTGCAACTAAATTTTTTTTCAACTGTTAGTAGATAATGAAACAACTTAGCAATTATTTTTTATGTTTTCAAAAACGATAGTTCTATAATCATTTAGAAATTTAGGCAGTATGCAGTTTTCATCCACATACTTCGCCGATACGTTGAACATTATTGTAAATAAATTACAGAATTAATATTAAGGACATTTATTGTTAAAAATGTCGTACAAAATTGTAACAGATTTTTTAATAAATTATTTTAAAGTAAACCTAACTATTTTTTAAAAAATAAATCACATTTAAATATTTAAGGCAAGCTTCGATTGTTTTTTTTTTTAGTTTTGTGCATCGTGATTTTTTAATTTAAACATTAATAAAAATCAGTGTGCTCTGTCAAGGGACGATGCTTGAGCTGAGGTTGCATTATAAAAAATTATTTGTCAAATTTGAGCCTATCATGTAATAAGACCACATTTATAAAGAGTATAAAAATATTTCAACGAACCAAAAAAAAAAAAGTAACAATTCTCTTCTACTATTGCAGGAAATCAAAATAAGTTATTTAATACTAAAATATTATTAAAAATAATCCTAATATTTAAAAAATGCATAGTTTCTACAGGGTGGTCTATTTTCGATGCCCATACAGGGAGGGTATCCCGGTTATTATCAGAGATAGAAAAAAATTAAGTACGTAGTCTCAATTTATTTTTTCGAGAGAAATTCATTGCCGTAAACTGATTTTTGATATCTTTTTTAATTTTCGAAATGTAACCAAAAACCGATTTTTGGCAATTTTCAAAAATGTTAAATATCTCGCTTAAACGAAAAGATAAAGAAAAACTTTAAAGACATTTTTGAGAGGGTTTTTTGTCCCTAATAAGATAGCGATATTCATTTTTTTTTTAGTCATATAAAGAACGATATATTACACCTAACTTTCTTATTTTAAATGGCAACCATAAGCAAATTATATATTTTTAAAAAGCACAAAAAGTAAACTTTCGATTTATGTCAAAGCCAACTATGGTTGCCATTTAAAATAACAAAGTTAGGTGTAATACATCGATATTTATATTAGTTAAAAAAAAAAACGAATATCGCTATCTAAGGACAAAAAACCATGCAAAAAATGTCTTCAAAGTTTTTCTCTATCTGTTCGTTTAAGCAAGATGTTCAACATTTTTGAAAATTGCCAAAAATCGGTTTTTGGCTATATTTCGAAAATTAAAAAAGATATCAAAAATCTGTTTACAGCAATGAATTCCTCTCAAAAAAAAACAACGAGACTATGTACTTGTTTTTTTTTTCTATCTCTGATAATAACCGAGATAACCTCACTGTATAGGCATCGAAAATAGACCACCCTGTACAGTGTACAGGGTGGCCGAAACTCGATAGGATTACATGGGTATCTCAGTTAATATTCAAGATAGAGAAACGGTTAAATTACCAAAAATGTGCAGTTTTTTGAGACAAAGAACCGTTTTCAAAAATGTTCTATCATTTCCGGTTTTTGAGTTATTAGAAAAAAAGTGTTTTTTTGTCATATTAATAATGTGTCATATCTTCGTTATGGTTGTAAATATCAAAAAAATTTATAAAGACCATTTTTAGATATTTTTATGTTATTATATTAAATTCGATTGCAAAAAAAAAAAAAAACGCTCACCGTTAAAAAATTATGACACAAACTTACAGTAGTTGGCTATATTTTTTCGATATTTACAACAATAACGGAGATATGACATTATTAATACGACAAAAAAAAACACTTTTTTTCTAATAACTCAAAAACCGGAAATTATATGATATTTTTGAAAAGGTTCTAAGTTTGTCCCAAAAAAACTGCACATTTTTGGTAATTTAACCATTCCTCTATCTTGAATATTAAGCGAGATACCCATGTAATCTCATCGAATTTAAACCACCCTGTACAGTGAGGTATGAGACGTTTTTAATTAATTAGGTACTATTTGTCAAAAATGGCGCTTGTAACTGCTCTCTATATGGCTAACTTCATTCATATTCCACTATAAGCAGCGGAATACAAATTAAGTTAACTATGTTCTCTATTTTATCATTCTTGTTTCTTTGGAGGAATATTTTGATTATCTTGCGTCTGTGTGGCAATAATTTTTAATAAGTGTCTAGCTTTTTTCTCACTGAATTTTTGTCCCTCATGCGACTTGTCGATGCTACTGCTACCATTATCATCTGGATCCATATTTACGATTTCTTGTAAAACGTCCTGTAACGTTAAAAGTTATTGATCTTGATGGGTTGTTGTCCTTTCACCTACTTCCGATTCTTCAATTAAAGAAACTCTTAAAAGTTCAAAGTCCACCATCAAGATGATTCGCAGAATTAGTAAAGCTAGCTCAAAAACCCAAGCGAATAGGCAAATAAACGATGTGTATATCGCTGTCTGAAGCAGAGCATGCATTTGGAATTTTTGATCACTAAATGCTAAGCTATACAAGTCTATTCGATTGGTGCATCTAAAATTTTAAATCATAATTTTAAACAACAAAAATACAAGGCATTTTCACAATTTTTTAATTTTTTAAATTATTTTATAAATGGTGTTAACAATTATATACCTGGCCAAAGTTTTAATAGTGTGTTGTTTTAACAACAGTCAACAGATAATGAAAAACTTTACATGAAACTCTGAAAATGCTATCTTTTAATTTGTAAGCCTCCCGAAATATTAATAACCCATTTTCAGAAAATCTTACACCAATAGTGTTTCATATCACTGCATTCAAAGTTTTTAGTATTATCTTCTTGTGCACAGATTCGTTAGGTTACAAGACAAAATTGATGAAGGTTCAAAACAAATGAAACATCTTTTTAGGTATCTTTAAAACAACAACAAAAACGCATAAAACATATTTTTTAGTATTTCTTAAATAACTTTTGATTTATAAGGGCCATAGCAGTTTTTATTTTAAATATAAATTTTTCACTAAAACACGCAACTTTTCTGATGAATAATAATATACAGGGTGTCCCAGATTACATTTCCAGCATGGGGATCTCACTTATTAATAGAGATACAGGTTTGTTTAAACTAGATGAATTATTCCTTGGTATGAGAGGAGCCACAATCAATTTTTTAAAGTACAAAATTCGTCGTGCTTCAGATGTTATAGCAAAAAATATGAAAATGTCGAATTTCTTTTTTCTCTCATAACTTTTTTGTCTTTAATCATTAAAACAAATTTATTTGTGCCTTCTTGAGGTACTTTTTTATGTAGAATATAACCATTATTTTAGATTTTTTTAAACACCTACCATTTTCGAAATATTATCCCTAATTTCATTTTTCCCTATGGGCCGCGAAGTTGGCTATGGAATAGTTAAATGTGCTTTTTTTCTCTTTTAAATGAGATATTACTTGCTATATCTATTTTTATACATAAGCAACAAAATCAAGAAAAATCGTATTTTACCCATCACTTGTCAAATTGTCTTAGTGTGCATGTTTAATTAGTTGTTTTTTGTTTTTATTTTCATAGACAGCTTGATACGTGATGGGTAAAATACGATTTTTTTAATTTTGTGACTTATTTATAAATATAGATATAGCAAGTAGTATATCATTTAAATGAGAAAAAAAGCACACTCAACCAACCATTCCATAGGCAACTTTGCTGCCCATAAGATAAAACGAAATTAGGGGTAATATCTCAAAAATGTTAAGTGATAAAAAAGACTAAAATAACAGTTACATTCTTCACTAAAAGGTACCTTTAGAAAGTATTAATAAAATTGATCTAATGAGTAAAATAAAAAGGTTATGAGAGAAAAACAAATTCGACATTTTCATATTTTTTGCTATAACATCCGAAGTACGAGAAATTTTGTACTTTTAAAAATTAATTGTGGCTCCTCTCACACTAAGGAATAATTCATCTCCTTTAAACAAACCTGTATCTCATATAATAAGCAAGATCCCCATGCAGGAAATGTAATCTGGGACACCCTGTATAATACAATTAATTAGTTTTTTTTTTAAACAACAGTTTGTTTTTCTGTCTTTATTAACAGCCTGTAATTACCAGAAGAATTAGTAATTTTGTGAATAAAAAAAAACAATATTAAATTCGGGTAGGCACACCTATAAAATTTAGCACAGCTAGTCTTCTATGAAAGCAGTAAATTTTGTTCTTTTGGGGCCATTACCATATTCAAGTGAAACAATGTAAGCTAATTACTTAAAATATGCTTCTTGCATCCGTGCACTGTTTGGTGGAAGACCGGTCTGCATTGTGAGCTTACCTTTTTGTTCCAAACTCTGATTCAAATTGTTCACAGAATACTTTAATACCATCATTCAACTCAAGGCTGCTAACAAGCATTGCAACAATGGATATACCACAAAAAGCCATAGCAGGGTATACGATGCGCCAAGGCCGAGCCAGTCTAAAAGTACAATTTTCAATAAATTATTACCAACATGTGACCTAAAACTCACTTAACATGACCTCCTGATCCTACAAAACCTGAACCGCCTTTTTCGCATATTATAAAAAAGGTGCACCATATAATGCTAAATATCACACACATTAAAGGTGTGAAAAGGCAAAAATCACATAATTTTGTTGAGGCCCATTCGGTTTTGAAGCCGATAGGTCTCAATTCACCTGATAAGTCATTCGAACCAATATGACGCTTGCTAGAATTATTTGGTATAAAGGAAATGTTGCAAAAAAGAATGCAGTTATGACCAAATCCATTTAAAGCTTCTGCAAAAGTATATGCTGAACTGGCACCAGAAATTGCAGCTACAATTAGGGTCAAAATGTGCAGAGCTGAAAAATACCAACCAGAGTTTGTTAATACATATTTACGTGCCAAACTAATTAAAAAACAATGATTTTAATTTTATTGATTTTTTTAAGGCTAAATTTTGACCACAACAATATTTCTAGGTTCCTAGAAACAAGTATTGTAAAAATAATAAATATTTTCGGAAATTGACTCAATATGCCAAATTTTTCTGTTTATTACTGCAGTGTTATTATTTAGAAGGCCCAAATAAAAGTTTTTGCCTATAAAAATTTAATTCTTCACTAAATAATAGTTGTCAAGTACAACTGGCTCATTTATAAATAAAATACGTATTTATAAAACATTTTATCTTAGTTTATAAAAAAAAAATTGACGCTATGAGGCGGATTTTGATGCAATAATCAAAATGTGTAATATAGGCAACCTATTATACACATATGTTATTCGCTGTATATGTTTGGGTTCTTTAGCGGATGTTATACAAGAGAAAGTTTTTAAACGCATCCTGTTACAATACTTCCGTTTAAAATCGATGAAATTAACAAAACTATTGCCTTAATTATCCTGTAATAAAATAACAATTAGCATAGCAATAAAGCAAGCTCATAATTTGGCAATAAAAACTTTATATTTCACTGCGATTTAATTTAAAATTTCTTAGGGCGGGTATAAAGTTACTTGTAAAGTCAAACACAAAGTTAAATTATTGTTTACCTTTCCAAATACCGTTAACTGAATCTGTGTCCCGTTCAATTAATTGATAATACTGCTCAGAAAGCGCCATCGTCCATAAGTTGCATTTGCACCTCTACACATGAGAGAATCAACGTAAATAAATAATTACGACATTTCTGTTTACATTTTTTGACACACCCATTTGGTAATCGCACGTTTAGAAACTTGTTTAGTTATAGTTTTAAAGTATGTTATAAGACTATTCACCATAGTTACGGCGTGCGTCATATCTGTACGCGTGCATAATGTGTCCCCAGGGCCGCTTCTAGATGTTTGGCCGCCTGTGTGCAATTATCATTTGGCCGCTCCTACCAAGTAAATAAAATAAAAAGATAAGTCATAAATATAATACAAAAATAAAATTTTTATTATACAGGGTGATTGATTGAGACCGGGACTTAAAAATATATGAAGAATGAAAAAGGGTATGGATCTGAAATGTTGGTTATAATCATAATGGCATCTGATCTGTTTATTGAAAATATCTTCAATATGGCGACACTTTCGGAAATACCGGAAGTTGACGTCTACTTTCTTATTTCAAATACAATACAATGGTCTATTTTTTATTGTGTAATGGATTTAAAACGTTATTTTAGAGGGACTTTTATTAGCATTTCCTATACCTAAGTGCAGTCACTTTTTAGATTTTTGGACGTTTTTGAAAATTTTTTGATTTTCATCGTGATATTTAATATTATCTAACGCCGCCATTTTTGAAGAAACAACGCTTAAATTTAGACCATGCCTAGAAGAAATCTTGGAGTACATCCTGGAATTTTTGCAATCGATGCATTACTTACAGGGTGTCTAAAATTTAATTTTCTTTTAATACAATTTCAGACCACTACTAAAACTCGTTTTTTTCAAATACAATGCCGAAACTTTTTTTCATTTTCTAATGCAAAATTACATTCTGCATCAATCTGTATTAGCGTTTCCTATACCTATCTGCAACAATTTTCGAGTTAATAAGAATTTTTGATAAAGTTAAGAGAAATTGCAACATTTTTAAATAGTAAGCTTTGGAAATGACAACAAATGCCAATATTAATAATTGTAAACCACTTTTATTGCGTTCGTCTTGAAATGGGACATTGTTATTTAAAGTTATAAAAGGATGTATTAATTTTTACTTGTACTATACTTTTTTTTTGTACAGGGTGGTCTATTTTCGATGCCCATACAGGGCATCTCGGTTATTATCAGAGACTAAGTACGTAGTCTCGATTTCTTATTTCTAGAGGAATTCACTGCCGTAAACTGATAGCGATATTCATTTTGTTTTACTCATATCAATACCGATATATTACACCTAACTTTTTTATTTTTAAAGGCAACTATGAGCAAATTATATATTTTTGAAAAGCACAAAAAATAAGCTTTCGATTTATGTCAAAGCCAACTATGGTTGCTATTTAAAATAAGAAAGTTAGGTGTAATATATCAATATTTGTATGACTAAAAAAATTAAACATCGCTATCTTATTAAGGACAAAAAACCATGCAAAAACTGTTATTAAAGTTTTTCTTTATTTTTTTTGTTTAAGCAAGATATTTAACATTTTTGAAAAGCGCCACAAATCGGTTTTTGGCTCTATTTTGAAAATTAAAAAAGATATCAAAAATCTGTTTACGGCAATGAATTTCTCGAAAAAATAAATCGAGACTAAGTACTAAGTTTTTTTCTATCTCTGATAATAACCGAGATACCCTGTATGGGCATCGAAAATAGGCCACCCTGTACAATCAAAATTGTTCATTAAAAAGTTCATCAAAGGATAACAGAAATAATTCACGCGTCTTAATACTACAAACGTTTGGATGACACAGTAGCAAAATAGGTACATCTATTATAATGTCGAATGTATAAGCAAAAGTGCGTTCTTACAATCGCAAAACCAATAATTTTAAACGGATCCTTGTTTCCTTGCGTCAGGATTCAATTTATTTCACGCAGGCGTGTTCCTTCATTACAGGACATGCGCTATATTATATTCGCAACAAAGTCAGTATGTTCCAAAATTTCGAAGTGGTAATACGACATACAAAACCAAACACTTCCTTTAGAATATTTTTTATTTTTCGCACCTAAATATTTGTTTGTGACAGTAAATAAACTTAAATAGCTTCCTAGTGTTAGTATCTTTGTCCTTGGACTTTTATTTATCATCGTGATGATGTTTTTCTCGATTGAAAATCATCTCAATGTGACTAAAAACAACAAAAAGACTGAAATATGAAACAAAATTTACAGAAATAGCCACAATGATTGTAGTGTCAGATTATAATATCATCAGTGGTAAGTAATGCTTAATATTATTTTGTTTGATGTATGATCACGTCCAGTCCTAGATAATTTAGGTATTGTAAATGGGTGTGCAGTGTGCATGCATTTTTAAACGATTTAATTGATGTTTAAATGAAGAATAAGGTTTGTTTTCATCTGGTTAAGGCCCAAATAGCTTCCGTGTTTTTGGAGGGCCACATCGCGTGTTACCGCAAATAATTTTATTGCCCTCTAGAGGAAGTAATAAAATTTAATAAAAAGTTGATGTGTTATTGGCAAAACGCTTTGTTGTAACTCGTTCTCGTTTTATTAAAGAGATATGCAAGTGAAATTGATTTTTTTGTCATTCCTGTGACCCAGATTTGAATAAAGTAATTTTGCTGAAATGGACCATTCTGGCTGTAGATAAACGAGAAGAAAACAAAGCGCGTTTTTTGTTGTATTCAAGACTTTCCATAATTCATGAGATTGTGGACTTTTTGTAGCCTTTCGACGCACATTTAGCTTTTAAAATAATTACGTAATCATTAAATGTTTCTTGTTTAGTAGGAATTGATATATGTGATAGATCCCATTAGCACATAATGCAGATGGTTAGAGACGATCAACATGCAAAGGTGTTTTGCTGAATAATTAACTATGTTGAAACGACGATTTTAATTTAAATTATACTTTTGCATGTTTATTACGTTTGCCTTTGCTGTTGTTGCTAAAAATAGTTGATTTCGATCGAAATTTGCAAATGTTCTTCCAGTACCAGTTACCAACGTCATTCAACGGATAACGTTTCAATTCTTTAATTGGATTAAACCATCCACCAATTTTCAACAGCGATGGACTCTCAAAACATTTGTTTCACACGAGTGGTTATACTTTTTCGTGTTTCTTATCGTTTGTTTGAAAATCGTGTTTATTTGTGAGTCAGTGGGTATTTATACCTGTCTTGGTAATGCAAGTCAATCAAGTTCTTGAAAGCGATAAAACTACACCGCGTTATATCTACCCACCCACAGCTATAATCTTGGAAAACTCGAGGAATTTCCTGATACAAAGAAAATAAGTCGTTTTCCGATTATTAATTTTAGTTTATGAATGAGTTAAGTGTGTACAAACAATAGCCAATCAACTTTTTCCAACCAAAGACATAACTTTATAAACGATTAAGGACGAAAGTGAAGGAATTTACAAAGTTGATTGTACTTGGGGTTTGTGTTATACAGGACAAACCAAACGAAACATTAACACTCGTTTTAAGGGAAAACATTCAATAACCAAATTAAATCAAACAAATAATCAGCACTTGTAAAGCATTCGTACAACACAAATCATTTAATAGATGTTCTTAAAAGTAAGGTATAAAATTATGCAATAAAATAATTTTAGGGAATCAATTTTTTAACACATAAATAAATGTATAAGCAGAGTTATATTTTAGTTTATTATACAAGTTAAAAGATGTATACTCTGTTTACATATTTTATACATTAAAGTTAGCTATATTAGGGTGACAGATTCCACTCTGTAGATATTTTGACATTGGCACTTTAAACATTTTAGGTTGATATATCCAAGTTTCGTCCAGGTACACAAATCTGACATCATCACTACATTTTTTATACAGCAAAAATTTTCTCCAAAATGTTACTTTAGCTGCAACAATTTGTTTTTGTTCACTTAAAATTTTTCTACCATCCACTTTACTATATTTATACCCCATTGATTTCAAAATTTTATACAAAGTTGAAAGCCCACCTTTAAGTTCTCAACATTATTTTGCATCATTAAATAAATTTCGTAAAGTAAAATAATTATTTTTTGAATTATAATGCCAAATAAGTTGTTGCAGCTCTTTTCTAAATTAATGTATGGTCCGAAAAGGATAAAAATTTACCGGGTTTGTTTTTAACATTTTCTAAATTGTCCTTGACCTAAAATTTTTATGATAAAACTTTTTCCAACCTAAAATATAATTTTATAATAGTTTATAAAGCCAAAATTTAATATAACACTTTTGAATAAATTAGGTCATTTGTAAACTCTTGATCTTTTTTATATTCTTTATAACCTTTTACAATACTTCTCTTAAACTGTTCTTCAAATAATTTTGGCATTTTTAATTTGCAACACAGCTTTAGAATGTAATTAAAATGTCATATTAACTTTTGGAAATGCTAACATGACGGAACTAAAACACAGCCTACTTTAATGTATAATAAAAGTAAACAGAGTATAGTAGTAATAATAACTTCAAATAAATCAATACAGTTTTAGATCAACGTAGTTACCAGTGATAATCAGAGGCATGCAAATAAATAAATAATCTATCGACGAAGAGACAAGAGTCGGAAAACCAGCGCAGATAGTTTGTAGATAATGAACTATTTTTAAATTAACCATTTACTAGAACAAAACGTGACTAGTTTTGGAAAAACTGCAAATTTCTATGGACACATCTTTCGGTAGGTCGATTGTGATCAAATAATTTCAAAGACTGATTTTTTAAAACATATTTGATAAACAAACTCACAGAGAGATGCACATATTGCTATAAAGAACGTTTTTTTGTATGGACGACTCAAATTTTGTAAATAGTTTTCTAGCAATCTAAAATTTAGTAAAAGTCAAATTTACCCCTTTGATCAACTACAATAAATATAACTCAACAAGGGAACACGCATAACCAAAGGCTTTTGATGCACAAATATTGTTTTTAGATTACAAAATGAAGCTAGATTTTCTTTAATTAAAGGTTTTTGATGTATCTGATAATTTAGTAAACAGCCCCTAATGAATGTTTGTTTAAAAGCTGTTTTTCGTTGGAGACAAAATTATTGAACCAAATACAAATACTACGTCATACTTTTTGCACGTGTTGAGCGTGTTTTTCTTTTGTAGTTCAGCTTTAAGCAGAGCTTTTACTTGTCCAAAACGTGCCTACGGTTGCCAAGAACGCTGTAAACAAGGCGTGGTATTTTAAAGTTGAAGAGGCACATGTCTTAGCAACGTGCCGGAATTATTACTTGTCCTAATGACATCCAAGTTTCCAATTAAATGTTAGATAGAGCGAACAATAAAACTTTAGTTTGGAAGTAGACAGTTGATATTGTCCCACCTTTATACACGTAGAATATAAATCATTGCAATAAATAACACAGTATGGCAAAATTTTGAACTTTGATTTTTTCTGAAAAAGTTCTTTTATGTAGACTTCCAGTCCATTTGTGTTTTGTCAGGGATTTATATATAGGATGTCCCGGAATAGGACATATTTAAAAGTGGACTTTCTCAGATGTGTGTAGAAACCACCTATATTTTAAATTTATTGTACACCCAGTGGCGTACGCAGAAAAATATTTCAGGGAGAGATATTGTTTTAATTCGCAAAAATAATACTGACTAATTTCAAACAGGGCATGATAATGGTACAATTAAAAAAGGATCTAGGAGGGCTAGAAGCAAAAAGGGAGTTGTAAGAAAGAGTTACGGGAGGTCCAGGGTAACAGGTCAAGGTCAAACGTATACAAAAATAGCATTTATGAATGAAATATACTGCCATAATACATTTTATATGTATAGAAAAGCAGTCTGTCGCGCAATTTTGAAATGCAGTAATTATAATTTTAGTTCTTTTCCAATTTTCGGGGGGGATTTATCCCCATAATCCCCTCCCTTGCGTACACCACTGACCATTCACCCCCCAACTTTTTATTATTCAAACTGAGAAATTACTAATGATAAAACACAATATTTTTCCCATGATTATCCAACCACGATCAAAGATATTTCCAATGCAAATTCTTTT